>CAWUFW010008866.1:0-600000 GCA_963921515.1 Calotriton arnoldi | reverse complement strand
GTGGTGGTTTCTGCCTGGCTTTGGCCCATGCCCTAGCCTACCAAAAATCCCATTTCTAACATTGGTTGTCAGCGGTGAGGATAGGACTTGCGTTTGCTCTTGACTTGCAGTGATTGGTGTGCACTACTACCATATTGCAGACCATTACGTGCCACATACTGGTTCTTTTTCTTTTTGGCCTATTTTTGATCTTGCCAGTTTGAACTCGCTACTTCATCATGCCTGAATCAAGAGCATCATCTGTTGCATCCCTGGAAATTGCCTTTGAGGAGGATAGGTTGGAATCCTACAATGTTAAGGAATTTAAATCAATTTGCAAAAACCTAAAAGTCCAAGTTAGAGGCCTCACGAGGAAGGAGGAGCTACAAAAAGCGCTGAGGGTCTGGGTAGCAGCCAGACATGCCAGCGAGCAGTCTGGTGATCTCAGTGGAGAGGCGGAGGGGCCTATTCCTAGGGTGGATGTGCTTTTGGGAGGGGGGAACCCTCCAGGCCAGGCAGCAGTGGCCCGTCCCCAAGAGAGCTGGAGGACAGGCGGGAAGCAAGGAGAGTTGCAGTAGAACTGGAGAAGCTTAAGTTAGCCATGGAGGAGAAAAGGATGATGTTAGAGCATGAGTTCATGATAAAGGAGCTGGATCAGAGGAGTAGAGCCAGCTCAGATGGTGGCAGCAACCCGTCAAGACAGGCAGACAGGATTGTGCACATCCCTAAGAATGTAGGCAAAGAATTCAAGAAGGGGGATGACATACAAAGGTAGTTTCAGGGTTACGAGGCAGCGATACACATGAATGGGGTCCCTGAGGAGAATTGGGGAGCAGGATTGTGGCCTCTCTTCCCAGAAGAAGCAAGGGATACTTTAATAGCTTTGGGTAAGGGGTATCACCTCACCTATCCAGACATAAAGGACGCCCTTCTCACTAAGTATGGTCTCACTCCTGAAAAGTACAGGGATCAGTTCAGGTCCAGTAAGAAGTCCGATGCCAACACTTGGTTGGAATGTGTAGATATGTTTTGCAGGTCACTGAATGGCTGGGTGAAGGGCAGTAATGTGACAGATTTTCAGGGGCTCTACAATGTGATTGCAGGGGAGCACTTGTCTAGTCTATGTTTTGCAGATCTGAGCCAGCACCTAGTTGATAGTAAGCTGACTGACCCCAGGAAGCTTGCTATGGGGACGGACCGCTGGGTGAGTACCAGGGTCCTCAGGAAAGCATATGGGGGAGACGCAGCCAAAGGTGGGCAGGGTCCCCAGCAGAAAAGTGGGGGGGACAAGGGTAAAACACAGGAGTTCTCTAAAGGGCCCCAAACTAACACCCAGGGTAAAGGTTCCCATCCCCCAGGAGATAAGAAACAAGGGGTCTCGTCAGGAAAGCCTGCTGAGACCGGCCCCCGCAAGTGTTTTGCATGTGACCAGGTGGGTCACATGAAGGGGGACCCCAAGTGCCCTAACGGGGCACAGCCACCCACCGGTGGGTAGTCCAAGGTGTTGGCTACTGTAGCGTTTGGGGAGGAGGAGTACCCACAGGAGGGTGGGACCCCGCAGAAATGACCCTCGTCTCACTAGGGGACAGTGAGATGGTCCCAGGAAACCCGGTGCCCCCTAACACAAAGAAATACAGCACCTGGGTGACCATCAATTGGAAAAGGGTAGAGGCTCTCAGAGATACTGGAGCCAGTGTGACCTCAGTCCGGTGTCACCTAGTCTCTGAGAAGCAGGTAGTCCCAGGGGCAATCCACCAAGTAATTGTGGTGGACAATTCAGAGCGCCAGTGTCTGGTGGCGCAGGTTCCCTTTGAGTGGTGGGGGGGGTCTCGGGTCCCTTGAGGGTGGTTGTGAGCCCTTCCATGCCTGTAGATTGTCTGCTAGGTAACGACCTGGAGCAGTCCTTATGGAAGGATATTGAGCTCAGGTCTCACTGGAGATGCTTGGGTTGCCAGAGTGGGCATGCGTGGCCCAAGTCCCTGCCAAGAGAAAGGGCAAGGGAAACTCGCCCCTGATGTTCCCAGGAGGCGGACCTTGAGGGGGACGCCCCGGTGCCTACAGGGGAGCAGGTAGCCGAACTGGGGGACATCTCTGAGCTGACCCATTGGCAGCAAGAAAGGGGTCCCACCAGGGAGGAATTCTGCAAGGAGCAGACAGAGTGCCCTTCTCTAGAGGGTCTGCGGCGGCAGGCTGCAGACCAGGCAGCTGGTGATCAGTCCGGCTCACATTGGATCTACTGGGAGAATGATCTCCTGTACGGTGAGCCTAAGGTCGCTGAGCCTGGGTCAGCCCGTGTGCTGGTGATGACCCAGTGCTTCAGGACCTTCCTACTGGGTCTGGCTCATGACGTGCCCTTGGCAGGACATTTGGGGCAGGACAAGACCTTTGACAGGCTTGTCACCCACTTCTTCTGGCCCCAAATGCGAAAGCAGTCAGATGGACATTGCAGGTCTTGCCCAACTTGCCAGGCAAGTGGTAAGAGTGGGAGGAAGATCAAAGCTCCTCTCCAACCTTTTCCAGCGGTTGGAACGCCCTTTGACAGGGTAGGGATGGACATTGTGGGGCCACTGGATCCCAAGATAGCCATCGGCAACAGGTACATCCTGGTCTTGGTGGACAATGCCGCCCGGTACCCGGAGGCAATCCCTCTCAGGACAAAGACGGCGCCAGTGGTGGGCCGGGCGTTAATGGGGATCTTTTCCCGAGTGGAGATCCCCAGAGAGGTGGTTTCTGACATGGGGACCAATTTCGTATCCAAGTATATGACATCCCTGTGGAAGGAGTGTGGTGTAACCTACAAGTTCACCACCCCTGACCACCCACAAGGTAACGGTCTGGTGGAGAGATTCAACCAGACCTTGAAGGGCATGATTAAGGGTCTAACGGAACCCATGAGGCTTAAGTGGGACGTCCTCTTGCCGTGCCTTCTCTTTGCATACAGGGAGGTACCACAGAAGTCTCTTGGGTTCAGTCCCTTTGAGCTTCTGTATGGTCACCCTGTGAGAGGACCTCTGAGTTTGGTGAAGGAAGGCTGGGAGGCAGCTCCCAGGAAAACTCCCCAGGAAGTGTTCAGTTACATGCTGGCCTTCAGAAACCAAACTGCCCGCTTCAGGAAACTCGCTCAGGCGAACCTAGAAGCAAGCCAGGAAGAAATGAGGAAGTGGTATGACCAGAATGCCACTCTGGTCGAATTTCAACCTGGGCAAAAAGTGTGGGTCATGGCCCCACGTGGAACCTTGTGCCTTGCAGGACAAGTGGACTGGGCCATTTGAGGTGGTGGAGTGCAAAAGTGATGTCACCGACCTGGTGGATTTGCGGGCTCCAAGGAACCCTTTGAGGGTCCTCCATGTGAACCGCCTCAAGCCCCACTTCGAGAGGTCCGAAGTGAGCATGCTCTTGGCGACAGATGATGGGGTGGAAGAGGAGAGTGAACCCCTCCCTGACCTCCTCTCTACCAAGGAGCGCGATGGGTCAGTGGAAGGTGTGATCCTCTCCCCTGCACTGACTCCAGAGCAGCAGAGCGACTGTCACCAGTTGTTGGGACAGTTTGCCCCACTGTTCTCCCTGACCCCAGGTGTTACTCACTGGTGTACCCATGACGTGGACACCGGTAACAGCCCTCCTGTGAAGCACAAGATTGTCAGGTTGACTGACCGGGTCAAGGCCAGCATTAAAGAGGAGGTCTCTAAGATGTTGGCGTTAGGGGTGATCGAACCTTCCAACAGTCCTTGGGCCGGCCCAGTGGTCTTGGTCCCAAAGGCTGCTGCACCCGGTGCCACTCCAGAACTGCGGTTTTGTGTAGACTACCGTGGGCTCAATGCCGTCACCAGGACTGACGCACACCCCATTCCCAGAGCTGATGAGCTCATTGATCGGTTGGGAGCTGCCAAGTTCCTCAGCACGTTTGATGTAACGTCTGGGTACTGGCAGATTGCCTTAACCGATGGGGCCAAGGAGAGGTCAGCATTTTCAACCCCAGAAGGACATTACCAGTTCCGGGTGATGCCCTTTGGGTTGAAGAATGCCCCTGCCACCTTTCAGAGGTTGGTCAACCAGGTGTTGGCTGGGCTGGAGGATTTCAGTGCCGCCTACCTGGATGACATCGCAGTGTTCAGTTCCGGCTGGGAAGAACACTTGCAGCACCTCGGTGAAGTGTTGAAGGCGCTGCAGAGGGCAGGCCTCACGATCAAGGCCAGTAAGTGCCAGATCAGGCAGGGTTCGGTGGTGTACTTGGGACACCAGGTAGGAAGCGGCCAGATGGCGCCCCTACAACCCAAGATTGGCACCATTCTGGCTTGGGAGCCCCCCAAGACCCAGACAGAGGTGAGGGCCTTCTTAGGACTCACCGGGTACTACAGGAGGTTCGTTAAGGGGTATGGCACCATTGTTGCCCCCTTAACAGAGCTGACTTCCAGGAAGTAGCCCAAGAAGGTGATCTGGACTGAGTCCTGCCCAGAAGGCTTTTGATGCCCTGAAGGCCGCCATGTGCACGACACCCGTACTCAAGGCACCCGACTTCTCCAAGGAATTCATCGTGCAGACTGACGCTTCCGAGCATGGAGTGGGAGCGGTGCTCTCACAACTGAACGAAGAGGGCCTAGACCAGCCTGTAGTCTTCCTTAGCCGGAGACTACTCCCCAGGGAACAGAGGTGGAGTGCCATAGAAAGGGAAGCTTTCGCTGTGGTCTGGGCACTGAAGAAGCTGAGACCATACCTGTTTGGGACTCACTTCCGGGTTCAGACAGACCACAGGCCCCTCAGATGGTTGATGCAAATGAGGGGTGAGAATCCAAAACTGCTGAGGTGGTCCATCTCCCTACAGGGAATGGACTGTACGGTGGAACACTGTCCTGGCACAGAACACGCCAATGCAGATGGTCTGTCCAGGCTCTTCCGCCTTAGTGAAGAGAACTCCCAGGAGGGTGGGTAGTTCTCCCTACTTTCAGCTGGAGGGGACATGTGTTAGACTTTTTTTTTTTTTTTTTATATTTTTTTATTGGTATTTTCATACAGAACATGATAAAACAATATCGTAAATCAACAGCAGCGTACAGACATTTCATTACATAATTGTCTCGACAAGTGTGTGGTGTGGAACAATCCGGATAATCATTAGGCTATATATTGACATTTACCGTATCGTATACGTGAGCTTGTTTTGTTGTGGGTGCAACTGCAATGCAGAGTAGATACTTTCAACCCCTGTTTGACTGGGCTCCGTCCTCCCTCTAGCGTCTACTGGGAGCCCTGCTGTAGAAGGAGATAACCCTGGAGTGGTCCCCATATATCTGTGGGCCTAGAGGCCATTGGCAGTAGTTCTATATAGGTTGTGGTCTGCTCCTGGTAATGTACTAGGTCAGTCAGCCATTCCTTGAATTTCGGTGCGCGCCCTCTACCCCATCTACAGGCTACCCTGCGTTTGGCCATCAACAGGGATATGCTGAGGAACTTCCGGTGCGTTTTGGGGATTAATGCAGTGTAACTCAAGAGGGCCACCATGGGATCCCTGTCCAATGTTATGTCTAGCATTTTCTCCAGTGCCTCATGCACCTCCCCCCAGTATGCCTGCACTGCTGGGCATTCCCAGGCCAGATGTAGAAACCCAGCACCCTCCCTTTTGCATCTGTCGCATCTGTCATGGTCGGTTAGTTTGAATCTATATTTTTTTACAGGCGTGTAGTATAGCCTCTGCAAGAATTTGTAATGTAGTATCCGCAGCCTGTTACTGGCCGTGATTTGCGATGTCTGGGAACAGCAATAGCTCCATTGTTCCTCAGTCACCTCTCGCCCCAGCTCCTCCTGCCAGTGCAAGCATGCCGAGCTGACAGGCTTCTTTTGTGTCGCGCGTATGCTTTTATAGAGTCCGGACACCAGGTGGCTGCCACCTGCAGGGTTTAACAGCTGGTGTAACGGAGGTAGAATTTCTGGCTCGTTGGGGAAATCCGGTAGGGACCGCCCTCATCCCTTGTCGTAACCGTACATAGAGGAACACGTCTAGTGGTGTGGACCGTAGGCCCTGAAACAGGTGCTCCGAGGAGCGGAAGGTACCGTCCAGAAATAAGTCCCCCCATGCCGTCACATGGAGCCGTTTACAAAGATTCAGGAATCCTCTTTCCTGCAATAGTGGTAGATCTGGGTGATAGGTCAACGGAAGTCGCGGGGAGTACAGGAAGGGCGACAAGAGTTTGTCCCTAATGCAATTCCATGCATCCACAGTGCTAGTGACCGTGGTGGGAGGCGCGGAGCGAGTGCGGCGAGGGCAGTGTATGATGCCGTTCAGGGGAACGGGATCTGCAAGCCAGTCTTCTGCGGCTATTTGTGGCATGTAACGTGGGGGATATATCCAGTAGAACGCATATTGTGCCTGTGCACTCCAGTAGTACACCTCGAAGTCGGGTATATCTAGCCCACCCTGTTCATATGGCCTAATAAGGCTGGCCCACTGAAGTCGTGGTTGTTTTCCTCCCCAAATTAGCGTGATCAGTGCCGTCCGCAGTGTTTTAAAAAAGGTTGTTCCTGGATGATAGGGTATGTTTGCAAACAGATACAGGAACTGAGGGAGTACCACCATCTTTATTAGAGAGGCTCGACCAGCGAGTGATATAGGCAGAGAGATCCATCGTGTGACATTACTGTTGAGGCGTGCAATTGCTGTACCATAGTTCAGCCGTATGGTGTCTTCTCTGTCTCTCGTCACCTGTATGCCGAGATAGCGAAGTTCAGTATCACACCACTCCAGCGGATAATCAAGTGGGAATTGTGGTACCGCTGGTGTAAGTGGGAACAACTGAGACTTCCCCCAATTGATATTGATACCTGATAATCTGCCGAATATTATAAATTCTCGTAGTATGGGGTTAAGGTTGTGCCTGGGGTCCCTGACATATAATGTCACGTCATCCGCATATAAGGATATCAATATTTGGCGTAGGCCACATCGAAACGCCTTATCCTGATGCCGTTGTCTCAATCTAGAGGCCAGGGGCTCCATTGCGATAGCAAAAAGCAACGGAGACAACGGGCATCCCTGGCGCGTGCCTCTCGAAACAGGAAGTGAGCGAGATATATGGCCATTGATCAGTACTCTAACAGTGGGCTCGTGGTACAGCAATTGAATCCAGGATATATATATCTTTGGAAACCCCATACTGTGCAGCACCTCAACCAGATAGTCCCACTCCACTGAATCAAAAGCCTTCGTGGCATCCAGAAACACAGCTGCAAGTGGGAACTCAGGCGCCACCGTCTGTATAAGCGAAAAGAGTGTGCGAAGATTGTGATTGGTTGCCCTGCCAGGGACAAATCCTGATTGATCAGGCAGGATAAGGTTTTCCATTAGGAGATTGAGACGATTGGCTAGTATCTTAGCCAGAATTTTGGTGTCACAATTGAGAAGTGACAAGGGACGATATGAATCGCAGGAGCTGGGAATTTTATTGGGCTTTAGCAGAGATGTCACCAGCGCTTCCCTCATAGAGGGGGTAGGGTACCAATCTCCATAGACTCCTCATAAACCTCTTTAAGGACTGGCGCCATGATATCGATGTACGCTTTGTAAAATTCGGCAGGGATACCATCCAATCCGGGCGCCCTGCCGTTTTTAAAAGCATGATAGCTTCCTGATTTCATCTAATTCGAAAGGCTGACTAAGGAATTCTCTTTGCGTGTTACTAAGCCATCCCAGTGTTATATCTCCCAGATAGGCACCTAATTCTACTGTTTCTTGGCGGTGTGTGGTGTATAAGGTCTCATAGTAAGCGGCGAATGTGGATAGTATATCCGGTGTGTCTCTATGTATTGTCCCTTCTAGGCTCTCAATTTCTAATATATGGGACGTGAACCTGGGGCCTCTCGTCGCTTCAGCTAATGCCTTTCCTGGCCGTTCCCCTTCGCCGTACTTTCGAGCCACCCAGTACTTACTCTGGAATTTCACCTCTCTAGCAGCATTCTGTTCGTATTCTGTCAGTTTCTCGCGAAATTCTACTTGTACCCGCCCTGTCTCTCCGTTATTCATCCTGACCTCTAACCTCTTCAGATCCTGTTCCAGCGTTTGGATTGTACGCCGTATGTCTCGAAGTACTCCGAAGCTCTTTGAGATGCAATACCCTCTAATAGTGACTTTGAAAGCCTCCCATATTATTTCGACAGTATCAACTGATCCCTTGTTTCTCATAAAGAAGTCCCTGATCTCCTCCCCCAGCTCGGTCTGAAAGACCGTGTCAAGCAGTGCATGGGGCTGCAGTCGCCAGCGTGGCCTGGGCGTTCCATATCCCGGTGGTGTGAGTGCCAGCCTCACAGGGCAATGATCTGAGAACGTCCGGGCTGGGTGAGTTACAGCACGTATAGCGTCCCCGAGCCCTCTTGAGACCAAACAATAATCAAGGCGCGCCCATGTGCCCGAACGTGTCGTGAAGTGTGTACCCTCCTTCAAATATGGGTGAACATGCCTCCAACTATCTACTAGACCACCCTCCTTCACTATGCCCCGCAGTGCTTCTTGGGACTTATTATAGTGGTGCATATTTGGATTGGACCTATCCAGTTCCGGGTTAAGGGCCACATTAAAATCTCCACCCCATACGACATGTGTGGAGCCTACGTTCAATATTTGCCCCCATATCCTAGTGAAAAAATCTGGAGCGTCGACATTGGGGCCATAGCAATTGACCAGTGTCACAGAATCTCTACCAAGTCTACCCCATGCAAGTATGTATCTCCCTTGTGGGTCTTCTATCGCTCCCGCCAGCACAAAGGGTGTCTGTTTTTTAATCAGTATGGCAGTGCCTCTCGCGTAGGAGGAGTATGATGAAAAGAGTCTCGTGCCAGCCCATTTACTGGCGAATGTGTTTACAGCCCTTGGGTCTATGTGGGTCTCCTGGAGCATAGCCAGTTGCACCCGTTGTCTGTCCAAGTATGCCAGGACCTGCCTCCTTTTCGCTGGTCCCCCAGGCCCCTGACATTCCATGATAAGATCGTCAACGTGAAGTTGTCATCCGTAGCCATCACAGTGTCTCACAACAAGGAGCCCAACATATGATGTATCAGTTATATGAAAGGCTTGTCCATTTAAGCACCCATCGATTCCACATGCAGTGTGTCTGTCTATTGCAATAATACAATGCGTTTCCCGCAACTGCCCCCCTCCCACCTCCCATGGCACCCCAATCATGCCAGAAACTGACCACCCATCCCGATTCCCTAGCCCTACAACCCCCCCCTCCCACTGAAGCAGCCCTAATCTGCCAGAAGCTTACTCCCTCCCCCTTCCCCAATGAATACAAACAAAAAAACCTATCCAAACTGCTATGCAACCGTACATAGATTAATCAACAATTGGGGAGTACCCGTTGGGGGATTACCCTAGGTGCCTGCACATTAACCCTCACCCGTTTGGGTCCACTAGGGATGGAGCGCGTGGACACCAAGGGGCAGAGGGTGCCCGGCGTAACTTATTGGAAATGGCTCATAAAGAAAAACAAAGATTAGAAATAGTAAGTCTATTGGTCTACCGTCCTCCGCATCTGCGGAGCCCGCTGCTTCTGCTCCGCCAGCCATTCGTCACTTGTTATGTTTCTTATGTCCCAGTAAGTTCAAGACTTGAATGAGTTATTCAGTCCGCGCTTTCTTCCACTCCCGCCGATGCGGCCTGCTGGGATGATGCTGACGGTTCGGTGTCATGAGTTGATCGTTTCAAGTGCTTTAAGAACTCCTCCACCTGCTGTGGTTTTGTAAAGAATCTCTGTTTACCTTGGTGGGTAACCCTAAGTCGTGCCGGATATAACAGTGCGTAGTCGATTTGGGCCCGTCTCAACTTCTTTTGACGTCTATAAATTTCCGTCTCTCTTCCTGAACGGTTGGTGTGAAGTCAGGGAAGATAGAGAACGTATTGCCATCATATGTCAGCTGTTGAGTGCTTCTCGCTGTGCGGAGTGCAACGTCCCGGTCCCTATAATTCAAGAGGCGTGCTATGATAGGGCGTGGCGTGCTTCCCGGGCGGCGGGCGCGGGCCCAGTGATCTATGCGCCCTTTCCACTATGAATTGACTGGAAAAGCCTTCCGCCCCAAACGTTGAGAGCAACAATTTTTCAACATATTCCTCCATTCTTCCTGTGTTGGTCGACTCGGGGATACCAAGAATGCGTATGTTGTTGCGCCTACTTCTCGCCTCCAAATCTTCATTCTTTGCAGCAATGATTTGAAGAAGCTTATCCATTTGGGCAATCTGCGTTGTTACTTGGGACGTTGTATCTTCATTGTCGGAGATACGACGCTCAGTTTCTTTAATGCGACCCTCGTGCCCTTCTAATTTGTGAGCAATGGCGTCCATACGCGTGGACATGTTATCCATTTTATCTACCATGGTAGCGAAGCCTTGTCGAACTTCTTGCAGGATGCTTTGTACCTCTGTGGATGGAGAGTTAATGGTTCCCTGCGCGCCCTCCCCCTTGTCGGCGTCCGGATCGTCCGCTGTGTTGCGGGTAGTCCTTCTGGTGGTGTCAAAGGATAACTTAGGTTGGCGGTTATCTGGCTTCCCCATGGTAGCCTTAAGTGCGAACTGTTCGTGTCCCTGTAGTATTATGGCGTGGCGATCGCAAGGTGTCTGCAGTCTGGGCGCCCCAGTATGCCAATGCAATGCTATGCCTGTATCCGACTCTTTTGCCTGCCGAGCTTGCATATATTAGTGATCACGGTATGAGTTCCAGAGCACTGTCGCTACCGGTTCGGCACCCCTATCAGTGTTTTTTTTTCTGAGGAGGCCGATCTCTGTTTCCATGCGCTGTGGCCTTGTTGGTGGGGCGTTCGCAAGGTGACTGCAGACTGTGTGCCCCAGTATGTCAAGGCAGTACTGTGCCTGTATCCTCCTCTTTACCTGCCAATCTTGCGTATAACAGTGAGCGCGTTGTGAGCTCCAGAACACTGTTGTTGCCGGTTCGTCCGCACTTTCCCCACGGAGGCCGATCACTATTTCTTTGCGCTGTGGTCTCGTTGGTGAAACGATGTTAGGGGCTGAAGATACAGTGGCATCCCCGCTCGCAAGTATATGTCGTCCACGACGCCACCATTCGTAAGGGGCAGCGTTCTTGCAATGGAGTTACGGTCTCCCCCTGTCTGCACCCGTGCGTTGTGTGCACCTTGGCGCGTGTCTATGGGTTGCTAGACAATACGCATACTTTCGCCACTACAGTTCCAGTGAGGGGGGCTCGGCGGTTCAGCAGGTGTTTGTTGGCGCCCAGCAGATAGGCCCTGGACGGCAGTTCACGCCGCGCGCAGGGGGTGCAGTCCCTTCTCCTTTGTGCCACCGTGCATACACCCCTAGGATTCGAGGCCTTGAGTGCAAGCAGGCCCCCGGTCCTCCGATCAAAAGAGCTCGTTGCGTTCACGGTTCCGAGAGTCCACACATGGGCCCGTCTTCACGAGCCCGCCCCACGGCAGCTCAACAGCGCACCGCGCCTGCTTCCAGCAGTGGCTCCACACTCGGGGATCACCTACTTGCACACACCTCCGTCCCGGTCTCAGCTCATAGGTCGTATCTGCCGCTCCGCTCCCGCATTCAGCTTCAGAGCGCTACAGTACCTGCGCACCTATTTCGATTGTCGTCGTCGCCAACCGTCATATCCACCAAGGTTGTCAGCTCTGACGGCGTGTAGGGGCAGCCCCACCCGTATCTTCTTGCCGTGGGCAGGGTCCGGCGTATGTAGCGTATGTCACGCACAGTGCGCAGTGCCGGTGGGCCCACGCGCCTCGCGTCACCCCCCGGGCTCGCGTAGTAGGGATAGCCGCTCCTGGTCACCGCGGCTCGTTTCCTCTGCCCGCGCTGTCACCTTAACATTGAGATTTCTCTGGAACGGAGGCTCCAATATGGTCGGATTTCGCAGCGGAGCTGCAGCGGACCGCCAGCAGTCCCAGAGGGCAGTTCAATTGTAGTTCATGGCCATTGAAGAGGATATTTTGAGGATCATTGACGCCGGGCAACATGTGTTAGACTTGGCATCTTTTGGCGTGTTTCCCCTGAGTTTTTGCTTTCTGACCTCCCGGTTTTGACTCTGTTTTTGCTGGCGTAGTGTTTCTGCGCACTTTTCTCACTCCTGATCAGTGGTAAAGGGCAAGTGCTCCTGTGGTAGATTGTGTTATGGATTGGTGTTTCCATGATTGGATATTTGATTTACTTGTTAGTCCCTAGTAAAGTGCACTGAGTGTGCCAGGGCCTGTGAATCAAATGCTACTAGTGGGCCTGCAGCACTGATTGTGCCACCCACGTGAGTAGGCCTGAAAAGGTAACTCAGACCCGCCATTGCAGAGTCTGCGCGCAGTTTGTAACTGCCATGTCGACTTGGCCAGTGCACACACTTGGCAGTCCCTCACCTTCCCTTTTCTTACATGTCAGCCACCCCTAAGGTAGGCCCAAGGTACCCCTGTGGGCCTGGTGCAGTGTATGTGAAAGGCAGGACATGCCCTGGTGTGTGTGGCATGTCCTGATAGCGAATTACGGTCAATTTCGTTTTTCGCTATTGCAAGGCTACCTGTTCCCCATAGGACAGAATGGGGAGTTTGTTTATAACATCTTATAAACATAACTGGCCTGGGGAATTAGGTGGGAAAATAAAGTTTAGTATGCCTGAACTCAGAATCTAAAGATGCATCTTTTAGTGAAGGTGACTTTTAGGTCTCGCCTAGCGACGCAGCGCGAAGCGCTGTCGCTAGCGAGATCTATTGTTGTCGACTTTAGTTTGGAAGGGGGACAGGTCATGTGTACGCGTATGGCAAGACAGGAGATGTGCACGCGTACGGCTTGCGCGTTCTCACAACTCCTGCTCGCACCATACGCGTGCACATCTCACGGCGCCCGGACAGGCCATGTGTACGCTCATGGCGTGTCCTTCAGCGTGCGCCTTACAGACATGTTTGTCGTCAGTTAAGTGAATACCCAAACCAATTGCATAGCATCGAAACTTTTGAAAAAGCACCAATAGTCTTTTGGTTAGCGCTGTGATGCACAAAATAGTAAATAAGTAGTCAGTCACGCGGGCACGAGCACCCACAAATACAAACGCACGCACACACTCTTACACAGAAGCCGAAACTCTAAAACGTACCTGTAGTAGGTAGGAAGTCCTCTTCGAATAACGTTCACCTATCTCTCACGATTACCAAATCCACAGCTCCTGCAAACAGCGCACCAGCCTAGACTAGCGGAAGCTTTCATGATTGACAATTTTTCGCTCGTCGCTCGTCCCAGCAGGTCCACGTGTTTTCGCCCAATCAGAAGCAGGGACCGTGTAGGAGGCTGGTCCTCATCCACTATCCTGACTCTGTATAGGGCATACAGACTAATTGACAAGTCTCTACCACCATTCGTTAGCATGCAGCGATGTCTTACTCTGGTGTACCAAGCCACCTATTTACATTGTGGGCTGGGCTGTTGTTTCGCGTTGGGGGGAGGGGGCGGGGTCATCGCGGGCTCGGATTGGTTTACAGCCTGTGGTCTCTCATTGGCTGCTTGAAAAAATGTACGGGACTTCACTTCCCTCATTGGGCAAAGGTCTCACTAATAACTGAATGGCTTTAGGTCATGCTTCGTAGGTTCATGCCTTTCGGGTCTCGCTGCGTGCGCTGTCAGCCTCGGCGGCTGCTGAAATACATCGGGCTTGTCTGTGCTGGCGTTAGAGGCAACCAGAACTTGCTCTGGCAGCTCCTCCGCTATGGAGGAGAAGCGTCACCCCTTTGCCAGCACTTTAAACAAGCATTTGCAATGCAATAGGTCTCGCATTTACGCAAGTTTGAGCTATTGACATTGCAATGACAATGCCCTTTATTTTTGTTTTTGTTTTTAAAACATAAATAAAGGCATTGTCATTTGAATGTCAATAGCTCAAACTCGCATAAATGCGAGACCTATTGCATTGCAAATGCTTGTTACATTCTGTGTTTGAAAATACCACTTTTAGAAAGTAGGTATTTTCTTGCTCAGTCATCCCGTGTGCCTCTGCTGGAATGTGGATTGCCTGTCTGGGCTTTGGATGACAGAAGACTGGGGAGCAGGAGTGGCTCCAGATAGTCTAGGTGGGTCAGGAAAGGGCTGAATAGGCCTGGGCTGCAATTGGGGAAGGGGGAGGAGATTTCCTTGCACCTCAAAGGGCCTGGTCTGCCTCTGACCATGCCGTCTCCACCTCCTGCCAGGAAGTCACACCAGAGAAGGCAGAACAGGTTCTGGCTGGGCACAGACACTCTCTGCCTAAGAGATCAAAGGATTTTGGGATATAAATATTGGGGCCCAGACCCCTGAACTTTAGAACTCTTTTGGACCAAGAAGACTGCCAAGAAGAAGAGCTGGAGAAGCTGTGAGGAGGAACTACCACTTTGCTGTGTGCTTTGCTGTGTTGGCCTGCAGTGGCTGCTTCTGTCTTGGGCAGTGAAAGGACTGGACTGAACTTTCTGCAATCTACTTCTGTGAGTTTCTCCAAGGGCTTGAGGTAGAGCCTGCCCCCTGTTCAAGAAGTCTCAGGAACAGCAAAGACTTCAAGCTCTTCTGCCCTCAGCACTGGGAACTGTGTGTTTTGTACTGGAACAGAAGAAAAAGCAACCCGACGACGCCGCTGCCGACTCTGTGTCCTGAAGGCACTGCAGAGGGCACCGCCGCAATGCCGCACCGCGACCCTGGTCTCACTTGACGCCTGCTGACGCCGCCACCGAGGCGCTGCTCGCACCGCGACCTGTGGGCACCGCCTCGCTTCACCACGACGCCTTGATATCCCCGACGCCGCCGCTCCACGCCGCTGCTTGCACCGTGGTTCGAGGGCACCGTTCGTAAAGTTACACGACGCACCGCCCTCATCCCACACCGCAGCCTTGGCCTACCGACGCCTGCGCCATCGACTCCAGTTCGTCAGCCGACGACAGCGCTTCAGCAACGACGACGCCGCTGCTTGCACCGCGGCCTGCCAGCACCGCGAAGAGCACCGCATTCACATCGCACCGCGACCCTGGTCTCACCGACGACGCCATCTGACTCCGCCACCGAGCCGCTGCTCGCACCGCGACCTGAGGGCACCGCACCGCTGCACTTCGCACCGCAGCACCCGACGCCTGCCGACGCCAGCGCTCCTGACTTCAACATAGAGGAGTTCGATCTACAACGCGTGTGACTTCGAGGACCCCGACGACTCCTGCATCGACCTCCGGAACGGACGCCGTGCTTTCGGAAGCTCAACAAGAGGTCGCCGACGCCCTGCATTTCTAAAAGGTACTGTTTGCGTGTCTTCCCGACACCGTAGCTGGCCCGCGACGCCGCGGTCAGCCAGAACTGTTTGGATTTGTTTGTTCACGACGCCGTGATAGCCCCGGACGGAGCTATCGACTTCAAGGAACTGTTTTTCAAGGTTATTTTGATAACTGAAGATTTCTAAGTACTGTATTGTGGATTTTTATCGTTTTTGGTCTTGTCTTAAGTAATTATGCCCAAATAAGATACGGGAAGAATGGAGAGCTTACCGATCGCATACCCATAGAGAGAGGTGTACGGCAAGGGTGTGTTTTGGCCCCGACCCTTTTTTGTATTTTTATCAATGGCCTAGTGGGGGCCCTGACAGCGGGAGGGGACATAGATGCTCCCAAGTTAGCGGGCCGCAAGGTACCTGCCTTGATGTTCGCAGATGATACCCTCCTGCTGTCGAGGTCACCGATGGGCATACAAAGGGCTTTGGACATCTTCCACCTATTTTGCAAGAACAGGGGCCTGGAAATAACACCCAGAAAACCAAATATATGGTTTTCAATGCAGGACACTCAAAAACGACCTAATCCCCAGTTAGATGGGGAATTATTAGAGAAAGTCCCTGTATGCGAATACTTGGGATTGTCGCTAAATGAGAAAATGGAGTGGGGTGCTCAAATTAAGAAGGTTTGCCTCAAACTGGCTCAAACATCAGGGGGGCTAGCAAAACAACAGAGGAAGTGTGTACATAAGATGTTGGGGCCGGTGCTGGAAATATATAAGGCACAAGCCAGAGGAGCTGCCTTATATGGGGCGGAAATTTGGGATCATCGGCCACCTGATCAACTTGCTAAGATCGAGAACTCGTTTCTTAGACAACTTTTGGGACTCCCCAAAAGCACACCACTCACCCCGCTCCGAATGGATCTTGGAGTCAGTCCAATTGCACTGGAGGTCGCCCTTAGACCCTTGCTATACTGGCGCCGCCTATGGAGCACCCCAGAGCTATCTATGTATAGAGAGGAACTGAGGGAAGTGGCAACCCTTAATGGAGCAAGCAAAATACCTTGGCTCGCTCACATTAAGAACTCCCTGGTATCCACTGGAATGGGAGATCTATGGGATAGTGCTGAAGCCAGATGTCCGTTAACTCCTAGGAAGGCTCTGATAAAGAATTTCAAGGATCATAATCTCAACCTTCTATTGAGGGGTCCTAGGATAGGTACACTTACAACATCTTTTCTAGAAGTTAAACTGCAATACAGTCTAGAACTTATTATAGACGATATACAGCCGTCTCTTGCCAAAAAACTATATTTGCAGTTTAGGCATGGTACACTTCCCTTACGTGCCGTCACTTATAAGTGGGGAGGCAGCTCCACAAAAGATTGTCCGACCTGTATTAACTGTACGGAGACGGACCTACATGTACTGTTTTTTTGTCCAGCATATAAGGAAGTAAGACATCGCTGGTTACGACAGCTATGTAGGAATCTTGGAACTTCCCATTGTTCACAGGCATTTAGGATCCTAAAATATGATAGCAGTATGCCTATTGCATATTCAGTGTCCCGCTATCTGTTTTCAATTTGGAGTGTACGCCGAGTAGTTTTAAAGAAAGCAAGCTCAACCAATTCATTTTATTCCCTTAGCATGACCAGAGGTTCCGCCTTTTTAATATATGACTTTGTATATTATTATTGAGATACTTGTACTTTTTTAGGATATTTATTGTATCTTACAGTTCTTCTATTGATCAAATATTTTAATATGTATGCTTATTTTTTTATGTCGGAAAAGCTGTATTGATTGCATTGTATTTTTTTAAATGTTTTATTTGTGCTTTTATGGCCTTATTAGGCCGAAATAAAATATCTCTTGATTTGACTTGAGTATATAAAAATATTGGATATTTTTCTAAACTGGTGTGGTGTCATTTTGTAGTGCTTACACCGTATTACTGTTGGTTATGTGCAAATGCTTCACACACTGCCTCTAAGATAAGCCTGACTGCTCGTGCCAAGCTACCAAGGGGGTAAGCAGGGGTTATTTTAGGAGTGTAACTCCTTTATCCTGACTAGAGTGGTGGTTTCTGCCTGGCTTTGGCCCATGCCCTAGCCTACCAAAAATCCAATTTCTAACAGTTGACGTTCAAGAAGCCAGTGACCTTGCTTCTTCTCTTAAGTCTGAACTCTTCTTATCCCCTGGCCCTTCTTCCAAGGAGAATGCTTCTTTTGCAAGGGCCACGCGTTGGGTAGCTGAAGTTCTTGACCTCCAGTTCCCACATTAGATGTCAATGCCAAAGTCTTGAGGGAAGTGCTCCAGCCGGGGCAAATATCTACTGAGCCCCTCTTGCCCTTCAATGAGGTACTTAAGGATACCGTTTTAGGGGTTTGTGCCAAACCTTACTCTGGTCCTCCAGTCAGTCGCCAAATTGCAAGATGCTAACGCCCTGCCCCTGGCAACCCGGCGTTTTTGTCCTCTCCTGAAAGCTAGGTTGGACAGCGACTACAAGTCGGATGAACCCGAATACCTTTCTGTGAGGAGGCCGACTCGATGTCTGCTATACCTCTCCTTCCTTTACGCCTTGGGGGTCATATACGTCCGAACACTGTTTCCATGGGGCCAGGAGAGAAGGGGTTAACTGTTCCTGATACCTCTTACGTGGAGGAGGGAGTACCGTGGCCGGAAGGCCTGGACCAATGGGAGCAAGGAGAGGCGGGGCTAACGCCATGTAAGGAGAGCCTGGAGAACCCGGAAGGCGCGCTGCATCCTGAGGAACCAGGAAGTCAGATCACGGGAGAGAACGAGGACGCCGCACCAAGGGATCCTGTCCAGGAAGAGGGAGAGACCGTCTCGACCGACGATGCGGAGACTCCAGAAGCCATCGCCCCTCAAGACCCGGACGCCGAAGACGATCGGGAGACCTGGTCCGAGGAGTGGTGGATACCCCCGGAGGATACCTATGAGCCGCGAGACTCCGGAGAGTTGCGGCTATTGCGGTACGTGAATCGGAAGGGGAGAGGGAGTGAAGGGAGGGAACCGGGGAGTGGGCCACGCCCCTATATGCACTGTGTGTTCTCATATTGCCACTAGCCTCCTGCACTTTATTTAAACCCTCATGAGCCCTCCGCACGGGTTCCACATTTGCACTTTCCCTCCTCATTAGAGCACCTGATCCGCTTAAAAGCTGATAGATGAACAGCTTTAAACCCCCTACTTTTGCCTTCTTTATCCTTTGGTGACTGGATACCGAGGGGACCGGATATCAGCGTATCCTCAGTGCCCTGAAGCTAAGGGACTGTTAAAACGGGATAACGCGTCAGTAGTGCTGGCATTTTGGGCTGTCTTACGTACAGTTCGTATACAGTCCCTCTTTTCTTTTTGCTGCTGCATGCATGTTTCTCACTTTGGGATGGTGGAGGACCCTATTCTGACAGGAGCGTAAAAAAAGGACCAGTATAACTCACAGCCCTTCTCTTTTCTCTTTCTTGAGCCTCCTGGGGTATCCCTTTAACAAGGGAAAAAACGAGCCACCTTGGAAGATCACGGCCGAAGATACGAAGAGGAAGAGGAGCGTACACCACTTGACTATGCTGACTTTTGGTTTTTGCTATTATCAATAAAGATCTTGTCACCATTGATCCCCGAATTCGGCCTCCTAGATGCTCCTTCCGCCCGTCCCTCTCACACGTGGTGTCAGAAGTGGGATCTGTGAGGATGGAGGCCGCAATGCATAAGATGGCAGAGGGCCAAGAAAGACTGGACCGCTTTATGGAGAAGTTCCTGGCTGTCGCCGAGGAGGATAGGGAGAAACTCCACAAAACTCTTGTCAGAACAAAGCCAGACCCAGGAATCCGTCATTGGTAGGCTGGCTGACACCCTTAGCCAACAAAGGAGCCATACCACCCTCCCCTCAGTTGTTCTACAAAAATACGTCAGCGGGGAGGACCCCGGTTTTTTCTCTAACTTCGAGAGGATGGCAAGGGCAACTGGATGGACCGTCGACAAATGGGGCCAATATCTAGGATCCTAATTGTCGGGTGACTTCCAGGCCGCCTACCAGGCGGCCAATCCGCACGGCTCACACCCTATGATGAAGTGAAGAAGAACATACTAGAAAGGCTGGGAATTGATGAGGAAACCTACAGAATTCGTCTGCGACAAGTGAAGGAAGGACCACAGGAAACGCCTAGAGCGCTCTCCTACCGTGTTCGGGACCTGGCCGACCGGTGGCTAAAACCCCTAACCTCCTCTAAGGAAGAAATCATGGAGAGGGTCTATCTGGAACATTTTTTGTCCTCCTTGTATCCCCCTGTGCAGAAATGGGTGCGGCAACACACACAATTGACTTTTGAACGGGCAGTAGAAATCGCCAGCGCTTTTACTCGAGCCCAGGAGCTCCAACGGGGCCGGGAGGAGCACCACTGGAAGCAGGCTAGCGGGGGCCCTATCAGGGCAATCAAACCACCCATGCCCTGCAGACAGGACACAGTGACATTGTTGCCCAATCCCTTACCGGTCCCCATCAGACCACCGCCACATCCTTGTCCCCAGTGTTTCACCTGTGGAGCTTTTGGTCACATTGTCCGGGTATGCCCCCAAAAGGAGGAACCCATGGAGGTTGGGCTCACCCGTTCCTATTACTGTAGTCCCACTGGGAAGAAACCCTCTTACTACCATACAGTAAGGGTCAACGGTGGAAACAGACAAGCCCTGATGGACACGGGCTGTCTACAGAGCGTGATACAACCTTCTGCGATCCCGGGAGGGGTCACACGAACCACAGGAGTGGTTAACATTCAATGTGTGCATGGGGATAACGAGGTATCCCACCACGATGTACAGATACAGCATGGGCTCTCCTTCAAACCGGTTCCCCTGCGGGTAGGGTTGATTCCCCGATTACCGGAGCCTCTGGTGCTGGGTTCCGATTATCCCTACCTGTCAACGTCAGTATCGGAGACAGGCGTTGACAAGGACGACTGGTGTCAAACAGCTCCCTTTTCCCAGATGCCTTGTCTTGCCTGTCCCCAAGGGAAACCCCGGAAAAGCGGGAAACAAAAGAAACGAGAGAAGAGAGACTGGACCCGAATTGCCTTAACCCAGAAAAAGGAAGAACCCATGTAGCAATACGACAGGGGGTTATTTGCCGCCCAGAGGGAAGACCCCACCCTGAGAGAAGCCTGGAATAGGGCCACCGACACTGAAGACCCTGAACAAGTAGGTCACCAGTTCTTCACTAAGCGGGGGTTGGTGTATAGAAAAGGAGGGAAGGGCCAACCTCTTCAGTTACTGGTGCCCCAACCTTACAGAGAGAAGGTAATGTTTCTGGCTCATAGCCATCTCTTAGGGGGGCACTTCGGGGAGGAGAAGACGGATAAAAACGATCTTGGAAAGGTTCTATTGGCCGGGTATATACCAGCAAATCCGTAGATATTGTAAGGAGTGCCCGATCTGCCAAAAGAATAGCCGATCCCTGCCCTCTAAGGTTCCCTAACGTCCTCTACCCATTATTAATGAGCCCTTTTCCCGAGTAGGGATGGACATAAACGGTTCCTTGCTCCCCTCCTGAAGTGGTTGTAGGTATGTGTTGGTGTTAGTGGATTACGCCACTCGCTTTTCCGAAGCGGTCGCGTTACGACATCCAAACGCTCTGCAAATGGCAAAAGCCATGGTAAACATATTTTCTAGGGTAGGCTTTCCCCGGGAAATCGTAACAGACCAGGGAACACCCTTTGTCTCCAAGTTAATGAAGCAGGTATGCTTGCAGCTAAACATTAAACAAATCCGTACAGCAGCATACCACCCCCAAACAGACGGGTTAGTTGAGAGATACAATGCCACTCTCAAAACTACATTGAAAAAACTCCTAGACCTGGAGACCCGTAAATGGGAAGACATGTTACCCCTAGCCCTTTTTGCCATAAGGTGCAAACCCCAGAAAAGCATGGGGTATTCCCCGTTTGAGCTACTGTATGGTCGACAGCCGCGTACCCTGTTAGACATGGTGAGGGAAGAGTGGGAGGAGGAACCAGAAGGGACCAAACCCCTCCCCGACTACATCCTAAATCTAAAAACACAACTCCAAGAGATACTTAGCATATGCAAAGCACATATGGAGCAAGCACAAGAATCACAGAAGCATCAGTACGATAAAAGAGCCAAAGAGCGTACTCTGAAGGTGGGCGAATATGTCTTACTCATGATGCCTACCTCAGATCACAAACTCTTGGGACAATGGCAGGGCCCCTTTCGTGTCATGGAGATAGTTACTCCTGTGACATATCGCCTAGAAATGGATCCCGAGAAGAAAACCAATACCCAGATCTTCCATATAAATCTGTTAAAAAAAATGGGAAGGAGAGATTTCCACCACGGTAACTTTAACGAAAAACCCCTCACCATTGTACCACCAGAGTATAGATTCTGAGCTGCCTGAAGACCAGAAACACGCCCTAGACCACAGGCTGTGGCCTCTTCAGGCCATATTCTCCTCAAAACCCGGAAAAACCTCCTTAATTGAACATGCCATCACAACACAACCGGGGAAAAGGGTGAAGCTCCGCCCCTACCGCCTCCCAGAGTCCCGTAGACGGGCTATTGAGGACGAGGTACGGCAAATGCTCCATATGGGAGTAATAGAACCATCAAACAGCGAGTGGAACTCTCCCATCGTATTGGTGCCAAAACCTGATGGATCCATCAGGTTTTGTATCGACTTTCGGGAGGTAAACAAAATCTCGCAATTTGACTCATATCCGCTATCGCGGGTCGATGAGATGATCGAGATGTTGGGTAAAGCTCAATACATTAGCACGTTAGATCTGTGTAAAGGGTATTGGCAGGTCCCCTTGAGGAAGCAAGATAGGGAGAAGACGGCTTTCTCAACTCCGGGTGGTTTATATCATTTTACCGTATTACCCTTTGGGTTACACGGGGCTCCCGCAACCTTTCAGAGGTTGATGAACACCGTGCTCAGACCCTGTGCCGACTATGCGGCAGCCTATATAGACGACACAGTGATACACAGCGCTACCTGGGAACAGCATCTTGACCACCTCACCGCAGTCATCCAAGCACTGGGAGAGAGTGGCTTAACTATCAACCCTGCCAAAAGCAAGTTAGCAGCCAGGTCTGTAAAATACATAGGGTATCTCCTTGGGGAGGGACTCATAAAACCCCAGAAAGAGAAAGTTGCCGCCATAGCTGACATTCCCTTTCCCAAGACGAAGAAGGACCTCAGAGCCTTCCTAGGCCTCTTGGGTTACTACAGAAGGTTCATTCCTAATTTTTCCCAAAAAGCAGCCCCCTTGACAGACCTCCTTCAAAAGCACGTGAACGCAGAAAAAGAATTACGACAGCCCTCCGCTATGCTACAGCTCGCCTTTCAAAACCTAAGGACTGCCCTCACCTTTAAGCCCATGTTGCTTAGCCCAGATTACAGAAAACCATTCATACTACAACCAGACGCCTCTGAACAAGGACTAGGCGCTGTCCTGTCCCAAACGGATCCACAAGGACAAGAAAGGCCTATATTGTACATAAGCCAGAAACTCTTTCCCCGCGAAAAAAGGTATTCAGTGATAGAGAAGGAGGCCTTGGCAATAAAATGGGGGATTGAAACCCTCCGTTACTATTTGGAAGGGCGTAAATTCACCTTGTATACCGACCATGCCCCATTAGAATGGCTCTCCCGCAACAAAGGACATAATGACAGGATCATGAGGTGGTTTTCGGCTCTACAACCCTTTCGTTTTCACACTCTTCATCGAAAAGGGAAAGAACAGTCAAATGCTGATTACTTGTCTCGATACCCCCTCGACTCTTCTCTTGCTAGCAAGAAAGTTAGGGAAGGGGGTTGTGAGGAGGCCGACTCGATGTCCGCTATACCTCTCCTTCCTTTACGCCCTGGGGGTTGTATACGTCCGAACACTGTTTCCATGGGGCCAGGAGAGAAGGGGTTAACTGTTCCTGATACCTCTTACGTGCAGGAGGGAGTACCGTGGCCGGAAGGCCTGGACCAATGGGAGCAAGGAGAGGCGGGGGCCAACGCCATGTAAGGAGGGCCTGGAGAACCCGGAAGGCGCGCTGCATCCTGAGGAACCAGGAAGTCAGATCACGGGAGAGAACGAGGACGCCGCACCAAGGGATCCTGTCCAGGAAGAGGGAGAGACCGTCTCGACCGACGAAGCGGAGACTCCAGAAGCCATCGCCCCTCAAGACCCGGACGCCGAAGACGGTCGGGAGACCTGGCCCGAGGAGTGGTGGATACCCCCGGAGGATACCTATGAGCCGCCGCAACTCCGGAGAGTTGCGGCTATTGCGGTACGTGAATCGGGAGGGGAGAGGGAGTGAAGGGAGGGAACCGGGGAGTGGGCCACGCTACTATATGTACTGTGTGTTCTCATATTGCCACTAGCCTCCTGCACTTTATTTAAACCCTCACGAGCCCTCCGCACGAGTTCTACATTTGCACTTTCCCTCCTCATTAGAGCACTTGATCCGCGTAAAAGCTGATAGATGAACAGCTTTAAACCCCCTACTTTTGCCTTCTTTATCCTTTGGTGACTGGATACCGAGGGGACCGGATATCAGCGTATCCTCAGTGCCCTGAAGCTAAGGGACTGTTAAAACGGGATAACGCGTCAGTAGTGCTGGTATTTTGGGCTGTCTTACGTGCAGTTCGTATACAGTCCCTCTTTTCTTTTTGCTGCTGCATGCATGTTTCTCACTTTGGGGATGGTGGAGGACCCTATCCTGACAGGAGCATAAAAAAAGGACCAGTATAACTCACCGCCCTTCTCTTTTCTCTTTCTTGAGCCTCCTGGGGTATCCCTTTAACAAGGGAAAAACGAGCCACCTTGGAAGATCACGGCCGAAGATACGAAGAGGAAGAGGAGCGTACACCACTTGACTATGCTGACTTTTGATTTTTGCTATTATCAATAACGATCTTGTCACCATTGATCCCCGAATTCGGCCTCCTAGATTCTCCTTCCGCCCGTCCCTCTCACACTTTCCAACTTCTACACAGACAGACTTTGTCTGAGGTCTGCAGGGAAGCAGTAGTAGAATGTTTTTTAAGGTTTATCCAAATGACTGTTCAATAATTTTATAAATATAGGATCAGTGGTGGCTCAAGTATTTTAATTTTTCATTCAGTAAAGAAGAAAAGAGAATCCTTACTGATTTGAGTATTTCAATTTTAATTTTGGCTTCAACAGAAACCAGGCCAACACATGTTTCACGACATCAAAGTCGCTTCATCAGGGCCAGTACATTATCTATCATCAGTTTACATCCGAATTTCAAGAAATTGACACTTCATGTTTGTATTCATACCAATCAAATAACATTAATATTGGGGCAATAACCTATTCCATTCAAATTATTCAAGTATTCATAGACCGATTTATGTTCAACTAGATCAATCACTCTCTTTAAATTCACCACTGCACATAGTAGCAGTGCGCCAACTATGCCTTTTTCGGGGATTCCACTCTGCGGTCTTGGGTAAAAAAAAATGTTTCCTGGTCTGGATAGAGCTGAGCCTCTCCTTAATACATTATGATCAGGTTGGATTTGTACCACCTCGCTTCTCCACGTCCCATTTGAGGTCACTTGCACGTGTTCTTTTTGTTACATTATCAAACTCGATTGTGCTAGCCAATGAGTTTATTTCTAAATACTCCTTAAGACACACCCTCAAAAAGCAAATTTTTCGGAGATTTCACTCCGCAGTGTTGGGATTTTTTTTTTTTTTTTTCCTGGGCTGGATAGAGCTGAGGCCCTCCTTAATACATTGTGAGCAGGTTGGATCTGTACCATATCGCTTCCCTACATCCCATGTGAGATCAGTTGCACATGTTCTTGTGTTTACATCATTGAAGGAAGTGACCCTCTTGGGGCCACCCGGGTCACTAATGACCACCTTTCAGCCTTCTGTACCAAATCAAGAGTCGGTCAGTCAGTGGAGAATATGAACCAATAACTATTTATTCATATACACTCAGAGTGGAGCCCCATTTGTACAGTCACTGGGAGTGTTACAGAGGGAACTAAAGAACAGCAAGCATAGAGATACATTATGTACATGGCTGGACAAAGACACATCTGCAATGGAATTTTCCAGGCAGATGCAGCTGGACAGTGAAATACAAAAAAAGGTTTCAGTTCCCGTATCTTGCACAGTCCAAGGTAGTTTCACCCTGGGCCCGCCACCAGACAGGTGGGAGAGGGCCTCTATCTTGTGAGAAAGCTATGCGCTGACATGAACAGTCTACTCATTACCGAGACAAAACCTAACATTTCAGAAACTAAACTTAGCAAAGACCATTTCTTAGAAAAGGACAAAATCAGTTTTGAGCAGCCTAAAATGGCGCCTGCGAAGAAAATGGCGTAGCGAATGCTAACTAAAAGATGACATTGCATAGAGCATTTATGTGCCTAATCTAACATCATCAAACTAGACTGTACTCGCCAATGAGTTTATTTCTAAATGCTCCTTAGGACAGACCCTCAGAAAGCAAATTTCTCATAAGCACGGAAAATGTTTTACCTGCTTGGTCAGCTCTTCAACAGGAACACATCTGTTATGTTTGAAACACTTCACTTAACAATAGCGTGGGGCAATGATAACACTTGAACTTCTTTTACCTTTTGAAACAAGGATTTTATTACCAGACCGTAGCAGTCTTTCCTTTGTGCTTTCAAAGCATTCAAAGATTCTGCCAGGTGATTCACCTCCAGGAAATACCCTTGATGGTCAAGCCATTTCCAGAGGTGTAGTGCTTCTTGTCTCAGGGTCCAGGACCCCACACCGCTTTGCTTGTTGCAATACCACATGGCACTGGTGTTGTCCGTAAGCACCTCCACCAGCCTTCTTTTGCTGGACGGCAGGAAGGCTTTCAATGACAAGTGGATGACCCTAAGTTCCAGGAGCAGGGCCTCCGCAGGAGACCAGAAGCCTCTGATCTTCACCTTTTCCCAATCCAGAAGTGAGTCACCACTGTTAGCTATGTGTGGGGAAGGAAAAGGGCCCTGCTGCTAGCCCAGTTGCAGTTTGTCAGCCACCACTGCAGATCTTGTGTACTCCCCTCTGCTATCTAGGCGAGGTCGGAGGGATTTCCCTGATGCTGCGCCCATTGCCCAGAGCCTGCATGTGCCCTTGGGCATGCTTCACCAGCAGGATGCAGGAGTCCATGAGACGTAAAGGCCTCTGGGTCAGCCTTACCGTAATCCAGGATAGAGGCTGAATGGCTCGAATGAAAGAGCGCGTCTGAGAGGGGGTCAGGTGTGACTTGGGCACGTTGATAGTGAACCCCAGCAAATGCATGAGGGCTGCCATATTCTGCAGGTGGGTGACAGCTGTCTGGTGCAAGTCCACCTTCAGCAGCCAGTTATCGAGGTAGGGGAAGACTAGACCTCCACAGGTGGGCTGCAACCACCTCCAACACTTTCTTTAACACCCAAGGGGGATTGGTAAGGTCAAATGGGAGCACAGCTAACTGGAAATACTAATTTCCCACTGTGATCCTCAGGTAAGGCCTGTGGGCCGGCAGGGCAGGAATGTGGAAATACATGTCGTGCAGGTCCAGCGCCAGTCTCCAGGGTCCAGCGCAGACAGAACCCAAGCCAATGTGAGCATCTTGAATTTCTCTTTTCTCAGGAAGTAGTTGAAAGGGTGCAAATCTAGTTTAGGATGGAAGCCTCCTTCCTTTTTGAGCACCAGAAAGTAGCGGGAATAACAACTATGCTGTATGTCCAGTGCAGGCACCCCCTTGATCGCTCCATTGGCCAAAAGAGCCTGTATGTCTTGACAGAACAAGGAGAGATGGTCCTCCGTCAGCTGTTCCTGGGAAGGTGGCAAGGGCGGAGGGGTTTTTACAAGTGGAAGGGCGTGGCATGGAAGGGCATACCCCTTCTGCACACTCTGAAGCACCCACTTATGGAAGGTTATCACTGACCATTGGGGACGGTGGTGCCTGATCCTGCCGCCCGCTGTGCTGAGTGGAGGGTTCACAAAAGAGGCTTAGAGGCTGCAGCGGCCAGAGGAGTGGGTGCCTGTACAGCATGCTGGGTGTGGCTCCTGTGCTCCCTTTGGGTCTGCAACCCTGCACGCAAAAGGTTTGAGCATGTTGCTGTACTGGGAGGTACGGTTGATATCACGAACACCCATCGCCAAATAGGTGGTAGCCATCGAAGGGCATTTCAATCAGGAATGCTTGGACATTCCCCCAGAGTCCAGTGGACCACAACCAGGCATGGTGATGCAGCACCACTGTATAAGACATGGATCAACCTAAGGAGTTCATGGTATCCAGCCCACACCTGATGACAAACTTCGCTATATCCATACCATCCACAAGAGCTTGGTTGAAGAAAGCTGGGCCCTCCTCTGGAAGCATTGGAAGCAACTGTGCCACCGAGTCCCACAACACAGGGGAGTATCGGCCCAAGAGGCATGCGGTGTTCACCGACCTCAAGGCTAGTCTGGTGGAAGAGAAAATACGCTTCCCAAAGGTGTCCAGCCTCTTGGATTCCCTATCCCGTGAAGTGAAAAGGAACAACTTTGATGTTGAGGCCTGCACAGCTAAGCTCTCTGGGGAAGGGTGCTGGGAGAGGAAGGCTGGGTCTCCTGGGGCAGGGCAATGGCGTCAGCAATCTTGCGATGCACAGGAGCCCCTGTGCAAGGTTTGGCCCAGTCCCCCAGGAGAACGAAGGTAACGGCTTTGTTAAAGGTGAGCAGTGGTTCAGCCCAACTGGCTACTGGGTGAAGAATCTCTCTCAAGACTTTGGTCATGACCTCAACAGCAGGGAGCTAAAGGTCAATGATCCCCCACCTCCTCCATTGATCTCGGCGGTCGGATCGGGCCGCGTGGAGGGGGTCCGGTGGTCTTGCTGGGGGCCGGAGTCGAGCGCTGTGCCGGCTGGGATCCGGGCTGCATGTTGTGAGGACATTGGGACTGCGTGGAGCCCTGAGTTGTGGTCCGCGGGCAGGCTCACGCAACTTTGCTTCTCTGCAGCCACAGTGTTGGGGCCTGCGGCGTGAGGGCCGGTACAGGCGCAGTTGGGCCCCACAAGCTACATATAGCCCCTCAGTGGAGGGCCGCCGCAGCCATTTTCTGCACCAAAGGGTTACGGCCCGGGCCCTGACATGCGGAGGAGGAGGACTTTTGGTGGAATAGGGGAGCGAAACCGGGCATGGGGCCCTAGCTGAAGTGCATCCGGGGAGCTGAATAGAGCCTTGCCCAGCGGTGAACAGCCCTGTTCCTTTCTGATGGTGGTGCACAGTGGACCTGCAGATTGAGGGTCGGCTTGTGACCGTTGGACCCCATAAGATATTGACGCCTACCTAGCGAGGGGTCGGGCCTAGGCCACATACACTACGTGGACCCCGGTGCGGGGAGTGATATATTGCTCTGGACGGCTGGAGACAGCGCCTGGGAGGACAGTGGGACACCCAGTGGGGGGGGGGGAGACACGACTGTCCGCGGAGGCGGCCGGGTTAGCACTCGGTGCGGCTTGTGGGCAGTGGGTCTCCGCCCGAGTCCTGATATTTCTGGAGATACAAAGCAGAGCCAGATATCGACAGCTGAGCCCGCAAGCGGGGATTTCCACACGCCACAGGCATTACAGGTGTGGTTCGTCCTGGAGGCCCGGTTGGGGGGTTCAGGAACCGTCATCCGGAGGGGTAAGCGTCCAGACTGCACCATGACCAAAGACAAAACAGCGGGAGGTTCGGCTAAACAGAGCACGCTGGACCACTACACCGGAACAGGGGCCTCGACAACCGACCAAGGAGGTGCACAGGGAGGCATTCCGGACAATGCTGCACTCATGGCGGCCATTACACAGTCCAGGGACGCCTTGGAGGCGAAAATTGGTGAGGTGGGCTCTGATGTCATGCTCTTAAGGCAGGATCTGCGGAATGCGGTGGAGCGCATTACTGAGACCGAGACCAGGATCTCCGGAGTGGAGGATTCGGTCACTACCTTGCAGAATCAAGTTGCGTCATTGGAGACGGTCACCAGGGGCCTGGCCTCGCGGGTGGAAGATGCGGAGGGCAGGGCCAGGAGAAACAACCTACGCTTTGTGGGCTTTCCTGAAGGATGTGAAGGGGGAGACGTGGAACAGTTCCTGACTAAGTGGCTTGCGAGCTGACTTCCCCCAGAGTCGTTTCCCTGTTGTTTTATTGTTGAAAGGGCGCAGAGGGCCCTGATGCAGAAGCCGCCCCCGGGAGCCAGACCAAGGCCGGTCATTGCAAAGATCTTAAACTACCATGACAGGGGCGCGATATTAAAGCAAGCCAGAATTAAAGAACCCTTGCTGTTAGAAAACTACCGCATCCTCATATTTGCGGACTATACGAGACTAGTCCAACAGAAGTGACAGTCATTCTTGGTAGCCAAGGACCGCCTTCGTGAGCTGAAACTTCCCTATGCATTGCTATATCCCGCCAGGCTGAGGGTGGTGTACCAGTCCTGCACGCTATTCTTTGAATCGTCAGAAGATATTTTCCACTGGACGGATGAAACAGTGAAGATCCGGCCCCGCACGCCGCCCAGGAGGGAATCTGATTCCTCGTCCAGTGATGTCGTCCGCAAGCCACCCAAGCCCAAAATCAAAGGGACATGGAGGTCGAGATCTAGGCGCCGATCCAAATCCTACAGTGATCCCAACAGATCCACATCGGTGCCCCGGCAGGGGTCGTCGGTCTCATAGCCATGTCAGGACTCTCCCGGATGGGGGACAGGTGGTGATCCTTGCTCAGGCTGACGATGCATGAGTGGGGGCTAGTACCTTTGTCAGACTCTCAATAGTCGGGGGCACGCTCGTTGACTATGGGCAGGTTATTGGGGAACCATTGGCGGGGCAGGCGGGGGGGCTCCCATTGGGATCCGCAAGCCACTTCCGCCAAGACAGATACTTCAGTAGTTTTGAGGTATGGGGGGGGGGAGTTGGGGTACACATGCTCTGTGTTTGCACTGCGTCACAGTTACACATGGCCACTACTCGCACACTGGATGATAGCTGTCCCGCATTTCGAAGTCCCGAGACCCTTAGATGGCAGTCCCTATAGATAGGGCGCGACTCCAGGCGGGGGACCTCTGAATAGTGAGTTGGAACGTCAGAGGAGTACTAGATAAAGTTAAAAGAGGGGCTATACTCCAACAGGCCAAAAGGTACAGAGCAGATGTTCTGATGCTTCAGGAGACACACTTAATGGGTACTAAAGTGTTGTGTCTCCTCAGATATGGTTATATTCAAGTGTATCACTCTGGCTTTACCAGGGGGTCTCGTGGGGTCGCAATTTTAATTCATCGTACAGTTCCATATCAGCATATCAAGAAATGGACAGACGTCCAGGGGAGGTACGTGTTTATCAGGGGCACCATCTACGTGGAACAGGTGGTGTTGGGCTGTGTATATGCCCCCTGCCGCTGTCATGGGCACTGGTCGAGCGCCTTACAACCCTGTGGGCGGATATGCCGGAGGGGTTGGCGATAGTTGGGGGAGACTGGAATGACGTAATGGACGTGGCCATAGATAGATGGAGAGTGGGGGGTTACTCCAATGTGCATCAGGGTACCAAACTGAACTCCCTGGCGACGGGATTGGGATGGGTGGACCCGTGGCGGCGGTTGCATGGCGAGGAGCAGGGTTACACGTGTTTTTCGACAACGCATGATTCTTACTCCCGCCTTGATTATTTATTTGTACCAATAGGTGCCGTCGGAAGGGTGAGGGCAATTGAGATTCTCCCAAGAAGTTTATCCGATCACTCCCCAGTGGCTTTGATAGTACATTTGGGCCCAGAGAAACAGCCCTTTCGTTGGCGTCTCTCCCCATGGCATTTGCAGGATGAGGAATACCGGGAGCACATGGGGCAGGCAATCGAGCAATACCCGGATATAAATGTGGGGACAGTAGCAGAGGCTGAAATCCTGTGGGAGGCTATGAAGCCCACTCTACGGGGGCGGACATTTCATTCTGCGCGGCAGCGCGTCGAACCCGGCGGGAATTGCTTCTGCGATCGGAGGCCCATATCATGGAATTAGAGCGGAGTAGCAGGGGGGAAGGAGGAAATCTGGCGCGCCGACAGCTGGTACTGGCCCAACAGTCCCATGCCGACACTTTGATAGAGGAGGCCCGTCTTGCGTGGCTGGCATCCTGCAGCAGAATTTACCAATGGGGCGATAAGTCCAGTAAACTATTACATAGATTATGTCAAGGGCCTTACATCCACAGGTTCTCCCTAGTATACCGGGTTCGGATGGGAGGACGCTCAGTGACCCCTCCCTCAAAGCAGAAAGCTTCGCCAGCTACTTTGCGGAGCTGTACACCCCTAAGGAACTACTACAGGAAGGTCTGATACACCGTTTTATAGCAGACTTGCTGCCCCGCGCCTTATTGGATGAGGCACGAACAGTCCTTGACCGTCCGCTCACTGAGGAGGAGATCTGCACAGCCCTGGGGGAATTGAATTCGGGAAAGGCGCCGGTTCCGAATGGTTTCCCATGCGAATTTTTTAAGAAGTACTTTTCTAAATTGGGGCCTTATTTTCTCCGCGTTGTAGATGAAGCGAGGGACCAAGGTCGTTTGCCACGAGACTGGAGACATGCGGAAGTGGTTGTATTCCATAAACCAGGCCGGCCCCCAGACCAACACGCTTCATACCGCCCCATCTCACTGTTGAATGTCGAGGCCAAAATCTTGGCCAAGGTATTGGCCAATCGACTCCAACCCCATATAACTAATTTGGTCCATCTAGATCAAGCGGGATTTATGCCCCAGAGGGCTACGCGTCATAACATCCGACGAGCCCACACAGCCATAGCCGCCATCCAGGGAAGGGGAGTGCAGGCCGCCCTCTTGCTGGCAGACATGGACAGGGCGTTCGATTCCCTTAGTTGGGTGTATTTGTTCGCCCTCTTAGACCGTCTCAACATGGGCCCGCGCTTCCTGTCATATTTAAGGTTGCTATACACGGACCTCACGGCGGCGGTGCGAGTTGCGGGATCTAACTCCTCCACATTTTCCATCGGCAGGGGCACCCGTCAGGGGTGTCCCCTATTGCCATATCTCTTTGCTCTAGCAATGGAGCCTTTGGCGGTGTGGGTGCGGATGGATGCGCAGGTAGCAGGCTTTGAGTGGGCCTATGGGCTCTCGGATCGGATCGCACTCTACGCGGACGATGTTCTATTCTTCTTAACCGACATAAACAAGACGGGACCGAGCTTGCTTCGCATTATGCAAATCTTTGGGGAATCCTCGTGCCTCTTCATGAATCCGCGTAAATCCACTTTGTAGGTGCTGGGGGCACTGCTGGCCTGGGGCCTTGGGCTTCGGCGGTACAGGTGGCGACGGAGGGAGGGAAATACCTGGGTGTTTTTCTGTCAGATCTGCCGAGTGTGGCATGGGACAGAAATATTGTCCCGATATGGGCACGGGTTCATGAGGAGATGAAAACTTGGTCACATATGCCCCTCTCTATTTATGGTAGATCGGCGATTTTTAAAATGGTGTGAGTGCAGCGCCTGCTCTACCAATTGCAGAACCATCCATACCCGATACGTCCTACGTGGTTTCGCCAGGTCAACGCAGCGCTGGGCCAGTTTCTGTGGGCAGGGGGGGGCGTCCAGAGTGGCGCTGCGGACTTGCTTTCAGTCGACGTACTGTGGTTGGTTGGCCACATCGGATGTGCAATCGTATTACATGGCATCGCATCTCTTGGTGCTGAACGAATGGTGGTATGGGGATAGGATGGACCCCGCATATGCAGTGGAGCGAAGGTGTATGGGAGAGTTCACCCTACATGCCATATTGTATTTGGCGCCGCTACGCAACTCCCTACCACCGGCCACTCGGGTGGTATTCCAGGTTTGGAAACAATCCCTCCGCAAGATGGGGTGGTGGAATAGGCTGACTGGGGAAACCCCACTGTGGCACAATGGCCGATTGCCGCAGCTTGCTTCGTTATCCGGATTTCGAGGGTGGGATAACATAGGAATCTCAACGTTGGGGGATGTGATGCGAGGCTCTGTTCTGAAATCATTCCAAGATCTTCAACGGGAGTACCAGATGCCTAAAACGCAATTTTACAAATACCTCCAATTCCGGCATGCCATCCATCCTAGTATATCGGGGTTAGAGGCTCTCCCCGAATTCAGTCTGATAGAAGCCAAAGTATTTATGGGTGATCTGCAGGACCATAAAATCTCAAAAATCTATCAGTCACTGGTGACCAATAGTTCTACGACATTGGATAAACTTAGAGAAGCATGGGCGGGTGACCTTGGCCAAATAGACGGGGACGAGTGGATGGATGCACTGGCCTCTCCTCGGGGAGCAGTGATAGCAACACGGCTGCATCTCATTCAATTTAAATACCTTCACCGGGTTTTCTATACAAGGCTCAGGTTGTGGAGGGCGGGCCTAGTGTCATCCCCGATGTGCCTGCGGTGTGGTCGGGAGGAGGGGTCCCTGATACATACGATCTGGCATTGCACAGCACTCACGAGATTTTGGCGAGGGGTTCTGGCCTGTCTTGCAGAAGTGTTGGGGTGGGAGCTCATCTCCTCACCAAGATTGGCAATTTTACATATCATGGAGGGCATAGGTGGTAACAAATACAAGAGGCACCTGTTACTGTTGGGGCTGACACTGGCTAAACGGGACATAGCAAGGCTGTGGAAGGCATCGGCCTCACCTTCACTCTGCATGGTAAAATGGGCTAGACTTCTGCATGGGGCTGGAGATTCCAATATTCAAGGCCAGGGGATGCCCACAAAAGCACCCGGGGATCTGGAAAAGATGGGCGGACTATCGTGGCATCGATTTAGACCCGGTGCCCCCAGTGGATGCATCTATATCTATGTTGTCATGCAGGCCTCTTGGGTAGAGGACCAGTTATATGGTGATGGAATCTATTTGTTGGGGTGGGCGATGTGGTGGCAAACGAGGTGCAGTGATGGAACAGTGCAACGGGGGGTCAACGCGTTTATGTTGTATTGTTCTACTTAACTATGATAATGATAATGTATAAACTGACTGTCAACGACAATAATCTGCAATGTTTAATATGGCAGATGTCTCCTGGGTTAAGGGGCTCTGCACTGTACATGACCACTGACATAATAAAATCTGTTTTAAAAAAAAAAAATCGAAGGAACACCCCATGTTGCAAAAATATTTTCTAACCTCTCAATGACTATCGTGAGTGGTTGACGGCAGATCTTCCACAAGGGGAAAACGTGAGTATTCATCAACTCCCAGTAGATGATGAGCATTGTCAAGTGGCCCAAAGAAATCAGTTATAATCTTCTCCCATGCATGCTTTGGAAGATCAGACATGGTTAATGGATATGGGGTTGTTTTGAATAACAAGCAGTTGCACAAATTACATGCCCTTAATTCCTTTCCAACTCTTTCATCAAGACAAGGGAACCACACTTGGTCCCGTAGAGCCTGTTTAGTAGCAACAACTCCACGGTGTCCCTTATGTGCCAGTTCAGTAATTTGTTGTCTGAGGCTCTCAGGTATCACAATTCTCAACCCTCGTAATATAATGCCTTCTCGGGTAACGGAAAGTTCTTCCTGCGCATTCTTGAATTTCTGGTATTCAAGGTCATCATGAAGAGGTCGAGTATGTTTTCTCCAAGATTGATGTGTAATAATATCTTTGAGTATTAGCAAATCTCTGTCGGTGCTTGTGGCAGCAATGATTTGTTCCACTGATACGGCAGCAGGGGTATTGGATTTTACGATGAAGTTAACATAAGCATAAGCTTCTTTAGAAGTGGTGCTATGACACGGTATTGGTACATGTGAGAAGTAGTCAGCAGGGTTTTCATCTTTTCCTGGACGATACACAATGATATAACCATACTCCTGCAGTCGCAACCCCCACCTCTCAATGCAAGGAGACATCTTGGCTTTAGGATTGCTGAAAATGGTGTGCAAGGCTTGGTGGTCGGGGACAACTGTGAAGTGCTTTCTATACAGGAACACATGAAAATATTCACAAGCCGACATAACAGCGAGGCTTTCTTTTTCAGGTTGTGATTAAGCTCATTCCATCGGTAACAAACTCCAGGTAGCATAAGCCACAATGTGTCTTTGTGCATCAGAATGTCCATTGTGCTGTGCAAGGATGGCACCTAACCCCACTGGGCTGGCATCAACAACAATCTCTGTTTGTAATTTTAGATCAAAGTATGCTATGTCAGTGGCATTCTCAAACGCATGTTTGATCATCTTGAAGGTTTGTTCACATTCATGTGACCATTGAAATGAAACATTTTATCAAGTCTCTCAATGGGGCACTCACAGTGGCAAAATCATGTATGTATCTTGATAACTGGACATACCAAGGAAGGATTGCAGCATAGTTACATCTTGTGGGGGAGAAGTCGATGACAAAGCTTGCACTTTATTTGGATCTGGAGTCATTCCCCCATCAGAAAAGATATGACCAAAGAACTTGAGTTTTGTTTTATAAAGCTCACTCTTTGCAGCATTTAAAGTGAGACCTGCATCAGCAAGTACACAACACACTTGTGTAGGGGCTTTATCATGTACCTTTCGTGTGGCACCTGAAAAACAGTGTGTTATCACTGTAATTGAAAGCATTTGTGACTGGCTGTATTATGCGACGAATTACATCTTGAAAGAGTTCTGCTGCGGATGACATTCCGAAACGTAGTCTTTTATATGTAAATAAACCAACATGAGTCGAAAAGGTAGTAATGTACCTACAATTTTATTCCAGTTCGAGTTGGTGATACCCTTTGTTAAAAGGAAAAGGCTTTGGCTCCATTCAGCTGCGTAATCATGTCAGCAGTATGCAGAGATGTCGTTCTCTTTCAGTCGCCCTGTTACCTTGGAGCATGTCAACGCAGATGCACACTGCTTTAATAGCGTCTCAAGTCCCTTCTCAACAGCCTCTTGTAAATGAAACACAATTTGACGTTGTCGTTGAGCAATAGGACGGATGTCCTCATTTATTTGAAGTTGCACTTTCATTGTCTTAAATCTTCCTAGTCCATTATACAGGATGGAAACTGATTTACTATGTCTTGATAGGCATTGATATTGTAGTTTACAGAAATAAGCCCCGTGTCAGCAGTAGTGTTGAAACTGAGTAAACATGCACTTGATGAAGTGCCTGGCAGGACATGAATTTGTGCTTGGAATTTAGTCTTTTTATACTTCACAGTTGCTATAAATGAACCTTGACTTTGGAGTGGAGTCAAAGCATCCAGCGTATACACTTTGGTTTTTAATGGGGTTAAATTCGCTGGCATGTTTATTGATGTGCCACTGTCTATGATAAAGGTATGGAGCATCCATTCACCTTCAGTGTGATTTTGAGACTGTGTCCAAATTAATTTTGCATTTTCACTTGCCAATCTCTCTTCGATCAGAATTCTACCCTGCAAGAAGCTAATCCTACATGCGCATGTTGGCCAGTGGTCGACATTGACATCACACAACCATCTTCCTCACTGTTGCTCGACAATGACGGTGATGAACTTTTAAACCAGGAAGTTGATGACAATTGACATTATTCAATTTCTACTTGCCTCAACTGACGTTGCCGCTCGGCCTTGTTGGTGTGCTTGGGACATCTCTGGAACTTTCTGGCATCATTTTTGTTGGCTCTCTACGTGATGCACTTGATCTTTTCTTCGCTATGGAAACCGTAACAGAATGGTTCTCTTTCCTGCAGCCTGTGCGTATTTGTCCAGTGGCGGGACATTTACCTTCATGTGGAAAGGAAAATCCACATCAAAAACGCAACTTCTTTTTCATAAGAGACTTTACATTGCGGCCCTCCACCTTGTGTTTCGGCTTACTTTTCACACTCAACAGCAATTCATTTTGGTCCGTCTGGCCTCCATGTCAGCAGCTTGTCAGTCAGCCCTTTCTTTCATTCTAGCAGCCATGAGTACTCGCTCCAAGCTGAGTGTCTCTTTCAGCATTCATCGTCTGAAAGAATTGGAGAGGCAACCATCTGTTGCTCTGAGACACATGGTCTCTTCATAGTTGAACTCATTGAGCTTACAATGCTTGATGAGCGAATCAAGTATTTCTACAAACTCATCCATCGTTTCACCAGCTTTCTGCCCTTCTTGACTGAAAATGTACTTTTCATAGTTGACATTTGGCATTGGATTGAACTTAGTGTTTAACACCTCTTTGATTTGACGGTACGTCACTTCATCACTGTGTGGTATTTTCTTTATCACTTCTTTTACTCCTTCACCTGCCAAATTCCTTAGATATTTAGTGATCTTTTTGTCATTTGCTTCCTCCAGCGCATTAATTAAATCATCAAATGATTCGATCCAGGCAGTCCATCAGTCACCAATATTCTGCTTTTTGGCGGTATCAATGGGAGACAGTGGTTTTAGGAATGTGGCAGCATCATAACCTGTGGCACTTTCTGCTGTCTGGAGTGTCTGCTTCCCACTCGGACCAGCACCTTTGTTAAGCAGCAGCTGTGTGCTAACATTTGGGTTGTCGCGCCCGCTCTCTGGTTGTGAGGCGCTGTCTTCTTCTTTAACGGTGAGAAGCGGCTTTGTTTCATGCACATGATCTTCCCTACTCTTGCCTCTTTGCATAGTACCTGGTTTCCACTGCCTTTAGCTTTTCTTTGCGTCAGAAATGTTTCCTCTTTTAGCGCTTCCTTGCATTCGGCTATCAAGCCTTAGTTATTCTCTGTACCTGGTTATCGCTGCCTTTAGCGTTGTCTTACTATAAGAATGACGGCTCTGTATTCGGCTGTGGCGCAGTATCTCTTGTCTCAACTTTACTAGCAAATTTCTAGCCGATGTCAAACAAACCTTCGGTTAGACCTTCACTTTCTTCACTGGCGTTGCACTGGCTGGAGTGGCACTTTGACTCCACATATGCCAACCATTGATTTTTCACTTCAACTGAGGCACACACAAGAAGTTTGCTGGACCACGGCAAACTCACCGGGAGAGCACTCCCAGTTCTTCAGGTTTCAGGGTTTACGTTATTCCCTATCTCGTCGCCTGATGTAGCGTCCACCCCAGCCCGGGTACATGCAAATGATCACACCACACACGGAGCTCGGTATTACATGTCTCTATTCTTCAGAGTGTAACCGCTAACTGCACGTCATACGTCATGAATTTCTTAACGACTACAGGTCACTTATGTCACTCTTCTACTGAGTCCGTCAGGGCTCAGAAGGGTCCCTCTATTGCTAATATAAACGGCATTACAATCTGTGTAGATGTTTTTTCTCCTTTAGAGCCCCTGCCATTCCTACTACTTCAGGACGAGTAAAAGTAGTCTTGCAGTATGGATTGGTGTCTGGATATTTTGACATATTTTCTAGTACATCAAATAGTCAGTCCTTAGTATCCAAGGGAAAACAAGGCCACCTCTTTCTGTTATTTTGTTTTGAATATTATAATTTAATCCCAGTCATCCTCCAATATTACCTTGCTGTTACGTTTTAGTGACAGCATTGTTTTTTTTTTTATTGTTTTTTTTAAAGCACGGTCTTTCTGATTTTTCATCAGTTATCTTAAATGCAATGTTATGAGCCAAATTAACAGAACTTAAGCCTGTTAGCTGGATTTATTTAGTCTTGACTAACCCAATAGCCTCGTCAGATTTTCAGGGTGAGGCTCTTTGATTAGGGAGAAATCTTGTGAACTTGCATGAGTGTCCTCATCCTGAAGCACAGGTAATTGCCACCTTCACACAAAGCGGCTCTTCTTCAATTATTGATTATATCTTTAATTCTAGTTTTAATTGTCAGCATTATAGCTCATACCATGATAAATTTAAGATTAGTGACCACAACACTCTAGCTCTAATTATAATTATTCACCTCCTTAGTACTCTACAAAATGTATAATCCCAGGAGATAAAATAACTAAGCATGGTGGTCTGAAGTTGAAATGGGTTGTCGTTGACCCTTGTAATTTTCTTTAAAACGTCTTGACCCTATGTTTCAATTAAGTATCTGATTGTCTCAAATTTAATTGGAACTCTGACACCATTTACATTTCTTCTGAGATTTGTTCTGTTGTCAGTAACTCCCTGACAGTCGCTAGATCCAAATAGCCTTGTAATACTGTTAAATAGCTCGATTCTTTGTGCATCTTGGTCGGTCAGCATCTCCATAGAGCCTTAAAAAGAACTCAGCAAGCCTATCCTGAGATGACTCAATGCAGAGCCTTTTATAAAAGTACTTTGAGGATAGAAAATGATAATATGAGAAATGCATACGACAACTTACAGTAGGCTAGCATGAAAACGGATATTTCTCTCTTTAAGAACAGTAGTCAACAGTCTTGTTTTTTGCTAATTCATCGAGTACCGATTTAGATGTTCATATTCAGTCTGAGCAAGGAGTTTCTAATTTTTCTGGCACTTATTGTTTTTCTCAAGGTTGTCCTGATTTAGTGAATTGCCACTTTCCTCTCTGGAAAACCATCTTTTGTTTTTACTTTGGATTAGGTGAGCATATCTATATATAATAGTCTGTTAGTCAAAACCTCTGGTCCTGATTGGATGCCTATGGACTTCTGTAAATCAAATGCTGAGATGTGGGCCCCTTTAAATACTAATGTTGTAAATCCTGTTAACCCCTCTCACCTGCCTCCATCCTGATCACAATCTATCATCATACATGTTTTAAAAAATGTTACGGGCCAACCCTTGTTGCTGTCTTCCAATTTCTCTAATTGACTTTATAGTAAAAATAGCTGGAAGTGTCATCCTGGACAGGCTTTTGACCCAGGCTTCAAATAATGTGATTTGCTCAGATGTTTAATATGGTTTCAGGACTGAATTTGGTAATATCAAATGGTGATTACATTTGCATTTATCAGTTGGTACATATACAGTAGCTTCCTGAGTTTCTTTGCTTTTAGACTTTATGGACCTGAGGTCAGTATTTGACCGTGTGAATAGATCGAAGCTTTGATTTTTGACCTATTGAACTTTTTGATGTGACCACACTTGGATTTTAATGCCAAAGCAAGATTTGGTGTACTGAACCTTTTAAATTAGCTGAAAAGATACACCAAGAATGCTTCATTGCCCACAAACATTATATTTTGTCTCAATAATTAATCTCTTACCCAGTGTCTAACGTCCAAGATTTGCTCCAAATTGGTCACAAAACAATTTCTGTTCTGCATTATTTATACAATAGGGTTTTACTGTCAAACACTTCTGATGGCATGAATACACTTACTGATGCCTTTGTTCCTTTATGGATGACCTAGACTTTGATACCAACCTTTCTAAGGCCTATATTATGATTTGTGGTCCTAAGTCTATTAGAACAAGAAACATGACTGTTAAAAATGGAGGGATTGAAACTTAACTGTCACCTATCCAGGTGTGAAGGTTGACTCTTCTGGATGTTGATCCAATTTACTCTGCATCTCAAGGAATCTTATCAATTATTCCAAGGGTGCTGTTTCTACTTTTTCTTCCAAATTAGGCTGGAAACCTGTAAACCACATGCTGGAGTTCTATAAAAGTAAATGTTTGTCTATTGTACGATATCAGGCTGGTAAAACAGATCTTGTCAACGCCTTATAGATCTTTTCCCTAGTAGTCCTTACTTATGTCATGTGTCAGGTTCCAAAGCTGTGAACCCGTTGAAAGCCCCTGCCGTCCTTATATATCTATGCTAGTGAGCGAAGAGTACCTCACCACCAGATGTAGGAATCGGGAGGGAAAGTGATGGAGAGAGAAATTCTGGACTGGCGTTCAAAGTCTTTCAGGCTTCATCTGTCCCAAAGGATGGTACCAATGTTTCTAGATGTTACGAAATGGGTAGATCTACACTGGCTGGAAGACAGAGAGGAGGTGGTAAAAAGCAATCCAGCCACTAACCAAATGACATAGCACAGATGGAATTATGCTTACCTGTTCTAGCAGCGGGAAGAGCTGTTATGTGGGTGAAGCTGACCAGGATATAAGCAGATACCGGATACAAGGAGAACCCTGCAGCAGCTCACTGAAAAAACTCTACAGTAAAAGACATGTTACATGGTCTTGGTTCCTAGTGCTGTTACTAAAAGAGATCTGTAATGGGCCATGAATTCATGTTATGACCAATGTGTACAAAGGAAGTCTGTGGAGCTCCTTAAGCCCTCTTTAGCTCACATGTTCTGCTGAGGAATCCCCCTGTGATGGGATCCCATTTGCTTTTAGAAATTAACTCCTAGGAGTGCTATCTTCTAATTCGCTTGCTGCGTAATGCTTTACCACCACTTTATGTATATTCTGAATTCCTCTTTCTTTTACAAGCTTTTCAGAGGGTAAAGTCAGCAACTTTATACAAATAGCATTATAAGCATTTTCATATTTTCATTAGTAATAGTAATATTTCATAGGTCTCAATCCTCAACTTTTGCAGCAGAGGCTTGTCTAATGCCAACATGGCCTAAATTCCCAACTCCCTGATGTGAGTGAATTTGGAGAGGGAAGACAAGGGTTGCTGCTTTACGTAAATGATACCAGGTCACTGTTGAGCAATTTTTATGGGAGTTATTATCTTAATGCACTTTTTTACTATCAAACCTGCCCCCTATGAGATGCTCACTTCCCCACCTGCTTCCACCAAGCCCGCAAAGCCAAGTGGAGAAGCATCGCTCCTTTGTTTTTGATGGTTGGGTCCTGCAGTGTGAAACCATCCCACTGTATCCCTGGTTCCACTAGTTCTACAGAATCCTGGGAGCTGCATCTTTGCTTTGTCTTTTGCTTCTACGTAGGAATCTTTCTACCCACCATCTTTGCTGTGGTTGGACACACTCCTTTCTCTCCACGTCTTCTACCTTGGCCATTAGGTTTCCACCTACTATCTCCTTCACATCAGCAGCCACCAGAGATGCATTTCCCGGCTCCTCCTGTGGTGGCCTACATCTGCCCAGAGATGTTGCCATGCTAATGTTGGTCACTTCTGGTAGATTTCCCTTGGCCTGCAGGCAGTGTAGGTATACAGACTTACCATTTAAAGTGGGGAAAGTGGACAGATGTTGTATAACCCCTTCCAGCCTATCTGAAAGAAATTCACTTTAAGGCCAGACAAACCTATCTGAGTGTCCTCTGCTCGCAACTCCATGCCCTGTCTGTGAGAGCCCAGAGGTGGTATTCCATAAAGTGTCGCTGGGGCGCACCGGGCGTTTGCGCCCCCTTTGCGCGCCCCCGGGGCACTTTGGTATTACAGAAGGGGCCGCAGGCGCTTGTGCGGGCCCTTTTGTAATACCGATAGCGCAGGCGCACATAAAGCGTCAGTGCTGTCTTCAGGGGGCGTTCCCTCATTTGCATGGGGCGTGTCCAATGCAAATGATGGAATCACTTTGCCTCTACGCCCGCAACCTATTACAGACGCGGGTGCCGAGGCAAAGAAGCTCTCAGGAGGCACACTGACAGTGCGCCACTTAAAAGGTGGTGCACTGTCAGTGCAGCCCACTGGAGTGGGGGAAAGGGGGTCCCATGGACCCCCTCAGACATCCCCTTGCTGGCGGGTGCAGACACTGACTGCACCCGCCTGCAAGGGGATCTCTAATCCCCTATAAAAGTGCAGGCAGGTGCCGCCTCCTCTGTGAAAACACAGAGCAGCTTTAAAGCAGCCGCTCCATTTTTCACCTGGCGAGTTCGCGGCTGCCCTGGGGGCACTTGACCTGTTTGCGCTGGGCGCACCTGCGTTAAGGTGCACCAGGGCGCAAACACGGAAAGTGCGCCCTATACCTAATATGGCCTCAGTTCTTTATCAGCCACTGTCCTTGGAAAAACTAACTTTTTGGATGCAAGTATATGTACTGTTCTACCATGGCGAGCTCAAAGCGTCTCATAGGATAAATCTCGTAGGATTTTATGCTGTATTGTTCGGAGGTATATGTATGAAAAACACATTAGTGGTATACGTATGATAGAAAAGCACACTATCACATTATACAGTCTTCATTCTAAATGGTGAAATTATCTTCTGCTATGTTGTTAAATGATTCCCAACTACTGTATGGTAAGCATGATATTTAAAACATGTGAGCCCCTTGATGAGGGCGACTAACACAAGAGGAGGATAAACTTTGAGGAATCTCCGCCCTGTATATTTCTCCTATTAAAAGATGGACCCAGGCTGCTATCCAACTGGGGCCTGACAGTCGAACTTGGGGTTAGGGCCACAAATGTCTGTACTAGATCAGACCCCAGAGGAGCGCATACCTTTAACAAACCTAACCATACTAGTCGTATCGACTATTTTTGGGTTGATTTGAGACTGGGTTCTTGTGTTAACGATATGGTCACTACACAAAGGGTTAAGAGCGACCATAACCCACTAACCCTCTGAATGTTAGCTCTCTGTAATAGACATCATTCTGATTGTTGTCCCCCGTCTATAACTAGGGACCTCGAACTTACGTCTGACATGCCCCGTTCGAAATGGCGACAGGTAGCTGCCCATCAGGATATTATGCCCTTAATCAGCCAGGACCTACAAAGCATGCACACCTTGTTTCTTGAGACGGCCCCAATCAATGAAGGATTTAAGGAAATTGGCAGTCTACATAAAAAATATTTTGAACATATTTCACAATCCCAGTCACGAATACCAAAAATTCAGGTAATAAACCCGGTTCCTGGTATAATGGGGAGTGTTGATAACTTAAAAGACTTCTAGTTCAGGTCATTAAGGACAAAGATGTTGTCCAAATCCGTATTTGTAGTCATGCTTATAAAAAGTAATTGTGCAAAAACAGCTTGGGATGACCAAAGATGGCAGGATCTTAAAGATGCCTCTTCTGCTAGGGACTCTACTAAGTTCTGGGCACTGATGTCAAAAGCAGGAAACGTGGTTGCCAAGGAACCAAACAACTAGGTTACCCCACTGGAATGCTTTGACCATTTCAAAAACCTTTACTATGATGGCTCTGTATGTTTTGATGAGAGCACACTTTCGCCTCTTTCTTCCTTGTTCAATAACAAGGCTTTATTTGATATTTTGGATATATTAGGTTCCCTTAAAGCGATCTCAAAAGGTAGATCGGGCAGCCCGGATGGTATCCCAGCGGATAGCTTTCTTTATGATATAAAGGCCTGATCAAAGTATATTCTTTTTCTTGCCAATGCTATTGCTAGAGGAGCCCTGATTACCCCCAGTGGATTGCAGAAACTTCTGAATTACTTTGGTGAGTTTTGTTGCACCACTGCAAAGCCAAGGCTGATGTTTTTCAATCCGCAAAAAAACATTTAAAGGAGGCTTGGTGTCCGCAGGAGTGCCTCTAGAGAGAATGGAGTCTTTTCCTTACCTAGGCATTACCCTGGCAGCTTCCTCGTCTTAGAAGCCTCACGTTGGCAAGGGGGTGAGTAAGCATAGACAGCTAGCGGGTGTTATTGCCAAAGAACATCAAGCCTCTTTCAGCAAACCAATAGCACCCGCCCTTCAGATTTATGAGACGAAGGCCGTGGGCTCTGCCCTTTACGGGCAGAGCTGTGGGGCTTCTATAACATCGATGGACTAATTAAATCAGAGAACAGATTTCTAAGAACTATTGTCCGTTTGCCACCCAGCACACCCTTGCATCCACTGACCTTGGATATGGACGTAAAACAGGTAGAGGGTAAATGTAGACCACGCCCACTGCTGTTTTGGAAACGCCGTTGGTCTACTCCCGAGTTGGCTCATTTCACCATTGCACTGTAGGATGTAATTAAGTTAGACCATTTCCATAAGATCAGTTGGCTTAATCATATTAAGCGGTCTTTTGCTTCCTTAGGATTAATTGATTTATTGGAGAATCCTCTGGAGTGCCCTATTCCTTCTAAAGAAACCTTGAAAAGGCTATACTGGGAAAAAACGTCTGATGAGGCTCACAAAGTTGTTAGTTCTACCCTGACTAGCGATGTTCTTGATTTTAAATCATCATGTGATTACGAGCAGTTTTGAGACATTATTGCAGTACCGTTAGATAGAAAACTGTATTTCCAATTCAGAGTGGGCACCCTTCCATTAAAACATTTTACTTGCAATTGGACAGTCGCAGAATCTTTGAGCTGCCCTGCGTGTAATTCCTGAAAGGAATCTGTAGCCCATGTTTTTTTGTGTGTCCTGCGTGTACCTGTGCACGTGCTTATTGGCTCTTGCCTATATGTAAGAAGTTAGGAACAAGATGCCATAGTACTGGCTCTCGGCAATTATTTGCTTGTTTTGTCGCTACATTTTTGGGTGCTATGTGGTTGGTGCGTAGGAGGGCTCTATCTGTACATTTATGATTGCTCCCTAATGCCTACTTGCTTTTTGCTTTGTACTTCTCCTCTGCTGCTAGTGTTGTGCTTTGATAATTTTAAAACATCTTTATATGAATTGTGCTTTAACCTTTTGTACTACTCAACGTTTTTTAACTATTTATATTTGAATTCATGCTGTATTTTGCACATACTTTTATAGCTTTTGACAGCCGAAATAAATTTATTTTGAACTTGAACTAAAACATGTTACCAACTACCACAAACAAACCATGTTATTTTGGATCCGAGGTCTTGTGTGCAGTTCTGTTATTTCGATGTTGGACTTATACACCCAACAGAAGCAAAAAATGTGGACCGTTTTTTTTTTTTAACAAAACTATGTAACAAAAGTTCACTTATCAGGACTTTTGTTTGAATTTGATAAAATGTAGAATCACGGTCCCATTAATAATATTTATATTTTCTTTTCTTTATGATAGGTCTGGCAGTGCGGAGGTACACTTGAAATCCACCCATGTTCACATGTAGGTCACGTGTTTCCAAAGAAAGCTCCATATGCCAGGCCAAACTTTCTTCAAAACACTGCACGGGCTGCTGAAGTTTGGATGGATGATTACAAGGAGCATTTCTACAACCGAAATCCTCCTGCAAGGAAGGTAGGCTGGTCCATGAATGACCTAATTATTTGCTATGAAGTGTTATTAAGATTTATTTATCTCCTGAAGAGGTGTGAAGTGTGGTTACTGCCATCATAGTAGGCTAGTAGGAGCAGGACAGTTTAGTAATGAAAATATCAATTGCTTAATTAATAGAAAAAACAAAGATAATATTGAGAAGATTGGAACTTTTTTGGATTGATCAGTTGCCTGATGTAAGTTCTAGGGTTTGAATCTTTTCCTTTTGAGTGCTCTAAAATATTAATCGTAGTTCATAGGTTTCACTGCCACTATGTTCTAGAAATTCCAGGAAGCTTCAGAGGTTCCCAAATGAGTAATGGGGGATTAATGGTGGGGGGGAGACAATTGTTCAATTTCAAAAGAGACTATATTCCTCTTAAAGTGTGGAGAGGAGCATTTGCTTCGGAAAGTTCTAGAGTTCTACCTTTCACAGATTTTGAAGACCGTGTTCTATGGCCTCCTCAACGTGTATTTCCCAGCAGGAGGTCTAACATGTCTCCTTCCACTGCTGTTGTGTTGGAGCATTGGCCATCTGATTCCAGGATTGCCACTCGTGCTCTCTTGAAGTCCCTAGAATGAGAACTGGTAAGTAGGCAAGGTGGTGGTACCAATCATATAGTGGCCTTGGAGCCAGCACCAAGGTGCACAGAGATGGCTGTATTGGTATTTGACCTGGGTTATTGGTACTTCCCTGGGAATCATTGTTTTAATCCAAACAAACTGTCTGCAAACGCCCAAGAACCTAGAAATAGAACAAAAAGAAGATGCACAAAAGAATGCTGAGTGTGAACTCAATAAGGAGGCAAGGAAAGCCACATAAAGTGCTTGTTGCCAGGCACTAACTGAAATGTTCTAAAGTTTTTAAGCTAACACTACAAGGCCTGGAAGGTAATTCGTTCTGCCTGACTGCCTTCATCGGTGTGTCCACCATGGTGGATTGGTTTAGTGAGCAGTCCCTGCCATGGTCCAAATGGTATCTAGATGTCGGTCTACTCTTGTAAAAGAGCACAGGTTTCTGAACATCCCTCTTACGTCTTCCTAGAGTGCCTGTTAGTGTGTGGTGAATGGCAGTTCATCTTTAGGCAGCCTAAATGGCTGGGATAATGAGGAGAGCACAGAACTAACAAGCAGTGGCAACAGTAAACATTCTCCTGTGAGTCTGAAAGATATTTTGTTGCAAAATCAAACTTGCCTTTGTGGTGCAGAATCTTTATGTCAAGGAGGTGTGAGGAAGTAAAAGTGCCTCTAGTATGCAGCAAACTTGCATCCCACTGGACGGATCATGGCCCCTCATGTCACTCCGGCAGTTTGTGAACGTTTTGCCTGTTCTTCAGTCATAATGTTCATTTCATTTCAGTGTCTCATTAGGTCCCCCTTGTGAAGCATAAGACATCTGTTGAGTTGTTGAGTGAAGCCACAAAGAGAGGTGCCCTCTAGACAGCCAGAACCATGTGTAAAATGGTGAATCATAGGCAAAACATGCTTCACAGACCATGTACAGATGGAGAACTGAAGTCTTTGTCTCAGGTCTCAAAATCCGTACCTAAGGGACCTAACACTCTCAACCAGATTTTTTAGATTTATAGCTCAACTCCACCTGTTTGTTATCCTCTCTCTTCATTTACACGTTTCTCTTTCTTGCCTATTAGCTTCCTGTGTTATACTCTTACCTCTCTATCTCACTGTCTCCGTTTCCCTCCCATTTCCGCCTCTCAATCTTACCCGTTTACCACTTTTCCTCCCTACTTTTCAGTTTCCTTCTCTCACCTCCAACTATTTGCTTTTAACACCTACAGTGTTTCACAGTTTTCGCTCTTAACCTCGCAGTTCCTCTATGCATTCATTTCTACCCGTTTCAATCTAACTTCCATCTCTTCCAAATTCCTTCTCTATCTTGTGTTTCCCTGGCCTCCTCTCATTGCTTGCTCTCTTAGCTCCCTTCGAAAATCCTTCTCGATGTCAGATTCCCTCACCTTAGGATCCAGGTATCATTCACACAGTCTCACCTCTGTCTTCCCCTCTCACTGTCAATTTGATGGGTGGTGGTTTTGCTCTCATGTGCACTTGCTCCCATTCTTCCACTGTTCCCACTTTTTATTACCACATGTTCCCAATTCCTCTTTTGCAACAATAATCTCTGCCCCTCTTTCTCTGTTTTCCTATCTCCCATTTTACCTTTTTCTCCCCCCCCCCCTGGTTCTTTTTCATCACCATGAAGTTCTTACTCTCGTTTCCACTTGCTTTTTGAATGCTTTCTGAGCTTTCTTTGATTGTTGTTTTTCTCCCACGTTACTATATATATATATATCTATATATATATTCACTGAAAAAACCATAGGTTTCAGGGACGTTATAGTTAGAAATTAGCATTTAAAAAACCTTAGAAATTCACTGAAAAAACCACAGGTTTCAGGGACGTTATAGTTAGTTGGACATTTCACTCGTACAAAACCAGAGAAATTCGGCCGTTATAGGTAGTTGAGCTAACTATAATTCGCGCCCCCGCAATGCACTGCTGATGACATCACATATTACATCACTCATGACATGGTCAGTGACATCACTGATGACATCTCAAATGACATCACTGATGACATCATCCACGGACTGGGTGATTTTTAAAAGTTTAAGAATGCTAATTATTGATACGCAAAGGTGTATTGAAGAATGAGTGGGTGTATGAGTGTCTGAATGGATGATTTAGTGGTTGCGTGACTGACTGTTTAAGTGAGAGATTAAACGTGTCTAGTGAATGCATGGGTGAATGACTAATCTGTGTGAATGTCTGTATCAGTCTGTCAGTTGGTATGTAAGTAGCTGCATGGGTTGGTGAGTAGCTACATGAGTGTCTATATGGGTTAATGATTGGTTGTCTGATTACCTGTATGGGTGCCTGAGTGTCTGTGTGGGTGGGTGGGGGGGTGACTCCCTCCATGGATGTGTGAGTGAATGGATGTCTCAGTGGTATATGTGTGAGTAACTACATATGTGAAAGGCAGTATATGTGAATGTTGGAGTATATACGTGACTATATGTGACAGTGAGTGATTGTGGCTGTATGGATGAGTGTGCGCTTGTGTCAGTGATTGTATAAGAGAGTAAGTATGTGTTAGTATCTATATGAATAAGTGAGGTGGTGTGTGTATAACTGTTTTGGTGAGTAAATGGCAGTGTGTTTGAGTCTTTGGGTGACTGACTAGGTGTGTGAGTATCTCTGTGGATGAGTGGCAGTATGTGAGTGTCTGTATGGGTGTATGAGTGCATATATCAGAGGCTGTATTGATGAGTGACTGCATGTATGAGTGACTGTATCGGTGAGTGAGTGGATGTGTGTAGACCTATGAATCAGTGAGTGGGTATGTACTAACTGGTATTACTGTGTCTATAGTTTCGAGAATGGTAGTCTGTATCTTAGAGTGGGTGTATGAAAGGTTATATTAGGGTGTGAGGAGGTGCATCAGATATGAAGTGGATGATGTCATCAGTGATGTCATATGAGATGCCATCAGTGATGTCACTGACCATGTCATGAGTGACGTAATATGTGACGTCATCAGCAGTGCATTGCGGGGGCGTGAGTTATAGTTAGCTCAACTAACTATAACGGCCGAATTTCTCTGGTTTTGTACTAGTGAAATGTCCAACTAACTATAACGTCCCTGAAACCTGTGGTTTTTCCAGTGAATTTCTAAGGTTTTTTAAATGCTAATTTCTAAATATGCCTACATAGGTAGGACATGTGCAGAAAGAGGAAGAAAGGCGCAGAAAGAAGCAAGAGAAGTGCAGAAAGAGGCAACAGAAGTCCAGAAAGAGGAAGAAAGGTGCAGAAAGAAGCAAGAGAAGTGCAGAAAGAACCAACAGAGGTGCAGAGAGAGGCCTAGTTTGTCTGTACTTTACAACAGACTCATACAAAGTAGCCTAATCACTAATACTTCTCCCAAGATGTCTTAAACCTCACTTTTCTCTTGAAGGTTCACTATTAATCGACTGCTCAGAATGTTAGGCCTACCAAGTATAAAACAGCAATCCTAAGCATATCACTGTTGTAAGTCTGACCAAGTTTGTGAAGGCATGCATGCGTGCAGTGGCGGCTCGCACAGGTAATGATGTGGGGCAGTGAGAGGGGCCAGTGGAGTACGACATACGACGGGAAAGTGAAATGGAAATAAATAAATAAATGGAACCACTTACCTTGCGCTGGCCACATCGCCAAGTCGGCGATGCGGCCAGTGCAAGGTACATGGTTTATTTATTTACTTACTTCCATTTCACTTTCCCGTCATATGTCGTACTCCACTACCCCCCACCCGCCCCCTCCCCCGCCACGCCTCACCGCCCCACATCATTACCTGTGCGAGCCGCCACTGCATGCGTGTCTCTGCTTTTACCGAGTGACATGTTACATAAAAATAAACATAGAAATACTTGAATACCTGTGTTTCAAACAGCATACTCTGTAAATATGTGTACAAAAAGGTGTATGTATTTCTTTCTGCTCGTAATACAGGGCACATGGGTATTCAATAGTATATTTGAGGGGCTCTATAACACCTATATACATAAGACATGTCTGCCTGTTCAACTGAATGACAGAGCAGAACTGAGAACATTTAACGACCTATAGAAGAAGCTACCCACTTTTTAAGCTACCATCTTCAGATGCATAACACGTGAGAATACATATACAAGTAGACATATACCTCAGTCACAAGAGCACACAGACCTTTAAACTTGACAGCTTGCACGTCCCATTTGAGTACAGAAAGAGGCGAGAGAAGTACAGAAAGAAGCAAGAGATGTGCAGAAAGAAACAAAAGAAGAGCAGAAAGAAGGAACAGGGGTGCAGAAAGAGGCAAGAGGGGTGCAGAAAGAAGCACGAGTGGTGCAGAAAGAAGCAAGAGAGGTGCAGAAAGAAACAAAAGAAGTGCAGAAAGAAGGAACAGAGGTGCAGAAAGAGGCAAGAGGGACGCAGAAAGAGGGAAGAGGGGTGCAGAAAGAGGCACATGGGTTGCAGAAAGAAGGGACAGAGGTGCAGAAAGAAGCAAGAGATGTGCAGAAAAAAGCAACAGAGGTGCAGAAAGAGGGATGAGGGGTGGAGAAAGAGGCAAGAGAAGTGAAGAAAGAAGCAACAGAGGTGCAAAAGGGCGAACAGGGATGGAGAAAGTGGCGAGAGGGGTGCAGAAAGAAGCAAGAGAGGTGCAGAAAGAAACAAAAGAAGAGCAGAAAGAAGGAACAAAGGTGCGGAAAGAGGCAAGAGGGGTGCAGAAAGAGGGAAGAGGGGTGCAGAAAGAAGCACGAGTGGTGCAGAAAGAAGCAAGAGTAGTGCAGAAAGAAGCAACAGAGGTGTAGAAAGAGGCAAGAGGGGTGCAAAAAGAGGGAAGAGGGATGCAGAAAGAGGCACGAGGGGTGCAGAAAGAAGCAAGAGATGTGCAGAAAGAAACAAAAAGTGCAGAAAGAAGGAACAGAGGTGCAGAAAGAGGCAAGAGGGGTGTAGAAAGAGGCAAGAGGGGTGCAGAAAGAAACAAAAGAAGTGCAGAAAGAAGGAACAGAGGTGCAGAAAGAGGCAAGAGGGGTGCAGAAAGAAACAAAAGAAGCAACAGAGGTGCATAAAGAGGCAAGAGGAGTGCAGAAAGAGGTAAGAGGGGGTGAAGAAAGGCACGAGGGGTGCAGAAAGAAGCTAGAGGGGTGCAGAAAGAAGCAAGAGAGGTGCAGAAAGAAACAAAAGAAGTGCAGAAAGAAGGAACAGAGATGCAGAAAGAGGCAAGAGGAGTGCAGAAAGAGGGAAGAGAGGTGCAGAAAGAAGCAAGAGAAGTGCAGAAAGAGGGAAGAGGGGTAGAGAAAGAGGCAAGGGGGTGCAGAAAGAAGCAAGAGAGCTGCAGAAAGAAACAAGAAGTGCGGAAAGTAGGAACAGAGGTGTAGAAAGATGCAAGACGGGTGCAGAAAGAAGCAACAGAGGTGCACAAAGAGGCAAGAGGAGTGCAGAAAGAGGGATGCAGAAGGAGGCACGAGGGGTGCAGAAAGAAGCAAGAGACCTGCAGAAAGAAGCAAGAGAAGTACATAAAAAAGCAACAGAGATGCAGAAAGGGGGAAGTGGGGTGGAGAAAGAGGCAAGAGGGATACAGAAAGAAACGAGAGGTGCAGAAAGAAACAAAAGAAGTGCAGAAAGAAGGAAAAGAGGTGCAGAAAGAGGCAAGAGGGGTGTAGAAAGAGGGAAGAGGGGTGCGAAAGAGGCACGAGGGGTGCAGAAAGAAGCAAGAGGGGTGAAGAAAGAAGCAAGAGGGGTGCAGAAAGAAGCAAGAGGTGCAGAAAGAGGCAAGAGGAGTGCAGAAAGAGGCACGAGGGGTGCAGAAAGAAGCAAGAGAGGTGCAGAAACAAACAAAAGAAGTGCAGAAAGAAGCAACAGAGGTTCAGCGAGAGACAAGAGGGGAGCAGAAAGAGGGAATAGGGGTGCAGAAAGAGGCACAAGGGTTGCAGAAAGAAGGGAAAGAGGTGCAGAAAGAGGCAAGAGAAGTGCAGAAAGAAGCAACAGAGATGCAGAAAGGGGGAAGTGGGATAGAGAAAGAGGCAAGGGAGTTGCAGAAAGAAACAAAAGAAGTGCAGAAAGAAGGAACAGAGATGCAGAAAGAGGTAAGAGGAGCAGAAAGAGGGAAGAGGAGTGCAGAAAGAGGCTCAAGGGTTGCAGAAAGAAGGGACAGAGGTGCAGAAAGAAGCAAGAGAAGTGCAGAAAGAAGCAACAGAGATGCAAAAAGGTGGAACGGGTGGAGAAAGTGGCGAGAGGGGTGCAGAAAAAAACAAAAGAACAGCAGAAAGAAGGAATAGGGGTGCAAAAAGAAGCACGAGTGGTGCAGAAAGAAGCAAGAGAGGTGCAGAAAGAAGCAAGAGTAGTGCAGAAAGAAGCAACAGAGGTGCAGAAAGAGGCAAGAGGGGTGCAAAAAGAGGGAAGAGGGGTGCAAAAAGAAGCAAGAGATGTGCAGAAAGAAACAAAAGAAGAGCAAAAAGAAGCAACAGAGGTGCAGAAAGAGGCAAGAGGAGTGCAGAAAGAGGGAAGAGGGGTGGAGAAAGAAGCAAGAGGGATACAGAAAGAAGCAAGAGAGTTGCAGAAAGAAATAAAAGAAGTGCAGAAAGAAGGAACAGAGGTGCAGAAAGACGCACGAGGGGAGCAGAAAGAGGGAAAAGGGGTGCAGAAAGAAGCAAGAGAGGTGCAGAAAGAAACAAAAGAAGTACAGAAAGAGGGGTGGAGAAGAGCAAGAGAGGTGCAGAAAGGGAAGAAGGGTGCAGAAAGAGGGAAGAAGGGTACAGAAAAAAGCAACAGAAGTGTAGAAAGAAGCAACAGAGGTGCAGAAAGAGGCAAGAGGGGTGTAGAAAGAGGCAAGAGAAGTATAGTAAGAAGCAATAGAGGTGCAGAAAGAAAGAACAGAGGTGCAAAAAGAGGCAAGAGGGGTGCAGAAAGAGGCATAAGGGGTGCAGAAAGAAGCGAGAGGTGCTGAAAGAAACAAAAGAAGTGCAGAAAGAAGGAACAGAGGTGCAGAAAGAGGCAAGAGGGGTGCAGAAAGAAACAAAAGTGCAGAAAGAAGCAACAGGGGTGCAGAAAGAGGCAAGAGGAGAGCAGAAAGAGGACTGCAGAAAGAGGCATGAGGGGTGCTGAAAGAAGCAAGCGAGGTGCAGAAAGAAGCAAGAGAAGTGCATAAAGAAGCAACAGAGATGCAGAAAGGGGGAAGTGGGGTGGAGAAAGGCAAGAGGGATACAGAAAGAAACAAGAGAGGTACAGAAAGAAAAAGAAGTGCAGAAAGAAGGAACAGATGTGCAGAAAGAGGCAAGAGGGGTGCAGAAAGAGGGAAGAGGGGTGCAGAAAGAAGCAGGAGAGGTGCATAAAGAAACAAAAGAAGTGCAGAAAGAAGGAACAGAGGTGCAGAAAGAGGCAAGAAGAGTGCAGAAAGAGGGGAGAGGGGTGCAGAAAGAAGCAAGAGAGGTGCAGAAAGAAACAAAAGAAGTACAGAAAGAGGGAAGAGGGGTGGAGAAGAGCAAGAGAGGTGCAGAAAGGGAAGAAGGGTACAGAAAGAGGGAAGAAGGGTACAGAAAAAAGCAACAGAAGTGTAGAAAGAAGCAACAGAGGTGCAGAAAGAGGCAAGAGGGGTGTAGAAAGAGGCAAGAGAAGTATAGAAAGAAGCAATAGAGGTGCAGAAAGAGGCAACAGGGGTGAAGAAAGAGGGAAGAGGGGTGTAGAAAGAGGCAAGGGATGCAGAAAGAAGCAAGAGAGCCGTAGAAAGAAACAAAAGAAGTGCAGAAAGAAAGAACAGAGGTGCAAAAAGAGGCAAGAGGGGTGCAGAAAGAGGCATAAGGGGTGCAGAAAGAAGCGAGAGGTGCTGAAAGAAACAAAAGAAGTGCAGAAAGAAGGAACAGAGGTGCAGAAAGAGGCAAGAGGGTTGCAGAAAGAAACAAAAGTGCAGAAAGAAGCAACGGGTGCAGAAAGAGGCAAGAGGAGAGCAGAAAGAGGACTGCAGAAAGAGGCATGAGGGGTGCTGAAAGAAGCAAGCGAGGTGCAGAAAGAAGCAAGAGAAGTGCATAAAGAAGCAACAGAGATGCAGAAAGGGGGAAGTGGGGTGGAGAAATGCAAGAGGGATACAGAAAGAAACAAGAGAGGTGCAGAAAGAAAAAGAAGTGCAGAAAGAAGGAACAGATGTGCAGAAAGAGGCAAGAGGGGTGCAGAAAGAGGGAAGAGGGGTGCAGAAAGAAGCAAGAGAGGTGCATAAAGAAACAAAAGAAGTGCAGAAAGAAGGAACAGAGGTGCAGAAAGAGGCAAGAAGAGTGCAGAAAGAGGGGAGAGGGGTGCAGAAAGAAGCAAGAGAGGTGCAGAAAGAAACAAAAGAAGTGCAGAAAGAAGCAACAGAGGTGCACAAAGAGACAAGAGGGGAGCAGAAAGAGGGAGGAGGGGTGCAGAAAGAGGCACAAGGGTTTCAGAAAGAAGGGACAGGTGCAGAAAGAGGTAAGAGAAGTGCAGAAAGAAGCAACAGATGCAGAAAGTAGGAGGAGGGGTGGAGAAAGAGGCAAGAGGGGTGCAGTAAGAAACAAAAGTGCAGAAAGAAGCAACAGAGGTGCAGAAAGAGGCAAGTGGAGTGCAGAAAGAGGGAAGAGGGGTGCAGAAAGAGGCACGAGGGGTGCAGAAAGAAACAAGAGAGGTGCAGAAAGAAGCAAGAGAAGTGCAGAAAGAAGCAACAGAGATGCAGAAAGGGGGAAGTGGGGAGGAGAAAGAGGCAAAAGGGATACAGAAAAAGCAAGAGAGTTGCAGGAAGAAACAAAAGAAGTGCAGAAAGAAGAAACAGATGTGCATACAGAGGCACAAGGGTTGCAGAAAGAAGGGACAGAGGTGCAGAAAGAAGGAAGAGAAGTGGAGAAAGAAGCAACAGAGGTGCAAAAAGAGGGATGAGGGGTGGAAAAAAAGGCAAGAGAAGTGTAGAAAGAAGCAACAGAGATGCGAAAAGGGGGAACAGGGGTGGAGAAAGTGGCGAGAGGTGTGCAGAAAGAAACAAAAGAAGAGCAGAAAGAAGGAACAGGGGTGCAGAAAGAGGCAAGAGGGGTGCAGAAAGAAGCACGAGTGGTGCAGAAAGAAGCACGAGTGGTGCAGAAAGAAGCAAGAGAGGTGCAGAAAGAAGCAAGAGTAGTGTAGAAAATAGCTACAGAGGTGCAGAAAGAGGCAAGAGGGGTGCAGAAAGAGGCACGAGGGGTGCAGAAAGAAGCAAGAGATGTGCAGAAAGAAACAAAAGAATTGCAGAAAGAAGGAACAGAGGTGCAGAAAGAGGCAACAGGGGTGAAGAAGGGTGGAGAAAGAGGCAAGGGGGTGCAGAAAGAAGCAAGAGAGCTGCAGAAAGAAACAAAAGAATGGGGAAAAAAGGAACAGATGTGCAGAAAGAGGCAAGAGGGGTGCAGAAAGAGGGAAGAGGGGTGCAGAAAGAGGCAAAAGGGGTGAAGAAAGAAGTGAGAGGTGCAGAAAGAAACAAAAGAAGTGCAGAAAGAAAGAACACAGGTGCAGAAAAAGGCAAGAGGGGTGTGGGAAGAGGGATGTGAAAGAGGCACGAGGGGTGCAGAAAGAAGCAACAGAGGTGCAGAAAGAAGCAAGAGAGGTGCAGAAAGAAGCAAGAGTAGTGCAGAAAATAGCTACAGAGGTGCAGAAAGAGGCAAGAGGGGTGCAGAAAGAAGCAAGAGATGTGCAGAAAGAAACAAAAGAAGTGCAAAAAAAAGGAACAGATGTGCAGAAAGAGGCAAGAGAGGTGCAGAAAGAGGGAAGAGGGGTGCAGAAAGAGGCAAAAGGGGTGCATAAAGAAGCAACAGAGGTGCAGAAAGAAGCAACAGAGTTGCAGAAAGAGGGAAGAGGGGTGGAGAAAGAAGCAACAGAGGTGCACAAAGAGACAAGAAGGGAGCAGAAAGAGGGAGGAGGGGTGCAGAAAGAGGCACAAGGGTTGCAGAAAGAAGGGACAGGTGCAGAAAGAGGGAAGAGAAGTGCAGAAAGAAGCAACAGATGCAGAAAGTAGGAGGAGGGGTGGAGAAAGAGGCAAGAGGGGTGCAGTAAGAAACAAAAGTGCAGAAAGAAGCAACAGAGGTGCAGAAAGGCAAGTGGAGTGCAGAAAGAGGGAAGAGGGGTGCAGAAAGAGGCACGAGGGGTGCAGAAAGAAACAAGAGAGGTGCAGAAAGAAGCAAGAGAAGTGCAGAAAGAAGCAACAGAGATGCAGAAAGGGGGAAGTGGGGAGGAGAAAGAGGCAAAGGGATACAGAAAAAGCAAGAGAGTTGCAGGAAGAAACAAAAGAAGTGCAGAAAGAAGAAACAGATGTGCATACAGAGGCACAAGGGTTGCAGAAAGAAGCAACAGAGGTGCAGAAAGAAGCAACAGAGTTGCAGAAAGAGGGAAGAGGGGTGGAGAAAGAAGCAACAGAGGTGCAGAAAAAGGAAAAAGGGGAGGAGAAAGAGGCAAGAGGGGTGCAGAAAGAAGCAAGAGAGGTACAGAAAGTAAAAAAGAAGTGCAGAAAGAAGGAACAGAGATGCAGAAAGAGGCAAGAGGAGTGTAGAAAGAGAAGAGGGGTGCAGAAAGAAGCAAGAGAGGTACAGAAAGAAGCAAGATCAGTGCAGAAAGAAGCAACAGAGATGCAGAGAGAGGAAAGAGGGGTGGAGAAAGAGGCAAGAGAAGTGCAGAAAGAAGCAAGAGAGGTGCAGAAAGAAACAAAAGAAGTGCAGAAAGAAGGAACAGGTGCAGAAAGAGGCAGGAGGGGTGCAGAAAGAGGCAGAGAGGTGCAGAAAGAGGCAAGAGGGGTGCACAAAGAAGCAAGTGAGGTGCAGAAAGAGGCAACAGAGGTGCAGAAAGAGGCAAAAGAGGTGCAGAAAGTAGAAGAGATGTGCAGAAGGAGGCAAGAGAAGTGTAGAAAAAGAAAGAAGGGTGCTGAAAGAAGCAACAAAAATGCAGAAAGAGGCAAGAGAGGCTCAGAAAGAAGCAAGAGTGGCTTGCACACCATTAGTACCAATTTAACACCCACATTTAGCAATAAGTAACTGGTGACCATTCTAGGTTTACAAAGGGCTTACCACCACGCTGTAACACTTGTCGCTGCATTTTTGGTAACGTTTGAGCCGTTTGACCTAGAAACAAGGCTTTTTTGTTCATATCTGCAGATTAGGCAGATGATGATGGATTATGTGGCTAATGCGGAAAATGTATAATTGTGCGAAAGTCGGTGCAGCCAAACAGTCGCATAATTCCAGTGGCCCTGCTCATACCTCTGACTAGGTCCAGAAGTGCTCCTCAGTGATTTCTTCTTTTTTTGTCTCATTGAGTTCATAGTTTAGCTTCTATGGAAACGAGGAAGACTAAACCTGAGGTTACCACTCCACAACACAACTACCATACCACATAATTACTCTCCATAACACATAATCCCCTCTACATAATTCCTATACACTAAATACCACATACTTTCTATCCACATATTTTCACTGCACAACATACCACATAATTCCACTACACACATCGTACACCCACTCCACTCCAAAAACCATTAGTAAAAAACATTTACAATGCCAATAGCTCTAGCTCTCGCAAATACGAAACCTAATACATTGCAAATGCTTCTTTGACTAGTAGTCACGTTTGCTGAGTGGTGGAGAAAAGGTGCTGGACCTCCGACCAGCGCTCAGGAATTCCGCTGCGTAGGACTTACAGGAGGTACCAGGAGGGCTTCTTGGCCCCCAAAGTCCCTCAGGAGTAAAGTGGACTTCATCCCCCAACCCGTAGTGTGCCAGGAGGCGCGTTTGCAGAGTGGTGGAGAAGGGGGGGCGTGGCCTCCGAAGACGACCTAGCAATCCCACTATGTGGGACTTACTGGAGGTAACAGGAGGGGTATTCGGCTCCCAAGGACATCTCTGGGGGCCAACTACCCCTCCTATTATCTCCAGTAAGTCCCACACAACAGGATTGCTAAGTTCTCATAGGAGGCCACGCCCCCTTTGCCCACCACTCTGCCTCCTGGCACGCTCTTGGTTGGGGGATGAAGTCCCCTTCTCTTGTGGAGGTCCTTAGGGGCCAACCAGCCTACCTGTTACCTCCAGTAAGCCCCACCCAGTGGCATTGCTGAGAGGTGGACACAGGCCACGCCCCCTTTCTCCACCACTCTCCAAACGCGCCTCCTGGCGCGCTCTTGGCTGGGAGATGAAGTCCCCTTGCCTCCTGAGGGTCCCTGGGGGCCAACTAGCCCTCCTGTTATCTCTAGTAAGCCCCACACAGCTGGATTGCTGAGAGGTGGTCCAAGGCCACGCCCCCTGAGGTCCTCAGGACACAAGAGGACCTCATCGCCCCACCAGCAGTGCGCTAAGAGGCGCGTTTGCAGAGTGGTGTCAAAAGGGTCGTGGCCTCGGACCACCTCTCAACAATCCCACTGTGTGGGGATTATTGGAGGGTTTTTTTTAAACGGGAAGGGGCCGCGCGGCCCTCCTTCCGAGGCTGATTTCGGCCCCGGGGTCCCCATCCCCCGGGGCATGGCCTACTGTATTTTTTTACATTTATACGGGAGGGGGGCCGCGTGGCCTCCCTTCCCTTGGCCTCTTTTGGCCCGGGGGACCCCATCCCCGGGGCCTGGCCTCGTTTTTCTTAATTATATATACTGGAGGGGGACCGCATGGCTCCCCTTCCCTTGGCCTCTTTTGGATCCGGGGACCCCATCCTCCGGGGCCTGGCCTCGTTTAAAAAAAATAATAATAATAATATATACCGGATGGGGGCCGCGTGGCCCCCCTTCCCTTGGCCCTTTTGGCCCCGGGGACCCCATCCCCCGGGGCCTGGCCAGCCTTTTTTTAATTTTTGTTTTGGAGGGGGGCCGCGTGGCCCCCCGGGACATTGCTGGAACCGGCCCTGGGGGGTGGCGGTCCCCGGGGCCATGGAGGGCTCCAGGAGGGGGGCCACGCAGCCCCCCTCCCAACATGAAAATAGCCCCGGGGAGGTGGTGGGGCCGGGGGTCCGCAACGGACCCCGTATTTCAATACTTAGTGCCCCGGAGAGGTGGTGGTCCTCGGGGCAGTGTGGGGAGGGGCAGTAGCCCCCCCCACACTTCTAGTAATGTTTTGAAGCCCCAGGGAGGTGGCGGTCCCCGGGGCTTGGGGGGCCCGCGAAACCCCCCGCCCTATTCAACTAGAAGCCCCGGGGAGGTGGCGGTCCCCGGGGCTGCGTGGGGGAGGAGGAGCCCCCCCAAGCATTTCAATAAGAAAGCCCCGGGGAGTTGGCGGTCCCCGGGGCTGCGGCGGCCCGCGCGGCCCCCGCATATATGTGTCACATTGCCCCCGGGACCTGGCCCACCCGGGGGCTGATTAAAACGAAGCGCTGGAGACCGCGCTTCGTTTTCTTTTATTTTGCAGCAGGATTCACGCACCCAGCACGAATTCTGCCGGGGCCCCCCCCATCATTATTTTTATTTGCCCCTGGGACCTGACCCACCCGTGGGCCTAAATTAAACGAAGCGTGGATACAACGCGATCCCCACAAATATTGTTTTTACAAAATGCTTTTTTTGGGCCTGGGGGTCCCTGTGGGACCCCCTGAGCAGGCCTAGGGGGTCAGGGTGTTTCTACCCTGCCCCCTTTTCTTGTTTTTTATCTTTTTTTTTTACTGTTTTCTTGTGACTCGGATTTATTGAGTCACAAGATGACTGCCAACACTTCTTGGTTTGGAGTGTTGACAGCCAATCAAAATGAAGCTTGTGCTCGGGGGGGTTCGCGAATCCTCCTCTGCCACCAGATATCGATATTTTTATTTTTTGAATTTCTCAGGAAGCACTAAACGGATTTACACCGTTTAAAAAAAAAAACACGCTTCCTGAACCAAGGCCTACCTTTTTGCCAAATTTGGTGTAATTCCGTTCAGCAGTTCGGGCAGTAGCTTTGTCTAAAGTTTCCTATGGAATTAACATGGAGAAAACACGGATTGGGACCCCCCTTTTTTCTTGGCCCCCGCTTAACGAATCACCCCAAAACTTTCAAGACAGGAGCTGACCTGAGTGAACCATTCGTTTTGAAAATTTTCCGAAGATGCGACAAACGGCGCCAAAGGTATTGGCAAAAGAAAAAACACTTTTTGAATAGAAACGAGGTCCTAACTATACCTACTGGCGACCGCTAGAGGTAATATATATATATATATATATTACTGCTCCGCCATGCACCAGCTCGGTGCACTCACGGACGGGTGCCGGTCATGCGGGGGTGCTCCCACATATCCATTCTGCTCCACACTCCTCCGGGAAAAACTCCTCCCAAGGATCACAGCACTCACGGGGGCAGGTTCAAAAAAACTTTATTCCAGAACCTCAGGCACAGACGCATTTCGGCTAACTGCCTTTGTCAATGTTTGCCTCGAAACGCTTTCCGCCACCATTTTTAAACATTTAATTAAAATTAATACAGCCCTGGAGATGGGGTCCCCAAGGCCTAATGAGACTCGGGGAGGGAGGTCACGCTGCCCTCCCCTTTAAAAAAAAAAAATCGACAGCCCCAAAGCATTGGGGTCCTGGGGCCTAATGAGGCTCAGGGGTGGTGGGGGCAGTTTGGTATGTTGCAAAATTACAGGTTAAAAGCAAATGATCAGTAAAAGGCTTATTGCAAGGTAAAATAAACAAAGGTATTTTCAACAGACGCACCCCCTTTGAGATGTAGGTTTGGTAAATGTTGATGCCAGCACCCAATTTTGAAAAATGCAACCTACCAGGGGCACCAAAGAGGCACTTTGCACATGCACGGTTTCTAAGCTCCGTGCGAACCATAATAACAACATTGGTAAAACAATAATACAATACTATTACATAATACTTTAAGGCTAACATATCTAAGTACTGCAAGAATTTGTTACTGTTACACAAATTAACAGGATTCATTTTATCAACCTCAGAAAGTCCAAAGGCTGAGTTGGCCCTGCCAGGATCCAGCCATGTGGCCCAGTGATAACAGTATAGTGGCCTAATGAGCAAGCTTACCATTTTCTTGCAATGGCCTTGACATCTAGGTGGTCGTTGTAAATCCAATTCACTGACTGAAAGAGAGGTATGGTCAGACTATACCATGTTTATGTCAAACCAGATAGACATAATGGTGACCCACAAAATACCATGTAGTAGGAAGAGGGAATAGATATAATAAAGGATTTCTGGAATTGAATCTATGCATGCAGTGATGTCTGCATCTTGATGATTGTTGCCTGTGATACTTCTAGCCAGTCAGATAGCTCAGTGGGTAGAGTGCCTGCAGCAGTCATGTGCATGTAGCAAGCAAGTCAAAAGTATGAATTGCACTTAGACAGACCATACCTTCTGTTCTCGAAAGGTGAGCAAAATAAATATCATAATTTTACAAAGTAATTTAGGCAGTACTCGTTAATTAAAATTGACCCATTTCATATTGTTTTTCTCTCTAGCAAATGGTAAATTTAATTTGGGATGCCTTGTTCATTGATGCCCATGGTTACAGAAAGGAGTAACAGCACATCAGCTGCAGGCACTTGGGCAGGGGTGGCTCCTCCGCTAAGGCGGAGGAGCATCGCCCCACTACTTGCAGAGTAGACAAAATTTTTTTTAATAACCTCACTATTATCATTTCATTTTTCTTTGCTTAGGGCCTGGGTTAGGGCATGGTGGGGCTGGGATCACTGGGAGGAGTGGTTTGCGCACTCCAAGTGCGCATGACTGCTTGGCCGGCCGTCTTGAGCCGGCCAAACAGTCATGCGCACTTTCCATGTTTCACACCGGGCTGTATTGCACAGCCTGGTGAGGAACATGCACAGGCTCCCTGTCCCCGTCTGAGCACTGAACCACGGCGCTCAGACCAATAACAATGCTGCATTGCAGCGTTGTGATTGGCTATGGGGAGCCTCGGTGCTTCCTGGTTCTGACCTCACCAAGAAGAGCGGCAACGCGACAGAGAGACGGCGGCCGTTTAAAAGGTAAGTGTTTTTTTTCTTTTTCTTCAACCTCCGCACCACCCCTGTTCCCTGCCAACCGCCACTGCGCTTGGGTACAGCATCAGCTTGGGAACACTTACCATCTGGCCATTCAATGCTGAATCACATTGACATTGGCAAAGCCAATAGCTCTTGCATTGCCGAGACCAGTTGGCTTTGCCAATACTTGTTTTTCCTTGTGAGTCGAATCCGTGAATTCACCGCGAGCCCAATTGCCTGACCATTATGTCTCCATGTGCTTGAACTTTCTGCTTCTTGGATCCACTGTACTACAGAGGCTCCACTGTAATTTGTTTAAAATTAATTTACACATTTAAGATACTTTAAAACTGTATATGGAGTCAAGTGATCTACTAAAAAGCCTTACACACCAATTCAGAGCCATTTTATGGTTTCTTCGTGTTCTTAGTATGTTTTTCTGTATTTGTGGAGCCACCACGTTATCATGCAAAGAACACTCGTGATTGGTTAAAACATCTGACAACCATCTTCAGCAGAAAGTTCCCACCCTTCCTTTCATCCTTGGAATTGTCAGGAAGCTCACCACACCTCTCCATAGTCCTGGCAGCAATTTTGTAGTGCTTCTTTATTCTGTTTCCAACACTTCAGAATGGCTTCAGGTGAAGACAGCAGCAGGATGATGAAGAACCACAGAAGGAGCCACCAACAAAGAGGCACCCAATTGCGTGGGCTTTCTTAAGCATCCCATCGGGAGACTATACAGTGGTGGCAAAGGTTGTAGGATGCAACCTTTGCCAGAAAGAAATTTCAAGAGGGCCCACAAAAATATACTCCCATAATACCTCAAGCATGCTTAAGCATCTAAAAAACATTTATCCGAGGCAACTTGTATGTCAGGAGTCCGCTGACGACGGAGGATCCGAATGGCCCCCTGACGCGGTTAACAGCGTGCTGGTGCCTTCCATGCAGGCCGGTGTGGAGCCCTTTAAGGAATCTCCTTCAGAGGAGTCCCTGGAGGCGTGGCCCGTGACGTATCCATCGTCCAACCAATCGGATGTGAGAGCAGCCGGAACAAGAGAGGGAAGCCCCCGCACGTACGGGGAAGAAGAATCCCAGCCGACAGGAGAGTTGGAGGCGTGGAGGTTGGTGAACCCAGACGGACGGAGAGGAACCGAGAGAGGAAACGCTGCCCTCGACGAAGACGTCAAGCCAGGAGGCCAACGAGACCGTGTTCCGCCCCGCCGCCCTCCAGGAGGAGGGTGGCTTGACAAGGTACAGGCGAAGCTTCAGGGGTTTCCAGGGCACGGGTAGGGGGAGGTGGTAACCGAGAGGGAGGTCACAGCAGGGATCGCACGGTGTCGGCGTTCGTTGTGGTGCATCATCCCTCACTCCCCGCTCCCCTTGTATAAGGAAGGAAGTTACTTCCCCATTGACCCCCTTCTATTTTTCTTTGTTTTTTGGGTTGTTGAACTGCTTCCGGTACCTGAACCACGGACGTGGGGAAAAGCCAGGACGACCCTGTTGCACTCGTCTTCCTAGGACAAAGAGGCGACTCCCAAAGGGGCCCCAACCAGGGGAGGACCCTAGTACACAGAACCCTGCTTTGTGGGAGAATAAATAACTGGTTTCACCTCATCCTTGGTCTCCTTGTTGTTTAGTGCCCCTCCGGATAGTGATCCCGTTACAAAGTGGTGGAGAATGCGGGCATAGCCCCATCGATATAGGATGGAGAACCTGGTATACCAGCTGAAGGAAGGCCAGGCCAAGCTGGAATGGGCTATAGAGAGAAGCTCCAGCCAGGCCGAGATGGACAGAGCCGCCTTTACGGCTGCCATACAGCAACAGGCCGACCAGATGGTCAAGCTGGCGGAGGGCCAGAGCCACCTTCTTGCAGGTATCGGACAAGGAAGAGCCCCTGCTCCCCCGGGTACAGTTATCCCGTTACAGAAGTACGTTCCAGGGGAAGACCCTGTGTCCTTCTTCCTGAATTTTGAGAGGGCTGCCCGGGCCAGCGGATGGCCCGCGGATCGCTGGCCTTTCTACTTGGCCCCTCTGATTACAGCCGAAGCCCAAGCAGCGTACCAGGTGATCAACAAAGATGGTACAGCAGTCTATGGCACAGTAAAGCAGTACGTACTGGACCGCCTAGGCGTGGACAACGAGACCCACCGTCTCAAGTTCAGACAAGAACGGGGCCTCGCCGGTGACACCCCCAAAACGCTGTTCTATAAAATCAAGGACGCTGCCGATCGTTGGCTAAAACCCCAGGAAGAAGTAATGAGTAAGATCTATTTGGAGCAATACCTCGAGGCCCTGCCCTACGGTACCCAAAGGTGGCTGAGACAACATGCGGGTCTGACTTTGGAGCATGCCATTGAAATGGCCACCTCCTACTCACGGGCGCAAAGCCGCCCCTCAAAAAAGGAGCCAGAGAAATCCCAGAAGGGGGTCCTACCGACAAAAAACGACAGAAAAACAACAAAGGTATCTCTGGATCCTTACAGAAACCGGACTGGAAGGCCAGATAGCATAGCTACGTCAGGCCCTCAGTGTTTCGAGTGTGGCGAGTGGGGCCACATAGCTCGTTTTTGCAGGAAAAGAAAGGACAAGACGGAAGACGAACCCATGGACGTCAGCTATGCTCCCCGGTCCGTCCTCTTCGCCCAAGAGACGGGCCACATCTATTACGTGAGTCTTCTGGTTAATCAGAAAGAAGTTACAGCCCTTTTAGATTCAGGGTGCAAGCATTCGTTGGCCAGGGAAGAGATAGTCCCCACCTCCGCTTTTATACCCGAAAGAACGGTCAGCATCCGCTGTGTGCATGGGGACGTTAGAGAGTATCCGACAGCTCAGTTGACCATCCGCGTTGAGTCAGGCAGATGCATCTCTGTCATCGTAGGAGTTCTCCCTACCCTTCCTGAGGCCCTGATTCTGGGGGTTGATAATCCTTGCTTTGCCCTCCTTATGTCTAATGCTTTGCGGGAGGGGGAGGCAGACACCGGTCCTCATAATTCCCTTCTGTCCTCCGAACCCTGGGCTATCGATAACAACTTCAGGGCGGCCCAGCTAAACGACGCCTCTCTCAGAAACGCCTGGCAAGGGGCGCAGGAAGCCAAGGATAACCCCAGACCCACTTACCCTTGTTTCATGGAACAAAATGGGCTCCTCTATCGTCTTGCCACGGAAGGGGCAGAACCACAGTTGCTAGTCCCCACCAGTTTCAGGGAGCAAATCCTTTTTTTTGCGCATTCCCATCTCCTTGCAGGACATGTTGGGGCGGAGAAGACCAGTCAGGCGGTCCTTAGTTGCTTTTATTGGCCCGGCATATACCTACAGACCAAGAAATACTGCCAGGAGTGTGCCATTTGTCAAAGAAAGAATCCTTATGTTCCCCCCAAGGTCCCCTTGCAGCCTCTTCCCATCATAGGCCGTCCTTTTGAGAGAGTAGGCATGGACCTCATAGGACCCCTCCCGAAGTCTAGCAAAGGACACCAATACGTGCTCGTGATCGTTGATTATGCTACGCGTTACCCTGAAGCAATACCACTACGAACAGCCACCACCACCACGATAGCACAAAGGGTGATAGAGGTGTTTTCTAGGATGGGGTTCCCTCGAGAGCTTGTGACAGACCAGGGTACACCCTTCGTCTCCCGTCTTATGAAGGAGGTATGCAAGTAGTTGGGTATCAAGCACATACGAACATCCGTGTACCATCCCCAAACTGATGGCCTTGTAGAACGGTACAATGGAAATCTAAAGCTCACCTTAAAAAGTTATTGAGTGGGGACGGGAAGAATTGGGACCAATTGCTTCCCTTGGCCCTGTTTGTAATCCGCAGCGCTGTTCAGAGTAGCCTGGGGGTCTCTCCCTTCGAGCTGATGTTCGGGAGAAGACCACGCACGCTCCTTGAAATTACGAAGGAAAGCTGGGAGGAACGGGGGTTGACCGAAGCCCAAGCCCTACTGGAGTACGCAAAGCAGGTGAAGTCGCGGCTGCACAAACTGAGGTCCCTAGCCCAGGAGAATCTAGAAAAGGCACAGGCTCAACAAAAGTACCAGTATGATAAAGGCAAGAAGTGGAGGGAGCTAAAGCCAGGGGACTGGGTCTTACTTCTCCTCCCTTCCTCCACCCACAAACTCAGAAAAGAGTGGCAAGGGCAAGGTAGAACGCAGGGTCGGAAATACCACTTATGTGTTGCGGCTCCCCCCTGGGAAGACACAGATGTACCATGTAAATCTGTTAAAAAAATGGTTAGGCCCCTCCCCAATAAACCCTGTACAGTGTCTCTTGCTTCCCCAACCAAGACCACGGTGGGGGACACCCTTCTAAGCCCAGACCTAGAGCCCCAGGAAACAACAGAGATAAGGGACCTCTTGCACACATATTCCGTCATCTTCTCAGATCAGCCCGGCAGAACCTCTTTAGCAACCCATACAATACCCACTACTGAGGGGGTGGTAGTCAAACAAAGACCGTATCGGGTCCCAGAGGCGCGCAGGGCGGCCCTAAGGAAAGAGGTAGCTGACATGTTAGCCCTGGGGGTGGTGGTACCCTCTAAGAGCAACTGGTGCTCGCCAATCGTCCTAGTCCCGAAGCCGGATGGGAGTACCCGGTTCTGCATTGATTTCAGGGCAGTGAATCGAATATCCAAGCAGGACGGGTTCCCCCTCCCGCGGGTGGATGAATTGATTGAGCGCCTTGGTGAGGCTCGTTATAACACCACCATCGACCTCACCAAGGGCTACTGGCAGATCCCCCTTCACCCCGCGGATCAAGAGAAAACGGCCTTTTCCACCCCAGAGGGTTTGTTTCAGTTTACGGTCCTACCTTTCGGCCTCCATGGTGCCCCGGCTAGCTTCCAGCGGTTAATGGATACCCTTCTGAAACACCACCAGGGGTATTCATCAGCGTATCTAGATGATATTGTTGTGTTCAGCAAAACCTGGCCAGAGCATCTGTGCCATCTATCAGCCATTCTCTCCGAGCTAAGAAAAGCGAATCTACACATTAATGCAAGGAAATCCATATTCGCCTACCAGAAGGTAAAATACCTGGGGTACTTATTGGGGAAGGGCTTGATTGAATCCCAAAGTGAGAAGGTGAGGGCTATCCAAGACACCCCTTATCCCAGCACAAAAAAAGAACTAAGGGCTTTTTTGGGTTTGGTCGGATACTACCGGCGTTTCATTCCCCAGTTTTCAGACACTGCCGCCCCCCTCACTGACCTGCTGAGGAAAAACACTGGCCCCAGTCACCTCCGATCCCCAACCAAAGACGAATTAGTGGCTTTCCAGACTCTGAAAGACACCCTGACCACTTCCCCTTTTTTACTGACACCGGACTTTCAGAAAACCTTCATTCTACAGACGGACGCCTCAGGGATGGGAATAGGAGCCGTTCTCTCTCAGTTGGACGACGAAGGGTTGGAGAGGCCTGTTCTATACGTCAGCATAAAACTCTTCCCCAGAGAAAGAGCATACCCCATAATAGAAAAGGAGTGCTTGGCCATCAAATGGAGTATAGATAAACTGAGGTACTATCTAGAGGGACGCTCTTTTCTGTTGTATACGGACAATGCTCCGCTCACCTGGCTACAGCGGAATAAGGGCTCCAATGACCGAGTCCTTAGGTGGTTCCTGTCCCTTCAGCCTTATTGCTTCCAGGTGCTTCATCGGAAAGGCAGGGAACAGGGCAATGCCGACTACCTGTCACGTTATCCTCGTTCCCCCGATCGGGGAACCTCCAGGGGAGGCATGTGTCAGGAGTCCGCTGACGACGGAGGATCCGATTGGCCCCCTGACGTGGTTAACAGCGTGCTGTTGCCTTCCATGCAGGCCGGTGTGGAGCCCTTTAAGGAATCTCCTTCGGAGGAGTCCCCGGAGGCGTGGCCCGTGACGTATCCATCGTCCAACCAATCGGATGTGAGAGCAGCCGGAACAAGAGAGGGAAGCCCCCGCACGTATGGGGAAGAAGAATCCCAGCCGACAGGAGAGTTGGAGGCGTGGAGGTTGGTGAACCCAGATGGACGGTGAGGAACCGAGAGAGGAAACGCTGCCCTCGACGAAGACGTCAAGCCAGGAGGCCAACAAGACTGTGTTCCGCCCCGCCGCCCTCCAGGAGGAGGGTTGCTTGACAAGGTACAGGCGAAGCTTCAGGGGTTTCCAGGGCACGGGTAGGGGGAGGTGGTAACCGAGAGGGAGGTCACAGCAGGGATCGCATGGTGTCGGCGTTCGTTGTGGTGCATCATCCCTCACTCCCCGCTCCCCTTGTATAAGGAAGGAAGTTACTTCCCAATTGACCCCCTTCTATTTTTCTTTGCTTTTTGGGTTGTTGAACTGCTTCCGGTACCTGAACCACGGACGTGGGGAAAAGCCAGGACGACCCTGTTGCACTCGTCTTCCTAGGACAAAGAGGCGACTCCCAAAGGGGCCCCAACCAGGGGAGGACCCTAGTACACAGAACCCTGCTTTGTGGGAGAATAAATAACTGGTTTCACCTCATCCTTGGTCTCCTTGTTGTTTAGTGCCCCTCCGGATAGTGATCCCGTTACATTGTAATAGCAGAGATCGTCCGAGATGCAGCTGAGGCCCCAAATCATCTGTACAACTACCTTTGGCTGCTGGAGACACAGTGCCTGCTGCGATTACAAAGCTTCCTAGTAGCATCCTCCAGAGCGTAACTTTTTGCACAGTGTTCAACAAAATTCTAACAGTCGGTGAGCAGTGCACGGCTGCATTTATAAAAGCTGTGATAGACTACGTGTTAATTTTATTTTTGGTTCCTCTCGACATCTTCCAGGTTCCTGAATCCTTATTATTCTTTAAGTTAGTCTTTTTTGGAAGTAGAATAAAACCTGTAAAAAGAAAGTTTAAAGAAAGAAAAACTATGTTATGTGTTAGTTTGACATCTGAGAATGAGTCGTATAGTCCACAGTTCTTTTTGTTTGTGTATGAATGAATAAGTGAGTGTGTGAATAGTGTAGTGTAAGTGTATAACTGTTTAACGGTATCTGTGTTTGTGTGTGTGTAGATCCGCATATATGTGTGAGAGTGCGAGGAGATGTGTGTCAACATGTGAGCATATTCCTGGTTGGCTGTGTGTGTGGTTGTTTATATGTGTATATGACTGAGTGAGTGCTTACAGCATATGAGTATATGTATGTGACTGAGTGAGGGTATACATGTCTGTGCAGTTGTGCATCTTTGTCAGTAAGTGTGAATTAATGTCTGTGGTAGTATGAGTATATGTGTCTGTGTGATAGGGGCACTAGTTGTGTGTGTGTATGAGTGAGTGTGTTGTGGGTGCATGTGTCTGTATGAGTGTGTGAGGGTATGTATGTCTGGGTGCAATTATACATGTGCATGAGTGATGACTGTGGTTGTGTGAGTGCGTGCATGTGTGTGTTTATGTCAGACAGTCTCAGGTTCTGCATGTGTATATGAGAAATGACTGCATGGGGGGTCTGTGTGTATGTCTGTGACTGTGTAAGTATGTGTGTGTTTGTGTACTTGTTGGTTTGTAAATGAGTGGGAGTGAAAATGTAAGTATGTTGAGTAAGTGCATGTTGGAGTTTATGTGTGTCAAAGTGTGTGGTTATGTATGTGTGTATGTGTGACTGAATGTTTGGGAGGTGTGTGTATAGGTCTAATTGAGTGTGTGGGAGTATGCATGTTTAGATGTACTTGTGTGTGTGTGAGTGTGTGTATGCTCACATGTGAGTATATGTGTGTTTTGTTGTCTGTGTGACACAGTGTTTGGATTAGTATGTATCTATATATGTAACTGTCAGAGGGAGTGTGTGAATGTGTGAGGGTATGTGTGTGAGACCACTTCTAAGATCATACATTTATTTTCAAAGTTCTTATCAATTTCTGCAACTTCTGTACATACATATGTACATACTTGAGTGTGTTAGTGTTTGTGTGTGTGTGTGTGTGTGTGTGATAGGGTCACTGGTTGGATGTGTGTTTATATAAGCAAGTGACTAAAGATGTTGAGAGTGCAAGTGTATGTGTCTGAGTGTGCGTGTGTTTGCATGTGTGGATGCAGTGTGCATGTCTGTTATTGAGAGCGAGTAAATGATTGCTCATGTTAATATGTGGGTCTCCATCTATGTGTGACAGAGTCACTGGTTGGTTGTGTGTGTGTATATGAGTGAGTGTGTTGAGTGTGAGTACATATGTGTGCATGAGTCTGTTTGGGTATATATGCCTGGGTGCAATTGTGCATGTGTGACTGTGAGTGGATTACTGTGGTTGTATGAGTGTGTGTGTATCTCAGTGCCTGTGTGACAGTCAGTGGTTGAGCAAGTGCGTATATGAGTATGTGACTAAGTGGGGGTCTGTGTGTATGTGAGTGACTCAAGAGTATGAGGGTGTTTGTCTAGTTTTGTTGAGGAAGTTCATATTGGTGCGTGGATGTGCCAGTGTGTTGTTGTGTTTGTGTGTATATGTATGACTGAGTGTTTGGAAGGTGTGTGTGTATAGGTCTGACAGTTCGAAAGTATATGTGTATAGGTGTACTTGTCTGCTGTGTGTGAGACTGAATCTATGTGGACATGTGAGTATATGTCTGTTTTGGTGTCTGTGACAGTGTTTGCTTGAGTATGTATGTTTATATTTAACTGAGTGTGAGAGGGAGCATGTGAATGTGTTTTAGTGAGTGTTTGAAGGTATGTTTGAGGGTGTGTTGGGTATCTGTGTATATGTATGACTGAATGTTTTAAAGGTGTGTGTGTATAGGTCTGACTCAGTGTGATAATCACATCAAAGATAATCCACCTATCTTCAGTTCATACATATAGAGAGTTATATTAAAACCAGGATTAAAAATCAAAAATGAGACGCATACTGTACTCATACATACCACTATTTTTTTAACCACTTTTGCACTTCCTTCTTTGTTTTCTTCTTTACACTTTTCTTCTTGTTGCCAATGTTTAAACCATTTAAAAAACTAAAAAATTACTGTAAAGTTTATTTAACTAGAAAAAAAATCCAGAACAGCCCACTAGGTTCCATACTTCATGGGATTGAAGGATCTTTGGAGCACGGAAAAATACATGAAAAACAATGTGAGAATCGGACAACTTATATATATATATATATATATATATATATATAAGTTAAACATACAAGAACAGCCTCTGAGTAGAGTACAGCTTTCCTTGGTTATGTCTATGAGGTTCGGCTTACTAACACTCAGCATTTTAGAGAGAAAACAATAGGTTATTTGAAATTATTTATGATTAAAAAGTAGTATCTTAAACATTTTTTATTCAAATGTAGGGATATTTATTGCAAATTAAACTTTAATGAACTACTATTTATTTTTTTTGTTCTCAAACAGTGGTCTCATACTCGGGGGCGGCTCCTCCGTAATGGCGGAGGAGTGTCACCCCACTCGTCAGAGCCAGTCAAATAAAAATAAAATGATAATGAAACAATATCATTCTATTTTTCTTTGACTGGATTTGACATGCGTGGAGGGCGTGCGGCTCCGGGCAATGACAGGCAGGTGGTGGCACTTAGAAGTGCGCATGTATGTTTAGCTGGCCGTCCTAGGCCTGCCAGACATACATGCGCACTTCTATTTTTCCGACCCTGCTGTGAACGCGGCTGTGTTCACAGATGAGTTGGAGAAATGCCTCAGGCTCACAGGCAGTGTCTGAGCGGAAGAGCAGACCCCTCAGACCAAAGCAGATGCTGCTCACCCAGCAGGGCAATGTCTGGATTGGCTGAGCAGCCTCTGCCTTCCCAGAGACTGCTGAAAGAGCTACGAGGCGGGAGGCGTCCGTCGGCATCAGAGGCTGCCGGGGAAAAGGTAAGTTTTTTAAAATTATTATTTTTCTTTTTAACCCCCGCCCGCCCTCCTGTCCTTCCTCCGCCCCTCCACCTTCATGATGTAGCGGCCGCGGCTGCTCACACTGAGTGGATTCTCATACCCAACACAAGAACCCAAACGTGCCCAACACTAGCAATATTTCAAAGAAATGTTTGTCATTTTTGAACTATGGGGAAAAAAATCATATTGATTTTGAAAATAAACCCATCAAGTCTGTGCATGCCAGACTGTAATTTATAAAGAGAAATTACACACCATTACCAGTCACACACTATTTTCACACTGTATTCCTTAAAAGTCCACGTTACTAAAAATGATAGCATAACAGAGTCATAATACCTTTGAACAACACAATATTTAAAGTGGTCGTCACCCTTGCTAGGCCGCATGACCACATATATCCAAAAGATACCTAATGTATATTGACCTATGTCTAATACAATCAACGATACTTGTTCAAGAACGTTGGTTGTAGAAAAATGATAAATGCATTTGGTAATTTCCAAGGTAATCTCTGTTTGAATGTTTAACATGTGTCATTACACTCTGTCCATCTAGATACACTTTTCAGATAGACTATATAGCGTTGTGACCTAATACTCTCTCCCTCATGAAAAATGATGGTGACTGTGGTGTATGTTTTGCCTCCCAGAGAAATCTGACCTGCTTTAAAGTTGGAAATTTCAGTTTTAATTTTAGCGCCATCTGCTCGACACCCTTGCAGCATTAAGATGACATATTTCTTGGTATTATCAACAATTGGAGTTTGATAGAGCTTCTGCTCTACAGTCTGGATGTACATTATTTTACACACATTTGTTTATTAATTTGTCAAATGGCACTATTTTGTAATCTGGTATGGTCATATACAGAATCAAGTGAATGTTAGTAGTTGTGGTATGTTGACAATTCTCACATTCATGTTGCCATGAGTAGCTCATTCCCAAGATATAATTGTTTTGTAGTTGCTCATTTTCTAGAATGTCTAACATCACCCTTAGAAATTCTTGAGCATCTTCTTGAGAGTAAATTGTGTGACACCTGAATATATGTCAACACAATCACTTATACCTGTCGCTGAAAGAGAAACATCTTTGTGGATTTGCACAGTCCTCAGTGACTTGACAGTGGTCTACAATTTCTTTTCTGCATTTTCCTCAATTTCCTACAGCACTGGAGGTAGCACAAAGAGGACATTGAGAACTACATTACAATAGCAGTTAACTCCACTAACATTGGAGAACTACCATCCAACCATTTCTTTAAAATTGTCAACTTTCACCATTTTCAATACCTTTGTTTTTTTTTACTTTGCTGTTTTTGGCTTACCCTTTCCTCACTCACTTTCATGAGTTCTCTTTTGAAACAGACGGTTTGCTTTTCATAAATTGGGTACTGGCCCAGATGAGTAGCAGACAGACTTCTCAATCGAATGTACTCCCTGACACAAGAGCTGTCTGCATTCACTTTGCTCTCATAAAAATCTACAACATACAGGCCTGAAATTGACCTAACTCATGACAGTGCAACTAAGGGCAATCAGCAGTTTGAATACTTTTGACCTATATTTATAAGTGCTGCATCTATACCTAGTCCTTGAGACTTATGTATAGTAAATGCATATGGCAAACACAAGGAGATGATGGACGGAGTGCTGAAACTTTTCAAACACTCAACCCCAGTCACAGATCTGGGTTGAATCCATCATCATTCTTTAGCTCACTTTGCCACCCCAGTTCAGACACAGCTATATGCAAATCAGTCTTGACCCTGTGTTCAAGCTAGCCTGGCTGATGAGGGCTGTTAGCCCGAAACCGGTCCCAGGATGCTTGTTTCCGGTCCAGGGAAGACATGGCTTGGCAGTTCGGTCTGGAGTGTTCCCATGAGGCACAGGGTCAAGACTGATTTGCAAATAGCTTTGTCTGAACTGGGGTGGCAAAGTGAGCTAAAGAACGATGATGGATTCAACCCAGATCTGTGACTGGGGGTGAGTGTCTGAAAAGTTTCAGCACTCCGTCCATCATCTCCTTGTGTTTGCTTTGTTCGCCCTAAGTTGGCAGGGTATGCCCAGACGTGGGTCTCTTGCTCACTTTGCCACTGGATTCAAGCTAGCCTGGATGATGAGGGCTGTTAGCCCGAAACCGGTCCCAGGATGCTTGTTTCCGGTCCAGGGAAGACATGGCTTGGCAGTTCTGTCTGGACTGTTCCCATGAGGCAGAGGGTCAAGATTTATTTGCATATAGCTTTGTCTGAACTGGGGTGGCAAAGTCAGCTAAAGAACGATGATGGATTGAACCCAGATCTTAGACTGGGGGTGAGTGTCTGAAAAGTTTCAGCGCTCCGTCCATCATCTCCTTGTGTTTGCTTTGTTTGCCCTAAGTTGGCAGGGTATGCCCAGACGTGGGTCCCTTGCTCACTTTGCCACTGCATTCAAGCTAGCCTGGCTGATGAGGGCTGTTAGCCCGAAACCGGTCCCAGGATGCTTGTTTCCGGTCCAGGGAAGACATGGCTTGGCAGTTCGGTCTGAACTGTTCCCATGAGGCACAGGGTCAAGACTGATTTGCATATAGCTTTGTCTGAACTGGGGTGGCAAAGTGAGCTAAAGAACGATGATGGATTCAACCCAGATCTGTGACTGGGGGTGAGTGTCTGAAAAGTTTCAGCGCTCCGTCCATCATCTCCTTGTGTTTGCTTTGTTCGCCCTAAGTTGGCAGGGTATGCCCAGTCGTGGGTCCCTTGCTCACTTTGCCACTGGATTCAAGCTAGCCTGGCTGATGAGGGCTGTTAGCCCGAAACCGGTCCCAGGATGCTTGTTTCCGGTCCAGGGAAGACATGGCTTGGCAGTTCGGTCTGGACTGTTCCCATGAGGCACAGGGTCAAGACTGATTTGCATATAGCTTTGTCTGAACTGGGGTGGCAAAGTGAGCTAAAGAACGATGATGGATTCAACCCAGATCTGTGACTGGGGGTGAGTGTCTGAAAAGTTTCAGCGCTCCGTCCATCATCTCCTTGTGTTTGCTTTGTTCGCCCTAAGTTGGCAGGGTATGCCCAGACGTGGGTCCCTTGCTCACTTTGCCACTGGTTTCAAGCTAGCCTGGCTGATGAGGGCAGTTAGCCCGAAACCGGTCCCAGGATGCTTGTTTCCGGTCCAGGGAAGACATGGCTTGGCAGTTCGGTCTGGACTGTGCCCATGAGGCACAGGGTCAAGACTGATTTGCACATAGCTTTGTCTGAACTGGGGTGGGAAAGTGAGCTAAAGAACGATGATGGATTCAACCCAGATCTGTGACTGGGGGTGAGTGTCTGAAAAGTTTCAGCGCTCCGTCCATCATCTCCTTGTGTTTGCTTTGTTCGCCCTAAGTTGGCAGGGTATGCCCAGACGTGGGTCCCTTGCTCACTTTGCCACTGGTTTCAAGCTAGCCTGGCTGAAGAGGGCTGTTAGCCCGAAACCGGTCCCAGGATGCTTGTTTCCGGTCCAGGGAAGACATGGCTTGGCAGTTCGGTCTGGACTGTTCCCATGAGGCACAGGGTCAAGACTGATTTGCATATAGCTTTGTCTGAACTGGGGTGGCAAAGTGAGCTAAATAACGATGATGGATTCAACCCAGATCTGTGACTGGGGGTGAGTGTCTGAAAAGTTTCAGCGCTCCGTCCATCATCTCCTTGTGTTTGCTTTGTTCGCCCTAAGTTGGCAGGGTATGACCAGACATGGGTCCCTTGCTCACTTTGCCACTGGATTCAAGCTAGCCTGGCTGATGAGGCCTGTTACCCCGAAACCGGTCCCAGGATGCTTGTTTCCGGTCCAGGGAAGACATGGCTTGGCAGTTCGGTCTGGACTGTTCCCATGAGGCACAGGGTCAAGACTGATTTGCATATAGCTTTGTCTGAACTGGGGTGGCAAAGTGAGCTAAAGAACTATGATGGATTCAACCCAGATCTGTGACTGGGGGTGAGTGTCTGAAAAGTTTCAGCGCTCCGTCCATCATCTCCTTGTGTTTGCTTTGTTCGCCCTAAGTTGGCAGGGTATGCCCAGACGTGGGTCCCTTGCTCACTTTGCCACTGGTTTCAAGCTAGCCTGGCTGATGAGGGCTGTTAGCCCGAAACCGGTCCCAGGATGCTTGTTTCCGGTCCAGGGAAGACATGGCTTGGCAGTTCGGTCTGAACTGTTCCCATGAGGCACAGGGTCAAGACTGATTTGCATATAGCTTTGTCTGAACTGGGGTGGCAAAGTGAGCTAAAGAACGATGATGGATTCAACCCAGATCTTAGACTGGGGGTGAGTGTCTGAAAAGTTTCAGCGCTCCGTCCATCATCTCCTTGTGTTTGCTTAGTAAATGCATATGCCAAACATATGGGAAACTGTTCTCTAGGCATATACAAATATTTCACTAAGAGGAACCTAGCACTACTCCTACCTATTTGTTTTGGCTCATCTATATGCTCTAATCGTCTCAAGGTGTATTTAAACTAATCTTTATTGAGCTAGGTGATGAAGTCTTTGACATTTCCCATAGCACCATTCACTAAACCCTCCTTGTCATTCAAATTCTGACGCAGAATAATGCTACAGTTTTTACAGAGGCTTTGAATTTTCTATAAATCTGCTGTTTTAGACACTGGTTTCTTTAGTCCCCCAGCTTCTTTAACAGTGATTGACACAGTGGTAAATTCATTCCTTGATGCTCCACCTTGTTGTTATATGGAAGGTTAATATTATCCTCATTCTCTAATGTGAGTAATTCTGCACTGAACTGTGCACGCTTGTCCAAAGTTGGCATAAGGCACACAATCTGTTTGTAACATTTAAGGAGGTCTTCTATTACAGCTACTGCAGACTGATAGTATGGAAAAAGAGTACTTAAAGTGTGACTCTGAAGAGCTGGCTTATCTTTTTTTGTCACTATTCATATTCTGTTTTTCAAGATATCTCCATACTCCATATCTGCAGCTTGTTTCATATTCTTAGTGAGCTCTATGTATTGGAATGTAAACCAAATGTTAACAATTCCCAATGCTGCCCAGTTATCTCTAGGTTGCTCATAGAGCAGTTTATTGAACACTTGCTGACCTTTCACAGGGGTCAGCTGAAGTAGATCCCCAAACACTATAAAGTGCTTATCTGCAAAGAGAGTATCGTAGTCTATTCTGAGAACTTCTTGAATTCTAAGGTAAACACAGGCAAGCATCACATTTGATACCATGCTCACCTGATCTCTTTTTTTAACATCTTTATTTATTGTATTATTTATTTCTACATTAAACATATGGGGGAATACCCCCTCCTCTTCCAACCAGTCAACAGTGCCGGAATGAAGTCCATAATAAGTGCAGTCTGATCATTCAAGAAATCATGTCCAACTGGGGTCATCAGATTGTAGTACTCTTCTTCCCCCCACACTTCTGAGCCCCCCCACACGCCAGAACCACAAGTCCATGATTATCCAAGCAGGGGGTGGGGTCCCAGAGCGCTGTCCCAACCACTAACCATCCCACACCAGTGAGGGCACCATGCTGCAGCTCCCTGTACCATTTCCGACTCTCCGTCTGTGGGATGGGTGTGGCCCTCAGCAGAACTTCTGTCCACCATCCCTCCCCCCTGGAACAGATCCCCTCTCCAGGACCCACCAAACTGTGCAATAGGTTCGCCCGGATCATACAATCCTCTTCTGCCTTCTTATCAGTTCTCACCTCTCTCAAGCTACACTCTTCTGCCACCACCCATTCCTCCATGTCTCTCATCCATGCAACCACTGTAGGCTCCGCGTTTGCAATACACTGAATAGTAACTCGCTGTTTTGCCAGGAAGAGCCAAATTCTGCAAACCGTCTCTGCGTCCTACCATCCATGGGGTAGGGAACAAGCCCCAATAAACAAAGCTTAATCGATGGCTCCAGTACTATCCTTGCCACATCCCATAATGTACCTACAACCTCAGCCCAAAATGGCACCAACTCAGGGCAATTCCAACTCATATACATGAAGTCAGCCTGATCTGTTGTGCATCTAGAACTCTAGTGGGGTATTTTGGGTAAAATGATCACCTCATCTACAATCCGAACCTTCCGTTTTTTAAGAACGCTGGATACTTCATGACAAGCATCACCACTTGTGGTGCTCAAGTTTGTTGTCATGCTCCACTGGCAACATCAGAAGTCTATGCAAAGTAATACTTTTTATTTTGTGTGCGGCAAGTCCAATGGGTGCTGTCACAACACAAGAAACTTTGCAATCAGTTATTTTCTGGACTTATGCAGTAAACACTTTTAGCAGGAACCTTTTGCCAGTGCCTGCTTGTCCACCTACATATTGAAGAGTAGGCTTGAATGTGGTGCATGTATATTCAAAGTTATCATGCAGTATTCCATGATAGTTGTATGATAGAGGCATGCATGGCTAAAACACGCATGCCTCTACCACGCAGCCCGAACCACAAATGCGTCTTAACCACACATTCCTTTAACACGCATACCTTTACTATGCAATTTCGTGGTAAAGACATGAATGGTAAAGGGGGTTGCCACTACTCCTCCCCTCCTCCCCCCGTCCTAAGCTGCATACCCCCTATCTGCCCCCCTCCATCTTGAGGCCCAAAATCTTGCTCCAACCCCTTTCCACCTTTCCACCCTTCCATGCTGTCCCTAAATCTACCCCAACCCCTTAGGCCTAAATCCCAAACCCCGAATTTAAAAAACTACCCCAAACCCCCCTTAGCCCTAAAAACAACACCGCCCGTCCAAAAGCCCTAAACACTACTCCGACTACCCATTCCCCTCTCCCTGCCCTGAGGCCTAAAACCGTGCCCCTGTACATACACTACCCTGATCCCCCCCACACTGTCCCTAAAACTACCCCAACCCCCACTGCCCTTAGGCCTAACCCCTAATTTAAAAACTACCCCGACTCCCCCATGCCCTAAAACATACCCCGACCCCCAGCCCCAAAACCTACCCCAACCCCCAGCCCTGAAAACTACCCGGACCCCCCCAGCCCTGAAAACTACTACCCGACCCCTCAGCCCTGAAAACTCCCCCCAGCCCTGGAAAACTACCCTGACCCCCCAGCCCTGAAAACTACCCCGACCCCCAACCCTTACAACTACCCCAACCCATTCAAACTACCCCCCAAAACCCGGCTCCAGCCCCACTTACCTCACTGCGTCCTCCGCTTCCTCGTCCGAGGTCTTCCTGCTTCCGAGTTCCGCCGAGCAGCAGCCAACAGCTAGACCACGCACTGCCTTAACCACGCATATGCGTGGTTAAGGCATATGCGTGGTTAAGGCAAGCGTGGTAGCGCTTGCGTAGTCGGAACACGCGTGGCTGAGGCAGCGGTGTTCCGACTGTTTCCCTTCCATGATCCACTGATGCAGTTATCTTCTGATATATCTGTAGTTGCTCTTAATTTAGTTGACCTACTAATTTGTCTAGGTCTGTGGATTGAATCCTGACCTGATCCATCACATTCTGCACCTCATTCATGGCAATGGCTGCTTCATTCTCAATAACAGGCTGGCCAAATGAATCTTGACTATGAGATCCAGAACTCTGGCTACCTTGGGAACTATTGTTTGCAATCTTGACTGCTATTGTCTTCTCTTGTTGAATTTCATCAATCAACATTTTCAAATAAGTAGTGAACACTGCACATTCGATCTGATCTTTAACTGCATTGAAAGCATCTTCATAGCAGTCATTGACATAACAGTTCTTCTTCATTACGTCAGGGTTTAAACACTTGTAGAAGAACCCAATAAAATAACTCTCTATTACCAGCAGTTTGACAAGAGAGTTTGTGGTGGTTGATGAGTCTTGCTTTATTGTGTCTCACTAAATAACCGTTCCACCCTTCGACAGCAAACTAGCCACTTTCAATGTTTTCTTCCACATTGTTTCTGTATGTGTAGAACTGAAATACTTTTTACAGACAGATATTTTCTAAATAGACACTTCGATTTGGGCAGTAGGTATCAAGCATATTTGTTTTCACAATCTCTGTATTGCTTTTTTTTTAGGTCGAGCCTAGAGTAGCGCGCAAGCGCTGCTTCTGGTGAAGACTTTATGTAGTGGGGTTTTCAAAGCTGACCACACGCTCGTGCACAATGGCCTTTTCTGTGCGGTTACGCGCACGTTTCAGGCACGATGCACGAGCGTGTGGTCAGCTCAGCAGGCTGCCGCGCTCGCTCGCCCCCGCTCCTCTCTTCAAAGCTTTTTGTATAATTCCTCTTGCTCACTAGATGGCAGCAACGCGCTATTTCCAGGCGTTCGCGTTCAGTCCATGACACGCAAAGCGACAGTTTCCCGCCAACTACACTATGTAATGCGAACATTTAGTAATGGGTTTGGGTCATTAGTAATGCTGTGCAGCTTGTGGTCTTTAGCTGAATCATTAGGCCAGTTTAATGGACGAGGAAGGCTAGAGGTGCAGTTCGTCTAACCTACTACACATTTTGAGGTCGCCATCCCAGTGTTGGCCATATTGTGTTTCAGAAAATGTGAATGAGTCATTGCCTTAAAGCGTTATGCAACAGAGACGTTACAGCGCGCCACCTCAGTTGATCGCTGGAAGATGCTGCTCTCACACTGAAAATTCTGTTAGTTAAGGCTGCACTTAAGTTTGATGCCTTGTAGACGTTCACCTTCCAAAGTCAATGCATTCTGATTACAGAGGCCTGTTTAAAATTGGATGTGTTGCAAAATCTGCTCATAAACGTTTTGCTTGGCAACTTGTTTTAGCATTCTGTGAATGACTGGCGTAACCTTTGTTGATGGAGAGAAATGAAAATTGCGGTTCGTTTCACGAAAAGGCAAAGAAAAAGCGTGCTGTTTAAAAGCCCCGCTTAAGGCAACGGGTATGTACGCCCTAGGCAGGTTCATCCGTGGGTCACCCATGATTCGGTTTTTCCCCTAAAATGGAACCTCCAGTCCCAGGCCTCACACTGCGTTGCAGTTTTGATTTACCCTGCATTTCATCCATCAAATCACATAGCTCTTGTGTGATTCCTGTCAGATACATTCGGGTTCAGCTTGATGTCGGAATCATACACGTGGTTTTTGTTGCATTTTTTAAATTACAAGATGTTCTTAAATTGTGCTTGTTCGTTGATTTTTTTGCCAACAAAATTCTTCCTTGCTTCACTTTTAACTATGTGTGTGGACAAAACAGGGCGTAAGATAAAAACTGTAAACAAATACTGTGCCTGTGCGTTTTTCCCACTCCTGCTGTACCTTATGCCCTTTTCCTAATATGAAGTATCAGAATCTAAACCAACCACGAAGTATCATAACCATCAAGTAATGGAATTTCTCTTGGTGGTAAAGCAAGGAACTCGAATGAGACCATTTGTGTGTTATCATTCAGAGTTTGTAGTGTCAATCTTTCAGCTGCTTCCTACTTGATCTCCAGTTTTCAGTGTAGCGCTCCTTTTATTGCAAGCTATGGGGGTTTCTCTTCCATACAAAATACATAGTTTTGGATGGTCAGAAGGTCACCTACCATTGATCTTAGGAATTCAGCTCTCAGTCCAGTCCCATCCCAGTGCAGTCTTGTGTCTTACGCAGAACAGCACTGTTTTATCCATCATGGGATTTTTATTACCACTGTGTCACTGTTGTAGCCTTACTCTGGACAGTGAGAACGAAGAGAACGAAGAGAAGGAATCGGTGTAATTGGAATTTCCAGTAACTGGTCAATTGATGAATATTCATAATAACTTCAATATTTCTGCCTTATGTAAGTTAGAATACTTTTTATGTAAAGAGAGACCTTTCTTTACAAAATATTTTGTAATGTTGCCTTTCGCCATACAAAGTGATATCTGCTTTTTAAACCATTGAACATTAATTGGATAAAAAGAAAAGCTAGGTTGTTTAGCCTTTTTTAATTTATCGTTTTAAAAAGTAAAAGAGAAAAACGAAACTGGCTTGGTTAGGTTTAAGCATAACTTGAGGGACATTTGACAGTGACACTTTCCAAGCATGCTACTCCTCCAGGGCCTCGAATACTTGGCTTTCCCCATTTTCACTTTAAGGCTTAAACCAAAATACATGTTGAGTTTTTTTGTTTTTTTTTTGCTTTCAGTCGGTATACTGCCCTTCTAAAATTTGCCTTGCCAAAGGCTGTTGTAATAATTTTTTCGCATAACTTGTTTACCCTCAACTTCCCTCTAAGCATGATTGCCTACTTTTCTTGACAAATGTTCCTCCTGCTATAGGAAGAAGTGCAGTGCAATGTTCACTGGTTGTTTTCTTGACTCTCACACCGTGGATAAATGTCCTATTTGTAAAGAAATATTGGCATAGGAGTCTGAGGAAAATATGCTTCAGTTCTCATTCAGCATTCCACTTAGGCAACACTAATGAGCAATCCTCTCTCTGCACCTCTGTTGACGCCCAGCAAAATGGAGGAGCGGCACACTTCCCATCTTGGCCGCTACTAGTGGTTGATGACACCTTAATTGGCTACTCGCATGTTGAGCAATATAAAATGGTGCTAAGGCCACCTGTGGCACAAAAATATATTAATTCCCTGGCTGGCTTCCATTATCAGTACATCCCATTTGCTCCCCCTGAGATAAGATAAGTCAGTTACCAATTTTTCTCAAGAACCTTACTGCCAGGACTTTGAGAGCCGCTACAATAATAGAGGGATATAAAAAAGCACAGTAAGCAAACATCCACACCAGTGCAGAGAATTCACGGGCTGAGGGCCCTCTGAGAGAGCAGTATTGCAAGAAGGTATATTTCGGAGGAAAGATGTCATCTGTTTTCAAAATTCTTTCCTGAGTCTGATCCTGACCATACAGACAGACAGATATTATCTCTTCTGATGACAGCGATATCTGTATCTTCATTGTAGATCATAACGCCCTACAGAAGAGTCGAAAGAATAGTGATTCCAGTAGGCAGGGGTAATCTCACGCTGAAGGCTGTATACTGTCTTCCCTGGTGGCCCCAGAGAGGAAACACAACAATCCTATTTGAGTGGGTTCAAAAAGGCAAAGGGCAGCAGGGTAAACGGCAACTGCACTACCTAGGCTAGTCACGAAACGTACGTTCAACTTGTATTGGCCACCTCAAATGGCCAGCTGCCACGTGACCACAAATAAACTCAAGAGAAAAGCTGATGAGAGGCAATACACGAAATCAGCAAATTACAGTGCACAGAAAGCAAAGTTCATTCCTCAGGCGTTGTGAGATTTTTTGCAAGTCTTTATTTTTCAAAAGTCCTGTGTACACATGTGGAAAACAGCCAACGCGTTTCACCCTTCACAAGGGCTTCTTCAGGGCAAAGGTAAGGTAGCCAGATTCGTGTGTCAGTTTGATTAATCCATCAATAAGTATTATTGCAAAACGTCCCTGTTGGTGGACGTATTCTCCACAAGTGAGGCCAAAAGCCAGTAATGAGTACCCTTGTATCCTCAGTCCAATTAAAACGTACGTTGCCTCCAATGGCGAAGAAGTAAATCATATGGCATAAATAAGCCTCCAGTGTAGTCAGTAAGAGTACTAGAGTATATCCGTGTTGGTATTTGGAGCGAGCACGTGTCCGGCGGCAGTACCTATTTGAGTGGGTCTCCAAGCTACTGTTCACTCACCTCTTCTTATCCGCCCAGGCCCTGTGTGAGCACTCTGTAACACCTATCTGGCTGTAGTAGTTCTATAAGGAAACAAAACAACAAAAAATAAATAAAACATGATAGATTTTCTTTTCAGTTGTGGCATTTTCTTTAGTCAATCATAACAGTAGCTTTCGTAAAAGCGTTCAGAAGAGTTTATGTGGATCATTTGACGATTAAAAGTAACTGATGAGAGAAAATAAATACCAAATCAACATAACATGCTTGATGTATGGGCAATCCACCTACCCATCAAACCAGTTTATTCTCAAACAAATCGGAGACCGTTTTGGTTCTGAGATACATTAAGACAAACATGTAGCGTAGCACCAATCCAGAGGAATGAGACCCATGACTTTCTCAAAGACGTTTCAGGCGATCTTGCACTGCTATTTAGGTCACAGCAATCTATCTTCCAAATGGACAGAAGGTACAACAGGTGCCTTAAATATATTGCTGTGATAAGATAGGATCTTAACCTCCATTGGAACGATACCGATGATCCCACTATCTCCCTCCTCACTAATCTACTTGAGATCAATGAACTCAAACAACTATGCCTGTCCCCGACACACACCAAAGGAGCCATCCTTGATGCCATTCTTTCCAACGAAGATCTGGCCTCCGTGACCAATATCGTCCCCATTGACTGGTCTGACCATCACCTTATACTGTTCACCATTGCTACCAATGCAAATCTCCCCACCTCCAAAATTAACAGACCAAAGAAACTGACCAGAAATCTAAAACATATCCCCCCGGGTGCTCTTGAGTCTAAACTCCAAGCTCAACTTCTTCTCATTCCCCCCTCACAAAATGCCAAAAACAGACCTAGGGAACTCTTCAAAATCATTCGTAACCAAACTTCCCCTGCACCTCCAAATCTGATCGCCTCCTCAGCCAGATGTGAAGAAATTTCCCACTTCTTCTCGGAAAAAATAGCCAAAATTGATCAATCCTTCCGTTCCACACAGCTCCCCTCCAACTCCCAATGCAAACCCGTCCTCACCTCAAATGCCTACTCCACATCCCCTCGACCAGCTGACCCTGCTACCTCTCCGGAAACCAACTACCCTAACTCACAATTAAAGAACAATGCCTCCTTGCTCAACTTCCTCCCCGTGACTGAGCTAGAAGTCCTTAAAATAATTGGTAATCTTAAACCGTCCTCCCACACAAAAGACCCCTTACCCTCTAACCTTGTCCCTGCCCTTAAGCACATCATCACCCCATACTGGACCACAATCATCAACACCCTCTCTCCAGTGGCTGTGTCCCCACCTCCCTTCAACTTGGACAAATCTCTTCCATAATCAAAAACCCCAATGCTGACCCCAATGACCTAAACAATCTCCGCCCCATCACTAACCTCCCCTTCTCTCAAAGGTCCTTGAAAAATGTGTCCTACTACAACTAGACAAACACATCGAAAACTTCAACCTACTTGATCCCTTTCAATCAGGCTTCAGGAAAGGCTGCAGCACCGAAACGGCAATGCTCAATGTCGTCGATGACATCCACCACTCACTTGATAATGGCGAGACCTGCCTTCTTATCCTCCTTGATCTCTCCGCAGCGTTCGATACAGTCAACCATTCAGCCCTACTTAATGTGCTTAGGACCCGTTTCGGCCTCAATGATACTGCCTACAAATGGTTCGTCTCCTACCTACAACACCGAACTCAGCAAATCAAAATTCAAAACTGTCTTTCTAAACCCACTCCTGTCTCCCTTGGAGTCCCCCAAGGGTCTATTCTCTCTCCCTCCTCTTTAACCTCTTTATGGAACCCCTCACCCTCATTCTTAAACAAGCAGGCATCAACTACCACCTCTACGCCGATGACACCCAAATCTATTACAAGATTAAAACTCATGCCGACATCTTACACCTGAACAACACCCTCACCAAGATCCAAACCTGGTTCCACTCCAATCATCTCAAACTTAACCCTAATAAAACTGAAATCATTCTCTTCTCCCCTAAAAACAACCCTCTCCCCGTTTAATCATGGATCTCTGACCTTAACGCACTCAACTGCTCACTCACCCTGTCCAACTCCGTCAAATCTCTTGGTATTTCTATCGACAACACCCTGACCCTTAACGTCCACATCAAAAACTCTGCTAAAGGAGCCCTCTTCACTCTCCGTCACCTCAAGAAAATCAAACCCTTTATACCCACCGATGATTTTAAACTTGTAGTTCAGTCACTTGTTCTTTCACGCATTGATTATGGTAACGCCATCCTCAACGGAATCCCCAAGGTCCACCTTGCTAGAATCAAAGCAGTGCTCAACCTTGCAGCCAGGCTCATTACAGACTGCAAACGCTTCGATCACATATCCCCGGCTCTCAAATCTCTTAAATGGCTCCCTATTGAAGGCAGATCTGCCTACAAAACTGCCTGCATCACTCATAAAGTCCTCCACCAAAACACTCCGCAGTACCTCTCCAAGAAACTCCTCATTGTGGGCACCACACGACCCCTGAGAAGCACCAACTCCCTCCTCCTTATACCACCACTGCATAAAAAGAAAGCCACACAATCACGCTCCTTCTCTGGTAATGCCCCTATCATCTGGAATGCCCTCCCAAAAAACTTGCGCTGCAACCCCTCCTATTTCAGCTTCAAAAAAGACCTCAAAATCCACCTCCTCAATTATTATTGGGGATCCTAACCTGTGACCTGCACTCGATCTCCAATTTCACCATGTTATATTAGTCCAGTAATACTTGTCCATTTCATGAACATCATCGGCCTAATTACTTGATATGTATAGCTCCTGCCCCTGTTTATCTATTTGATTCGTTTATCTATTTGTTTGATTTGTTTATCTATTTGATTTGTATATTTCACATATTGTTGTCATTATCTTTTATCTACTTATACGCCATGTTTGACTCAATTATTATTGGGGGTCCTAACCTGTGACCTGCACCTGATCTCCAATCACCATGTTTACATTTTGTCCAGTATTATCTGTCCATTTCGCGAACATCATATACCTAGTTACTTGAAGTGTATAGCTCTTGCACCTGTATATTTATTTTGTTTTGTATATTTCATACGTTGTTTCATTATCTTTTTATCTACTTGTATGCCATGTTTGCTTTATATTATCTTCTCATGTAAAGCGCTCTGATACCTCTGGGTCTAGCCAGCGCTATATAAAACTTTTAAAATAAAAAAATAAAAAATAAAATAAAGATAACAAGCAAGTCATCATCCACAAAGTTATGCAAGAAGTATTTTATCAGTAGAGGATTCCACAAAAAGAAACACTAAATAGAAAGATTTTGGAATCCGGTCCCCAATTTCAAGCCCCTATGTTTATGTTATGAGGTTTTTGTCTCGATTCTTTGCCACCCATTTGTCTCCAGAAATCATTCTGCAGGTCAAACAACCCAGGATAAGAAAACTCGTTGGGATGATTGTGCCCTAGGTGAAAGTGGCGCTCTATCTTTTCGGTGTATATTCCCTTACTACTAAGTTTTAATAAATGGTGCCCAGGGAGGGGGTAATCATCCAATACCCCACAATTCAGATCCACAGATCTGTACACAAATTCTTAGCAAGTCCTGGCACACATATATACAGTGTAACAAGTATATGACTTATATTGAGAGAAACAAAACATATCATAAATGACTCGCTTTAATGATTTCTTGTTGATGAGAACTCCAGCCAACACGTGTTTCGTCGTTCGGGACAAGAGACCCGCGACTTCTTCAGGGCTTTGTGGATATAACAAAGTCTTTTAAGCCTTCTGGCTGGTTGTACTTCCGTCCCAGCCTAACTACGGCTGGGAAATTTCACGTGAAGTAGTAGCTTCAATGTGATGATTTTAAGTGTGCACGATTCTGAGTGCAGTCCGTGCAAGAATCTCCGGCTTTATATCTAGTCAGTCTCTGGTGCGCTGTGTGTGGCAGCGTCCTGACTGTATCCGACCGCGGCCCCTCAGTATGTCCTTAGTAAGTCTTACAGCGGACATACTGAGGGGCTGCGGTCGGAGCCAAGCATTGGCATAGCCAATAGGTCTCGCCTTTGGGACCTTATAAGTGTTTAACCATGCAACAGTTAATTTTGTTGCCCCAAGGATATTGTGCTGCGTAACTAAATACTTATAAGGTCCCAAAAGCGAGACCTATTGGCTATGCCAATGCTTGTTTCTTTTAACTTTTACCGCAGTGTGGTAGTTTTTGGTCTGGCCAGATTCCGGCATGCATTTGGATCAAACGTTTTAAATGTATTATATGAGTTGTTTTTTCTTTTAATTTTCACAAATCTCTCACACCAAACCCCGGCTCACTGCTTGAACAAGGATTCTTTAATATTGCATTGTTTTAACAATCGTTGTATCTTGCATTCTGTAAAATGATTTGTATTCCCTGTATTGTTTTATATTCACGTTGCACTACGCACTTTGCAAGATCTTTGTGATCGAAAATAAAGTTATTTGATGATGATGATGTATTTTCAGGATCAGAGTGTGCACAGTATTTAGTCTCATCTGAGGACTTCAGTACTCTGTTACGAGTAGAAGCAAGACCTAAACTAATCCATATGATCGATTTGGACTTTCCATATAAACCAGAAGAACTTAATCTGTCACATCCTTCATAAGAACTTACTTCCCTGTGGGAAAGCATCTTAAAACTGAAGAAATACAATTTCTTTGTTAAAGACTTTTCTGCAGAAATCTCTTCCCGCATCTCTTTCATTTCTGTCTTTTCACACTGTGTAATGTAAGAGGTAACCTATCAAGTAACAGCAGTCAAATTGGCTGCCACAAACTGAATGTCCATATTTGCATTACACAAAGACAAAATGACAGGGTTGAAGTCATTGATTTACTAAGTTTTGAAGCCTTGCTTTTCTTTATACTACATGTGTTCTTAGGAGATTTGCCAGTGACTGTATGTCTAACTGCAGACATAAATCTGTTTACTCTACCTTTAGGTAATAGGCCTAGGAAAACCAAAGCAGCACTTGGTATAGTATTTACCTTTGGTTTTGTATCTGCAACAACAGTACTTGCTACATCTGTGGGACTGAAATATCAACACTTCCTGCCTAAGTGTTCTATTGTCATTCTCATTGGGAATCTCATATGCTATATACTGCCCAGTGAACAATAGTACTGACTCATCAGTATCAGCTCCAAATTTTGGAGATTTTATAGAATATGTTTTCTCTTTTAAGGTATTCTATGGCTCTCTTTACTTTCTCTACATTAACTAATTCCTGCCAAATTTTGCTATTGTTTGTTGGCACACCATTTACTAGAACCACCAGTGGTTCCTCTACTTCTCGATCTAGGTTAAGAGATTCAATATTCTGTTTAAAATCTAAAGGAAGATACACAACTTTTCCTTTAAGACCTTTCACTAATTCACTTTGAGGTGATTTTGCACATTTTGACTGCATTCTGACTATGTTTTGAAAAGGGTGCACATTTTGAATCAAAATACTCTCGTGGACATTTAGCTCTTTTAGTCCAGGGGGAATTGAGAACATTTCTCACTTATTGTGAATACCTCAAGCATGTATTTTATTATCATAAAGTTTAGTTATGCAGTACTTGCACACTACTTGATTAACAAATAAATCAAACCGATCCTCTGCAATTAAAAAAGGGCCAAGTTTAAATTGCTGAGGGCCTGATTCACAAAGGTAAACTCACACTTTTGTGTAAGTTTACAATTGTTCGCTAATCGAAAGGGTTTTGCGAGTAGTATCTTTACGAGTGCGGAATATTCCACATGCGATATTTATGGGGAATAAATATCTTTGGGATATTACTCTTGAGGTGGGTCTCTCGTAAGAAAATAACTTCAGGTGAAAAAGATGAGAGCCACCTCATTAGGCTTTCATATTTGCGCTTGTTAAAGATACCATTTACATTACAGGAAACAATCCTGGTCTTCAACATCTCAAAGGAGAAATCATATTGACTCCTTTCAGGCCCCTTTAAAGCCCCCATCGCTAAGGCAATTACCTTGGCTCTACCTCCAAATTGAAAAAATACTTGGCTACATCCTGTAAATTATCAAAGTTTGACCGGATCCCAATTATATCTGCTGTACCACAATACATATCCTTTTTTCTGTTCATTGTATTTCTGCTCTCTTTATGCAATTGCTCCCCTCCCAATCCTTCCCACCCACCCCCGGGAACCTCAGAGACACCTTGGTTAGCTCCCCGTCCCGGGGAGGGGGGGGAATTGCCCGCCTTACCCCCATCCCACTCCTATTTTATTGTGCCTTGGTATGGCACTATAGGCCGACTCTCTGACCATCCAAAAGAAAAACCAAAGAACAAAGCACTGTTTGGAGCTTAAGACAGGATCAACTCAACAATGACAACATCCTGCCCCCTTTACCTATGGTATAGCACCACACAGATCATCTATCATGATTTAACTGCTGCATAAGTTCATTCGCCTGCTAGATCGAACTCAAAATATGGAAGTGTCCCTTTACAAGAACTTCCAATTTTAATTTTTGCTCCATGGCTGCCTGGACTCCCTGTTCCTTGAAAAGTTCCAAAGTTGATTTGAACTCCCGGTGGCACCTAGCTGCCATGGCTGACGTCAGAAAAATTTTAAGCGAAACTTATCTGGCGTCTCAAATTCCTTTTGCTTGATGGCCGCTGCTAGAATGATTCTTTTACCCGATAGTCTCCAAAGTTGACCAAAAAGGTATGAGGGTATTTCGCATGAATCGGTTGATGAAAAGGGACCCGATGGGCCCTCGTAATAAAATAGCGATCCTCGCTGAAGGCATCACCAGGCAGGGCGTAATTCTGGATTAAGTCAGAGATAAATTTCATGGGATCTTGTCCCACCTCCTGACCTTCCAGGATGCCTAAAAAGCGTAGATTGAACACATAGAACGTTTCTAAAACTCATCAAGCTTCATCTGGAGTTCAGACATCTGTCAATTCTTTACTTGAACTGATTCCGAATTTTTATGAGCATCTTCTAGATACGATATACACTGTTCTTTCCTGCGTGAGCCTCTGGTTTAGTTGCAGAATGTTGTCATTGATGGTACTGAGCTGACTCCTGACTCAGAGGGCCTTTTCTTGTGCGTTTTTCATCTCTTATTTCTTCTAGAATTACATGAAGAATGTCTCCCAGCTGAGTTTTATTAACTGAGGCTTCCACAGAGCCCCACCTTGACTCAATCTGTGCACTTTCTTGGAATTGAGGGGTTCAATCGCTGATGGCAGTTTGGGAATGCTAGGATTTCATTTAGCAGATTCGCCATCTGTGACATCTGAGATATTTGATCTCTCTCTGGCACCATGGAAGCTGATGGCACCAACTCTGTTATTGCTGAGTTCAAGCTTATCGACACTGGTGGTGTCCTGCCATCTTCCACTACAGATTTTGCACCTTTAGACCCAAACAGTGGGTATGATGGTTTCTCTCCAGGTTTCATGCTTGCTAATGTTGTTGGAGCCACTGTCCGAATGCTGCCCCATGCTCTATCTTGCGTCCGTGCTGTGTCATCAGGAGGAGCAACACCCAGTTCTGTGGGAGTATTGGGGGAAAGCACCAATTGATTCGTAGCTGGAACTCTAATTGCCTCCCCTGAATCAAAACTTCTCTCTAATTCTGGAGGGCCCCCTTGTATCGCACTCAATTTGGCACTTGGGCTATACTCCCCACTTTCTTCTTCCATCACTGTAGTGCCAATTTGCCCCACCTGATTTTTCCCGGCTTTTGCCACTTTAGCGGTTTTGGAGACGCACACCATATGATGTTTCATGAAGTCAGGGTGGAAGATGGTTCTCCAAAGGAAAAAAAGAGTACAACTCAGCGCAGTCTTTCCACTTATATCCAGTAAGCTGATTGCTCTTCCACCTTTTTCTTTTCCTTCTCTCTTTCTCTTTCGCGCTTTCCCTTAATTACCACAAGTTTCTCCACAATGTCTTTGTAAAGCAATTTATCTGCAAGAAAGGGGGGGGGGCGAGCAGCAGCAAGCCGAACCTGCACCTAAGAGGGCCACCTCCGCCACACCCAAGCCCCACACCACACTCGGGGGCTGCCTGATGCGCTCCTTAGAGTTTTTTTTTTCCCGCCTTCTCCTTTTGACTGCGCTCGAGCCGATGAGGTTGCAGCACTGCGGCTCTTCGCTAGACACCGCGCTTTTCCTTGCGGTGCTATTTCTCTCCATGATGCCTCTCCTTTCCGTTACGGCAGCTTCGACCACAGTCTGTTGCCACAGTCTGCGGGGAGGTGATGCTCCACCTCCCACTATTCCTTCCGGAATCCCGGACGTTTCACCGTTAACAAGCCAGAGGAGACACCCCTCATAGTGCCATTCAATAGCTACGCGGCGGTCTTTGCCGGAAGTGACCTCCTAAGTGCGGTTCATGACGGGAGCTCTCACGCACCCAGATCCCAAAACTGAATTTGGGAGGGAGGGGGGCAAGCCAGACCGAGACCAATTTGTGTGTGAAAAAGGCCGCTTTATTGAAACAGGTGCATATAACAAATTCCAAACCTGGCAACCGCCTTACAAAACTAAAACCTCCCTATACATTAAATAACTGACCCCTGATCCCCCCCCCGCCCCTACGATCCCCTCAAAGTTCCCCCCACCCTGCCATTTACATAAACAACAACATTGCCCAGTTTGCAGTTAAAAATTATGCGCTACAATAGTAATCCAAATCCCATACCTGCCTTTCTGCAACTGTAACTAACAAACGTCTACCCTGAAAGTTAGACTACCTGCCTACCCTTTCCCTGCCCCTGCTCACAAACTTCCAACACTTAACCAAAAACCTCTGCCAACCCTGGCCAACTTTTCAAAACCCCGCCAGCACCTGTTCCAAGCGACAGCGTACATAAATTGCCCCATATGCCCCTGTCCTCAACAAATGCCGCCCCCAGAAAAAGAAACAGAAAGACCACCCAGGAACCCTAATTTCTTAAAAAAGGGGGACGGGAGGGCGGGTTAATGTTTTCCTCTACACTACCCTGCTCCTAGCCACCAGGTCACCAGAACCTAAAATGGTGGCTGGGAAAGCGAGAAAGAGCCCCTTATACAATTGGGCTAAAATTGGGCTACAGCCAAAAAACAGCCCAAATCAAAAACAGCCCAAAATCTACAAAATGGCCGGCCAGCCCCTCCCAATCTGCCCGGGGGGCGAACATCCCTGGGCTCGGCTGCCCCCCAAGGGAGGGGGGCAAGCCAGACCGAGACCAATTTGTGTGTGAAAAAGGCCGCTTTATTGAAACAGGTGCGGGTCCCGCTGACATTGCTCCCTGTTTGGTGTTTCCCGCGGCTGGAGCCGCCGAATCTGCTGCAACCCACAATCAGCCAATCAGAGCGCCAGGAGGTGCTTGAAAACCGGGCGTGGGCTCCAGCAGCGCGGGTCCCGCTGACATTGCTCCCTGTTTGGTGTTTCCCGTGGCTGGAGCCGCCGAATCCGCTGCCAGCCACAATCAGCCAATCAGAGCGCCAGGAGGTGCTTGAAAACCGGGCGTGGGCTCCCGCAGCGCGGGACGCGGGCGGGCGGGCCCGTCTGCGCCCGTCATCGACCGGAGGAGGCCGGGCTGGGCCACACCACTGTCATTTTAAAGTAAGAGTTTATATACTTGTTAAATACTAAGTAGGCTCAAAGGAACAGTCCAATAGCTATACATTATAGACAACCCGAGGAGATCTCCAACATGAGTAGACGCAAATCGCTTACTGGCCAGGGAGTGGCTGGGACTCTAGATGCCTTTTTAATCAGGGCCGAGTCAGCATTAATACATGAAATACAGCTAACAGAGCATAGGCTCTCAATGGAGCCACAATTTCTCCATGTCCGCTCCGCAATAACCACTCCAGTAGCAAGTAACACCCAGGACACCGATAGTTCTGCAACTGACTCATTGCAACCCATGGTGAGTGGCTTGGATAATAATGACTCCCCTGTGGTCAAAGAGCCTAAGAACACAACGCAAAGTATGACAGTGACCACTAGAGGACAGAAAGCTAAAACCAAAGAAGGCAGTGATCCTGCACCCCTACCTAAGAAGAAGAGGGGGCAGGGTCTTAATAAACAAAGTCATATTTTAAAGGCTCGGGCGGTAAGGCCAAAATGGCGGAGAAGGAAACCAACCAGGAGTTAAATACCACTCCGAATGTTCCAGGGCACATAAGTTCATTTCTGGGCATTGAGCAGGAGGAGTACTGGAAAAGGATGGAAATCACTATGGCGGGTCTCTTGAGTCCATTAAAGTTAGTACTCACGCAAATCGAAGGGAGGCTAACTAATCTTGAGAACACTGTAACTTCGATACTACCGGATCGCTACATGTCATGTGCATGCAGAACGCAAGAAGTCCCACCAGTTAGCCAACCTAAGGATCATTGTGCGGGTGGGAGAGCTCCAAAGAACCAGGGTCACTCTACTGGGAGAAGTATAAACAATCCGGCTAGACCTGACTCGACGAGAGCAAGTGTACCACTATCATCACAAAACCAAGTGGAGCCAATACACACATCTTTGAGCATACAGGCAGGGGAAAATCAGCAGGTGAAGGGTCCTATGCGGTTTACCCTGGGGGGGGATGTACAAACTCCAGGCATTAGGGGCAACCCCTCAAACACCTCAAGCCACCCAAACGAGACCCAGAGAAAGACACCGGAAACGAGGACTTTAAACCTTCCCCCGCAAGCTACACCGTATACAGTTGTCCTGGCAAATGTCCCTCCGTTATCATTTGGTGAGGAAGAACACTGGTCCACTCTAAGAAATAAGGCGCTTCACTTTTTAGGTGAAAGGACAGGTCTAACTAACAAACTGTTTACTGGGTTTAAGATGGCCAGGAGAATTGGATGGATTGGGAGCTCTACTAAGTCTATTCAAGGTGACTGCATTGTGTTAACGCTCAGCTCCCCTGAAATGATTCAAATTATACTAGAAAGGGCGGGCTCCAGGTTTGTAACCAATAAGGGGATAAATATCCTCCCCCTGGGATTCTTTTATCAACCCCCTAGGCCCATACATCATCGCTTAGAGGGATAGAATTTCCTTGGGGCAGGACAACAAAGGTATGCTGTCCCGACTAATAACCGATTTGATGTTTTTAGTACCTTAGGAGATATTGACTGACTGACTCGACAGGCCCCATACTTAATTTGGGAGGCTGGGTCAGCAGGGAGCAGCAGTCTGGAGTTCACAGCACATAACTGTCACATGGAACAGTCTGACCAAGAGAGGGATATAAATCAGCAATGGTGGGAGGAGGACGTACGAGCGAAGGAAAACAACAAAGAGAAAGAGGCTCCTCTGTCCGTACCTGGGAGCCTTCAGGCACAATCACCAACGGTAGCCCGTATTGCCAATTTTAATAGTAACGGGCCTGTCCCATCCACCTACCCACATAATAATTATGTGCCTCATACTAAAGTCATCTCATGGAACATCTCAGGTCTACGGTCAAAGATAATTAACCCAGTATGGTGTAACTACATCCAGAGCTGTGACATACTTTATTTACAGGAAACCTGGTCTAGTGAACAATTCCATATTAATGGTTTTAAAACCTTTGATACTCACGCTGTGAAGGGGCAAGGGGGTAAACTTAAAGGTGGTCTTTGTACATACATCTCCAATAAGCTGACAACTAATAAAATAGAGGCCTCTCTGGGGGATAGATTCTACCAGATAGTCAAACTATTTTTTAGGGGTAACCAATGTGTAGTCTTAGTCAACTTCTATAACAACACAGCTCCAGAAGAACTTAATCAGGTGCTGAGAAATTTGGGAGCTGATCTGAGTGTGATTTGTAATACAAGTCCATTAGACGTTATGATAATTATGATGGGAGATTTTAATTGTTCATTGTGTCCCTTTGAGGCTAATAGAATGTGGCCTCATGAATGAAGAAGGCCTTAGTAACACCCATTTTTGCCATACAATGGTGGGGGAGCTGTTTAACTAATTCCTCGCTTGCACTGAACTGGGTTTTGTGAATGAGCTTGTCTCGTCACCAACACCAATGCCTTATACTTTTAACGGAAGGGGTTTGGCCTCTACAATAGATTATATTTTAGTCTCATGCAATTATGCACCTAGAGCACTTTCTTTTGAGGTTGGAGATAATCCCCTGAGCGATCATTACCCCTTATGCTTAGTGGTTAACTTGCCATTAAACAACTTGAAAAGAAATAAGATTACCTCACCGGGTATTGGCGAAATTGAACTTGATAAAACTAACGGCTATACTCTGAAATGGTCTATGGTGGACCCCATGGCAATGACAAAACGCTTAGTGATTAGGTGTAAATCTGCCATCGATACCTGCCTAAGTAAACTGGCTCCTCAGGACAGGATCGTAGCATCTTATATTGAAATATCTAATGAGCTTAGGAAATTATTGTCAGCCCAACGCTGTAACAAAGCTAAAGATATGGGCTGGTTCAATACAAGGTACACACGAGCGTATTCCAATTTGAAGCTTGAACTACACAGGCAGCCAAGAATTTTGATTAATGTCAGGAGGGGTAGACTGGAATATAGGCAGGCTATCAAGGAAAGAAAGAGCGTCATGAGAGAGGAAGCATGGGAATCCCTACACTCAGCAGCAATGTTGAGAGACAGCGCAGCCTTCTGGAGGGCAGTGAGGGCACCTTTTTTAACTCCTAGAGATAGCCCATCAATAGAAATTGCCATCTCGGAAGAGGACTGGATCAGGCACTTTGCACAGGTATACAATGGACCAGACAATCTTTCTCCACTAACCAGTGTCAGTGCAGTGAGTAACCATGTTAATGTTGATCTGAAATTCACCCTAGAGGAAGTAAATAGAGCACTAGCTCTAAGTCAGGCTGGCAAAGCCCCGGGCCCAGATGGGGTCCCTGTGGATCTGTTTAAATCTAACACCACTCTTTGGGGGCCGATCATAACGCAGGTCATCAATGCCAGCTGCCAAACCCGACTTCCTAAGACCTGGGGGGAGTCAATAATTGTCCCCATTTTTAAAAAAGGAGATCGCCAAAACCCGGGTTGCTACAGACCGATCTCCTTGCTTGACTCTATGGTCAAAGTGATGGGGCGGGTGATATTGGAACGCTTGCAAGACTGGGCAGATGAAACACAGGTTCTATCAGATTTACAATATGGTTTCCGTGAGGGGCTGGGCACTGTTGAGCAGTGCTTAAACTTGGCCATGCTAACTGGGAAATATACAAGAGCAAAAAAAGGTAGATAGTTCCTGGTCTTTGTGGACCTAACCGCGGCGTTTGATTCAGTTAGGCATGATAGATTATGGGAGATCCTTGAGGAGTTGAGGGTTGACCCACACATTATTGTTTTCTTAAAAAATGTGTATAATGGTGCGTCAGCCAGTGTGCGCTTTGGAGCAGGGGGTGAGCGTACGGCCGCCTTTCCCGTACGGAGGGGGGTCAGGCAGGGTTGTGTGCTGGCCCCTTTCCTTTTTAACCTGTATATTAATGGATTGGGTGATACATTAGTTAGATGTGCACAAGATTTTCCACAAGTTGCTGGTCGTCCCATTCCAGCTCTTCTTTATGCGGACGACGCAGTTTTAATGGCAAGAATCCAAATTGGTCTTCAACGGGTCCTTGACTGTTTCTCAGCCTTTATGAAGGATCTTGGCCTTAGCACCAATATATCTAAGACGTTTGTAATGAGATGCGGGCAAGGGCCCGTGAGACCAAGAGATATATTTGTGGATGGCCAGAAGCTAGTCTCAACTAAAAGTTTCTCATATCTTGGAGTACAATTTAATTACAATGATTCATGGGCTCAAACCATAATCATGAAAAAATTGTTGTTCATTCGGTCATCCACTGCCCTTGTAACTTTCTCAAAGAAATTAGGAAAGAAACCTCCGGAGGAGCTCCTACAAATATATAAAGCAAAATGTATTACATCTGTTATGTATGGAGCAGGGGTGTGGGGCTTAGCGAACACCAAGCTGTTGCAACGAGTCGAAAATTCATTTCTAAGATTTATTCTATCAGTTCCACCTAGCGCCCCCTCTTACGTCTGCCACGAGGAGTTGGGTCTCTCCTTCATCTCTGACCTTATTAAAATAGAACCGATACTGTTGTGGCACAGTATCTGGACGAAGGAGCAGACGCAGTTAAATAGGGAGATTCTGCAGGACTGTCTTAAATTAGATGGAGCTTTAAAGATTCCTTCGGTCAGATTTGTCTGTGATTTTATGACAGATTTAGGTCACCCAGAATATTCACCGACCCCGCGACCCTGCAGACAATCCCTAGAAAAGTCCTTAAAAAGGAGGGGTTATACCTGTTGGAAACGGTCAGATTGTCAGAAGAACTTCTAAGGCCTAGTGTTAGCCAACACCAATTACTATTATCTACGATAAGAATGGAGCCATATTTGTCATTTGTCCCAGGGACTTATGATAGAATGATATTGACTAGTTTTAGGCTCAATACTGTGCATAGACTAGTGACTTATCCACTCAGTCCACTATTCATTTAGTCCTTTTTTGTAAATTTTACTTAGAGTTGAGGAAAGTGTGGCTACTTCCACTTTTAAAATCTCAACTCCAGCTCCTGGAGAATGAACATGTTGCTTGGAGGTTAGCCATGTTTTTAAAGAGAGTGCTCCGGCTAAGAAAAAGTTTTATTAATAAAGAATTTTAAACATTAATGAATTAAGTCGTTGCAATTGTAGGATATTTTAAGGAATGAATTGTGTATGTATATTTAAAAATGATCAAAATGTAATGTTTACTGTGATTGCTTCTGTTTTTAACTTTTGGATTTTACTGCTGATTGGATTATTTTTAATGCTTTTATGATTGTTAAAAATAACATTCGAATAAAGCTTTCCTTGACCTTGAAACAGGTGCATATAACAAATTCCAAACCTGGCAACCGCCTAACAAAACTAAAACCTCGCTATACATTAAATAACTGACCCCTGATCCCCCCCCCGCCCCTACGATACCTTCAAAGTTTCCCCCACCCTGCCATTTACATAAACAACAACATTGCACAGTATTGCAGTTAAAAATTATGCGCTACAATAGGAACCCAAATCCCATACCTGCCTTTCTGCAACTGTAACTAACAAACGTCTACTCTGAAAGTTAGACTACCTGCCTACCCTTTCCCTGCCCCTGCTCACAAACTTCCAACACTTAACCAAAAACCTCTGCCAACCCTGGCCAACTTTTCAAAACCCCGCCACTCAGGAAAAAGGCAAGGCAGATCTGCTGCCTGCCCCTTTTTTCTGCCCCCCCTTCCTATTAGGACTCTATTCTCCTGAGTGACTAAACATTTAGGGTCCAGCCAAACCTTCCCTAGTTTCTAAAAGGTATAGGTCCATTCCAATTTCAGAAAGGTAGACCCCATCCCCTCCGAAAAATTCTACTGTGTCAAAGCGAATTTCTTTATGCACCATCCTACTAAAACCTACTTCCCTCCAAAACGTGCCACCTCTGTGTTAAGCTTTCGTCTCGCCCCGTCCACCGCTCCTGGGTTGAGCGCCTTGCGCTAAACTTTCTTGGAACAAACTCAGTCCAGATTACAAAAAACAGCCCGCCCACTGTTGTTTAGTCAACGCAAAGTCCCTCTTCATACTTTACATTAACACAATGCCCTTCTCCCTACCCAAATCATGTTCTCCCAGGTGTATAACCAAATTGTCTGGACACCTATTACCCACCATCAAGCTGTTCAAGCACGAGATCGATTTTTCCAGTACATGCCCCCTTTTTCTTTCAACAAGACTTTAAAAATCTTTCCGTTAAACGAGATTTTGTCCAAAATAACTCTTGCGGGCTTGAAGGTAAACCCATTTTACGAAAGAGTGCCCCGCTACCCAAATAGTCATCTCCTCAGAAAGGGGGCCAGACACCGAACCTGAAACGAGAAAAATCTGTGTGAGCTCATACATTGTTAGCTACCGCGCCAAGCCCCCGTCATTGCTTTGCAAGTAGCACTTGTAGCATTCCGATGACCAACGTCCCAGCTGCATGATGACACTCAATCAATCAATAAACTTTATTCGGTTTTAACAACAAAACCATAAAAGTTACACAAAGACATTAAAATATGTAAGTCAAATCTCCTTAAACTGGTAAAAAGTCAGATTAAAATCATACTCCCCAAGTGCAATTCAAGATGTAAAGTGCAATGTGCGATAAATACATATGTACAGTCCACAAGAATGTTAAAAACTGCAACCCCCAGGAGCATTTGTATAAATTATGCACGTTATATGAGTGCAAACATAGAAATATACATTCGAACAATAAAAATGCATTGATAAAATAACAAGTTAAACATCCATAAAGGATCGCGATTTAACACAAGCTTTTAAATAGCCAAGTGTGAAAAACAGTGACTCCGTTGACAACATCTGTAGGTGCAGAAGTGCGGGGCGAACCTGTCTAAAATTCAATCGTTTTAAATAAGGGACCAAAAAATCCTACGAGGAACTTCATAAAATCTACAAACAAACATAAAGTGCAACAAATCCTGCGGAGACTCACCGTCGCAGCCGCAGGATAGTGACACACTTGCCCTCTTATGGTCTTTTGGTCTAACCAACAGGAGATGGTATAGATTCATCCTGAACCTTGTTAAAAGATATTTCTCGTGAGAAGACAAACACCCCATAAGGTAGGGTTCAGTTGACAAGGTGGTTTTCGTTAATATAAAATTACGTACACTGGGTTTCAGCAACTCCTTCGCTTCTCTTTCCATCCTCCACAAACTCATAAAAGCTATTCTGCTTGATACGACATCCTGCTTAACTATGCATTCTGGCTTGCTATACAGGTCGCCGCGCCCTATCCCTTTAAAACTCTTTTGAATATAATTTAGCCAAGGGATACATGAGGCTTGTTCTAACATGATGACACTCCTTTACCACCCTCTATTGTTGGCCTCTGCTGCCGCCCCAATCCTGAAAGAGTGAGTCCCAAAGTCTGCGCCGTCGATGCCAAGCTCTGATAAAGCTTACCTCAAAACTGGCAGCAGCTGAAAGGCAGTGGCTCTGCTCCCATTGGCATGTTTAAAGAACTAATCCCCCATGCCCCATGGACGCTGCTCGCCAGCGCGCTTCCCAAATGCAAGGACAAGGGAGCGGAGGGGAAGATGCCTGCAGCGCAACCCAATTTCCTTTACCCCTCTGATCTGTCTCGGACTTCCTCAACCAAATACGCACCCCAACTTACGTGGTGCAACATCCTCCCAGCTAACCCCCCCCCACCCCTTCTAGTCCCCCAATAATTCTGATGCCCGAAATGCCCGGAAAAACCTCCAGACCATCAATGTGGAAAACAAAAAGGTCTCAAAACCATCTATGCCTATTTTTGGTAATAGCTGAATCACCCTGCCTAACAACCGCCACGACAAGGGTTTCCTAACATGCCTCATCTGTCCTCGTTCCCTTGCCCATCCCTCTAGCTTACGCGTCCCCAGTTCACCTGCCGTCGGCGCGTAACCCTACAGCAGCTTACCCACCCAAGCAAACCTGCTAATTTCCTTGCAATCGTGACTTTGAATAAACCCTTATCAATCATATAGCATCCTGTGTTGCCTACGTACTACCACTGAAACGGCATGGGCGTCGGAGTCTGTCAGCCTCCTTGGCTAGCCCACGGAATCTCCCATACTGCGAACGAGACAAAACATCCGCTATGTCATTGTCCACACCTGGGACATGCAGTGCCCTGAACGCTATGTCATGGCACAAACAACCTAAGGCAAACACTGTTAACAACTTCAGCCCTGCTTGTCCCTTGCTGACTGGCAGTTCACTATTTCCACAACCGCCAAAATGCCTACTCAAAATGTAACTTTCCTGCGTGCTAGCTGCGACCCCCACAATGTCACTGCCACTACCAAAGGGAACAACTCTAGAAATGCAATACTCCTACCTCCATCTCTCCATTGCGCAGGCCACGGTTCTGCGCAGCACCTCCCTTGCCAAAACAGGTCAAAAACCCTTACTGCCCGCCGCATCAGAGAAAATCTGTACCTCCCATACCAAATCTTCATCCCTTGCAAGTGGAATCCCATTAAAAGACTGTAAAATGACCCTCCACATTCTCAATTTCTCTTTTACTCCTGCTGACAATCTCACTTAGTGATGAGGTGGTCTTTGTCCCACCAATGCCCGTCCCAGTCTCCTAAGAAAGTCCTCCCTACTCTCACTACTCTGCATGTGAAGTTCAAAGGACCTAACAAGACCTGTACCTCCTTGACTGTCACTTTCCCCTGAGCCAGCATAATATCAAGCAGTTCCAGCATTTGTGTTTCTTGTCCTCCGGTAAGCGTGCCTGCATTACACCTGCATCAATCTCCATTCCTAGAAACAACAGTGCCGTGCTGGGGCCCATCGTCTTTCCGGGTGCCAACGGCACCCCCAACTCTCCCATCGGCTCTTTGAAGTTTTCCAGGGCATCCTGGCACTCCATGGAGCCTGCGGCGCCCACTAAGTAAAAATCGTCCAGATAATGTGTCACCAGCTTGTGGCCCTTGCGCTTTGTAAAAAAACACTGTAGTAAGGTGCTACAACACTCAAATAATGCGCCTGACACAGAACAGCCCATCGGTAATTCTTTATTTACGTGCCATTTCCCATTGAAATTGATGCCCAGAAGATCCCAATCCTCTGGATGGACCGGAAGCAAACGGAAAGCTATTTTTTTATGTCGCAGTTTTCCATTTGTGCCGTTGCGCCCGCGGTCACCACAAGTGACATGGCCACATCAACCACTGTAGAAAGGTGCTAAAACACTCAAATAATGCGCATGACATAGAACTGCCCATCGGTAATGCTTTATCCACGTACCACTTCCCATTGAAATGGATGCCCAGAAGATCCCAATCATCTGGATGGACTGGAAGCAAACAGAAAGCTATTTTTATGTCGCATTTTGCCATTTGTGCCGTTGCGCCCGCGGTCACCACCCGTGGCATGGCCACGTCATCCACTGTAGAAAGGTTCTAAAACACTCAAATAATACGCATGACATAGAACAGCCCATCGGTAATGCTTTATCCACGTACCATTTCGCATTGAAATAGATGCCCAGAAGATCTGGACTGGAAGCAAACGGAAAGCTGGTTTTATGGCGCATTTTGCCATATGTGCCATTGCGCCCGCTGTCACCACAAGTGAAATGGCCACGTCAACCACTGTAGAAAGGTGCTAAAACACTCAAATAATGCGCATGACATAGAACAGCCCATCGGTAATGCTTTATCCACGTACCATTTCCCATTGTAATGGATGCCCAGAAGATCCCAATCATCTGGATGGACTGGAAGCAAACGGAAAGCTGATTTTATGTTGAATTTTGCCATCTGTGCCGTTGGCGCCTGCCGTCACCACAAGTGACATGGCCACGTCAACTGATGAGTATAAAGCAGTAGCCTCCTTTTCGTCAATAACCATTCACCGAATTCCCTTCTGGCCATGATAATTGTTGAATGAGCCTGAATTGACCTGGCTCCTTTTTCGGCACTACCCCAATGGGTGACACAATCAAGTTCTCAATGGGACAATCATTGAAAGGCCCCAGCCATTCCCCCTTCCCTCACTACTTTGTCGAACTGTTCTTGCACTACATCTCTATGTTCTTTCCCTTAGCCCCTGTCGCCCCTGCAAAATGCCGCTGTTGTTGACCCCCTTTGCTGGCCCCTCCGTGTTGCCACTGGTGGCCCCCTTTCTGATGACCACCCGCCCCCAAAACAGTTGAGCATTGCAAGCCTCCCCCCTGCACTTTGAGCACTCGTGTCGGAACTTGCCGAATTCACGAGTGCACACTCCTTTGTTGACATCCCAAACAGGACCCTCCTGACCCTGCCTGCCCTCTGCCTGTACTTCCCGTCCCTCCCCGGCCCATGCATACCCCCCCGCCCCCTCCCTGTCATCTGCGCTTTCCTGATCACGTCCCTATCCACGCAGCTCTCCTGATAATTTCTGCAGTACACACTTGCGTATCAAAAACGCAGCCGTCCAATTTTCTATGGTCAAGGGCACCCGCGGCCGCTTGGCCAATTCATACTCTTCCTCTTTTAGAACCTTCTTTAGTACGCACCTCCTTATGCAATAATTTCAGCATTTCAGCGTATTCCCCCTCCATATGCGTTCTTTGGTTGCCAGCAGTAAATACTTTACTCTCTTTACTCTCGAGTTTATCTTTTCCTCATCAGACACTTTCTCCTCTTTATCTAATTGCTCTGTGCTTTTATTCCCTTTGGCTTTAGTTTTTCCCATCTTACCTTCCTCTTCGGGGTCTCCTCCTATATCTAGAACGTACCTACCCTTCCTCCACCTACCCTCCTCCCCCTTTATTTCGTCCCCCCCCCCATCCCAAACGACACCATCACTGGCTTTCCCAGCCTGCCTTTGTCATTACCTGGCTCCAAGGAGGGTGCCCGTGTTGCTGCACTCCGCCTCGCCAGTGCCGTGGATAATTCCGATAGGGCTGGCCTCCAAAGGCCCAGACGCCCTTCTTGACACCTGCAAAACACTATGAGACACATTACTCTGTCTCCCCCTATCCCTACTTCTTCATCTCTCAATTCGCCTTCTTCAAGGCTTTCTTCATCAAAGTCTAGTTCCTCGCGCCAATTAACCTGTGACGCGACCTGCTGGCCCCTACTGGGTCCCTTCCCACGAGCCCCTGGTGGTGCTGATTGCACCTGCCGATTTTCCCCAGTATTCCTTGACCGCTTATTCCTGTATTCCTTATGCCCCGCTGACCGCTGAGGTCTGTCGGGTGTTGGGGCCAGCGAGACCGCTCGGGGCCTACTTATGCCAGCCGCGACGGGATCCCCCGTTGGTAACGGGCACGCCGCTCGAGGCTCCGCCCTCCCTTCTCCTCGGCGCCGGCAAGCCGCTCCCAGCTCTGCCAAGTCCGGTCTTCTGCGGTGCTCCCCAGCCTGAAAAATCAATGACTGGTCTGGTGTGCTGGGCCTAAGCAACCCCTCTCCTATCTTCCGTCTTCTCTTCTTGCCTATGCCTAGGGTACTCTCAGCCCACCTCCGCCCCCCTTAAACAGGTCCCCCTCCTCCCTGTCACTGACCCCCCCCCCCCATCTTCCCCTTCACTCCAGTCCAACCCGGCTGCCTCTCCTGCCGGTGACTAGACCTGCCCGGCACCTGTCTCCAAACCCCCCCACCTTGCCTAGTCCCGCTGCCCGTAGGTCCCCCTTTTGCCCATTCTACCCAGGCTCCCGCCCCTCACCACTAATCCCAAGGACCCCCCCCGGGCTAAGTACGCATCAACCTGCCCTACTCTATCCAGGCCTTTCACCTCCTCATTCCATGAGGTGAAAATATCTAATCCCTCCCAAGCCTGGCTACCTCCAGCAGGCTCCCAACCCCCGGGGCTTCCTCTTCCTCCCCCTTTGAAAAAGACAGCTCCAGCACACCCATAACAGGGTCCCAATCTAAATTGCTGGAGTCCCATGCCTACCCCCCTCCTCTAAAGATGGTCCCCTTTCTGGAGGAAAATCCTGACCTGACCCATCCCCCAAACGATTCTTCTTGAGCGCGCCCCCCCAAAGGAGGGGGGGCCCCCAACAGCCTCCCACTCACCTTCTGCCTCGTTATCCTGTCCCAAGTACTCCCAGGACCCCCCGCGCCGGGGGTTCATAAGTCCTTCTTCCCCCCCACCCTGGTCGATAGTCTTCCATCCTCTGATAAGGAATTCAAAAGCTAAACTGCTGACTAACTGCCAAAATGTTTTCTTCTACACTACCCTGCTCCCAGCCACCAGGTGCCCAGAACCTAAAATGGTGGCTGGGAAAGCGAGAAAGAGCCCCTTCTACAATTGGGCTACAATTGGGCTACAGCCCAAAAACAGCCCAATTCAAAAACAGCCCAAAATCTACAAAATGGCCGGCCAGGCCAGCCCCTCCCAATCTGCCCGGGGGGGGGGCAGACCTCCCTGCGCTCAGCTACCCCAAATCCCCCCTCCTTGTATATTTTAAAGAAATTAAACATATACTTGGATCTATGTAATTTGCACTTTGTAAAAATCATATATATCATTTAAAATTCAAGTTCCAACCATATGAGCTTGGAGTTCAGTGAGAACAGTCTTAAACTATAGCCTTTAAAGGAAAGTTACGATGTAACGTACATGTTTTAAAGCAAAAGGTGGTATGCGGTCTTTATTTTAGCCTGCTCCAATTGCATGTAATACAACTGAATCCTCAACTACAGAGTGCTTTGCAAAGGCAGTTCTCTAATTAAGATAATATTCGTCTTTACAGTTTGTTAGTTATAAGTGGGAGGGAATGAAACTACTCACCCAGATATCGACTTTCAGAAATGTATGTTTATCCTCTATTTTTATTTTCTTTCACTGCATCTGATCTTATGCAAAGCAAAGAGTTGGGCCCGCAATGTACAATTGCTTTAAACAATGCATCTCCTTGAAGTCCCAGTAAACTCTTCTACTGTTGAAAGCCAGAGTGCTCTTTGCCGCTTAAAAGAAAGACTACGAGGTACCCAGCTTTCTTCGAAGGGCAGTGCTGTATCTTTTTGAGCATCAAGGTCCCCATTGCTCTTCTATAGCCAGAGGCAACAGGCTTTACTCAAAGTGGCAGAGGATCCCACAGCACAGACTCAACCAGATGGACTCATGCTATTCTGGAGGGACAGTGTGCCTACACCCCAACTCTTGGTATTTTATTGTTCAAATCATTTTTAGTAATGTTATGTTAATCAGAACACATATACACACCTATAACCGGAGAGTAGCTCTTGGTATTTTAGAGAGCTGGCCTTATCCCCGGTGACTGTAGTGAGCCAGACAGTGCTTAATTTGAGCCGGTGGTTTCCTGTGCTGGGCACCGTAACTTAATTGTCAACACAGGCACTTATGACAGTCTGCTACATGGTGGAACTGTTTGTCTGATTTAGAGATGAGCACACCAGTTGTTTATTAATTCAATATACATTAAAATGACTAATACCTGCTACTTAAGGCATTCATAAAGCTGTGTGGGCCTGGAATAGCTAGCATTGTCACACTTGTAGGAGTCTGATGGCTAGTAGTTGTGTTGGTGCTTTCGTTTGCAGCGCTGGCAAAGGGACTAGGCGTCGGCTCAATATCCTATGATTCAGGGATATCAGTGACTTTCAGCCATGCTGAACAGATGTGCTGCTAGAGAACATGGCTAAAAGACATTCACATTGACAAGGCCAATAGCTCGGGCATTACCTCGACCTATTGGCTTTGCCAGTACTTGTTTTGGGACTGCTGGCCTTTCCCTGTTGGTCTGAGATAGGACAAATGTACAATGGAACGACCTCCCTGTATAGGGTGGATGGTCTATTGTACATTGACTGAGGCCCAGTGGCAGACGGGCTGTTGGTCAAAGTTTTCCACCTGCAGAGCCAACGGAGGCTGTGTAGAAGGAAACATGATGTTTCCTCCAACTGTAATGTAAACAGAACGGGGAACTGAAAGTTTTCATGGAGGGGTTGGGCACCGGCCCACATCCGCCAATCTCTAAATAAGGCCTACCAACTCTTATTTAAAAACCATTACGGTATATTTGCGAGGGCTGCAGCAGTCACACCCATTGTTTGAGAAAATGTTGTATGAGCCGTATACAACTCTGGAAATTAGGACAATCTACAGAGAGCACAGCAGTGCCTTGGCAGGTATGTAAGGAAGTTGTAGGTAACTGGATTCTTAAAGTTTGGGGGTCAGAGGCCACAGTCTTGTTGTGAGCTGTGGCCGAGGTCCTACGAAGTCAAAACTATGAAGTTCTTCATAGGTAATCAGTTATATACTGGCCAAAGAGACATTTATTTGTACGTAATGGACTTCTCTGATGCTGTTTTTAACAGGCAAGGCAGTCTGTATACATGTCTGACTCACTACCAACGTTTGAAAGTCAGACCCGATGAGATTCCAAGTCGGACATCCTATGATGCCCTCAATTAAAGGAGATGGGGATATCCACCCCCCCCCCCCCCGTGATTGTTCCATAAATAATATGTATATATAAATCAAGGCTGTACCTTCGATCATTTGATGGTTGGGTTCGTGACAATTCAACTTCGTTGATCCTTCTAACAGTGTCACCTTTGTACAGTTTTAGTCTTTTTTTAAATAAATAGTGACTGCTATGTCTTTTGCCAAAAATAATGACACTGCGGTACTAATACTGGTTATTTTTTAGGAAAATTATGGGGATATTTCTGAAAGAAAACTGCTACGGGATAGACTAAAATGCAAGAACTTTGACTGGTATTTGAAAAACACATTTTCTGAATTGCATGTGCCGGAGGATCGCCCGGGCTGGCATGGAGCAGTAAGTGTTTCATATCTTAATTCCGCTTCACACGTCTGTGTTAGAATGGCGCTGAAAGAGCGACCAGACATGCGAAAATTGTCAATAAACAATCAATGTGCTTCTTTCAGATCAGGAGTATGGGTATATCATCGGAATGCTTAGATTACAATGCTCCTGATCGGAATCCTGTGGGCGCTCATCTCTCTCTTTTCGGATGCCATGGCCAAGGTGGAAACCAGGTAACCATTTTGTATACATTACTTCATCAGCGCCTTTCACAGCCACACATAGGCATCATGAACACCCTTGTTGCTTGTTTCAGTTTAGACCCAAGGTGCCACTCCTGCGTAGCAGTCCTGGTACATGTATTTTCAGAAAGAATCAACACTCCTTGTAACATCTTTATTAAATGTTTGAGGATGGGGCTAGGATATTGTTTCATTCTACATCAACAACACTTAGTTGTATCTGGCAATTCTAGGTTGTATGTGCAGATGACGTTATGAATTACATCAGAACATGACATTCTTATGCTCTTCTCAGTTTGTCCAATATTTAGGTTTGAGAAATAGGATCAAACATGCATTATTTATAAACTGCACTTAGTAACGGCCCAGTCACTACTGTTTCTTTTTGCACAAAAAGCTTTAACGCTTTCTAATATCAGCGCTGCTTTTACAATTTTTTAAACTGTGTTCTCAACTTGCCCCATCATGTATTTTAAAATTTTCAAAAATGAAGTTCCCTCTGGTGTGGCAACGTGTTGTCAGATAATAGGACCATATTGATGGGAGCGGGTAGACCCTGGCAGAGGGTGTTACCTACCCCCCACTCGGGGTATGGGCATGCTTGCAGAGCTGGGGGAGTTATTGAGAGAGAGAGATGGTTTACAGAGCGACGGCCAAACCTACAATCAAAAAATAGTTAGTCGCATTGAATTGGAAGCATCTTGTTGGTTTTCAGCGAGGCTTCGAGCCTGTGACAGAGGGAAGACATATTTTCTCTAATCCTGATGCAGCACTCGATTGAACTGACAGCATCTGATGCCTGTCTAGTTCTTCGATCATATCATAGAACTAGTAGATGGCTTTCAGAGCAGTCTGAGGTTTCCGGTTTCTTTTATAGGTCGGATCCAAATGAATGAAGAAACACATAAAGCGCATAGCTACCCTTAGGCATCCCAGCGCTCACAGCATCAGCGGACGGAGTAGACACAAATGCTTATGCAGATTTTTGGAACAGCCAAGTTTTAAGGCGTTTCCGGAAGGTCAGGAGATTAGACTCCCGACGTAGATGGAAAGGGAGGGTGTTCCAAAGCTTGTCAGCGTTATAAGAGAAGGAACGCCCACCACTTCTTGCTTTTTTAATTTTTTTTGGACTGATGCAAGAAGGAGGTTGGTCGAATGGAGGTTTCTGTTAGGGCAATAGGGTGAGACAATAGTTTGAATGATTGTTGGTCCTTTCCCCCAGAAGGACTTATGAGTGATACATAAGGCTTTAAATGAAATTCTCTCCAGTACCGGTAGCCAATGGAACGCCCTCAATGCAGGTTTGGCGGATTGTCGATGAGGGGTCTGCAGAAGTAGACGGGCGGCACAGTTCTGAACAATCTGTAGCTTTGCGGTAGCTGCTTGAGAGGCACCTAGGTTAGGGCATTCCCATAGTCAAGGCGTGAGTGAATGAGGGCCTGGACCATCAACCTTCTGGCTAAGAAGGGAAGAAGAGGGAGGATTTTGCGGAGCATCCTGAGAATGCCATAGCAGGTGGCTGATAACTTTGTCGCTTGATATTCAAAGTTCAAAGCGCGATCCAGCCACATACCCAAACTTTTTATCTGATTTTTAGGTGTGGGAGCAGGGCCAAGGCATTTCGGCCACAATCGCCCTGCGTCGAACATGGAAGAGTTTCCAAGGAGCATCAGTTCCGTTTTTTCTCCGTTTAGTGTAAGGCAAGAGTGTTCCATCCATTTGGCCACCTTCTCAAGACAGGGACCCAGACCAGAAGATGAGTTATCCGTGTGGTTTAGGGCCACAATGAGTTGCGTATCATCGGCGTATGTCACTATTTTTATCCCGAATGGATGGACTATTTCAGCCAGCAGGCTCATGTACACATTAAATAGTGTAGGGCTCAGGGAGGAGCCCTGAGTAACACTACAGCTGAGAGGCATACGCTCTGAAAAGGTATTGCCTTCGAAGACCTGGAAAAACCTGTCCTCCAGGAAGGATTGCAGCCAGGTAATGACACCCCCGGTCACTCCAAGACTCCTGAGTCTCAGAGTCAGGATGCTGTGATTGACAGTGTCAAAGGCGGCGCTGAGGTCAAGGAGGAGGATAGCCGCTGTACCTCCTTGGTCGAGAATTTTCCTGGATTCTTCAGCCACCGTTAGGAACTGGTAAGGGACTACTAGCTCTCTTCTGAGGATAGTGACAATATTTCGACCGCGAGCATATAAACCAACTCTATTTTGCCATTTTTCTTCTTTTTTCTTCCCCATGTCCGCAAACCCCACTTCCCCTATTCCCACTTGGATTGCCAAGTAGGGTAAATTTAGAGCACCCGGTTTTATGGCATATATTTTTTAGACTGTTATTATCCACATTTATTTTTTGCTCTTTTTATCTATATTTATCCGTATTTACTTTGTGTTTTGTGAAATGACTAACTCCAAACTAGTGTAGTTTCACATTTATTTAACTGATCAAGGTGTACTTTAAACTGGACATCTCATGCGTTTTAGTGCTATAGGAAGCCATATATAATGTATCACTCATATGCAATACACTAACGTGATATTAACATTTTAGTACAATGCATAACTGCAACTGTTTAAAGCTTCATTAGAAAAACAATTCCTTTTTTTAAAAACCCTTGTCGTTAGCCTAAACAGCTGTTGGCCGAGCACTCATCATGGACACCATCAAGATCAAGAAACTAAGGGGCCTAATATGATGTCAGTCAGAGTTTCCTCTGACCAACACAGTGGCGGAAACGGGACAGACCGACCGCCTAATTATGATGCGACTGCACATGGTGCAGTCGCATTCTCCCATTCCTCTATGGGAGCTTGTTTTACAGCCGTAAACCGGACGTAACAGAAGATCCCATAGAGAAATGGGAGATTGTGGCAATCCCTGCACCCCTTGGCAGGCACCTTAAGGTGCCTGCCACGGGGTGCAGGGATTAACAGGGGGGTATCATAGGTGCAGGGCTGGACTGGCCATAGCGGGCACCAGGCGTTTCCCCAGTAGGCCGCTAGGGTGGGGGCCGTTTTTGTTACCGGGGGTCGGCAATATCGGCCCCCTGTAACAAAATCGGCCGAAACCGGCCCTCGCAAACTGCTTGGCTGCACTCCCCCTCACCCCAGGGGGGGCCGGCTGAGCAGTTTGCCAGGGCCGGTTTCTGTTCCCAGTCAGGCCCTGCATAGGTGCCCGCTCGGCCCCCATCCGGAGGTTACAAGGGAAAGGGGGCCCTGCTAGGGGCCCCCAAACACGCTTTCCGACAGGGTTTACATGTCAGAAAGGCCGGCTTGGAAACCCTGCGGGAAACCGTGCATCGTAATCCGGACGGCGTAAACTGCCATCCATATGGGTTACGGCCCGGTTACGGCTGGTTTCAATTCTGACCAGCTGTATCGTAATCAGCCGGTCAGAATTCAAACCAACAATGCCGGTCGTAAAGCCTCCGACCGACATCGTAATCAGCCCCTTAGTATTAAAAAAAATATATATTGAAAATGAGTGGAAAAAAATGGCCATTTGTGACAACGTTTTCAGCTATAACGTTTTGTCACAATGACCGATATACAAAAGCAGTATACCATTACATCTGCGAAACCATTCTGGTTTTGGGTTTGTAGGTTCTCCAAGAACCCAAAGTACCCAAAGACAACAACTGAGCTGCACTGTACGATCGTTTTTCTTTGTGTACTGAGAATAGACCAATTTATATGGTGAAATATGTAGAGTGAGAATGGTTATCAAGGAAACCTATGTATTTCTGAATTGGGCACAAGATATGGAATTTAGGAACAATGGTGTTTGTGCATCTCTGAATTTGTGGGTACCTATACTAGCATATGATTTAGAGGGTAGTTTTCAAAATATCTTCTTCCTTACACATTGGCTTACATTTCGAATTCACAAATGCAGCGAAATCCAATTGGTAATAACAAATGTTGTACTATACTATGCTCCCACGTCTTCCGATAAAAATGGTACCTCACTTGTGTGGGTAGGCCTAGTTCCCTTGACAGGAAACGGCCCAAAACGCAACATGGACACAGCACATTTTTCCACTGAAAACTGACGTTTTTTTTCAATTTTGGGTAGAATGTTGTGCCCTAGCTCATCCGCCACCTAGGGAACTCTAGCAAACCTGAACATTTTTGAAAAGTAGACACCCGGGGGAATCCAGGGTGTGGTAACTTGGGTGGCTCTGCCAGGTGCTTTTACCCAGAATCCCTTGCAAGCCTCAAACTAAGACTTATAAATACATTGTCCTCACATTTTTGTGATGGAAAGTTCTGAAATCTGCGGGGAGCCACAAACTTCCTTTCACCCACCACTCCTCCAAGTCTCCCGATGAAAATGGTACCTCACTTGTGTGGGTAGGCCTAATGCCTCCAACAGGAAATGACCCAAAATGCAACATGGCTACATCACATATCTGATAGAGACTTTTAGCTGCAGATTCCTTACCTTAGATGTATCCCCAGACATCAGACTGGATACGGAATTTTTTTGTGAGTAGTACCCCTGCGTGCCGGTAGGTGGCATCATTCGGCTCCAAGTGGCCTCATTGGCTAATTCGCACCGGGAGTGACGTTTACGCGCCATATGTAGGCGCGGTGGCGCGTTGAGATCAGTTCTTTTCTTTCCACGCCAGTCAGCGCAGATCTGGTAACAGCTACCCCTTACTCACTTTTTAGCTAAGTGTTTTTTTGACGTTTTGTTGAAGTCTTTTTTTAGGTCTTACCACCTGGTGTGGCAGATATGTCATCAAAGAAGACCGGCTTTAAGCCCTGCGGTGCCTGTTACCAACAGATGTTAGTGACTGACCTGCACCTTGTTTGCCTCTGGTGCCTCGAACGAGAGCATTGACCCGAAGGCCTTTCCCGGCTGCCACTCCGTGCCCCCGTAGGCCTTGAGGGAGTGATAGCTCGACCTCTTGGTGGCTCGATGTGTGAGGCCATCACGCTAGAGGTCCTGGTTGAGAGGAAGGTCCTGAGAGGGGTCACGGAGTCCGAGGTCGTCGTCCCACTCCAAGTCATCAAGCCATCCAGGTAAGTCTTGGCCCCACAAAAAGAAGTCGTCGAAGCGTGCTTTGACTTCGCTTCACCCATCGGCCGACAAGACAAGGGAGCGAACCTCGAGGCCTGGCTCTGCAGTTGAGCCAGTGCCTGGAGTGACTCCACTTCTTGCCGTGGTTCTGGGAGCCAGAGCGACCCCTGCTCAAATCCAAAAGTTTTATGAGGCCATGCACCTCATATTTGAGCGGCCCATTTCCTCTGGCACGCCTTAGGGCCCCGTGGATTTGGGAGGGGCCCCTACTGGACCCCCGCCAGTGGCTCCTGCACCAGTCAGTCCCCAAGGATCCACAGATGGATCCGGATTGGCGCTGATCGTGCCACGTCGCCCTTCTCTGGTGCTGGTCATTAAGCCGACAGGTGCCCACCAGTGGCGCCATTCCCGTTTACATCCCTGACTCCGACACGGAGCTGGAGTAGCGTTGTCCGATACTGACTTCAGTGCAGACTGGAGCCAAGCTTTCCAAGCCAGAGACTGAGCCCTATTCCTATTGGCTAGGACTTGGGGAAGAATGGCAGGGGTCGCTGGACCCTGAGCAATACCAACTTATGAATCCTGGGACTGGTGTGTGGGTCCGGGTGAAGCCAGTGTACTGGACACTTCTCTAGATACTGAAATGCTTTCTCACCCTACCGTGGCAATGGAGAAGGGAGCTTCATTCGCTATGGTGGTGCGGAGGGCAGCTGAGGTCCTGGACCTTAGTTTGCCCTCAGTGGCAGTCAAGATTAATGTCTTGACGGAAGTGCTTCAACCGGGAGTGTCCCCTTCCGAACCACATCTCCCATTCAACAAAGCACTTACTAATGTCATCCTTGGGACCTGGTCCAAGCCCAGCTCAGGAACTCCTGTTCCAGAGGACCCCAAATTCATCATGGAACACCCTACCCGGAGAGCTTGTTGTTTCAAGCCTCCACTTCGCATGTACATCCTGATGCATTCCCAACTGCTCCGACGAATCGGGAATTCAAGAGGCTGGGAAATATAGGCAGCACAATGTTTTCTTCCACCAGCCTGGCATTGCGGTTGGTGAACACTGCACTGCATTTTGTGCCGCTATTCCCACTCCCTGTGGGATACGATTGCGCAGGTGCTGCCAACAGTCCTGGAGGAGGCCTGGACCATGCTCTCCCAGGCTGTTGCCAACGGGAGGGATGCAGCTAAATTCACCATTAGATGTGGACTAGACACCACCGACAGTGGCCCTGCGACGCTACGCCTAGTTGAGGACTACTGGCTTTTCTGGGGATGTCCAGACGTCACTCATAGACGTACCCTTTGATGGCTCCTGTCTGTTCGGAGACCAGGCAGATTCGGCTCTGGAGAGTTAAAAGACAGCAGGGCTATGGTCAGGTCCTTGGGCCTTACCATGGCCCCTCGTCACCCGCAATCTGCATAGACGCGCTACCTCCTGGCCCCTTGGGTCGGGTGGCCAGCGGTCGGGTAGGTCCATCATCCCCCCAGCAGCCACAGCCTACAAACCCTCCTAGTATGCCCGATTACCATCATGGGAACCCAGTGGGCGGTAGGAATCGCCATCACCTGCCCCACTGGCAGTCCATAACATCAGACAGGTGGGTTTTGCAGATTGTCCGAAGGGGCTACTCCCTCCCCTTCGAGATTACCCCTCCCTCTATGCCACCTACTTAATACAGGCTGAGGGAGGACCACCTAGCTCTTCTCTGCCAGGTAGTGACAGCTCTTTTGGCCAAAGGAGCCATAAGGAGAGTGCCAACGCCTGAAGTGGATTGTGGTTGTTATTTCTGCTACTTTCTGGTCCCCAAGAAGGACAGAGGCCTTCATCCTATCCTAGACCTGCACTCTCTCAACTTCTTCCTCAAGAAGACGAAGTTCAAAATACTCACTCTAGCTCAATTCCTAACTGCCCTGGACTCAGGAGACTGGATGGTAGCGTTGGACTTGTGGGATGCATGTTTCCATATTTCCGTCCTGCCTGCCCACAGGCATTACCTGCAGCACACGGTGGGCCACGAGCATTTTCAGTTCGCTGTGCTCCTCTTTTCCCTTACTGACGCCCCTTGGTTGTTCACAAAGGTGATGGTGGTGGTTGCAGCTCATCTGCAGAGATCAGGGGTGCCCGTCTTCCCCTATCTTGATGACTGGCTGTTGAATGCAGGCTCGCCCCAGGCTGTTATCTCCCACCTCCAGACTACAGTGGACCTCCTGCATTCTCTGGAGATCACTATCAGCATGCCGAAGTCACACCTGACTCCCTCTCAGATGCTCCCTTTCATCTGAGCTGTTCTGGACATGGTGCAGTTTTGGGCCTATCTTCCGGAACGGCGGGTCTAGGGCATTCAGGCTATGATACTGATGTTTCAGCCTCTATCCTGGATTTCAGTGAGACTGACTGAGGCTGCTGGGCCTCATGGCCTCCGGTATCCTGCTGTTGACACATGTCCGTTGGCATATGCAGGCTCTGCAGTGTGGCCTAAACTTACAGTAGACGCTGCATCATGGGAATCTCCCCAAAATGGTCCAGATCTAGGAGGGAACTGTGAAAGATCTGCAGTGGTGGTTAACTAAACTGCGATTGGGTCCGCGGCAGACCCTCTCCCTCTCCCAACCAGATCTCACAATTGTGACAGATAAATTACTCCTGGGATGAAACAGCCATCTGGAAGACATGGAGGGTATCCAGTCTCAGTGTCTGAATACCCTTGAAGGTGATTAGTCTTGCTTTACAAATCCAGATTGATTGATTGATTGATTGATTGGTTGAATGATTGATTGAGATCAGAGGACTCTTGCCTACGGCGGAATCCGGACTCCACATCAACCTGTTGGAGCACCAAGCTATCCGTTCGGCATTAAAAGCCTTTCTGCCTCCATCCAGGGAAGGCTGGTGCAAGTGTTCACGGAAAGCACCACCGCCATGTGGTACTGCAACAAACAGGGATGTGTGGGGTCGTGGACCCTTTTCAAGAGGTCCTGTGCCTCTGGGCATGGTTGTAACAGCAGGGCATTTCCCTGGTGGTTCAGCATCTGGCGGGGTCTCTGAACGCCAGAGCGGACAAACTCGGCCGAAGATGCCATGCGGATCATAAACGGCGTCTCCATCCAGAGGTGGTGCAAGGGCTTTTTCAGCAGTGGGGAGAGCCTTGGTTAGATCTGTTTGCCATCGATGACAACGTGCAATGACAGCCATTCTGCGTGCTGAGTTTCCAAGGCGGTTCTCGCTTTTCATCTCCAGTTGAGCTCAGACCTCCTCCACGCCATACCACTCCTGGAGTCCCATCACAAGGTCTCCCATTGACCTTGGTCTGATCTGTCTGTTCCTGTCGTGGGTTCTAGGCCCAGCCACACAAGTGTTGCTGCATTTTTATTGACACAAGTAGGTAATGCTGGGTGGTGGGAATTTGTGTGCATTCCGAAAGTTTACATCAAAGAACTGTATGGTAGATGTGTGATTTCAGGCAAAGTTTGAGGTTTTTACGGCATTGTGGATAAGACAACTTTATTGAATCCATGCAAGGCACACCAGCCTGGAATCACCTGGTTGTCTAGTTTTCAAAAATGTCTTTGGTTCATAGGTTTGCATGGGGGCGTCACAGCACGGCCCTATATACTGCAGCTACCCCTGTTGCTTATCTGTCAACGTAGCGCATTAGGGCCTTTTGTGTCATGGTTTCTTGGCTCACACACACAAGTGCTGTACCATTCTAATCGGGGGACATGTGAAAACTCACGGTGGTAGGAAATGTGTGGGTCCCCGCAGATTCCAGAAGTTTTCTTCTCAGAAATGTGAGGAAAATATGTGTTTTTACTCAAAGTTTGAGGTTTGCAGGGGATTGTGTGTAAGATAATGTTGTGGGATCCACACGAAGCACACTTTTTCATAACTGTGTTGGTCTGTTTGGTTTTCCCAGGTGGCTGCCTACCTAAGCCCAAAAAGTGCAGCCATTCACCATTGCAAGTGGGACGATATTGTTGAGTGAGCCACACTCTCCTGGCCCATATGTAAAAACCACACCCGAAAGAATCAAATGTCATCTCGCTTGCCATCAGGATGGGAATGTTTAGTCCGCAGGGGAGCAGAAAGACTGTTGAGCCTTTAGGGGTGAGGGTTGGCCTGATGTTAGGATGGGCCAGACCTACTCCATTATTTTATCAAAAATAAATATTCCTGCCATACCGTGGGCTTTTTTCCCCCACAGGGCAAATTCGGGACAAACCTCCTGCCTGCCCCTGGGGGAGGAGGGGGTAGAAAGACTTGTTCTGGCATTTGGGGTGGAGGTGTGGCTAAATCCAGGGTGCAACACCTGCACTACTCTCTTTTGCCCTAAAGGTAAATTCCTGGTGTCAGGTGGACTTTCTTACCCACTTTAGTGACAGATTCTGGGCATTCTCCCTAGTTGGGACAGCCCTCCTATCTACTCCCAAGGGGGCAGAAAGGCACTATTACTCCTTCTGAGGCGGGGTTATGGCCCGATGCCAGGGTAGGCTGCACCCTCCTTTTTATTTGTTTTGCCACCATTTTTAATTTCCTGGTGTGTAATGGGCTTTCTACCCCTCCCAGGGACAAACTGAAGGCAAACCCCTTGCCTGGGGATAAATAATGTTTTGCAAGTTCATGTACGTGTAAGTTCTATGGGTAGATTCGTAGGTTTTAGCACCCCATCAATATCTTCCCAACCAAATTCACACAAATTTTTCTCTACATATGCATGATCCAAAACATTTACACATTTTCTGATGAAGCAGAACGCTCTTTTAATGTGTCCACACACAGAATATGATGTCAGTGGAAGGTCACTTAGCGGGACTGATCTCTTAAACTCACTGTACCGAAGATTGTCAAATATGTGACAGTCAGGTGTGGTGCAGCGGCCAGGGCGTCTGACTCCGGTTCACGGGGGCTCACGGTTCGATCCCCGGTGCCGGCTGCAGGTTAGCCCAGCACCTTGTGACTCTGGGCAATAGCTCACTTAATCTTCCCGACGGCCCCCAGCGCCGGGACACCTCTCTGGAGGTAGCTGTGCGCTTTACAAATGCTGGTATTTCATTTAATTTCATATCTGTAGAACAGTCTGAACGACGTCTCTGAAGTTTTGCATGGATGAAATCTTGCCCATTCGCAATTGCGACATAAAATCCACAACAACAGCAGTTTTCGATGAGGACACCTTTTTAAATTGAAATTCTTCAGGTGAAAGTTTTTTTCAAGCTCTTGTACGAGTTTGTGCTTCACTGGTTTGGTTGAAGCATCTCCATCAAATAATGCGTTTGTTGGAAGAAGATCATTGTGACAGGGTGCCTACGGGTGCCCCGGGGGTACCACAGAGGCATGCCTGGCGTCAATGGAAGGGCGGAGTCCTGACGTGCAGTTAAACCCGTAAGAGACCTCGAGTGGGAGAACGACGGAAGAGACGGAGCGGAGCGAAGCGAGAGACGGAGAAGGAAGAGGTGTTCGGCAACGAGAACCAGCGGAAGCGAAGTCGGAAGGCGGTGGTCGGATGACCAACAAGGACGGAGAGACGGAGGACACAGCACGATCGGAGGGCGAGGACGTGAACGGCAAACCAAAGGTGGAGGCGTACCCGGAGGAAGGCACTGAGGACGAGGCAGCCGTGACTCTGTCAGAAGGTCACGGCTACAGGCAAGTGGTTCGCACGACCGGGAGTATGTTGGGAGGGTGGGTTTTCACCCATGCTTATTTTACGGGCCTGTAAAGAAGGGCCGCAGGTTATCGAAGGAAGGGAGAGGAAACCCTCTTTTTGTTTTGTTTCGGCCCGGATACCTAGGGGTTTAGCCAGGACCAGTACACAAGTCCAGGAGGGGTGAAACTAGATACCCAGGACTTGGTTTATCTGAAGGCACAGGGGTCACCTGAAGGATAAGGGTCCCCATAGTACCCACACCCTGCTATTCCTCCTAGTCATCCCCTTTATCGACAACCTCACAACCCCTACGATGCTCACGCAGTGTGAAGGAACACTGGGAGCCCATCTCCTGTTAGCACCTTGTCTTCCGGGGAGGGAACATTACAGGGCTGGTCAAACACAGGGACGCATTAAGGGAACTGATCGCCTCTCCTTTTTCCCTTTTTTCCCGAGGGGAAGACCGACACGAGGAAAGGGCCCGAAGATGAAGTGAACGACCGACAAGAGAACTGAAGGAAGCGGAAAAGAAGAGGATACTACCCGAGACGGGGTTCGGAACCCCCAACTGTATTGTAGATCGTAGCCACAGGCCTAAAGCAATAAAAAATCACTTGCATATACATCCCATTCTTCTGTGGTGCATTGATCAATGACAAGTGGTGTCAGAAGTGGGATCTTGCCAAAACTCACCTGTACACAGCACAGGATACCGCCATGACACAAACAATCAGCCTAGACGACATGTTAAAGCAGCTGGCCGAAGGACAATGTCACCTCCAGCTGGTGGTGGAGGGACAAACCAGCGAGGCACAAAAGGACCCGGAACATCTGGAGGAGGCCCTACAAGCGCAAGCTGGTCTCATCGCCCAAAACCAGTTGGTTCAGGACTCTGCCATCCAGCGCTTGACGGACACCATCACAAGCAGCAAGGTGCACCCCAATGTACCAAGCTCGGTACTACAAAAATATCATCCAGGGGAAGACCCTGGCTTCTTTTTACGAACTTTGAGTGGGTAGCCAGCACAGCCCAGTGGCCAGTCGAGGGTTGGGGTCAATACATAGCACCCCTATTGTCAGGCGAGCTACAGATGCCTATCAGGCAGCCAACCCAGCAGAAACCACCCCCTATGGGGCGATAAAGAAAGCCATGTTGGAAAGGCTGGGCTATGACCAGGAACACTACTGTGTCAAGTTCAGGAAGGAGAAGTAGCTGCCCCAGGATAACCCCCGTGATCTATTCTATCGGATTCATGACCTGGGTACCCGCTGGCTACAACCCCATACCTCAACAATGGATGAGGTGATGGATAGACTTCTGCTCGAACAGTTCTTGGAGGGGCTCCCGACTGCCACCAGAGCATGGGTAAAACAAAACCCGAACATCACAGTCACCAGTGCCTTAGAATTGGCTTGTGCCCACCAGACAGCACTAGAGGTACGGGGTTTTACACCACGGATGCCAACCCCAGTTGCCCTGAAATGGAGGTTTTCCGCTTCCCGCCTCTCTACCCCCCCTCATCGGCCGCTCTTGGATCCATGACTGCCGGCACGTCCCGGTGTGCGGGACAGTGGCCAAGGACCCCAATGCTATCAGTGTGCCGAGTGGGGTCATATCGCACGCAACTGCCCCCAGAGAAACAGCCCCGCTGAGCCCATGGAGGTGGGGTATACGAGGGGCCATGTACTCTGTGCTGGAGATGGGAAGGAGGCTTATCATCTATACCTCCCTGTGAACGGAGTCGTAACCAAAGGAAACTAACATAATGAGTACCGCTCAATACTGACTGGACAGTTTTGCCTCCAAAGAATTCAGCCTCAATAACTGCATCGTCTATGCCACATCCACTGAGATAACTCCCTGCATACTGCAATGGAACTTTTGTCATGTGGAAAACGCACATCATTGGATAAAGATCATCAACTTCCACTGGATTGCTCATAAAAATTTCAGCTACAATACGGAAAACACCTTCATCACAGAAAATTGGCAGGATAGGGTGGTCTTCAAGCTGAGCACGCACACTTTGGACATTTTTTAGAGCTCTATATACTGTTGTGTAGTTTGTGACTGGAGATGGTATTACTGGTAAAAACTCAACCTTCTTCAATGAGACAGTATTCTGGGAGATCAGAGCATGAATTCCACCCCACGAGAAAATGGCTTTTCTTCTGCCTTAACTGCACCGAATAAGCAATTTGATAAATTCAGTTAAATCAGCTTTACAGACTGCAGCATCAGGTAGAAGAAGATTCATGTCCTCAGCCACTTTGAAACTTTCTGGTAGACTGGAACATGTTGATGGTTTGTAGTGATTTTGCACATGTTGGCAAGGCAGTTGGGTGATAAGTTTGCAGCTTCGTTGGTTTATACCTACAGCTGACACAGCTTGTTTTCCAGCAGCTGCTTCATTGGTACAGTCGTGATAAAGCACCTTGGCAGTATCATGTGTGCTGAATGTTCCAGACAAAGAAAAGCTGTCTTCAAAATCAAAATTATCAAGAGCAGCATTTGTAAATCATTTCCTGGTAAAGTAACTTGGAAGTGGTGGGCTTCACAAGATTTTACAGCATGAGCTGCTAACAAGTTCCCGCTCCATACTATGTATGTCATTATAACTTGTTGATACACCAATCCTATTCATTGAAGTGATTAGTTCTTTACTTTTGCACTTGTCATAGATTGCGTGGGCAGTCATCATGTGTAGCAGAGTTTTCTTTTTGCCGTGATGTAATTAATAAAACACGATTTGGAAAAGACAGTACATTTGCACAGCATAAGCCTGTCTGTTCATGGGATTGTCTTCCACTTCTTCGCTTATATCTTCAGTGGTGTCGGCTTCTGTTCCAAGCTCAAGAACTTTAGTGTGTAATAGTTTTGCTTTCCTTATATTGAACAATGATGTAAAAAATTTTAAGACAACGTCAGGCGTACTTGTTGACTCCCATGGTTTGCGGAGCTCTGGCGCATCATATAATTTGCCATTAAGTCCAAAATCTAAATCTTTCAGGACGTTTCTTAAAATGGTTCCTGCTGATTTTATTGCATCATGTGATCTTATTTTGGCAGCAAGAACTTCAAGGAGTCAAATCAACTGAGAACACCATAAGTGGCTCATTCTTTTTGTTAGACTGACAAAAACGAATTCTTCATTGTACATTCTCACCAGAAAAAATCTTCATTTCATTATTATGGATCAATGCAGTTTCATTAATGTTGACCATTTTTTCTCTGATTTCACTGAGTGTGAACCCTTAGCCAGCACTCAATAGTGGCTTTAAAACTTAATTTGCTTTTTCCAAGAGTGCAAACTTCACTGAAGGCTGGCGGATACGTTGCTGCTGGGAGCTCATTGTACATTCATATTTTCGAATGCACGAATGCAGTTCGGGTGGACATACAAATCTGCTGCAGATACATTCACCTTGCTGTTTAGATCAGCTTCTCAGCTGAAAAACTTCATCTTGGAAGAAACTAGCCGCAGATAAAAACATGTTTGCCCTTTGAGACTCACATACTCTTTACTTTGTTCTTTCGTCAATCCCTTTGGCCCTTGTTCTGGTTAAACCACCAATAACACATTGAAGATCCTCTGTTTTTTGAGCGGTTGTTGGAGGTGGACGAAGGGTAGCCATTGATCTTCTAAGTGGATAGACATTGGGTTTGGTGCGAGCGCCCTATGTTTACCAATATGAAACTATTTCTATTTACAGTTTAAGCCACAGTTAACACACGGTTCACTGCCTTGATCTAAGGTGCCTTGACCAGCAGGGTAAGAGAAATCCCTACCCTTAGCTGGGAGATAATACTATATGGAAGTACGGTTGCCTGATTTTGTCTGTCTTGAAATAACGATCTCTGCTACCACTGTTATGTCACTTGCCTGATTTGACCTGTGTGTCACCAGTCACAAAGGAGCTACAACTGCACTCCCAGCACGTTTTTTACGCAATTTAAAGCATAAGAAACATGATTGTAAGTACCTGCCAATATGTCTCAAGGAGGTTACTTACCATGTATATCTCATACATGTGAACTCTTTTGTCCATACTGCATTTTTTTCTTCTCCCTCTTGTCAGGTTGGAAATCGAGATCTAACTAGTGAGTTTACACTAAGGTACTAAGGACTTTAGGTATCCCTAAAGATCATCACAAAATCTTTTATAACATTTTGTCACATATCCCGCTCTGGTGTAGCGTAGGGATATCTTACTCAGTCGGTCCTGAAGAAACGCCACAGATCCCTCCTGGACCAGGCAGACGTGAAACATGTCAACCTTTTGATCATACACTGAGATTGTCATGGTTCGTAACACCCCATTGACAATATACACACACTTGTTTTTAACTCTGCCAAGAGAACCACTGATTAAAACTTAACAGTACCCCTTAGGTAATTTTAAGACACATTCCACTAGACGCACTACCCTACCCCAACATACCCTTACTCATCATTATGGCTGAAAGAGAAGATCTCCTTCCGCCAAAGAGCCCTCTTGCGGGGCCCATGGGGCATTGCAGCGCCTGCCTCACGAGGAGCAAAGCCTGATGATGAAGCATGACACCCACTCGGTGTGTGAGGGCTCTATCTTCCAATAAGGAAGATTTCCCCAACCTCTATACCTTCCAACCGTACCTCACCCATTTCTGAATAGGAACAGCTACCCTCTACTTGTGTATATACTCCAAGATGGGAGCATTGGTGCTGGACCTTTAATTGCTACCAGTCCCTACTCTTTTGATTGATTGTTCAAGTACGGCGGCTCAGCTGTGGGACGTTTGCAGACACTGCTTCACTTTCCCTTCTGTACTCCATTCTTCCTTATTGACCTAGTACAACACAACGTTGACACACACATCATGTTTTCCTTCACTATACCCTGACCCCTTTCATGATGACAGACAATTAGGGTCTAAGTTTTGATGATGACATAGTAGCAGAAATACTTAGGACACTATCCCTTCTAAGGGCAGAGGGATCCACCCCCACAGGGAGCCATCCAGACTATTGGAACTCGATAGCGGCCAAAAAAAAAGAAAAGGTTAAGATCGCTGTTAGACTTGGCATCTTTTGGCGTGTTTCCCCTGACTTTTTGCTTTCTGACCTCCCGGTTTTGACTCTGTTTTTGCTGGTGTAATGATTCTGCGCACTTTCCTCACTGCTGTCCAGTGGGAAAGTGCAAGTGCTCCTGTATAAAATGTGTTATGGATTGGTGTTTCCATGATTGGCCTATTTGGTTTATGTGTCAGTCCCTTGTAAAGTGCACTGCGAGTGCCAGGGCCTATAGACCAAATGCTGTTGGTGGGCTGCAGCACTGGATTGTGCCACCCACGCAAACAGCCCGTAAAGTGTAACTCGGGCCTGCCATTGCAGAGCCTGTGCGCAGCCTGGGGCTGCCATGTCGACTTGGCAAGTGCACACACCTGCAAGTCCCTAAACCTTCCCTTTTCTACATGTTAGTCACCCCTAAGGTAGGCCCAGGGTACCCCTGTGGGCAGGGTGCGTTGTATGCGAAAGGTAGGACATGCCCTGGTGTGTGTGGCATGTCCTGATAGTGAATTACAGCCTAGTTCGGTTTTCACTATTGCAAGGCTACCTGTTCCCCTAGGCCAGAACGGGCAGTTTGGATTATTACAGCTTATAATCCTAACTGACCCCGGGAACATGGTAGAAATTCGAGTTTAGTATGCCTGGACTCAGAATGATAAAATGCATCTTTTAGTGAAGTTGGTTTTAACATTCTGTGTTTGAAAATACCACTTTTAGAAAGTGGGTATTTTCTTGTCTAACCATCCAAGCCTGCCTCTGCGAGGTTGTGTATTCCTTGTCTGGAGTGTGAGTGACAGGGGCTGGGGGATGCCAGGAGACAGGGTGAGTCAGCGCAGGGCTGAATAGCAAGATCTACATGTAGATGTGTGGGAGGAGTTGCACCTGGGCCCTGAATAGGACAGTGCCTTCCCTCCACAATGCTGGCTCCACCTCCTGTGGTGCGTCTGATGTCCCTGGCCTACTCACTGAAAGAAGGGACGGAGACTTGTCAACAAAGTGCTCCAGAACTGGTTTGGACTAGGCAAAGGCCTCTCTGCCTTCAGAGAACAAAGGAATTTGGGATATAAATATTGGGGCCCTGACCCCATGAATTTAGATCTCGCTGGAATCAAGGAACCTGCCAAGACGAAGAGCTGGAAGAGCTGCCAGGAGGAGTACTGCCCCTTTGCTGTGTTGTTGCTTTGTTGGGTTGGCCTGCAGCTGCTGCTTCTGCCTTGGGCAGTGAAAGGAAGGAACTTTCTACAAACTTGTGCTGAGTATCTCCAAGGGCCTGGAACCGAGCTGGCCTCCTGTTAAGAAGTCTCAGGGACTGCAAAGACTTCACAAGCCTCTGGGTACCGCTTCTGGAACGCTGTTTCAGTTGCCACAGAGGAAGGGAACCGCAACCGACTCCGTCAACCGAATCCATCCCTGGCCGGTGACCTGTTTGCACCGCAGACCGCATCGCCCCGCTTCGCATCGCAACCCTGGTCTCACCGTGGGCGACGTCCGACGCCGCCAACACCGAGCCGCTGCTTGCACTGTGACCTGTGGGCACCGCAGTTCGCATCGCATCGCTTCACTGAACCAGCCGGACCCGACCGACGCGGTCGCTGCAACTGGCTCAAGAGTCGTGACCGCATCGCATTTGGGGCACCGCTCGCACGTCTGCGACGCACCGCTCCGACTCGCACCGCTGTCCGACGCCAGCTCCCGCACTCCGGCTTGGTCGCCTGCATCGCAACCTGTCAGCACCGCATCGAGCATCGTCTCACCCTGCATCGCACGCCTTGGACTCACCGACTCCGTCTGCACGACGCTCATCGAGCCGCTGCCTGCACCGCATCGAGGGACACCGCACCTTGCATCGCTCCGTCTTGCACCGCAACCGCGACGAACGCCGACCGGCTCGTACACTCCGTACCAGCCACAACGAGAAAGGTACTGTGACCGAGTCTGTTCACGACTCTGCTGGCCCGTATCGACGCGGTCGGCTGGAACTGTTAGACTCTGTGGTTTTCAGCATCGCGGTAGGCTCGGACGGAGCTACCGACTCGTACGAACTTTGTTTTTGAACTATTCCTGCAAAGAAGAAGTTACCTTATCAAGCATTCATTTTTAAAGTATAGTATTGTGGATTTTTGTCGTAATTGGTCTTGTCTTGAGTATACAAAATATTGGTTATTTTTCTAAACTGGTGTGGTGTCCGTTTGTAGTGCTTACACTGTATTACTGTTGGTTATGTGCAAATGCTTTACACACTGCCTCTGAATTAAGCCTGACTGCTCGTGCCAAGCTACCACGAGGGTGAGCAGGGGTTACTTCACGAGTGTAACACCCTTACCCTGACTAGGAAGAAGGGTCCCTACTTGGACAAAGGTGCAAGCCCTTGCCAACTAGAGATCCCATTTCTAACAATCGCCCTACATGGCTCCATTATGACTGAATATCTAAGAGCCAATATTGCACTCAATGGCCTTCTGGTCACTATCACCCCATGCATCTTCCTTGATGATATCACCTTTAGACGCGAGTGGTCGAAAGTGGCTTGGAAATGTACCCGCGATTGGTTAGTCCTGATTATTAATACAGCAAAACGCCTTTCGGTACTTGGTGCGCATGTGTAAAGCGGCTGAGAAGAAAGTTGCCATGGTGGAGGAAGAGTAGTTGGATTACAGGGTACACATGGTACAGGACGAGAGTGCTGTGGGAAGAATTGATCTCGAAAGAAGTCGAACCCGTCCTAAAGCAGTCTTTGAGGTCAATGGGATGATAGTGTCTTTCATGGGGGACACAGGTTCTCTTTACACAATAATCCCAAGGAAGTTGTTTGATGCCACGTGGCCTGGAGGGAAGCTGGTGGCCTCGAACATCATCCTCAAAGGGTATCAAGGGGCGGACGATTGGCGTTGTGGGGTTCATGAATGCACAGATCAGATTTGCTGATCAGCAGACCAACGGGAAAAACTATGTGGACCTGGAGGGTCCCCCCATCTGGGTTGGACACATCAATACGACCTTGGCATCAGAGTCAATCCCAGGGCTGAGAAACAAGTGATGGTTGTTGATACAAATGGGTTTAAAGACATGTTGGCTCCTTATGAGAATGTTTTTGAGAAACAGCTTGGGGGAAACTAAGAACCATGTACACAAAATTAAACTAATGAAGAATGCTGTTTCGGTTACACATGTGGCCAGGAAGATACTGATGGCTGCGAGGACGGAAACTAAGAGATAATTCAGCAGCTATTAGAGGATGAAGTAATAGAGACAGTAGAGGCAACCAAATGGTTGTCTCCAGTGGTTATTACAAAAAAATCTAATTGGTCTCTTAGATTTTGTGTTGAACTTTGTAGTCTTAATCAGAATGTGGTCATGGATAATTTCCAGTTGCCTAATAATAATGAACTCATTCTAATTTTGTCTGGGGGGTGGTATTTTTCAAAATTGGACATGATGAGTGCTTATTATTAGGTCATACTCCATCCTCACTCCAGACATCTTACGTCATTCATAACATCGGAGGGCACTTTCCAGTTTTGTAGACTTCCATTTGGATTATGCTCAGCTGCGAGTGTATTCCAGCGGTTGATGACTGGGATTGTGTCTGGCCTTAGTAAGGTTATTGTGTTTCAGGACGATATGCTGGTGTTTGGAAGGGATGTGGAGGAACAAAACTGTAATTTGAATGAAGTGTTAACTCACAATAGGGAAGCTGGGTTAACCTTACGTAAAGAGAAGTGTGTATTCCTCATGCAAGAAGTGGAGTATCTGGGCTACTTGATTACGAGGGAAGGGGTGAAGCCCAAAGTTAATTTGGTGAGTGCGATTGTCAATGCTAAGGTTCCACATGATAAAAACACCCTTCGGTCCTTCATGGGGTTAATGGAGTACTACTCCCAATTTGTACAGGACTTTGCCCATAAAACAGAACCTCTAAGGGAGTTACTGAGGAAGGGTAAGAAATTTGTGCAGAGCGAACAGTAACAAAAGGCCTTTTCCCCTTGTTAAAAACAATATTGCACATGCCAGCATACTGGCACCATTTCAAAGTGCTTTAAAAACTATTGTCACCATAGATGCCAGCGCTGTAGGAATTGGGGGGTTCTATCACAGATGCTTGACAAGGAGGAGAAAATGGTAGCTTTTGCCTCACGTTCACTGACGGAGGCGGAACGCAATTACTCTGTCATCGAACGTGAAGCATTAGCTGCTGCTTGGGCAACAGCCTACTTTAAGGTGTTTTTATGGGGACGAGTGGTTATCCTCAGAAAAGACCACAAGGCACAGCTCAAAGTGCTGCGACCTGGAGGGACAAGAAACTGTTCAGAAAGATTAGCGAGATTGGCTGTTAGGTTGCAGGAGTATTACTGTAGGGTGGAGTATGTTCCAGGATGGAAGAATAAGGTGGCCGACTGTCTTTCAATATTGCCCGATGGAGCTGCAAAGATTACTGAGTTCGTTACTGAGGAGGTGGTGGCCAGCCCTGAGGATGTTACGAAAGATTTGGGAAGTTCCATTCCCTAAGGTGAATGAATGAGAGCCATGGAGCAAGATTTAACACTTCGGTGTGTGCTGAAGTTAGTTAGAGATGCTGTCAAACCATTTTTCAAGGTGGTTGATGAGTTGTCTGTGCTTGATGATTGTTTGTTGATGAGAAATGAAAAATGTGTGCCACCTAGCGCACTCAGGTCTAGATTAATCAGCTTACCACATGAGGGTCACTTGGGCCAAATGTTGACTACCAAGAGTCAGAGAAAAACTTTGGTGGCCTCTCATTGATGTTCAGGTTAAAGAATGGATTGAGAAATATGGAATTTGCAAAAATTCAGAGAAATACTTGAGAGTGTGAGTAGGAAAATTGCATGAGAAACAGCATATGTCGGAAGCAAAGGAGGTATGGGATAAGGTGTGCTTAGACTTTATTGGGCCTTTTACCTTTCTTCCAGAACATGATAGGTTTGCAGCTGTTTTGGTGGATGCCAAATCCAAGTAGGTGGAGGTCTGCATTCATGAGATGCATCACCACCACTTCTACCATTGTGTTTCTTAGTGATGTGTTTAGAATGGAGGGCACACCCTCCGTTTTCTCACAGATAATGGCACACAACTGACGTCACTGGAAATGAAGGTTTTTGTGGACATTCTTCGTGTGAGGCATGCATATTTGTCACTGTACAATCCCCAGGGTAATGGTTTAGTGAAGAGGGTCAACAGGCATGTTAAAGGGACCATTCAGTTGGCGTGTAGTGCTGGTTTGTCTGTGAAGGGTGCGGTTAAGGACATGCTTTTGGCTTATCGCATCGCTGTCAACACCAGTACAAGGAAGACGCCATTCGAGATGATGCGTGGCAGGCATCCAGGAACTAAATTTGTTCCGTCGTGGATGCGGGAGAGAGTGACAAGGGAAAGAGGGTGCTCGAATGAGACTGTGGAAAAGCGTTTTATTGTTGTGGGAGAATGGGTCAAGGTTAAGCCTGTAGGTGGAGTAAGTAGTTTTACGAAGTTTCTGGGTCCCTATAAGGTTAAAAGTGGGTGGCAATTGGGTCAAATTTGACAATGGACAAACTTGGAACCTCAGGAGAGTAGCCTTATATCAGAGATAAGGGGAGGTGCAGAAGAGCTTTGGTAATGTGGAAGGTACATATGGTTTGTGTTCTCAATGGTTGATGATGGACAGTGAGTTCACTAGTGATTTGGAAGGTGAAAGGTGTCAGGAGACCCCAAATGTGTTGGGAAGAGGAGAGGGGGCAATGGTAGCTTCACAGGACAGGAGGGAAGCAAGAGTGAGACACCTCCTGGCTCTTTGAGAGATTATGTTTGTGATTAAGCACTAAGTCTTATCTTCTTCTGGAGCACGCAGTCACATGATTGTTATTACACGCAGTCACATGGTTGTTATTACTTGTTCCTTTTATGGTTGGTGTAGGCATTGTGTCATGATGTGCTTAGGCAGCTTCAGGCACTTTCTGGCGATTATCTGTGTATTTGTTTGTTTAGTCTTTTGTCCATATGGGTGTTGGTTCTTGTGGTGGGCTTCTTTTACTGTTGTGGTTATCTTGTCCCCAAGATATGGAGATGTGTTATAATGTACTAAGGCAGCTTCAGCCAGGCTGATTCTGCACACCCTATTATGACATACAAATGTTCCGTTATGACCTGTTGAGTTCTATGGGTTTGAGCGTTGGCAGTCAGTTGCTAGCTGTGCCTGGCAGGACTACGGTGTGGGGTTTCATATCTCTGTTACAATAAACTTACCACAAGTACTTGATGTTAGGAGTGTATTTCGTTTTACAACAGGTACCTCACTTTTGTGGGTAGGCCTAGTGCCCGCGACAGGAAACGGCCCAAAACGCAACATGAATACATCACATTTTCCCACTCTAACTTGACCCTGTTTTTGCACAGTGGGTTAGCTGTGGATTTTGGGCCCTAGCTCAGCCGGCACCTAGAGAAACCTGGTAAACTTGCACATTTTTTAAAACTAGATACCTGGGGGAATCGAGGGAGGTTGACTTGCGTGTCTCTCACCAGATTTTGTTTACCCGGCATCCCTTGCAAGCCTCACACTTTGACTTCAAAAACACATTTTCCTCACATTTCAGTGGTGGGATGTTCTGGAGTCTGCAGGGAACTATAAACTTCCTTCCACTCAGCATTCCATCAAGTCTCCCGATAACATTGGTAACTCACTTGTGTGGGTAGGCGTAGTGTCCGTGACAGGAAACAGCCCAAAATGCAATGTGGATACATCACATTTTCCCAGTCTAAACTGACCCTTTTTTTGCAAAGTGTGTAACTGTGGATTTTGGGTCCTAGCTCAGTCGTCACTTAGGAAAACCTAGCAAACTTGCACATTTTTGAAAACTAGACATCTGGAAAATCCAGACAGGGGGGACTTGCATGGCTCTCTCTAGGTTGCCCAGAATCCCTTGCAAACCTAAAACTTTGGCTAAAAAACACATTATCCTCACACTTCTTTGATAAAAAAGTTCTGGAATTTGCGGGCAGCCACAAACATCCTTCCACCCAGCATTCCCTCAAGTCTCCCAATCAAAATGGTACCTCACTAGTGTGGGTAGGCCTAGTGTTTGCGACAGGACAGCAATCGGGCCAAAACAGCATGGATACATCACATTTTTCCACTCAAAACTGACCCTTTTTTTTTTACAAAGTGGGTAGCTGCGGATTTTGGGCAGTAGCTCAGATGGCACCTAGGGAAACCTGGCAAACTCGCACATTTTTGAAAACTAGACTCCTCAGGGAATCCAAGGAGGAGTGACTTGCATTGCTCTCACCAGTAGCTCAGCCGCCACCTAGGGATACCTAGCAAACCTGAACATTTTTGAAAACTCGACAAGGGGAATCCAAGGGTGCATGATGTGTGTGGCTCTCATCATGTTATTTTACCCAAAAACCTTTGGAAATGTCAAACTTGGGTAAGAAAAACACATTTTCCTCACATTTCTCTAACAAAAAGTTCTGGAATCAGTGGGGAGCCATAAATTTCCTACCACCTTGAGTTCCCACACGTCTCCCGACAATGGTACCCCACTTGTGTGGGTGGGCCAAGGTACAACGACAGAAAAGGCCCTAAATCGCTACGTTGAGAGATAAGCAATCGGAGTAGCTGTAGTATTTTGGGCCATGCTCTTTGCCACCCATGCAAACCTACAAACCACAGAAATTTTTTAAAACCATACAACCAGGGGATTCCATGTTGGTGTGCCTTGGGTGGATCCTGTGAGGTTTTCTTACCCACAGTGGTCTGCAAACCTCAAACTTTGCCTGGAACTATACATTTTCCTTACATTTTTTTTAATGAAAACTTCCAAAATCCGAAGGAACCCAAGGCTGGGCTTGTGCCTGCGACAGAAACTGATCAAAATAAGGTCAATGGGAGTCACCTGGTGAGGGCTACCATTGACCTTGGTTTGAGCCATTCCTGTAGCGGGCACTAGGCCCAGCCACGCAAGTGGGCAGCGTTTCTATCGGCACAAGTGGGGTAATGCAGGGTGGTAGGAATTTTTGGGATTCCAGAAGTTTCCATCACAGAAATGGAAAGAAAATGCGTGATTTCAGGCAGAGTTTGAGGTTTGCAGAGCATTGTGGGTAATTAAACCTCGTGGGAGCCACGCAAGGTACACCACCCTGGACTCCCTTGGTTATCTAGTTTTCAAAAATGACTGTGGTTAGTACGTTTGAAAAATGTTTTGGTGAGAGCCACTGGAGACATGCACCACTGGACTCCCCTAGTTGTGAAGTTTTCAAAAATGTGCAGGTTTGCCTAGGTGCCGACTGAGCTAGGGCCCAAAATCCATAGCTACCCACATTGCAAAACAAACTGCATTTTCACTACATAAATGTGATGTGTCTATGTTGTGTTTTTAGCATTTTTCAATTATGGGTGCTAGGGCCAGTTCAGTTATTATGTGGAGACATGTGGGAACACTGATAGGTTGTCAATTAGTGGATTTCAACTGATAGCAGAAATTTCCAACGCGAAATGTAAATAAATGAGTAATGTTAGCCATGTACGCATTTTCAAGTTTTGTACTGCATTATGGGAAAGTGACCTGGCTGACAAAGAAGACTCTATTGCCCACGTGGAGGAATTAATGTCTGCCATGCTGAGAATGCTTCACCCGCCAAATTTTGAAATGACTGGCAAGCTGGCAATTAATTCAAAAACATTAACAGGAGCCACCATCACCGCAGTTCCTGTCAATGCCTTTTTACGTTTGACACACTGCTCCATCAACATGATGGAGCCGTCCATCAATTAATTTTTTTTTTATTTTCAAAAACAAAATCCTGAACCAGGATTCTCTTTTTGGAAAATAACATACCACTCTCACCATGGGAGTTATCTCCCATGGCAAGGGAGGCAGTAGACAGTTTTCACTGCTCCTTACCACCATGGCTTTCCAGGTGGAGACAGGGAGTGAATACTGACTAGTATGTCGGCACATCTAAATTAGGTGTGCAGACATGGAGATCATCCACAGATGGCCCTTACTCAGTCGGGACATGTGAGAGGTGCAACCATGCCAGAGATGAAGTAGTCTTCCCATGGTTACATCAATGGTCCATCCACATATATATCGGGCGGAGCGACTATTATCTGTCTTCATGGTAAGGATACCATATTGCGATTGCGATGGAGTATTCTTACCGACACAGATATAAATCTGGTACTAATTTTTTTAGGTTAATCCACCACTTACAATGGTTGGTTTTAGCACCTCCAGAAATGCTAGCCTCAAAGCACAAATGCTTATCAAAGTATCTGAATATTGAAACAAAGACTAGTGAAGGTGAGCCATAAAGCCACGTCAAGGCACCAACTTCTTCATGGTCCATTCGCACACCATTCAGGCACCACGCACAAAATTTTCATACCACCAGCCACGGGACAAATCCAACAGCTCAGTGCTCTCACATCAACATACCGCTGCCATTCAAGGGCCCATCACATTAATACGCCACACAGTGGAATCCCCATACAAGACAAGCTCTCAATCAGTCATCAACCAAGTTTCTCACAAACACAGCACAAACAATCCTCTCTAAACACATATGTCCAAATATGTTAAAGGTTAGTGCATCCACAACCTTCACAAATGAATAAACAATTTGAAAGAATTTTTACCACCTGGTAAATAACTGCCTCCGTTCTGAACATTACATAACACATGGTGAACCTTTAGTACTGGCTCCTATGACAGCCACATGGGGATCAGGAAGACATGTCTTACATACTTCTTTAGTGCACTGACTGTGGTAAATCGAACCCCTTCCAGTTTGTTGATGCAAGTTGGGAGTGTCCGATAATATCTACTGAGGTCTACATTGCTTGAAGTAAGTGAGCATATCTACCTTTGAAAGAAAGGCAAGCATGGTTGGCAATACTAAAAGACAAAACGACGGCAGACTATGATAGTCGCACCTCACTGTTACATTCTTTGTGTGGAAATGTCTTACAATGATCAATGAGAGTGTGCACAACAAATCCTGCACCTGCCGTCGTTAGGTGCAACTGCAACGCAGATCAAGAATATGGATTATATTGGAATGGTGCACCACTGAGCTTCTTTCCCAAAATACATAATATACGGATCGTAGACTGGACGTCTTAGAGACGTGGCTAAGGTATTGATGACCGGCCTACACACCTGAGCCCTTTCATGGAGCTGTTCCGTATTTGACTGTAGCAGCGTTAATCCTTACATATGAAACCATGGGAAGATAAAGCAAGTTACGGCTGTTTCGGTTCACTTCTATTCTCGCTACCCCAAATTAGATTTTTGACCGATTTTACGTTTAAGCCCTGATAAAGTTCAATGTCAATTGAACGAAACACGTTGGCTGGAGTTGTTGCATTGACATTATTTGAATAAAGAAGAAACAAAAAAAGGAACTCTTGTCCGTATATTATGTATTTTGGGAAAGAAGCTCAGTGGTGCACCATTCCAATATAATAAATATGGTTGGGAATACTGCATAAGTTCCCTAAAGGCCACGTCATAAACTACAAAGAACGTTAGTTTTTGACACACGGAGTGAAACAACCTTTACCACTCAGTCATTGCCACACATTGCCATTAGCATGCAGTCTTTACCACGCAATGCCTTTATCACGCATTACCTTTTGCGCTCAAGTCTTTACCACGCATATGAAGTGGAGGCTGCTTCTTCTGTAGCAGTAAGACTTTCAATTACGGTGAACTGCAAGTCAAGGAAAGACATGAGCCTTCTTGTGATTGTCTGATGATAAACAACATACGCATTGTATGTTGCTATATGGATCAGGTGGGTAAACAGCTCCTTATACCAAGTGGCAGTTTTAGGACTCACATTGTATGGTTGAAGAAGCCGATCATTCTTATCTGCCCTTGTACTTGTTGTATTGTGAATTTCGGCCATCTGACCCCAAACTGTGATGAGGAAGTGCTCTCATCATGAATTGTAGTGAGCACGTACGCATCACGCCCATCAGAGAACTTGACTGCAAGCAGTTCGTTGGAAAGCAACGCAGTGCTCGGGGATTTTTGGAGCTTCTTACAAATAAGCTCCTGTGGAAATTCATTGCGGTGACAAGGAACTGTACCACATTTCACAGTGCCAGCTTTGTACAACTCTCTGAACAGCTGTACTCCTGTATATAAAGGTTATAACCTTTGTGAAGGGGTGGCTGAACAAGTTCCCATACAATCTTTCCTGTGACTCCTCGCGTTGGATGGCAGCCTACAGAATTTAGAGTGGAGTCCTTCCCTGTATACACTCCTAAGCTGTACAGAGAGCCAGTAGAGCTCTCTCACAACATGTACAGCTTGATGAAATAGCGAGCTCTTTTGCTTGCAATGTACTGCCTGAACAGCAGCCGTCCATTGTACAGGATCAAGGGCTCATCAATCACTATATTTTTCCAGGAGTATAAATCTCTGGAAACCTGGCAGACAAATGTTCCACGACAGGTCGAATTTTGAACAGCCTGTCATGGTCTATATGTTCCCAGGGCATTGCAGCAGAATTGTCATTGAAATGCAGCATATGCTGCAAAAGCAAAAAACGATCTCTGTTCATGTATGGTGAGACGATGGGTGTTACCCAAACCGAGCGAGTAGACCAGTAGGACTGCAAGCTTGGTTTGTGCACTAACCCCATTTGAGGATAAGGCCCAAAAATATCTTCAACTCCTCAAGTGAAGTGGGAGTCCACTGGTATGCCCTAGAATGAGACCATAGTTTGCCTTCATGCTCCCTCAGAAATTGTTCAGCATGCAAATTTGTTTGCTGCATAATTTGCTCAAGGAAGTCAACATTGAAAAAGAGATTGACGTTGTCAATTGACAAATAATTGGCCGTATCGACCTTACATCCAGCGTCACCAGTGAATAGCGGAATTTGGGGCTGAACTAAATTGGGGGACTGCCAAAAGAGCACTCTGTACTTGCCACTACAAGTGCCCAGCTACGGTCGCTCCACTGCACAGACTGTGCTTGTGAAGGGACAGCACGGCTGCCATCATTGTGTCCCTCAGAATCGAAGGAAGACGAGTTTTCAGATGGAACTCTGTCAACAGAAAAATCACGTCCAGATTCTGCTCCATTTTCCGCTCCCATAGATGTTGTCTCCGTATCTGCTATCTCATTCTCTGATCCTGTCTCAGAGCTGTCCTCCATAATCTGAGTTAGGGCCTGGGCAGTAGTCATCCACCGAGACGCCATTCCTACTGACTGCCTAAGACCTTCCTTCTAAACCGCTGTCCTATGTAGAAGGCAGAAGTATTGTTCAAAAATCAGTTGGTGGGTGTGTGCGCTCGTGAGATGTGTGCAGCAGTAAATAACCAAAAAATAACTTTGGGCCTGATTTAAATCCCATCTGCCTAAATATAAATTCCATTATATCCTATGGGATTTATATTTTAGCGGACGGGCTATCTGTCACCGTTGTGACGGAGTAACCTGTCCACCGAGATCTAAATCTATCTTTTTTTTTGGTGAATCTGCAGGTTCTCTAAAGACACTAAAGAAGATAAAAAAGACAGTGACTTCACCTTGCCACATAACCAATATCACAGCATACTTATGTCATGGCTTATGTAAAACTTTATTATTGTGGAGCTGGTGGGCCATTACCAGTATAAAAGTAATTTCCCAATGCTACAGATCTACCTTTTATATCAAGAAGCACACATTCACATAGTAGCCCCTGCAAATTTGTGCGCAGACGAGCTCCTTGTGAAAACTCACAGTGCTATCACCAGGGTCAATGAAATTATGCATCAGCAGAGCACCAAATTATGAGACAGGGTTGACTAATTTTTGCAGCAAGAAAAGGCAAATTATGCAGCATAATGCAGCACTTTTTTTTGATAGAATGATTTCATTATTTCAATATATGCAAACATGGTAATACTGTCTGGGTAAACATTTCACCTCATTAGTGCAAGTTTAGCAACCAAATGCAGAAATAAGCAAGTGAAAGATTACTATTTTCCTTTGTACATGCGCTTCTACTGCATGCAAATACATTCATCCCTTGCAGTATACTGCATATGCCACATAACTCTGCCATCTGCTGCATAACCTGCACATGATAGATTTCTGTGGCATATATTGTATACATTTTTGTACAAAGGGGAAAACAGGGGAAAACACACATTTGAAAATATAAATATATCCCCCAAAGGAGGTCGACCCATTTGCTGAGGGTCAACCCCCTACCACCATTTCTATACTTTTTTTGCGGGGGAATGTGATTTTCTGAAGGCAGCAATCGCCTCCCCCAGGGTAACATATTCCCCCCCAAAAAATGTGGGTGCCCCCAGGGGGGGTCGGCCCGTATGGAGAGAGGGCTGACCCTCTTACAAATTTACCTTTATTTTTTATGGTTTTTGTTTTTAACATTCCGCTGGGGGCACAAATGCGTCCCCAGGAGAAATTTTTTTTTAATTGCTCTCCCGGGAAGGGGGGGGGAGGGGGCAGACCCCCTAACATGAATCCCTGGAGGCCTAGTGGGTATCCTGGCTGTGGATCGTGGCACAATCGCAATGTCCAACCAAGAAACCGTTTCATAGAGGCCTCATTTCCAATGAGGCCTTCCTCAAATGCAAGGAGGCCTTTTTTGGCTTTTTTTCCCCACCGGAGCAGGAGAGAGCACTCACCCCCTTCTGCTTGCTGCTCCGGTGGGTAATCTGTGATTGACAGCGCACCTCAGATGCAGATCGTTGGGGGGGGGGGAAGGACTGATGCAGAAGCGATTCCGCATCTCCCCCGCCCTTTGTTTTGAAAAAAGTAATCCTCCAGTGCAAGCACCAGAGGATCCTTTTTAGCCTTCCCCAATGTCGGCCAATGGCAGATAGACCCACTGGGGTCTGTCGGCCATTGGCGCGACATCCTCTTTAAAGGGGTTAAGCGGCCATGCCTTCTCACATGATTAGCAGATTCTTCTATGAGACAGTGGCACAACTCTTGAGGCCAAGAATCCTGTTTAGCTAAACATGGATAGTATTCTGGCCCTTCTCTGCAATATGTGTAACCCATTTGCAAACTGACACTAGCATGCTGGAAAAGGATTCAGTGTCAACTATTGATTATTCAAATCGGACACTGGAAGATGTTACTAGTTTTCCTAAACTTTGATCCTTTGTGATTCATGCCACATTATGTACAGTGACTGACATCAGCATGCTACACAGTATCACCCACTACACAATTTATTTATTTAGTTATTCAATCATTTGTTTATTTTAATATGGACTTCTATACCAAACAGGCTGTATGGTGCTATTACTATAAAATAATAGACTGACAACAACTAGGGAGAAGAATGTCGGGATTAGGCAGTAAGAATGTAGTTTCTTCTGAAATTCAAATGCTTTCTTCATAGCCATAGTGAAAAAGGTCGGATGTTTCAAAGACACAGAATGGCATGCTTAGAGCTTTCCTAACATTGGTGGACCATAGAAGATTTTCTAAATTGAGTGCTGAAGTTTGCTAGGAACACAGTAAAGAAAATGGTTATCCAGAAAAACTGTTTTCCGTTACAGATTAGCCTTGTGTACTACTCAGGGTGCCTTAAATTTGATTTGTTGGCGAACAGGTAAAGATTAGCTGGCACTGTTGAAATATGTTGCTGGACATACATGTTGGTAACACTGCATGCTGCTGCTGCACTCTAAAGATGCAGCAAGGTCAGCTGGAACTTCAGCAACCACAAGACATACAATAGGCCAGCCTATGCAACAATACAGAATTACTACTACCCTCTACTGACAAGATTGGCAGCACCCATCTGAGCAATGAAAAATGTGAATAGCAGACTTCTGCAACAAATTTGACCTGGTCTTTGACCTGGGCTGCCATAAATAAATCGTTATCAATGAGACTCCCAAGATTCTTGACTACCTAAGATAGCTGATGGGGGTACAAACCAGTTCCTTGGTCACAAATCAGAAGTTTAAAGGTATGTTTCTACAGTAATCAGACAGAAAAGGTTATTCTCTTGCATCAGGCAGAGATATTATCAGACAGCTTTTAGGACTGATGCCAGCAAGCACAAACTCTAAGAAAGATTTGCACGCAGGCCTCCGCTGGCCCCAGGAGGTGAGTGCACAAAGCGGGAGCACCAGGCTGAGCCCCTCCGCTTATGGGCCCGGCCCGGGAGGCATCCCGGAGACTCCATTACCGGCACCAGCATCTCCTGCCTTGGTGGGGTTCCAAGATTGACTCAGCGCATTGCCGGGGGGTCTGGCCGGGCGAGTGTTGGCATAAATGGTGTGGTGCCCAAGTGTGGAACTCCTGAGGGCGAAATAGCTCGGTGGCCTGACCTGGACACACGGACTACTTCTGGCTCAGGCGCTTCCAGCCTGGAGACGCAGTGGGGCTCCCCCACGTACTGACCTTGATCCTAGATCTAGAGCCTAGAGGCCTGAAGGCAAGAACGATGGGTTGTCCCACAATCTACAGACTTAGGAATATGTCCCTTCCACCTCTCCTCTCACCACTCTTGACCTGGTGGCGAGATGGAGGACGTTACGGACGACGCTTCCCAGTAACACCAGGACCAGTGTTTTTCATTGGAACTATGACGAGGCCCACTGGGTGGATACCTTAACTGTTTTTTTCTTACTGCGGAGCCTGAACAACCTTGGCCGATGCCCGGTGGAGCTGTCCCATGCAGCTATAGAGGAGTCTGGCTCTGGTTCACTCCCTCAGCCGTCACCTACCCAGCCGGACATCTGACATTGTTTTTCCGCGTCTCCCCGTTGTGTTTCCTTCCCTCCCCCGCCTCCTCCCTCCATGATTCTTTGGCTGCCTCCCCTTTTCCAGCCCTGCTTGGAGCCGTGGAGTTCAGCTACCTTTGATTTATGTCTTTATATCCCGCCATTTTGGGATAATTGCTATCGGCGTCTGTGGGTCCTCCAACTTGGCGGTTTTGACCTATCGCCTGTTTATCCTTCTCTTCTAGTCTACTACCCCCCCCCCCACTTTTGGCCTCCCACACCCCTCCCCTCATATACTGTCTTTCACCATGACTGCTTTGTTCCCCCTGTTGCACTTTTCCCCCTTGCCGGTCTGCCTGACTCTTCTGCATTCCTTACCCGTTTACCATTCCCCCTCTACCTTACCTTCCTTTTCCCCATAAGACGTGCGTCTTGGCTATTCTACGCGCTAATACCTCATATTACTGTGTAATCTCATGTCTTTTGTTTTCTCCTATTGTCTATACTTGGCTCCTGTAACTGATGTAATTATGTAACCTGTAACTCGCTGATCCTCATGTAAAGCGCTCTGATACCTTCGGGTCTAGCCAGCGCTATATAAAACTTTGCAAATAAATAAATAAAGACTGCTCATAAAGGTGGGGAGAGTGACAGGCAGAGATAAAAGTGAAAGACAGGCGTTCACCCACCTTAATGCCATCTTGTCTATTCACAACACTTCCATATAGCCCAAAAGAATGGAATGGTTAGTTTGTCAAATGCTGTTAAAAAATCAAAAAGTATGGTGCACCTACATTGCCACTATTGGTCATCTGTGGAAGTCCATTCAGTAGAGCTAGGAGAGCTGTCCTGTCCATCAACAAGATCTGAAACCCATATGCAGGGAGTGGAAGAGCCTGAAAAATAATAAATAAATACATTAGTCTTCTTGGATAACCACATTTGTGGAGTCTAAGACTTGAAGAAGAGAAGCACAGTTGTAGATGTTCCTGGTTTACATATGAAGGAAATAAATAACTGGAACGCTTCTCAAATATACCACCTCCTATTGTAACGAACTTGCCCCACGGGTATAAGCGGTGAACTCCCTGAATTCGGTTTCAAAGAACATTGAGGTTTGTTCCTGTGGTGGAGAGTTTGTTTGTCTGATGGCGATTCATTGCGCCTTGAAGAAGCTGCTTGGACAGTGACCTGTTATTCTGGCGAGAGCTGCTGACCTCTGTAGGATTTACAACTAACTGGGAGTGCTGGATTCCGTAGTGGACTGGAACCTCTTGAATGGAGTGAATTGGACCTCTATTCGAAGGACTACACATGCAGCAACATTCAGTACCACCTATGGCCTGTGTAGGAAGTTTTTAGGAAGCCCCATTTACAGCGTGTTGTAGTAATCCAGCCTAGATCCAAGCAGGGCTGTGAAGGCTCAGATGTGGCTTCGAGTGTTAAGATAGGCAACATCCTCCTTAAAAATCTGAGCGAAAAGAATATGCAGAGGACATATAAATACAAATAAGAGAGACCATTGTCAACTTTGAGTGTAATTTCATCTTGCATTTACAACCCTGGCATCACTTATCTTCGTTATTTCATCTTCTCATATACCAACAGCATTAAAGCCATGAGTGATTCTTGCCTATATTTCTCATTTGCTCTCTCTCACCTTTCATTTCTCCACCTCTTTTCACTAGCTCAGTAATAATCTCAAACTCATCTTTTCAGCCTCCCTATCTCTCTTGTGTGTCTAACCTCTCCCACTGTATCTATCATCATATACCTCCAGTCAATCTCTGTTCACCAAAATACCCACACAAACGGCAAACCAAACATTTATCCATCAACACAGGATCCTTCAAGATCCTCCTCTAGAATGCCCACTACAATAGAGGGAACACCAAGGGCGTCCTTGAACAATTCAGCACCACATTCAGAGCCTGACCAAATTCCACACACCATATCATACCAAGCAGGTTAAACCGAACCCCAGTGCCCCTTGGCACTCCCTAGACTTCAATACTAGGAAGTGCACAGTCAGAAATCCTCCCAGCCTTCAAATCTGAACGCATCAACCAGAAATTCTCCATCTTCAAGGAAAAAATTGATTGGTACATAAAAACCACCTAAGAAGTAACCAATGAAAGTAAAGCCATCACATGCCTTCATCCAGAACACTCCATCCCACCATGCCTTGTGTGACTTGAACCTTGCTATGTACTCTATTCTCCGTCATGTATGACATATTTATAATCTGTAAGTGTGTGTCTGTAACACCACATATACTCCTTACCCATGTAAAGTATGCCGCTGGCCCCAGGAGCTATTCCAATCCGCATAAATATTCCCAGCAACATACAAAACAAAATAAAAAGGCGGTGCCTCCGGTCGCCTTTTCCACTAACCAGACAGTGAAAAGGTTTCAGGTCCATTCTGTGCCTCTGCTAATCTTGCATGACATAAGGCTACTGTATCCACAAGAATCCCCAGCCAAAATTTTAAAACTGTTTGCTGAATATGATTGACAGTGTACGCCAGTCTTCAAAGATAGCTATTGTCAAGTTAGGGACATATTGCAACCGGCTAGCTGCAAAAGTAGAACAGGAAACATCTTGGATGTTTTCTTGTGATGCTCATTTTCTTTTTGGCTAACATCTCTCTAACCACTCATATGATTGGAAAAAAAGTTTTGGGGCTAAAGCTAGCCATCTGTAATATTCATAATCACATTTAACCTCCTGTACAGAGCAAGATCCCATGCAAATTCTGATATGGAAGTTTATCCAGGTTTCGTTTAGAATTTTGTGAATAAAAGGGATGCCCGTAAAAATGGAAAAACGTACCAATTCACGGCATAATTACGCTATTCAATTTATTACTTCTAGTAATCTATACTGTCCTCTGGCCACCTTAGTCTGTCGAGATTTCTGGGGACCTTTTTCATTTTAGAAAAATGTATAGTTTCAAGTTCACTGCTCTGAGTTGGCCAGTGCTTAGAGTTTATGGAATAGACAATAATTGAGAAATATAAATGATAAACCTGTTGTGGTGTTGGGGAATTTGAATTATTAAATAACTTTTTAATTGCAATTTAATAAGTTGTCATATGCTACTCATTGTGAACCATTGCTTGGATGCACCCTTTTGGTGCAATGACACAGGTGGCAGTTCAAAGTCTACTCAGGATTAAGAAAAAACAAATCCATGAAAACAAATTGCCAGAGTTTGCTGCAGTCTCTGGACCAGCTGTTGTTACTAGTTTTAGATACGTTTCTGAGCTGGCCATAGTTGTGAAGGTGGTGCTTGTACGTGATCTGCATGCTGGGTGATGTATATCATGGGTAGAGTTTTAAAGTAGGTCATCCTGTCTTCTGAGTGGTTTTATAGTTACTCCATTCTGATCTTCCATCTGTAGGACTAACACAGATTGACACCACCTGACTCTAAGGGGCACCAAAATCTTGAGAATTTCCTTAAACCAAGGATGAAAAAGTACAGACACTGGGGCAGAAATATGTGGAGGAGGGAGAAAATGCTGTTTCCTTAATGAAGGAAAAATGCATGCTTCACAGTACCCAAAACCAGAGCTGGGTGTTTCATACTCCCGGCCTTGTAATCTAAAAAGGTACAGCCAGTAAGTATGTTTCCAGTACCAAGTAGTTAATTCCGGTCTGTATCATACTGTTAGTAATCATGCCTGCTTTTCAGGTAGAAGCACGCGTTTGGTAAACTAGCTGCTTATTATGCCGACACACATGAAAACTATAGAGTGCTACCAACTTAGAGATAAAAACAGACCCAGGAAATAAACAATGAATAGGCATCTGTACCTTCTGGAGAGAAGAGCAGTTAGATTGAAGTTCCTGGGAACACTATACATCAGATAGATAAGACTCTCACTCTGTGCAGTTGTTTGTCGTACAAGGAGGCAAACTAGGTCAGGACATTGTCTTATCATGGAGGTCCGTCCATTCGTAGACCTTAGGGCCAGAAGTACTAAGCATTTTAATGGTCACAAACACCACAATTTGATGTTCGGTGTTTTTAATGCAGCCTTGTTCCCTTTAAGAAAAAACGGGCTGCATTTTAAAAATAAAAACTGTATTTAAAGCAGTTACAAACATGGTGGTCTGCTGGCCCCTAGTTAATAAAGATCTTGTTATAAACTGGTATGCACTGAGGTATATCTTCATGTACACACTTTAAATTTGTGCTGCATTTTATATCTTCATTTACAGTTCTTTGAATATACAACAAAGCAAGAAATCCGATTTAACTCTGTGACAGAACTATGTGCAGAAGTACCTGAACATCAGACCTTTATTGGAATGAAGTACTGCCCAAAAGACTGGTATCCCATTCCAGCGAATATCATCTGGGAGTTTAAACAAGTAAGTACTCGAGCCTCTGACTTCCAGAGACAACATGCACCCCAGAAGCATTTAAAATAGAGTGCTGACCTACTTTGACCACATGCGTGTTTATAAGCATTCATAAGAGCTCACAGACTAGTCAGTGTCATAAACAAAATGATGACTTTGACTTTACAGGGCACACTAAGCATTGGCATCCCCTGCTCTTTAATGTTTTACCATTGGGTTGGCCTTAAGCAACAATTCACTTTTGCTTAAATATACACTTTATAGGTGCATATAACGTATTTTGGAATTTTATTGAACCATTTCACACTAATATATTATGTTTGGACAAATGAACTACGTGGAAATAATAAATTATTGTAATATGGCCTAGGAACCTATTAACTTCCTTTCCTAAAATACAAAAAGGCAGAATCCCTGATGTACAGTATGGCAGACAGGGTTCTCTGCACAAACATGCTCACAAATTTGACAGTCCTCTCACTCTAATTAGAGTCAGGCAGAGCGTCATGTTTCCTCTGATGCTGCCCTCACTGATTCTGCCAGCAGAAACCTTTCACTGACAGCTGGACAGACTTGGGGTCATTGGTGTAAGTACATCAGTTTTCAACCCTATTTAGAATTCTTGGTGCAGTGTTAGATCACTGATGCCAGCCATTCATTAAAAGAACATAAGGAGCCGATAATATAGACATCAAAATATTTGAAGTTTTTTCTGAAGCAAACCTGTTAGGGCAATCCTCAGTGGAGCTCTACTGTAATAAGCTGACTACATGACATAAAAATTCTTCCTCATTCCGGTGCTCCATTTATGCAAAAGAGAACTGAATTCTAGTAAATGCTGTAAGCAGTGTCTCTAGTGTCTGTGGATTAGCCACTCCTTGTGTGGCATTTGCCTTTCTTTTGTTGTATTCCTCTTAGGGTGTCCATAAACGGGCTTTCCAGTATCATGTAGTCAAGAACAAAAGAATCCCCCTTTCTGCTGATAATTGAGACCCAACAGTGACACACTTCAAACACCAGAACAAGACAATTCAATATCACTCAATCACCAGAACATGACACTAACACCCTCAATAGGCCAAGTGTTTGCAAATACAAATGTTTATTCCAATTAATAAAAAAGTTTTTTTTGAACTACAATTCATCATATACATCATATACAGTAAATGATCCCATGATTATACATAAATAAAAACAGTGTTAAAAAGGTTAAAAAACATACATTCAAAACACACAAAGCGATCTTGGGAGAACAAGCAAGAAAAATTATTTTCTTATCAATCATAAAGAATCCCTGAACCACGGAGCGGTTACCCGGTACGAGGCTTATACGCTTGGACTTTCGTAATCATAACATAGCCTAAAATAATAATAGGCATGTAACAGATGGACCGAGGATTACAACATATTTATGAAGCCCTGTGCCCAATCTAAAAATATAAAGGATATACATTTCCTGGAGTCTTGTTCTAGAATTATCAAAAGCGATGGTTGGCAGCTTGATGGGCCAGTTATAAAGTACGGCCTGTAGGAGAGACACCCATCCTCCGATAAGGCACTGCAAGGTTCTTTTCCTGAAATAATTCTTCGGATTTGTTGAGCCCTAATAACACAGATTGAAAACTGTATATGGGAGACGTTAATTCCTGTCCTGAAGAAGGTGGTTTTTAATTAGTACTGTCCACCGAAACGCGTCGACGCAACTTCAAGAAGGCAGATTATAGATTGTGGAGACATTTGTGATTCGAATAAAATCAAGTATTTTTCGAACAAAAACTTTATTGAAAACGATTGATCTCGATCTAATGTTTCTGCCTTTATGATTGATAAGAAAATAATTTTTCTTGCTTGTTCTCCCAAGATCGCTTTGTGTGTTTTGAATGTATGTTTTTTAACCTTTTTAACACTGTTTTTATTTATGTATAATCATGGGATCATTTACTGTATATGATGTATATGATGAATTGTAGTTAAAAAAAAAACTTTTTTATTAATTGGAATAAACATTTGTATTTGCAAACACTTGGCCTATTGAGGGTGTTAGTGTCTTGTTCTGGTGATTGAGTGATATTGAATTGTCTTGTTCTGGTGTTTGAGTGATATTGAAGTGTGTCACTGTTGGGTCTCAATTATCAGCAGAAAGGGGGATTCTTTTGTTCTTGACTACTGTCTATTTGGTGCCCCACCCCCTTTGTGGTTATAGGGCCCCTCTCATTCTCTTGGTTTCCAGTATCATGTCCTTATATAGGCACAATTCGCCCTGCCCTTATATAGGCATAAAATCCCAGCCCTTATTTAGGCATTAAACCGTGCACTCCAAATACAGGCATGGTCTCCGACATCCGTCCACCCTAACGTCACAACGAGTTCATGAAGAACAGACCCTTAGGCTGCGGGAGTTTCCCTAGCCCAGGACTATTGATTTCTTCAAGGACTCATATATTATGCATGAACCATTATTCCTTAGGGGTTCATTCATGACGTCTTCCGCTGTCCGACTCACGTCAATGCTAACATTCTTAGGGACTTCTCAGGTATAAATATACCTTCCCTAGCCCCTGTAAATCAGAGGAGACCTCGACTTCAGAGGAGCCCGTTTCCCGGCCTGACGCACTGAGAAGACGCTGTCATCCCTGCACGCAGAGAGTCCAGCTTCCAGTGATCTGACTTCCCTTGCGGGGTGTTGGAGTTCGAGTCTGGCAAGAGATTCCTACCTCTCTCATTCTTAAGGTATGGAGCTGACTAGAACCTAGAGGGACTCTTGGCATACTTGGCATACTTGGCATACTAGGCATACTAGCCTTAACATACTCTTAGTATACCATAGTAAGGAATACTTCACCTACTTCATACCTCTCCCTACACCTAGGTTAGGTTAGGTACATTGGGGTAGAACTAGATTAGAAACGCATCGTATGAGTACTCGCATTTTTAGTCTGTCATTTATGTAAATACATATATACTAAAAGATAATGCTATCGCAGTATTATTTATTTCTACTGCTCACACTGTACATTATTTATCTCGCATACTGTCTTGTGATCGTAACAGCACATTTTACTTACACCAGAAACAAGACTGTTCAATAAATCTTTTATTGAAACGCCCGTCTGTTCTTTCTGTGTAACTTGGAGAAAACTAAGCATGCACGATTGAGCTGAGTGAAATAGTTATCTATTGTTTCCACGACTCTGGGACACGTTCTGATTCTAAAGGGAAACAAAGTGGTCATGTTTTGCGGCTGCCAGAAACTACTCCCTTCTTGTCGTCAAGGAGTTTCTAGTGGCCTCTGAGCTAGCTGGCACAAGTAATTAAGTTTAATATACTCGATAGGGACATACTGACCTTAGTCCTATGTCAAACCTATAGGGGATATTATTCCAATGCGCAGAGCATATTAGGGAAATAGGAGCTACACTACATGGCGCCCAACGGTTTGGTAAGGCGGTAATTCAACGTTAGATACTGAGTAACTCAGCCGTGCTTTTTTCTCTCAGAGACCCCTACCCATATACTCCAAAAGACGTCTGGAGTGGGCAGGGTTAGTATCCACCAAGGCTACATAGGGCAGCACCCTATATATTAGCTGTTTGGTTTGCTCAACGTTGAAGGATACAGTGTTCCAAAATATTGTGCAACTTATCTTTGTTTCCTTGAAACTTGTTCTACATTTTTTAAAAAACAAAAATACCTGACTCCGACAATGACGCCGGAAACGGTGGAGCTGCGGTTGATCCAGCCCAAGCAGCAGTTTTTAACATTACAGGGTTAAATGAAACCGAGGAGGGTGTTATAGACATCACTCCAAATTTAAGAAGAGCCATCACTCTAAAACTCCTAAAACATGGCCTACCACCAAGAGGAGGTAGAGCAGTTTTCGTGATAGAGGCACACGAATCCTTTCAGACAGAGGTATTCTATTCATGGGTAATATTTCCTGAATCCAATCCAGTAACACACATGTTTCACTTCTACAAAGAAGATGATCCACCAGAGGAATACATTCCTTTCGAGGATATTGAAATTCCATTAACATACCAGGAGCATCAGCTCTGGTTTAAAGGCGCCCTAAAACATCACAAAAACATTACCAGGCTCGGTCCACTAGGTAGACCAGGAGCAACATGGCCGATTCTAGCCGGCTACACACCTCATCCTGACATTGAAGAAATGTCAGACGAGGAATTACTTACTCAACTCACAGAGTTAATAAAAATCTACAGACAATTGGTCCAATATGTCATGCGGACTTTCACAGTCCAACCACCATTGACAATTCCAAATCAAACTCCTCAACAGGGGAATACACTAAAAATTACACCACAGACTCTATACGCAGTCATGGGTAAAATGCCCACAAAACGTGAGCAAATTCCATTCTGGATAGCTCAAAAAATTACTCAAATCGAAGCAGTATTTCCAAATACTAGCCCGTATGAGAAACACAGAATCCTGACAATAAGTTTAACGATGGGGCTCACACCACAACTGGAAGACTGCACCACTTGGGGCTCAGTCTTTGCTGCCATCTATACTAAAACACATGGCATTCCGTCAATTGCGGTAATACCTGATGTCCTGAAACAAATTCAAAACGAATACGGGGCAGAGCCTGCTCTAAATTTAGGTATGAAATTACTGAAAAATTTCGACCAGGTCTCAACAATAATATTATCTAATATTAAAGGGAGGCAGCAGCAGTGGCGATCCGCCAAAAATTAAGGGAATTCGATGTTACAGAACATCAAACTGAACTACCCAGAATTATAGAACAATCTTATGCAGAATTAGGCAGAGATAGTTTGGGTGGAAGACCAGTGAAGCCGAAACTATCTGAAAGTCCTGAGAAGGACTCAATTAAACAAACTCCTACATCTTCTAAAAAGAAGTGGGAGACTAATAAACAACATTCAAACGAGAAACGTTCTCAATCCCGAGGTAGGTCTCCTCAAAAGGAGCCCTCTGAAAGGAGGTATAACCTCAGGAATAGGGATAATTTGAAAAAACCTGACAGGTATCAAGATACTGATGCACGTTCCTCTCGTACCTTTCAGATCTCATCACAGACTTCGGAAAGAAGAGGACGATCAGAACATAGAGAAGAACGCGTGAAATCGAAAGACGAAAAACACGCTCCAAAAACTAAAGCAAAACCTCAATTCTCCAAAAAGAAAGTAGCAGGTCTAAAGATCAGACATGCCGAGAATACTGAGAACACAACTCAAGAACGGAGAATGGGCTCAGACAATGCTGGACAGTGCAGCAGAAGTCACAATAGCTCGCCAGAACCTGAAGGAACTTCTGGAGATAGTGGACTTGAATGAGTACATTAAAGTAGAGACTGTAGACACCAGGGTTAGTACTCCACAAAAGTTATATGAAATAACACTCCAGATGGAGGGAGATAAACCTAGACAGGTGAAAGCACTTTTTTGGGAAAGACTATCAAAGGGCTATGACATACTTCTAGCAGAAAAAGACTGGCCACCACAATTTGTCAGGGAGTGCCCACATGGCGAGGACATTATTATGCCTGCCTTCTCCAACCATATACCAATGCACCTAAGATATACATATGCCAGGAAATGGGCAGTGGCCCAGGCCCCAGCATTATATAAAAATCATGTAGGATGGGATGAGGACTCACCTCACCATAAAATACATCTGAAACATGAACCAACTGCACAAAGGCAGTACCCGATAAAGCAAGAAGCTAAAAACAAGTCAGGGAGATTTTAGATCAACTTGAATATCAAGGGGTGATTGAAACATGCACCTCCTCAATGAACAATCCTTTGTTTCCTGTCTCCAAACCAGACAATACATATCGTCTAGTTTTGGATTACAGACACCTAAACACTTGTTCTAAAACTTTTGCAGTGCAAAATGCACATAGCACAGCATTAATGAATAACATTGTGCGTAAAAAATATAAAACAACATTAGACATCTCAAATAGTTTCTTTTGTCAAAACATAGCACATGAAAGCAGGTACTTAACAGCATTCTCCATAATGGGGACCCAGCGTCGCTTTTGTCGACTCCCACAAGGGTTCAAGAACAGCCCAGGGTTATTCTCAGCGAGGGTAACGGAGTTACTACAAATTTATGACAATGAGGCATTGTCCTATGTCGATGACATCTATCTGACAGACGATGACCTAGACAAACACTTGAACAGGGTGAGCACCATTATACTGGGTTTCGCCTCTGAGGGCTACAAATTTAACTTTAAAAAGTCCAGAATTGCCCATCTCAATGTCCTATTTCTAGGATATGAGCTTTCAAGTGAAGGCAAGAGCTTGGCAGCTAACTTTCTAGAGAAATGTGCGCTGCTCCAACCTCCAAAAATGCTAAAAAACTTACAATCCATCCTGGGTTTCCTAAATTTTGGAAGAACATACATTCTAAACTACGTAGAAAGGGTTTAACCTCTCTACGCATTAATCAAACCTGATTTTTCAATCAAAAACTGGACACAGGAACACACAGAAATCTTGCGTTCACTCCAGGCTAACATGTTAGCAACAAATCACTTACAAACACGTGTAAGTCAACGAAATTTGGTGATCCGAATAATTTCGGGTCAATGCGGATTCACCTACTTAACCTTCAATGAGGGTGAGAAAATACCAATTGCATACAAATCTCATTTGTACACACAAGCGGAAATGCGCTTCAGTTCAACTGAAAGAATTCTAACAGCAGTTCAAACCGCTGTAGCAAAAGAAAGAGCCTTAGCCCAAGGGAAACACATTATTGTCGTAACCCCAGTACCGGCTTTAGAAGCGGTCACAAAAGCAAGCATTCCAAATGCTAAAGCATTACATCCAAGATGGATACAATGGGTTAATTCTCTTGCTGCAACAGATGTTGAATATGTTTTTGATCCAGATTTAAAAACACAAGCATTCCTGCAAAATGAACAAGAATGTCCTCTGCCCACTGAGATTCTGCCTCTCGATCAGTACGAATTCATAATTTACACTGACGGATCCGCACAGCCCGCAACAGGGAGTAAGCAAGCTTACAGTGCAGCGTGTGCAATCGTTAAAGGTCGCATGCGAAATGGCATCTTCAGACCTATGGTCACAAAAACTCAATCTCTAGGAGATTGTACAGCTCAGCGAGCTGAACTACAAGCATTCAAACTGGCACTTGAAAGTACAGATCGAGAATTCCCCACACTAATAGTGTGCGATTCCTTTTACTGTGTTCAGTCGTATAATGACTATATACGAAACTGGCTTGAAAATAATTTCAAAGATGCGAAAGGTGGCACAATAAAGCATAAAATGCTTTGGGAACAAGTAGTTCAGTTGAAAAACGAACTACCAAAGGCTCACGTGATCCACACACTGAGTCATCAACGTGATGGCGTTCACGTTGCAGGGAATTCATTGGCTGACGAAGCCGCAAAGGGGGCTGTTCAGACGGCTTCCGTAGCTGCGATCACTCGTTCAAAAACAAAAATAGACGGTGAGATAATGTTGGCTGTCAATGCTTCAAGCAAGGGCAGCAGTGCAGCGTTACCAAAAAGTTTCCACTCAAGTACTCTTATGTAATTGATGCGAACAACGTTCCTTTTGCTCGAATCCCTGGAGTGGGGGATAGGGTAATTCCAAACATGAAACGTAGAGCAGCCTTGATTTATGAAACACATTTGGGGGAGGGTCTGTCACATCAAGGGATCTCTAAAACAATTTTAACGTTAAAAGAGATGTACTGATGGCCTGGAATGAATACAGAAATTCACATATTCATCAACAACTGCTTAGACTGTAAATTACAGTGTGAAAACCACCAGACACCATGCTGCGAATGCGGCAACCCAGTACAGACACCACTGTTAGACAGCATTAGACTATCTACGCGCATGCGTCCTTCTGGACAAATGCAATCCCACAAATACTGAATCTAGGTTCCTATGGATATGACCTCAGCGCTCGGCTGACGCTCGAACTGTTATAAAAGATTTGCGAGTCTTTATAGGCACATACGCAATAGGCACGCTACATTCTGACCAGGGTCCTGCGTTTAGCTCTCTGGCTTACATAGAAGCCATGGCCAGTCTGGGCGTTGCATTGCGGTACTCCTCTCCATTCCATCCTGAGGGAAATTCGGTTGTGGAAAGGAAAAACCGGGACATAAAGCAGTCTATAACAGCTAGGGTATTAGGTTTGGGTGATGGGTGGGTCAAACACCTTAATGGGGTCCAACGCTCATTGAACAATCTGCCAAGAAGTTCTCTAGGGGGTCACTCCATATGAGGTCCTATTTGGGACAAGAATGTGGGTACCAGACCTTGAACACGTAGGCACAGTGGTGGAAAATAAACCGTTTGATATCAAAGATCGTTTGGCTGTTTTACAGGAACTGAATGAATTAAGAACGAAACAAAGCAACGTATTCCTACAGCCAACCACCACTGGGGAAAAATCGGCGGTCCCAGCAAGGCCTGTCTGGATTCCAAAAGTTGGGGATCTAGTCAGAGAAAAGATTGCGGACAAGAAGGAATTTGGACCTTCTTACAGACAACCAGTACCTGTCCTAGCAGTTCAAGGAACAAGAACAGTACTTCTGCCGCCCCTTGCTGGAAGAAAGGAGAAAAGATTTGTGTCTATCGACCTCATCAAACAACAGTATGTGGCCAATACTAAACAGTAGGCCTCGTGGACTCCGACCTAGTAGCAGATGCACTCCTCTCGCTACTATCCAAGAGGTTCAGACTGAAAGACTGATAACCATCGAGACTTCAGCAGTAACAGATGAAGGACTAAGCAACAACGCTATGGAACTCATCCCTCTTGAAAACCAAGTAACAGTTCGTCCAAATACGCCTGTCTACACCAATGTAGCAAGTGATCAACTGGTTCCAGCGATTTCTACAAATCCTGATGCAATTCCAACAATTGATAGAACTGCTTCTGGCTATTTCATTAACTTTGATACGTTCTCAGAAGATCCGATTGAACCTGAAACGATGCCAGCATCATTAACATTCAAGAAGCAAGAGACTTGTCATCAGTGAACATCACAGCCGTTCCTGTACAGGATGGTATAGTGTGGGACAAAACAGATTTTGACATCTTCGGCCCGACGGAACAATTGAACATTCCACATTTGTTTAAAATTTCAATAAGTGATCTAATTACGTCCAGTACCTATTCAGATGATTGGGACTTTGAGACTGTTAATGACATAATGTTTGACCTAGAAAAATCTGCTGCATTTTCTAAAAATGAATATTTAGAGGGTTCATCAGACTATGAACAACTGTATTGTTACAACCACTATGGTCATCATTATTTGCATAAATCTGCATATCCAAGAAATGTGTTTATGTTTAACCAATGGGAGCATTGTCCTACACCACCACAAGGTAGTTCAAAAACATTTGCTAAAAAGTTTCCATATTTTTCAGGTTACAATACATCTGACCCAGAATCATTTTACTTTAGAAATGTAAACAAAACAGGACTGAAAATTATGTTAACTAATACAAAACAGATTTACTCTGCAGCATTTATTGCCCAACTGTCTAGATAGGGTTTCGACTTATGGAAAGACACAATAGACACAAAAACTGTCTGGGGTACTAAAGATTGGCAAGTGCAGGGGATAGAAGCTTTATTTAGAGCCTGTATCATCCCTGAACAAATAATGTTCTTGAATGAAACCATCCAACAAACATCTTGTCTTGGATTAGCCAAGATCAAAGAGATGAAAACACCTTCTGTACCAACACCTGCAAGTGATAACGATACACAGGCAGTGGTGACAGTTGACAATATACTACAACTCAACAGATCTAATCCTGATTGGAAAAAATGGTTGATCTGGCCCACAGACACGAATAACTGTCAGGAAAGATTCCTGAATAAAACTCAGGGCTTTACTATTAATAGGCCAGACCCAAGATACGTCCAAAGACAGCATCCGGGGGTAGTAACAACATACAGTGTAGGAAAATTATGCCTCGATTGGCTGCATAAGTCTACACTACAGGATGTGAAACAACACTTATCCTTACTTAAAGAGGACGCAGACCTTAGGGAATTCTTGCTTGGACCAAGAAAACCGCGTCAAAAACGTTTCATATATGCCGGCATTTATGCTGCCTATAGTGAAGCATGGAAAGTATCACAGATGGAGGCCGCTGAACGAATACGTGAACTTGATCGTATTAATTTAGAGAAAACACTCTCTGTGGTCGACAATGGGTTAACAACTTTGTCCTCCATAATATATTCATTGGATGGCATTGTATCCTCTGCTATCGACATACTAGAACAAGATTTGGCGATGTTACAACAAGGTCAGTCTCAATTACGTTCTATTGTGTTATTAAGCTGGACGCTGCAATCTTTGCGAGCGGGCTATGTGCCTTGACGTTTTATCAACACGTCAGCTCTGTTTGCAGAATACAATCTGACTGATAAACAGATCGAATTGGCACAAAGAGGAGCAAGGTATACAGTGCTGAGCATTGAAAAACTGGAAAAATTACCATTCACAGTGGCAGAAAAACCAGCTACAGAATGGCTTATTCATGGCAAAATAACATTACCTGTGACTACTTTTCAGTTTCAGTATTGCCTCAGACAAATGCAAGCAGGCAAATATGAAAGGTTGGGTAAGGAATACATTAAGACATCTTGGGATTTACCGTATACATATAGATGTTGGAGTGGGGATCGTGAAGTGTTTTTGAGCGGTACACACTGTAAACGTGCACTGAGCGGTTCACTTATATGTCAGGACATTTCTTTACACGGGGCTTGTAATGGTTCTGTGGCAAATTTGTCTTGCCATCAGCAGGGTACACCAGCTGCTGTGATTAATCCAGCGTTTGGACAACTTTCTAATGGGAGTTACCTTATGTTGAATGATCAGAGTTGCTGCGGCATGTTGCCAGGCATCCCATATCTAGTAACGGTCAACTCCAGGGTCACTTGCTGTATGCAAGTATTGTTTGCCCCAATAGACACAGTCAGGGAGTCGCCTCTATGGCCTTCGCTGAACGTCTCTTTTATAAGATTTGATACTTTGAGCAGAATGAAAGCCATGCTTTTACAGCAAACAGTGCCTTTGACCTCGGCCAAAGAAACCTATGATCTACAAGTAGCAAGGACTTCGGCTGAGATACAGACTTTAATACGTACAAACTGCCCTATACATTTCGTAGAAATGATAGGACGTATCTTCAATATGTCTGATACAACCGGAATTGTACATGTATTTAAGAGCATCTGCTCCGGTCTGTTAGCACCTTTCCAGGCAATACTCGGAATCATCCCGAACTTTGCACATTCGGTGTTTGGTGGCATACCATTAATTCTAGCACTTGTTGCCGGAATTCTATTTCTCTTCCTGCTATTGCGCTATGGCCAGCCTATTCGCAGACATCACTCCGAGCGAAATGGAGAAAGCTCTCCTTGAACGAAAGTGCCGTGAGCGAATAGTACAGCTATTGGGCATGACTCGTCTACGGGACCTGAATACCATGTGGTTCCTGTCATTCAGACCAATCTGGCAAGATTGCATCTTACCTGTTCTACGATGCCTGCTATGCGGTGAAGAATGCGTGTTGGACACTTGTCTAACATTTCCATCAGCAACGCCAACGGACGTCGATACTTTGCTGGTCCCGATAACGGCCCATGCTCTGTGTTGTCCCCAGAAGCTACCAATCCTGATGTCAGCATTCATTGAGATCTCACAGACGCTTCCGGCTGCTGCTGAGGTACGAGAAAGATCTACAGGCACACAGGTAACAACGGACGCGAACATTGCTGCGGCAACCTATGCTTCAAATCTCTGTGCAGTTAATCTACTACGCGAGGTGTTCCAACTGACACCAACTTCAGTGGATGATGTTTTGTCTATAGAAATAGATGATCTCATGTTTACACCAGACCCGTAAACTGACTCTGATTCAGCATACAGTGTTCCAGAGATGCAGTAACAATTTGGCCTTCATTTTCAAAAAACTTGGAACTCTACCAAAATTGAACTTTTTTTCCTATTTTTAGAACGAAAATGGCACTTCAATCTGCTTAAAGTAGAACTAGCCTTATAGTACAGGCTTCACGGTACTTCCACGGACACTTAGTCATCTTGTGTGTCTAGAACAGTTCATTAATTTTCATGACATGAAATGACTTTGATTTTTGAACAACTTATCGATCATTTTCTGTCACATGTAAATATTACTGCTTATTTTCATTCCAATTGCATTTATTTTCGAACTTTATGCCTGAAATGAAAAGCATTGCTTAATATGTACAGTACCTTTTTGCATTTTTACTATTTTTTTTAATGCTTTTAAGAAATATTTTTTAAATATGCGTTACTCCATTTAATGTTTAGCATTTTAAATGTTTAGCATTTTAGTATTATCGTACACACGAAAGTGGAGTGGGTGTTGTATTCCTCTTAGGGTGTCCATAAACGGGCTTTCCAGTATCATGTCCTTATATAGGCACAATTCGCCCTGCCCTTATATAGGCATAACATCCCAGCCCTTATTTAGGCATTAAACCGTGCACTCCAAATACAGGCATGGTGTCCGACATCCGTCCACCCTAACGTCACAACGAGTTCATGAAGAACAGACCCTTAGGCTGCGGGAGTTTCCCTAGCCCAGGACTATTGATTTCTTCAAGGACTCATATATTATGCATGAACCATTATTCCTTAGGGGTTCATTCATGACGTCTTCCGCTGTCCGACTCACGTCAATGCTAACATTCTTAGGTACTTCTCAGGTATAAATATACCTTCCCTAGCCCCTGTAAATCAGAGGAGACCTCGACTTCAGAGGAGCCCGTTTCCCGGCCTGACGCACTGAGAAGACGCTGTCATCCCTGCACGCAGAGAGTCCAGCTTCCAGCGATCTGACTTCCCTTGCGGGGTGTTGGAGTTCGAGTCTGGCAAGAGATTCCTACCTCTCTCATTCTTAAGGTATGGAGCTGACTAGAACCTAGAGGGACTCTTGGCATACTTGGCATACTTGGCATACTAGGCATACTAGGCTTAACATACTCTTAGTATACCATAGTAAGGAATACTTCACCTACTTCATACCTCTCCCTACACCTAGGTTAGGTTAGGTACATTGGGGTAGAACTAGATTAGAAACGCATCGTATGAGTACTCGCATTTTTAGTCTATGTCATTTATGTAAATGCATATATACTAAAAGATGATGCTATCGCAGTATTATTTATTTCTACTGCTCACACTGTACATTCTTTATCTCGCATACTGTCTTGTGATCGTAACAGCACATTTTACTTACACCAGAAACAAGACTGTTCAATAAATCTTTTATTGAAACGCCCGTCTGTTCTTTCTGTGTAACTTGGAGAAAACTAAGCATGCACGATTGAGCTGAGTGAAATAGTTATCTATTGTTTCCACGACTCTGGGACACGTTCTGATTCTAAAGGGAAACAAAGTGGTCATGTTTTGCGACTGCCAGAAACTACTCCCTTCTTGTCGTCAAGGAGTTTCTAGTGGCCTCTGAGCTAGCTGGCACAAGTAATTAAGTTTAATATACTCGATAGGGACATACTGACCTTAGTCCTATGTCAAACCTATAGGGGATATTATTCCAATGCGCAGAGCCTATTAGGGAAATAGGAGCTACACTACACTTTTTCAGGTACAAATTGATAAATCAACCCATGATTGAGAAGATAGCTTTGTAACTTATGCTCTCCGGGAGACTCAGGAGTTCATTGCTGAGACAAAGGAGTCAGAAAGATAGTCTTGCATGCTGCCAATCTTTCCTTCCTGGACGGAATGTTTGTATGGTCAGAATGAAATCTCTGAGTTGGAGGATGTACCAAACTGACAGCATTTCCAATTGCGGGTGACCTGGAGGTATGGGTACATTGAAAGCATTTCTGCGGTCTACTTGTGACCTAATATAAGGGTCAGGCCCAAGGAAACCTGTCAGGCCTAACACTGGATGCACCTAGGATCCTCCTAGATTCCTTCTCTGCCCTCAGCCCAAGTTCCCTGTATTAATTGTATTACTTAAAGCAGCTTGATCCAACATTTCTCTGCAGGTGCCACTGCGATTTTTGCTTGAAGCTCTTCAGTAACTGAGGGCACTGTTTCCACTGGCTGTAAGTTAATACACTGCAAAGAGTGGAAGGGCTAGCACTTCAGTGGGATCTTTTCTGACTTGACAGCAGTGTTAAGGTACACGCACCAACTTCGAAAGGATGGTAAAATGTTTAAGGTGCCATCTTTTGATAAAAGTATTAACCACTAATTTAAGTCATCTCTTGGGTTGTATGATAGAAGCACGAATGGTTTTACCACCCATGCCTCTACCACGCAGCCTAAACCACGAATGCGCCTTAACCACGTATTCCTTCACCACGCATGCCTTTACCACATAATTTCGTGGTAAAGGCATGAATAGTAAAGGGGTATGCGTGGCTAAGGTTGCGACCCCCCTGCCCTAAGCTACAAACTCCCCCCCGCCCCCTCCCCTCCCTGAGGTCCAAATACCACAACCCCCTCCCAACCCTTTACAAACACTACCTCGACTCCCTCCCACCCTCTTGCAATGTCCCTAAAACTACCCCAACCCCTTCCACTGTCCTTAGGCCTAAAACCCAAACCCCTATTTTAAAAACTACCCCGACCTCCCTCGAGCCCTAAAAACTACCCCGCCTTCCCCTAAGCCCTAAAAACTACCCCGACTACCCATTCCCCTCCCCCTGAGGCCCAAAACCCTGTCCCTTAAAAAACACTATTCAGACCTCCTCCCACCTCCTACGCTGTCCCTAAAACTACCCCAACCCCTTCTACTGCCCTTAGGCCTAATACATGAACCCCTAATTAAAAAAACTACCCTGACCCTCGCCTAGCCCTGAAAACTACGTCTGACCCCCCAGCCCTGAAAACTACCTCCGACCCCCACAGCCCTGAAAACTACCCCCGAACCCCCAATCCAGAAACTACCCCCGACCCCCCAGCCCAGAAAACTACCCCGACCCCCCTTAGTCCAGAAAACTACCCAACCCCCCAGCCCAGAAAACTACCCCCAGCCCAGAAAACTACCCAGCCCCACTTACCTCACCGCAGCTCTCTTCCTGTCGCGGTCTTCCTGCTTCCGTCCCGCTGCCTGCAGCAGGCCGCAGCTAGACCGCGCACTGCCTCAACCACGCAAATGCATGGTTAAGGCATATGCGTGGTTCAGGCAAGCGTTATGTTATCCGGATTTATAAAGCGCATGGCTGTCCCAGCATCAAGGCGTCCCAGCGCTAAAGCTAGCAGAAGCAGAGGGAACAGGGGAGCTAGTAACTGGAGAATAGCCACGTCTTTTTTTTTTTTAAATCTTTTTTATTCATTACAAGGTTACAGGTTTCAATCATTATACATACAGTAACGTTCAGGGATGTGGTTTACATTACATACTGTTTCATTTACCAGGAATCAGCCGTATTAGCTATCGGTTCCACCTCTGGCCCACTTGCACTTAAGCTACTCCGGGTTTAGTGCCGACCCCAGCTGCGGAGGTTCGCAGATTCCACCCCTATAGTTATTCCAGTTTTCCCAAATCTGCACCCACTTTTTGGGACATCCTCTAGATACATAAACTGTCTTTTCCATCACCATGCTCCAGTCTATGTCTCTTTCCCATTCCTGTATCGACGGTGACTCCAGAGCCCCCCTCAGTCTTGCCATGTTTCGTTTGGCTATCATTAGGCCCAGCGCCACCCATATTTTCTCCTTTCCACTCAGGTCAGACGGACCCCATATATTTAGGAGGCACTGCTTAATGCTATTCTCTATTTTATTCCCACCACCTCTTCCATGCATGCTATCAGTTCGGCCCAGTAGTTTTGTATATGGGGACAGTTCCAGATTATGTGTATAAAGGTGCCTTCTTGCCCGCAGCGTCTCCTGCATTCTGAATCAGTTCTATAGCCCATTCTTACCAAGGCCGGGCCCGCAAGATACGTCCTGTGAAGGATTTTGAGCTGCACAAGTCTCAACTTGGAGGAAATAGCGATCTCTCTAGGGGAAGCAGTTGCCTCTAACCATTCATCCGCCTCCATCTCTGCTACGTCCATCTCCCATCTAGTCCGGAGCCGAGAGAGAGGGTCAGTCGTGTTGCTTATTATTTTCTTATAAATCAGCGAGATGGACTTTTCTGGCATATAGCCGTCTAGGATCCTATCCTCCAGTGGGGAAGACTCGGGGAGTGTTTCACCCTTCGTAATAGTCGTTTGCAGTGCGTGCCTGACCTGGAAGTATCGAAAATACTCTGTCGGTGTAAGATCGTAATCAGTTTGTAACTGAGTAAAAGCCACCACGTCTCCCGCCTTCCATAAATCCTCTACCTTGGAGATGCCAATCAAGTCCCACCGATCAAACCCCTTAGTTTTCCTTAGGGTGCCTAGCCTATCCGTGTCCCACAGTGGGGTAGCCCACTTCGTGACTGTTCGCCAAGTTTGAACTGCGTGTAACGTGGGTCCCGTGAGGTTCGGTTTATTTGACTTGGAATAGAGTACCCTTGTGAAGTCTCCCCCCGGTAGTAACCACCTATCCATTTGGTACCCAGGGTCACCGGGTGGCCTATATTGACTGTGGTTGATCGCTGCAAGCTGCGCCACCCAGTAATATCGCTTGATATCCGGGAGGCCAATACCACCGTCGTACCACCCTCTTGTGAGTTTCTGGATTGAGATCTTGGGCTGTTTCCCCTCCCATAATAGTTCTCTCTGGACAGTTTCTATAGCTTTAAAAAATTTCGTTTTTACTGGACTCGGGGAATTCTAGAGGGCATAAAGAAAACGCGGCAGGGACATCATCTTAAAGAGCATTGCTCTACCAAGCAGGGATATAGGGAGTGATTTCCAATGCCACGTCTTGATCATTTTCCTAAAGCTCCAATGGTCCTGCGTGCTACGGACAGCCAGAGGGATGGAATTCCAGAGGGCAGGTGCCAGAGCCCGGAACGAGCGCCCCCCTGCGCTTGTCCTGTGCACCCACGGTACATGAGCCAGGTGCAAATCCGCAGAACGCAAGGCTCGGGCGGACATACAGAGAGCACAGCTCGCTCAAGATTTGGGGACCCAGGCCATAGAGGATCTTGTGAGTCATACATAGGGCTTTAAAGTAGACTCTCTTCTCTATAGGTAGCCAGTGAGCCGGCGAAGAAGGTCTGAGGCATGGCAGTACTTAGGTAATGCAAAGAGCGAGCGGGCAGCCGCGTTCTGTGCCCGCTGAAGTATTTTAGTCACAGATTTATTAATGCCCAATAGCAACCCATTACAGTAATCTAACCTTGACAGCACGGTGGATTGGACAATCATCTGTCGAGTAGGTGCATCAAAAAGTCCCAGGATGGGCTTCAGGCCACGTAGAAGACCAAAACAAGTACCGGCCACTGCCTTAGAGTGTCCCTCAAACGAGAGGGCACCATCCACCAGAACTCCCAGGTTCTTGACACCAGATTTGGGGTGCGGTGGTGTTCCAAGGGCCGCGGGCTACCACTGACTGCCCCACAGATGGGTGTCTCGACCTACCAAAAGCACCTCTGACTTGGTGGAATTTAGTTGTAAATAGTTGCTCGCCATCCATTCAGAAATGGCAATAAGGTCTTCTTGGAATTTCACCTGGTCCTGGTTGGAATTGCTGGAGAAGGTGAACACCAATTGGGTATCATCAACATATGATACCAGGGCAATGTTTCGCGTTTTGCCATAAGGGCCAGGGGACGTATGTAAATATTAAATAAAGTGGGGCTCAGTGCCGATCCCTGAGGCACACCACACCGGAGAGGGTGAACACAAGAAGTAAATGGGGGAGCAGAGACCTGGAAAGACCGATCGGCCAAGAAGGACAAGAGCTAGGCGAAGGCCTTGCCTTTGACACCGATCTTCTCCAGCCGGCGCAGCAGGATCTTATGGGAGACCGTGTCAAAGGCTGCGCTCAGATCCAGCAGGATCAGAGCCGAGGTTCTGCCCTCATCCAAGGCGGACCGTAATTGCTCCATAGCCGCAAGTAGTGCAGATTCGGTGCTGTGTCTGGGGCGAAAACCGTTTTGTGACATATCTAGGATCGAATTTACTTCTAGATATTGAGTCAAAATATTGTTGACATAGGACTCCATAATTTTTGCAAAATACGGGAGCAGAGATGTTGGGCGAAAGTTTTCCGGCTGAGATGCGTCTAGCGTCGGTTTTTTTAACAAGGGAATTACTTTGGCATGTTTCCAGGACTTAGGGATCGATGCCAATAGTAGTGACCTATTGATCAGCTCCCAGCCCTCCTATAGGAGGCAGTGATGGAATTCTCTGAAGAGGTTAGGTTTCAAAGGATCGTCGGGAGAACCTGACTTTACCTTCACCGACAGGGATTCCATGTCTTTGGAAGACATGGGCTGAAAGATGTGAAGGGAATGAGTCACAACATCCTGGAGGAAACTTTCCTGACTGTCGGGGGTAGCCTTCTCCGGACTGAAAGTGCTATAAATTCGTTCCACCTTGCTGATAAACAATTTAGCCAGTGTCTTGCATTGTAAGTTAGAGGATATGATGCTGTTGACAGCTGTGGCATTTTTTGCATTTCTTTCATGAGTTCAAAAATGGTTTTGGTTGGGTTGCTGCTAGTAGCGATCATATTGGCATAGAACGTCGCCTTAGTCTTCCCGACCAATTTATGGTATGTTTAACTGCGTTCCTATAGACTGTCTTAGCTGTGGAATCGTAGGATCTTCTCTAGGCCCGATTTAGGGGCCCGATTCACAGAACTAACTTAAGACAAAATCCTAAACTTACTACCATTTTGGTATTCACAGAAGGCACTTACTCATTTTGGTATTCACAGAAGGCACTTACTTACTCATTTTGAGTAACTTACTCATTTTGTGTAACTTACTCATTTTGGTATTCATAGAAGGCACTTACTCATTGATGAGTAAGTGCCTTCTGTGAATACCAAAATGAGTAAGTTACACAAAATGAGTAAGTTACTCATTTTGGTATTCACAGAAGGCACTTACTCATTTATGAGTAAGTGCCTTCTGACTCATAAATGAGTAAGTGCCTTCTGTGAATACCAAAATGAGTAACTTACTCATTTTGTGTAACTTTACTCATTTTGTGTAACTTACTCATTTTGGTATTCACAGAAGGCACTTACTCATTTATGAGTAAGTGCCTTCTGTGAATACCAAAATGAGTAAGTTACTCAAAATGAGTAAGTAAGTGCCTTCTGTGAATACCAAAATGAGTAAGTGCCTTCTGTGAATACCAAAATGGTAGTAAGTTTAGGATTTTGTCTTAAGTTAGTTCTGTGAATCGGGCCCTAGGATCTTACATTTTTTCTTTTCCGCAATCAGAGACTCGTCATACCATGCGTTAGTTTGTATACGCTTGGCATGGTCAATTTTTGCCGGAATGCAGCTATCTAATGATTTATTAACCCAAGCCCGGAAGGCCACATCAGCTGCTTCCATGTCATTTGGCCATTCTGGGCGGTGGAAATTTAGTGAAGCTGTAAACATGGTTGAGTCTAATTTATGCCACAGGCGCTTCAGCGAGGGCGGGTGAAAAGATTTAAAAGTGAGGGGCCTTCTAAACAAAGTCGTAGAGAGATGAGGAAATGATCCGTCCAGAGCATAGGAAGGGGCGGTTTGGCCTCCAGGATCTGGAGATTCGAAAATACAGGATCCAGGAGGTGACCAGCTACGTGTGTAGGTCCTACGACCAACTGCGTAAGCTGGCAAGCCGCCATATCCCCCAAGAAATTGACAATATCATGGGACTCTTGGAGTTCTAGATGTAAATTGAGGTCTCCTAAGATGCTAAAATTGGCTGCCTCTAAGATTAGCGTGGCCGCAGTGTTAGCTAGGGCTTCTTGAAAGGCTTTCGAAGGGCCCGGTGAAATCCCAGATAGTGTAAAATTATGTGTCAGTGCAATTTTGAACTAAGCGCTTTCACAGTCTGGTATGTCCTTCGGGGAGAGGCTACAAGTGTACTCTGTTTTATATATAATAGCTTAACCCTCCCCCCCCCCTCCTCCTGACTGTTCTATTCTTAATACACATCGTGTAACCTGGCCACAGTGTCAGCGGTGAGCCATGCCTCCGTAAGAATTAAGATGTCTGGAGCAGTCTCTTGCAAGAGGTCTAATACCTCTGCGTGATGTTTGACTAGGGACCTGCAGTTGAGGCTGCAGATATTAAATTCCCTCAGCCCAGAAGTAGGCTGCACCATACGGGGGCACGGACTCACCCTGAAACCGCATATATTGCAGTGCAGGGAACAAGAATCCGGGTGCCAGCTGTAATGTCCGCATGCCACTAAAGGCTGCAGTGCAAGCAGAGATTCCCGTGTAAAAACTAACCTGCGGGGCCTTCCAGAACCAGGGTTCCTGGTCTGGCGACGTCCAGGCGCGGACGGGCTTGCCTTTGCGCGCCAGCGGCGCGCCCGCTGCTCGCGTCCGCTCCCGCATGCATCTGATAAAGGCATAGGCCACCGAACACTAGCCTGCCAACTTCCGTGTCAAGCTAGCACACCGGAAGTGAGTGTGAAACAAAGTCCCACCCTCCGCTCAAACGGCACTGCAGCGGCGGCGGCGGAACAGGGCAAGGACACACACCAAGGGAAAGAAGGAGAATCCCGCTACAAGCGGTAAGACAAGGATTAGACCGGAAAAATTACACTGCATTTAATTATAAAAGCAACTATAAAATGCAGTTAAAATTGTCGTTGTTTCGCTAAAAATACAATCTCCCTTCACGAAAGAGTCGTACGCTATGCAGACCCTGCCACTGTCTGCTTGTGCAGCGCGTCCGCTCCGGCATGTGTCTGATAAAGGCGTAGGCCACCGAAATCTGAAAGAGACACGTTAGTGACAGATTCCTTACCTTAGAATATCCCCAGGCGTCAGGCTGGATCCGGAAAGTTTTTGCGTAGCAGTACCCTTGCGCGTCGGTAGGCGGCGTTGTGCGGCTCAGCGTCCGTCGTCGGCGTCGTGATCGCCGGGATGACATCGCGGGCAGTACTTAGGCGCCGCCCCTGCGCGCTGACGTCAGTTCTTCTTTTTCCGCGCCAGCAAGCGCAGATCCGGGAAGAGCAGTGCCCTGGTCATTTTTTGACCATACTTTTTGGTGAATTTTTTCACTGTTTTTTCATCTTTCAAGGTGTCGTAGGGATGCCCGGCTTCAAGCGATGCGGCGCCTGTGCGCGGATGATGTCCGTCACCGACTTGCATTGGGAGTGTCTCTTCTGCCTCGGCCGAGGCCACGACACGGAGTCTTGTACCGACTGCCAGGCCCTCAACCCGAAAGCTTTGCGAGAGCGGTCTCGAAAGCTCCTGGAGGCCCGGCATTCGGCTCCGCGGAAGCCCCGGTCGCGTGAGAGGTCCAGGGGTCGATCGCGGAGTCCACACCGGTCGTCGGCGTCGAAGTCTTCTTCGTCCGGTAAGTCGAAACACAAGAAGTCCAAAAAGCATCATCGCTCTAGGACTTCGCCTCGCCGGTCTCGCGACTCGGCTGAGGCCCCTCCCGGCACCGTTCCCGCGGCCCCGGACATGCCTGTGGAGTCGCCCCCGCCATACCCGCCCTTCCCGGGTTCGGGGGCGGATCCGGCCAAAGTGCAGGAATTCCTGACGGCCATGGCCTGCCTCTTCGGGCCTCCAGGCCCCTCCGGTGCGCCTTCGGGTCCCGCGGGCCCTGATGGGGTTGCTCCGGCGTCGCCGACGGCTCCGGCCCCGGCGTCGCCCGTGCCTCCAGCCTCGATCCCGGCTCCGGCTTCGGCCCCGGCCTCGATCCCGGCTCCACAACCCCCATCGACGCCGGTCGACCTAACGACACCTCCGCCGGCGCCGATGTCTCCGGTGCCGTTCTCGACGCCGCCCTGGGCTCCGGGCGGCGTCGTCCCCCAGTTCCTTCCGGCTCCGGACATGGATCCGGACCGACGTCGCTCGACGCCGGCTCCGGCGCCGATGGGACCTTGGGTCCCAACTGTCCCTCCTCCTCCTTATTTTGAACCAGAGGAGGACCAGTTGGACTGGGAGGGGTCTGATGACCCTCTGACACGACACTGTCAGTACGATGAGGACTGGACAGAGAGTCTAGGGAGGCCAGTGGTCTGGATACTTCCCTGACACTGGCATGCTGTCTCCTCCCGTGGCTACGGAGGAGGGAGCCAATTTTGGTACGGTGTTGCGTAGGGCAGCTGGGGCCTTGCGTCTCCAACTCCCTACTTTGACGGTCAAGCCTAACATCTTGACAGAGGTGCTTCAGCCGGCAGCCTCCTCTGCGGAGACTGTGCTGCCGTTTAACGACGCCCTCACTGACGTTCTTTGGGCGCCTGGTCCAAGCCCAACACAGGGGCTCCTGTGGATCGGAACTTGTCACGACGCCATCGCCCAGCTCCGGGCGACCCCTGTTTCTCTCTGTCCACCCCACTCCTGAGAGCTTGGTTGTCCAAGCCTCCGCTTCCCAAACCGCCTTCCCTACATCTCCTCCGGATAGGGAATCCAAACGCCTGGATCAGTTTGGGAAGAAAGGTTTTTCTTCCTCCAGTGCTGGCTTGCGGTCCGTTAACACCGCTTGTCTTTTGGGCCGATATACCCACTCCCTGTGGGATTCGGTGGCGGATGTTTTGCCCCAGTGTCCTGAGGAGGTCCAGACACTGCTTTCCCGCGCCATTGCGGAAGGAAGGGATGCGGCTAAATACACAATACGTTGTGGCCTTGACACCGCCGACTCGCTGGGCAGGTCTATTGCAACGACGGTGGCGCTCAGACGCCACGCCTGGCTGAGAACCACTGGTTTTCAGGGGATGTCCAGAATACTCTCATGGACATGCCCTTTGATGGAGTCGGTCTTTTTGGGTCCAAAGCAGACCATGCGTTGGAGCGCTTTAAGGACTCACGGGCTACTGCCAAGTCCCTGGGCCTTTCTGCTACACGCCCTCCGCTGACTTCTGCTTTTCGCCCCTATCGTGGCCACGGTAGAGGCGCCCCTTCACGTCAGCAGCCCAGCCACCGGCCCGCGCAGCAGGCGTCTTTGCGTGGCCGAGGACGTGGATTCCGCCGTGGCGGATCGGGCAACCAGCGTGCGGGTCAGGCCACCACCTCCAACCCGTCCGCGGCCTCCAAGCCCTCCTAGTCCCTCCTTTCAGGTGCACAGCACGCCAGTAGGGGGCAGGGTCCGCCATCACCTTCCCCACTGGCGTACCATCACCTCGGACAGGTGGGTCTTGGACATTGTCCGAAGGGGCTACTCCCTCCCCTTCGAGACCACCCCCCCAACCATGCCACCTCAATTCCACCGCATGTCAGGGGATCACTTGGTGCTTCTACAGAAGGAAGTCACGGCCCTCTTGACCAAGAGGGCCATCGAGCGTGTTCCGACCCCAGAAGTAGGGCGTGGTTGCTACTCCCACTACTTTCTGGTGCCCAAAAGGACAAGGAGGACAAGCGTCCTATCTTGGACCTCCGGAACGTCAATCGCTTCCTCCGGAAGGAGAAGTTCAAGATGCTCACCCTAGCTCAGGTCTTGACTGCCCTCGACCCTGGAGACTGGTTGGTAGCGTTGGACTTGCAGGACGCATATTTCCACATCCCCGTCCTGCCGGCCCACTGGCGTTACCTTCGGTTCACGGTAGGCCCCGAGCATTTTCAGTTCACTGTGCTCCCCTTTGGTCTTACAAGTGCCCCTCGGGTGTTCACGAAAGTGATGGCGGTGGTCGCAGCTCATCTGCGCCGGGCAGGGGTTTCAGTCTTCCCCTACCTCGACGACTGGCTGCTGAAGGCGGGCTCGTCCCAGGCAGTCGTCTCCCACCTCCAGACTACGGCCGAACTCCTGCACTCGCTGGGGTTCTCCATCAATGTGCTGAAGTCGCATCTGGTTCCTTCTCCACAGCTCCTTTTCATAGGAGCAGTTCTGGACACGACGCAGTTTCGGGCCTATCCTCCCGAACGGCGAGTCCGGGATATTCAGGCTATGATTCCGATCTTTCAGCCTTTATCCTGGGTTTCGGTACGGATGACCCTGAGGCTGCTGGGCCTCATGGCCTCCTGCATCCTGCTGGTCAATCATGCCAGATGGCATATGCGGGCTCTGCAGTGGGACCTGAAGTTCCAGTGGGCGCAGCACCAGGGCAACCTGTCCGATCACGTCCAGATCTCGGAGGGGACTGCAAGACAGTTGCAGTGGTGGCTCTCGAACCGGCAATGGGTCATGGGCAGATCCCTCTCCCTTCCCCAGCCAGAGCACACAGTTGTGACGGACGCGTCCCTTCTGGGATGGGGCGGTCACATGGGAGAGGCGGAGATCAGAGGCCTCTGGTCTCCGGCGGAGTCCCGGCTCCATATCAACCTTCTGGAGCTACGGGCGATCCGACTTGCACTCAAGGCATTCCTTCCCTCTGTCAAAGGGAAGGTAGTGCAGGTGTTCACAGACAACACCACCGCCATGTGGTACTGCAACAAACAAGGCGGGGTGGGGTCTTGGACCCTTTGTCAGGAGGCTCTGCGCCTCTGGACATGGCTGGAACATCAGGGCATGTTCCTGATGGTTCAACACCTGGCAGGTTCCCTGAACGCCAGGGCGGACGAACTCAGCCGCAGGTGCATGATGGATCACGAATGGCGTCTTCACTCGGAAGTGGCGCAAGGACTCTTTCTACAATGGGGAGACCCTTGGTTAGATCTATTCGCCACCGAAGAGAACGCGCAATGTCATCAGTTCTGCGCGTTGGAATTTCCAAGGCGGCACTCGCTCGGCGACGCTTTTCGTCACGAGTGGAGTTGCGGTCTGTTGTACGCCTTTCCGCCTATACCACTTCTACCCAGAGTGTTGAAGAAGATTCGGCACCACCGGGCCCAAGTCATTCTTGTGGCTCCGGACTGGGCTCGAAGAGTTTGGTATCCCGAGCTACTCAATATGAGCGTAGATCCCCCGATCCGTCTGCCTCTTCGGGAGGATCTTCTGTCGCAGCAGCAGGGGACGGTCCTCCACCCGAACCTGTCCAGTCTACACCTGCTTGCGTGGAGATTGAGCGGCGGCAGTTGATTCCTTTCGACTTGCCTCCCGAAGTTTGTGATGTGATTCTGGCAGCCAGGCGTCCCTCCACTAAGGTGGTATACGCCTGCAGGTGGAACAAATTTGTGGCATGGTGCACAGCAAAGGCTGTGAATCCCCTCTCTGCCCCTCTTTCTGAGGTCCTTCTGTTCCTTCTTTCTCTGGCCCAACAGGGTTCTGCCCTGGGTACCATCAAGGGTTATCTTTGTGCTATCTCGGCCTTCCTCAGGCTTCCTGATCAGCCCTCCCTTTTCAAGTCCCCTGTTGTTAACAGGTTCTTAAAAGGCATTACTCACCTCTTCCCTCCTGTTCCGTTTGTGATGCCTCAGTGGGACTTGAACTTGGTTCTTACCTTTTTAATGTGCGCTCCCTTTGAGCCTCTACATAACTGTCCTCTTCGTCTTCTGACTCTGAAGACAGCCTTTCTGGTGGCCATCACCTCCGCTCGGCGGGTGAGTGAGCTCCAGGCTCTATCTTGCAAACCTCCCTTTCTGTCTGTTCATCCGGACAAGGTTGTTCTTCGGACGCGTCCGTCCTTCTTGCCAAAGGTGGTTACTGCTTTCCACATTGGGCAGACCATCACTTTGCCCACCTTCTTTCCGCCTCCGCATCCTTCCAGAGAGGAAGAGAGGCTCCACCGTCTGGACCCAAAACGTGCGCTCTCCTTCTATATTGACCGCACAAAACACTTCCGGGTGGATGACCAGCTCTTTGTTGGCTACGTGGGCGCCAAAAAGGTCGGGCGGTGCACAAGAGGACCATCTCCCGCTGGGTTACCTTGTGCATCAAGACCTGCTATTCTTTGGCTAAGAAGGAGCCTCCTGTTGGGCTGCGGGCCCATTCCACCAGGGCAACGGCTGCTACCACGGCTTTGGGCCGCGGTGTTCCGCTGCCGGTTATTTGTCAGGCAGCTACGTGGGCCTCGCTGCACACGTTTACAAAGCATTACTGCCTTGACAGTCAGGTCCGGAGGGACGGCTTCTTTGGCCGTTCTGTCCTCCAGGACTTCCTTGTCTGATCTTTGTTCGCAGACCCACCACCGGGGTTGGTATTGCTGGGGTATCTATTCTAAGGTAAGGAATCTGTCACTAACGTGTCTCTTTCAGATGCACAAGTTACTAACTTGTGTAACGATATATCTGTAAGAGACAGTAGTTAGTGACAGATTCCTACCGCCCCACCCATCCTCCCCGTTCTGCGAACTGATTTCTAGGGTTAAGGACATCCCTTTCAGGGCCCTAGTATTTTTCAGACACCTATGTCAGCTTCTTGCATGGCTCTGCGTTCCTGGCGCGGAAAGTCGTGTACAGAACTGACGTCAGCGCGCAGGGGCGGCGCCTAAGTACTGCCCGCGACGTCATCCCGGCGATCACGACGCCGACGACGGACGCGGAGCCGCACGACGCCGCCTACCGACGCGCAAGGGTACTGCTACGCAAAAACTTTCCGGATCCAGCCTGACGCCTGGGGATATTCTAAGGTAAGGAATCTGTCACTAACTACTGTCTCTTACAGATATATCGTTACACAAGTTAGTAACTTGTGCCACTAGCCTGCCAACTTCAGTGTCTAGCTAGCACACCGAAAGTGACTGTGAAACAAAGTCCCGCCCTCCGCTCAAACGGCACTGCAGGCTCAGCGGAACGGGGCAAGGACAGACACCAAGGGACAGAAGGAGAATCCCGCTACAAGCGGTAAGACAAGGATTAGACCTGAAAAATTACACAGCATTTAATTATAAAAGCAACTATAAAATGCAGTTAAAATTGTTGTTGTTTCGTTAAAAATACAATCTCCCTTCAAGAAAGAGTCGTACGCTATGCAGACCCTGCCACTGTCTGCTTGTGCACACACAAGCGTGGTTAAGCTTGTGTGGTCGGAACACTCGTGGTTAAGACTGCGGTGTTCCAACCGTTTCCCCATCTCTTGCAAAGAGGAAAAGGGTGGGAATTACCCTTTCGGGTTACCTGGAAAGTGCTAGTACCTTAACTGCTTGGTTAGTTGAACCCTACCTAGTCACTAGAACTGTGCTTCCTGGAGGCACTGGTCTCCACATACACAATGTCAGATTCCCGGCGTGGTATGTATTCAAACCATGACTATCACTCTTACCCCCTTACACTGAATACTGGAAACACATAACTGAAATGGAGAAAAATGGAGTTAACAATAGGAGGTGAGGGGGACATGGGGGCCATTACCAGTGGGCGGGGTTCCTCACTGTTGCTGGTACACGGAAGGAGAAACGCAGTGGCTCAGCGACCCAGTAATGGCCAGTAATGGCCGTCATGCCAAGTAAGCGAGTTTATTAGCAAAGCAGGCAAACCGCTTGGAGCTTCATTCAGCCCTTCTATCCAGGTGACAGGAGCTAGGCCCTACAAGGCATTGATTTTAGTAAAGGCAGCGTCGAGGAACGCCGAGACCTGGTAGGAGAGAGATTGACCCGATGGTTTTAGGCGGGGAGTAGGGGGAGAGAGCTCGAACATCGAGGCACTGAAGGCAGGGAGATATTTTTTTTCTGCCATCCTTGTGTGAACGGTTTCGTTGGTTTAAAAAACATTTGGGGGGCTTAAGAAATTTTCTTGAGCTATACTCCTGATTAGACTGCTGGCAATTGGACTACTTGTATGTGGTTTACTTCCATAACAGGGTGAGATACTTCTCAGCGGATATGTTTGTGATGTCTGACTTTGGTACTATCCTGTGCAGTGTAAGCAATGAAACTGCATACCTGGCACAATTCTCCTCGCACAAATAAGCAGCTTCTTGCAAATATTAATCCCAGAAGACTAAAGCCTATGGCCACTAAGAAAAAACCTAAAGTTTCCATAGCACAATATTTGGAAATGCCTACCCAGGAATACTCTAGTCTTTCTATTGGTCCATATTTTGGTCTTAATAGCAGTTTAACACCTACCGTTCAGGATGATTCACAATCAACTATAAGGAGTATGAAAGAGTGTAGTCAATCCCCTGGTCGAACACCAGGCCTGGGAGGGCAAGATATATATGTGGATCAACAGGAAAAAGTAGGGCATACCTCATGTTTGCAAAGTTTCTGCACATGGAACCTGTGAATAAGGATAAAAAACATGGATTTGGGGGCAGTTCACGTATGGCCTACCTGCCGGCACTACCATAACGCATAATTTTTTGTCTTAACACAGCCCAGTACACCAGTTTAGTCAGATCGTCTTGACTGGCCCAATGGCAAATGGGTCGCTGATGGATTCTGCCAGTCTTCAGAACCACGCAGTCTCTAAGGAGCTTGTTAAAAACTCCTCCACTGCTCCCTAGCTTCTTATGCAACTATTTGAGACAATTCAGCAGGAGATTAGAGAATTTAAGACCTCACAGAATCTGAATCTGAAATTGTCAAATTTGCCCAATCAGCTATTGGGTATTGAAAATAAACTCTCCCTCATCACTGGAAGGCTCTGTGAGGTAGAGCAGAGAATTTCGGACCTCGAAGATCAGCAAGGGCATGCTCATAAAAGCTCTGAACATTTGGAAAAATAAATTAATGCCTTAATTGAAAAGCAAGATGAGCTGGAGAACCATTCACGTAGTTCTAATTTGAGGTTTATTGGGATTCCGGAAAATTCAGAAAGTGGAAGGGGGGGTGATTCTGGTAATTGAGAGACAATACAGACATTACAGCATATTGAGTAGAATAATACATTTTGCCCAACCTTACTGCAGATCTTACATTTCTGAGAGCCCACTGAGTCCCAGGGCAAATTCTCAATTCTCAATCGAAATACCCACAGGCAGTTCTGGTGAACTTTTCTGATTACTGGAAAAAAAGAGCAGATATTGACTACGGAAAGACAACAAAAGTCTTTTGGCTCACCAGAGGAATTTTCTTCAAGTCTTTTCAGACATGTACAGCAGTCCAAACGGAAAGTTCTGTATACGGGTCGCTTTCAGGTTTTCACTTTCGTTGAACAAGCACAAGTGTTCTTGAAGTCACTACACAACTCTTCTGTTGGTTAAGGGCAGTAGAAAAGCATATATGTCACTTCCTGCTGAGCGCAAGTCATGAGAAGATTTTGATTATTCTAATGGAAGGGAAAAAACACTTTCTGTAGATTACATATATACATGTTTGTGAATTAATATCAAAACATTTTTTTTTTTTTTTTTTTTGGGGAAGCAATATTGGGGCAGCACCAAACCACCCCCTACTCCTCCGGTAATTGCACCTGGGTGCAGTTCCATGGCACCCACTGTGAAAGGCAGTGTTCATTACCCCTGGCTTCAGGGATAGGGAGTGTGGAGAGGGATGGGGTGGGCAGGATGGTGTGGTAGCAGCAGTAAAATAAAAGTGGAGAGATCATAGTTTGAAGACGAATTTTGGCATAATTATGGGCAGTAGATTTTCTTTCTTGTATCGGAAGAAAGATGTCTAATTGGTACTTCAATTACGAGGCCTGATGCACTTTGGCACTTTCTTTTATAGAAACATTTTATTGTTTTTTACAGCATACAAGTAAAACAATTGCTCTGAGCAGCCAAATTTCAAAAACAAAATGACCCATCGTGGTAACGCATTTCCAGGTCCAGTTCGGATTATCGGCCCCCAAATGCAGCGGGTGTGGCCCCGGTCTCCTACTGCACTTTTAGCACGTCATGCACTTTCCCTGTAGGATTTTCTGTGTGGGTATTTTTGCACTCTGGCTCTTTCTTATTGATATAGGGTTCCAAGTAGCTTTTTTTAAAATGTTTCTATGTCAGTTAGAGATGAAGCTGAAATACACACTTTGGTGCATTCAGTTCTTTTGGCACTTTATAGTATAAGCACTTTTTAGTATTTGCTGTATATCTTTGATCAACTCAGTTGGGCTAGGATAACTGGAGCTCAGCCATTGATGGTTTGTTTATATGTCCAGCTGTGTGAGATCTTGTGGCCGCTATGCTTATTGAACGCAACAGACATTTTTGATTTAGGATCAAAATAGAGAAAGATGATTTTAAGGTCTTTTTGTTCAATGCCAATGGGTTAAATAATAAACGCAAGAAGCAACCTGTAGAAAATTTGATATTATAACATTCCAGACATAATATTTATACAAGAGACCCATATTAAGAACATGAAATCTGCAAATTTTAGTATGTTTTCGACAGGGTCAGGATTTGAATGTATTTCTTTCTCGTCTACAGCCCATAGAGAGGTGGGTATTTATATTAATAAATGGCCTGCTGTGGAAGGCTTTTAAGGCCTATATACGTGGTGCCTGCATGTCCAAGCAATTGGGTGTGCTGCAAGACCTAAAGAACTGCTTATCCCGCCTGGGTCTGGAGCTAAGGGACCTGCAGAACACCTATTTCATAACTAATGACACCCGGATCCTAGCCCAGATCCGAAACAAACTTTTAGAATATAATGATTAGGTCCAGAGAAGAATTAATTACCTACATGAGGAGGCTGTGGCAAGGTGCCATGGGAAGGGGGATAGAGGCATGAAAACCCTTGCGATCTTGCTTCAACATCATCAAAACAGCACTTTATAACTGACCTCCTAGATCATGAGAGAAATCACAATCATTCAATGAGGATGTCATGTGGGTGATAGTCCATTACTACTCCGGACTCTACGAGTCCACCCACACTGCAGGTCCCGATGCGATGGCTGACTACTTTGATTCCGTCCAGCTGTTGTGGCTGAACAGTAATCACAGACAATATCTAGACATACCGATTTGACACTGACGACTTAGTATGCCCAATTCAGAGCCTGCCTAGCGGGAAGGCTCCTGACTTAAATGGCCTCCCAGTTCAATTTAGACCTCCATTTGCAGTCCATGTACGAGGAGGCTCGGTCAACTGAAGATCTCCCTTCCACGCTGAGAGAAACTCTCATAGTAACAAAACACAAGGCTGATAAATCTGCCTCTCAATGTGACTTGTATAGGCCACTGTCTATGATCAACTTGACTGCAAAATCCTGGCCAGACTCATAACAGTCAGTTTAACGCCACTTCTTCCCATTGTTGCCTGGTTGGATTAATCAGGATTTGTGTCAAGAAGGTCCACCGCAAATAACCTGTGCACTCTATTTGCACTGCTCCACTTGTGTTCCCCGAGCTGCCGGCAGCAGTGGTATTTCTTGATGCCACTAAAGCCTTTGATACGCTGGAATGCCATTCTTATTTTTCCTAATGCGCAGCATTCGCCTCAGCCCTGGTTTCCTTTGGTGGATGGAGCTGCTCTGCGTCCAGCCGGCTGCACACATTCAAGTGAACGGTGTAGTATTTCCCAAATTTTCGATCAGAAGGGTCATAAGGTAGGGTTGACTGCTGTCCTAAGTACTCTTTGCAATAGCCAGGGAGCCCTTGGCAGCCCGCTTCCGGCAACACCATGCAAAGCACAGATTCATATTTCGCCTCACCTCAATCTATGCCAACGATGTCATAGTTTATGTCTGAACCCTTGATCAGCATCTCGCGCCCATTCTGCACGAATTCATCCGATTTGGTAGTTTTGCTGGAGTCAATATAAGCTGGGCTAAATCAGATCTTTTTCCCTCATGCGAGCTACATCGCAATTTACCATTGACTTCCCTTTGAGATGGGCTACCTACACTGTTAAATACCTGGGGGTTTGGAGCAGCAGAGACTTTGGGGAACTGTTGAGGGAGAATCATTGCCGAACGGTCACCTGGCTAGAAGGCAGAGTTGCACGTTGGACTGGCTTATCTCTGACAATTGCTGGGAGAATCGCCATTGACAAAATGGTGGTCCTGCCCAATCTCCCCGTGCCACTGAACAGGGCCTTTTTTGCACGTTTCCAATCTCTTTTAGTGACGCTAGCCTGGGGAGGAGCATAGTCGCGACCTGCATGGGGGATCCTGACCCTACTGAGGATTCAGCACAACAGATATGGGACTTTATTACTATTGAGCGCAGGCACAGTTTGCGCATCATTGGCTGCACCCTGAATCCTTTACACCTCATGTAGCAGAAGAGCTGGGTAATGTATCACTCCGCTCCTTGACAGCTTCACTCTGCTCTGCCTCAATGCAGCTGAGGGGAGAGATTGACACAGTGCAGAGCACAACCTGGGCCTGGGATGGGCTACGATGCAGGGCCCACTTACCCCATCTGTACTCATCAGCACTCCGTCTGGCGTGAAATCCTATCTTACCCCCTACATTGGAGGCACGATGCTGCCAGCAGCTGAACTGTCTGCAGCTGAAGACTCTGGGAGACCTTTATCCACAGATTCGCTTTCTTGAATTGGGTGAGCTTGGGGCAACGACTCCAGGCAGGCCCCTGGATGTTTTCCATTACTACTGCCCCTGAAGGCATGCGGACAGGCACACCTTACCTTTCTCTGGTAACCAGATATATTACCTGTGCTGGACTTGGTTTTGACAATGCCCTCTCTGAAAAGACCAATTACAAAACTCTATTTTAATATGTAGACTAAAGCTCCGGTTGGGAAACCTAGGGCTCATGCCGACTGTCAACTCGTTCGAGGGATTGACATCTCAGACAGTCAATGGACTTATTGCTCTGCCCATACTGGTGCGATATTCCCTAATTATAGATTACGCCTTGTACATATTAAGTTTTTACAGAGACTCTACCGGATGTCCCTTCAGCTGTTGTTTAAAATGGGCTTCACCAGAGATACACAGTGTGCGAGATGCTCGGCTGAAGGTGCTGATTTTTTGCATTTAGCCTGGCAATGACTGTGAAATTCCAACTTCTGGGACAGAGTGGTCACTAGGACGGAAGCAATAGCTGCCACCCCAGTACCTCAACACCTATGGTGGCTCATTTGGGGTACTTCAAGGACATTCCGACTACTGTGCAGAAGCTGGTGGCTCTAATGCTGATACTGGCAAAACGTGGGGGGCGATGCATTGGGTTCGACTATGCACCCCAAATAGACCGCTATGTTACGAATGTGGCCTACTCTCAGGAACAGCTGACGGAGTACTGGCTCCTGATGCTGGAGGCCAGTTGACCGTGTGACATATGGGCGCTGTTTGAAACATATATGGCTATGCATGGTGGAGGTGATCAATCAGACTGTAGAATCTTTCCACATACGGCAAATACCCTGAAACAGCTTGTACCTGAGTTGCTGTGTAGACTCCACATGGTTTGAAAGTGAGAACTTGAGGTGTCCTGCCCAGCACTGGTGTTGCTGTTGTTTATTTGGACTTGAATCTTACTGCTTGTTGAATGACCACACTTCATGATTATATCCATGATGTACCACATTGCTACCTATGCACTGAATGTTTTGATGTGTTGAGATGCACCAGCTGGCCACTGTTGTTTGTTGTGATTACCTGAATTCTCTAAATGCACAAGTTTAAAAAAAGAAAGGACAATCAGATTAAGGCCCCAATTAATGAAATGTCTAAAATCAAGCTGTACTCTGGCCACATTATGTTGATTCCAAGCCCAAGGTTGGATGTCCAGCACAGAGTTTATGAAGTGTTTTCGGAGTTTCAGGAGCTAGGTGGCTTTAAGATCAATAAAGCAAAAACTGAGATTGTATCATGCAACTGCACTTTGACACTTAAGTTGAGGATTTATATGATTTGAATTATATACCTCTAATTGATCGAATAAAATATTTTTTCTCTAAATGGAATCCCCTTCCATTTTCAATTATAGGCAAAGTTGCTCTAATACGAATGTCAGTACCACCGGTATTCAACTTTTTATTTTCTCCACTTCCCTGTTTCTTACATATCAAATTTTTAAAGAAAATTGAGAGTGATGTCATCTTTTATTTGGACTAATAAATGACTCATTCTGGGTCACCACATACTAAATAAATCAACAGAGGATGAAGGACTAGGGCTCCTGTATTTAAAGCAGTATTATTTCGTGAATTTAGCCCTTTTTTCTCTCATTTGTTTAATCTGAATTCCTCATGAAATAAATTAGAGAATGTTTTTATATGCCTAATGTTGATTGAATACAATATTTTAGATTTTATGCGTCTGACCAAATCTCTGAAAAAAGTCAGATATAGAACGTTGTTCTGGGCTCAAAGAGAAAGGCTCAATTGTACATATTGTGCTCCGTTTATTGTTTGAATGTTTCCACTAGGTTGGAAGATGTGGAGTTGTTAGATCAGCCATTTTTTAATCGAAGTATGGTCCAAAGATGGAGAATAAATCCTATAGCGTGCTGATAGATTTCATGAGCCAAGATACTTGGCTGACTTGGACTAATATCGAGCCATAGATTTAATAATTCAAGTCCTCCATCTTTTAATCTTACAGTCGAGTTTGGAAATTTTTAAAGGAACTTGATCCTAAAGTAATGAAGAAGAGCTCAGAGCTGGTTCTCATTGAAAATACCGCAGTTAGGTCAGTTAGCTACTGGAAAAACAGATTAGATGCAGCAAAAGATATTGAAATGTTTTCTAATATGGCCCGAAAGTGGTATCCATATGAGACTTTGACTATTTCTCAGGAATCATGGAATAAAATAAACAGATTTAATTTTTTTATTTTAAAAGCAGAGAATTTACGTCAAATTCAATTTTTACAAAATGGCTGCTATATAGAACGTCTACATTCATGCACAGAATTATGCCACCAATCCCACTCTCTTGCTTTAGATGCTTTTCGGAAACAGAGGCCAGTTGGACTCATATCATCTTTCCATGTTCAAAGGATCTTGGTATGGTATGTCCCAATATTGCCAGACTATTCTTGGTTTTATTCTCTCAAAGGATCCCCAAATATTATTGCTGGGTTATTCTCCAAATGTGAAATTGAGTTAAAAAAATTGCAACTGAATTTATATAATAACATTGGTTGTACGGTCATTAATTCTTCAGAACTGGCAAACTCCCAATGTACCCTGTGTTGAGCAATGGAAAGCTAAGATGTTAAAGGTAAAAGATTGTAAGAATCTGTACACTTTGAGGGGGAGAACATGGCGGCCGCTTGACGCTGGCCGCTTGCTCACCGGAGGCGCCCGCTCTCGTAAATGAGCATAAGAAACACCGAAATGCGGTAAAATCCTGCCCGCAAATATAAATACCTTTTTTTTCTCTGCCCCCGTGATATGTGTTGCAGCGGGTTGCCAATTGCGGCGGCCCGCGATCCTGCTGTCCTTCTCGCCGGTACCCGCTGGAAAGAAGCCGCCCTGGAGCTGAGGAGGGGCCGCAGAGCGGCGGCGCGCGGTCTCCTCAGGGGCAGCTCAGGAAGCGGCAGCACGAGTTCTGCATGCCTGGTGGTGGAGGAGGGAGCAGCAATTGGAGCAGAGGTCGAGACCAGCGGGGGTAAAGAAGAGCAGGAACCCCTGTGCTCTTCCCAGCTGATCATAGAGGACAACAGTGATCCAGTGTTCACGAGCGAAGGTAAAAGGAGTCGGGGGGGGGGTTCCCAGAGGCCCCCAAAAATGGTGGTCAGAGAGAAAAGGCAAACCCTGTGCAGAGAGACAGCAGTTAGCAGAGGGAAGAAGAAGGGCTCTTTTCTTCCAGCCTCCTCTCAAAAAGCAGCACAGAGCCCCGAAGAGGGAAATCGCTGCGCTTTTTTGCGCTACGAAGTTAAAAGTCAGAGCATTAAGGCTGGCAATAAGCTAGGTAGGGCTAGGGAGAAGTTAGGTGACAATAAGTTAAAAATCACCCTCTCTTTGAGATCCTATTTCAAGGTTCATCCTACAGTGCTTGACCTTATTACGCAGGGAGAAGAATTCAGGAAAAAACAGGGGAACCAGCCCCATATAGACCGTAATATGGAGCAAATGGTAGCTATGGAAGGGTCTCCCTTACTTAATCCCACCAATGGCCAGGAGCAGATCCCTACTGGGGGCAGGGTGAAACTGTGACTCTTTCCGATCAAAAGGGGAGAGATGAGTCAGCTAGGGTTGAAGCAGCCTCCAGCGACCCCACAGGGACTTCGTTAACAACTATGGAAGCGCTGTTCCACACCCTTTCGGAAGACATAAAAAAGGGGTTTGCAGTCTCCGAATCTAATCAGGGCGAGATTAGGAGTTTCTGTGAGTCACTAGAAAGGAAGATAGACCTTTTAAATCTAAGAACTGAGACACTGGAAAACTCGGTAGGAGAGTTGAAAGACGAACTGTGTATTGTCAAAACTGACATACAGGCCTTGAAAAAAGAAGAATAAGAGGTTCGAGACAAACTAGAACAACTTGAAAACAATTCTAGGAGAAGTAACCTGCGTATACTAAATGTCCCAGAGGGAAAAGAAGGAGAGGACTTAAAATCTTTCATGGTCATATTATTGAAAGAAACGCTACAGTTGGAGGAGAGTGAGGAAGAAATAAAGAGAGATATACAAAGGGCGCACAGAGACCCTTTCAGGAGGAACCCTAACAAAACAAAACCCCGGAAGATCCTCCTTAACTTCCATACGTATTCTCTAAAAGAAAAGATTTTGAATATGGCCCTAAAATCTAAATCGTTGAAAGGGAGAGACTTCTCATTTGAAATACGGTCCGATCTAGTTAGAGCTACCCTAGACAGGCAATGGGAGCTGGGGTGAAAACTGGAGGACTTTAAACAATTGGGGGCGGTCGCCCAACTCAAATTCCCAGCATCCCTAAGAATTATGCACAAAAACAAAATGCATAATGTAAAGTCTAAACAGGAGGCGGACGAGCTCTTAGAGAGCATGAGGAAAGGCAACATTTAATATCTTTATTATCATTTCTTTCTCTGGTTGCAGGTTTAAGCTGATTAGTTATTATCAGAGGGCTGAAGGGGACACGTTTTGGGGGGTCCACAAATATAAATAAAAAGATAAAAATGAATAGATAAGTTATCAAATAATAATACACAAATAAAAGAACGGTCACATAAAAAAAATAATAACAAAAAAGTTTTGGGTGGCGGGTGGCCTCCGGGTGAAGCAGCTAGGACTAACAGCTAGTCCAAGATAATACATGGGTGGGTTCTCCAGGGTAGAGCTTCGGGTGGGAGATGAGGGAAGGGTTCACTGGGTGGGGGGCATGCGGGAAAAAACAAAAAAGTTCCTCATTCACTTCAGTTAAGTTATCTATTTCAGTCAGGAATGCAGTGGTCAGGCCTCTTTCTTTTTTTTTTTTTTTAACTTTGCCTCAAATCCATATCAAACTTAAAAGTACTTTACTTAGAGAATGATTCAGCTGTTATCGTGGAATGTTAATGGTCTGCGTGTTAAACAAAGAAGGGCCAAGATCTTGCAATATATCAGAGATTCTCCAGCACAAGTCATCATCTTGCAAGAAACCCACCTAACAAAAGAGGAATCCACTACCATATTTAAGAACCAAAAATGGGTCGAGCATATGGTTTGCACTGATAAAAGTGCCAATGTGAGAGGGGTCACCATTCTAATTAAAAAACAAACTAAGGCCTGTGTAATAAAGTCGCTTGTTGATACTTGTGGTAGGTGGGTTATTTCAAAAGTAATGATAATGGGTAACCCCGTAACGTTGGTAGGGTATTATGGTCCAAACCATGATGACCCGGAAGCTTTAAAAACTATTTTCACCAACTTGCTGGACTTCTCAGACCCTGTGATTATAGCTGGGGATTTTAATATTGTATTAGATCCTAAATTAGATAAATCACCAAATAGTAGGGCTGCGGCAGCATCTAAATCTCGCACTTATCTGCATTCAATGATGAAGCAGATGGGGCTTAGTGACATTTGGAGAGAGAGATCGGGCTCCCAATTGGGCGCTTCCTATTATAATGGAAAGTATGGTCACACATCTAGGATCGATTTCGCCTGATCAGTTTTAGTTTGAGAGGGAGAGTACAGGATATCGGTTATTTGACGCCCCACTTATCTGATCACTCAGGGTTGTATCTTGATTTAGATCTGGAGAATAGGAAGTTGGGTAGAGTTTGGACTCTGGATCGAACACTGCTTCAAGATTCAGAGGATATGGATCACCTGAGTCTTGAAACCAAGGAATTTTTAGGCCATAACGTGGGTTCTGCTTCGCCTCCTATAGTGTGGGACTGTTTGAAGGCCTTTCTGAGGGGAAAGATTACTAGTATATTGTGTTTTAGAAATAGGCAGTACAGGGAGGAGATTGCTCAAATCGAAACAAACATGAAGACCATCGAAGCAAGCATGAGTAGTGCAGAGGAAATAGAGGAAAGGCTGGAAAGCAAGGCCAAAATGGAGAAATTAAAAGAACAATTGGATTCAACTCTCCAGATGAGAGTCCAAAAGAGATGGGAGGCAAGTAAGCTGGCCCATTTTGAGTACGGGGAGGGAGCAGGGAGATTACTGGCCTGGAAAGCAAAGTCAGACAGAACTCGAAATCTGATAAGAGTAATTGAAGATGGGGGCAAAACTAGACTGATCACTGATGAGGAAATAGAGGGAGCTTTCCATGACTATTTTCAGCAATTGTATCTGGAAGACAGACTGATTAATAAATCTGAAGCTGAGGCATGGCTGAACGAGATCACACTCACTCCTCTGGATACCTCCCAACAACAACTCTTAGAGCAGGAAATTACGCATGAAGAAGTTAAGAGAGTGATCTCTTCAGGCAAGGGGGGTAAGGTGGCGGGCCCAGATGGTCTACTCATGGAGCTTTATAAAAGCTTGGGGGAGGTCCTAGTTCCAGCAAGAACCAGCTCTTCAATGACATCTTAAGGGATGGTAAGAAATTGCCAAATTCCTGGGGCGAGGCAACGATCACCTTAATATTAAAACCAGGAAAAAATCCTGCAAGCTGTGAGTCTTATAGGCCCATATCGCTGCTAAATGCAGATTACAAGATCTTCGCCAAGGTCCTTGCTGACAGGTTAAGCAAAGTAGCTGGCGATATATTACATCTCGACCAAAAGGGTTTTGTTAAAGGGAGAAATCTTTATGATCTTACATATGATTTAATAGGCGCAGTAGATCTAGCCACAACACACTCGCTTCCCTTGGCTGCTATGACTCTCGATGCCACTAAGGCCTTTGACAGAGTCAATTGGGTGTACTTGGAGGCTGTTATGGAGAGGTATAATATTGGCGAGAAATACCGCAGAGCAGTCAAGTTGATATACCTTAGCCCATCTGCGAAGCTGCTGGTCAACGGCAACTTAACAAGGCCTTTTAAGATTACCAGGGGCACTAGGCAGGGCTGTCCCTTATCTCCCCTCCTTTTTAATTTGTACATCGAGCCTTTTGCTCAGAAACTTAGAGATGAGGTGGGAATCCTACCATTTAAGCATGAAGGATGGGAGAGAAAAGTGGCCCTCTATGCAGATGATATACTGATTTTCACCTCAGATCTCTCAACAGCCCAGCCTGCCATGATTAGACATGCTGAGGAGTTCGGTAGCATATCGGGATATGAGATCAACGTGGGGAAAACAGAGAGCATGTCCTGGAATCTGAATGGGAGTCAACATCAGACCAAAAGAGAAATGAGTTATCTAGGGGTCAAAATAGTACAAGATATCGATGAAATTACAGAGGCTAATATGTCCAACATAACCAGGGAATGCACGCGGCTCATGAAGAGCTGGGCCCATCTCCCCCTGACAATCTTTGGTAGGATAAACCTGGTTAAAATGATGGTTTTGCCAAAAATTACCTTTCTTTTTAATGCCTCCCACTGCATTTCTGTAAACCTTCCATTGATAAACTTCAACAGGCTATAAATTCCTTTATTTGGGCCTATAAGGGAACTAGAATTGCCTGAAAGAAGTTGAGACGCAGAAGAGAGAAGGGTGGGTTATGTCTTCCAGATTTACAGTATTATGCTTGGGCTTTCCAACTGTCCCACTCGAGGATGCTGTTAAAATCCCCGATTGTTCCGGGGTTGGGTCCATGTTTGCTGCAATGCTGAGGGGAGTTAATTTAACTCAGGAGGGATTTATGTTTAAATATAGAGACCCTAAATTTTTCAAAAGATAAGGTTGAAAGTGTTGCAGGCAATGGCCAGAATATGGGCTAACATCAGGAGGCTGTCGGGACTTTACTACTTTTCCAGCCTGGCCCCTCTCTGGGACTCCCCGGGGACCCCGGATTGCTTAAAGGACAAACTTGCGCAGCCACTAAGGGATGCCGGTCTCAGTGTATGGGGGGACTTAGCTCAGGAGGGCACACTCATCCCTGGGAAATTTTACACGCTCGGCTGGAGGGGAATATCTCCAAATTTAAATATATACAACTTAAGAGCTGGGCTCAAAATCAGAAATCCCTTATTGGTGCAGGAAATGTATTGGAGGAGTATCTGGTGAGAAAACCAGTGGGGAAAAAAGAAATCTCCTTCTGGTACTGGAATATCGAAGAAGTTGATCCAGCGCGATATTAGCAAACAGCATTCATACACTAGATACTCACTTGGGCCCATACATTCATACTACGCTAATACTTACGCTGGGTTTTATCAGTTGTTACTCTCTATCAAAATCCCTGCTACCAATTACCTTCTGATTGAAGAGTAATGACTTACCAATGAATCCTTTGCTAATTGGGAAGTTTAAAATGAGTGACATTCATTATAGTACATAATCCTGAAATAACCACTGAGTCAGGAAGTTTTAAAATGTTTATCTAAAGATTTAGCAGAGTAAAATACAGAGCCACATGATACTTAATCGCAATACCCAAGATTAAGCATAGAAATGATTATTGCTAATCAATGACGGTGTTTAAAGAAAAGGAGAAGATAGAGACAGCAGCGCAACTAAAGGTTGCATTATATTTACCTAAGTGCGAGAACCAAAACCCCTTAGCCAAGGAGTTGAAAGAATAAGACCCAGGAAGGATGAAGAGCAAAGACCTCCTCCAGGATCAGGACAGGACCGGTGACCTCTCTACAACGACGCCTGCGTCGTTCCCCTCTCTGATACTCGGCTTCTCCTCGATTCTCCCGTGTCTCCCTTCTAATGGACTCCGCCGCCCCCTCCTCAGGACCTCTTCTGGACAGGAATTCAGTCAGCAACCGATCAGCTTGGCAGTCTGGAGCTAAGAGCGCTCTGGCAGCATGGACGCCTGTTCTTCGTGAACGCATGCTCTAACTAATTAACTAATGCTATATTCTATTATACCCTTCTACGCCCATGTACCTCCCCTTAATGTTGCTAAAATATGGGGCCACTACTTCTGATTGGACAGGGACAGGGGGTGGATTGTCGCACCATATCGATTTGGCCTAACTTGTAAAGCCTATTGTTTTTAAATTCCCACCCTTCAATTTAATACATTCGCTTTATTTCCCACCCGTCTCATGACAAATGTAAATCAATTTTCATAGACAATGTATCAATGTATAACAGGAAAGGCAAAGTACAACATCTTCGGCCATCGGGTCGCGGCCTTGGACGACGTCCAGATTGACTTCATTTGGCAGGCACACAGGACACATGCGCAGAACCATTTGCCTCTCGAGTTTCAGAACACCAACCCAGGCCCAAGTTTGCGAACTAATAAAAGTGCAAGAAGAAAATATTAAAATCACAAATAAAATGTTTCACTGTATGCCCACTTTTTCTACTCTATTCCCATTTAATTATAAATTCTATCCTGCGTTAGTAGCGTTAGGAAACGACAATTTAGTAATGACATGAGAGCAAGCTGAAGCATGTGAAAACATCAAGCAGCCATTTTACTACACACTGCGCAGAAGCAGAAATTTCCCAACAAGCAAAGAAAGACGTCACACCATGTGATATGGTTGCGACATGCGCATTGAGTTTTCCCGCACATAGCGGCCATTTTAGCTTACAGACAAGCGTTATTCATTAGTAAAACACATAGGCAAGCTTCCTTCCCTTTCCTGTCGTGAATGCAAAGGTTAGTATTAACAATACAAGTTTTAATAAATTAATACTGTGAGGAGGATTGAATACAAGCAAGTTTCATTTATGAAACCTTGCTCCATCAATCCCTCTCTGATGGCGTTTCTGAGCCATCAAAACACTACCCTCAATCAGATGCCAACTTCTAGGAAATTACTTCATTCTCATCTATACACTTTCCATTTTTACAATCTCCTTTTAATTTCTTGTATAATTCACTTCTCCACTCTTCAAGTTCGATTTCATCTACCTTTCGTTTCTTTCCTCTTCCTGTCACCTTATATGTTCCATTCTTTTTACAGCATTTGCACCATATTGTTACTACCAATATTATTATTGCTATCCCTGCTAAGGGTACTAATATTTGACCTATAAGTCCTTTTCCTATATTAGCAAACCAGGTACCAATTGACGATATACTATTTGTCAATCTTTCCCATACACTATCAACTTCCAGTGGTTTAAGTTCCTTCTCAAGTTTAGTTATATTCTCTATATACGTTCCAATTTCTGCACTCTTATCAGGAATATAAGTGCAACAATGTTTCGTCTTCAATAATTTACAGACTCCGCCCTCTTTTGCCAATATAATATCAAGAGCAAGTCGATTTTGCATCACCATAGATCTAATCGCAACCATTTCCGCATTAATCATTAGAAAACCTCCAGCAGTATCCGTTGATAAACGATCAACCACTGTAGACAATTTACATATTTTCCTTGAGTTCAGAATTATTCCCACTGAAGGTATCAATGCACCAAATATATCACCTACAATTTCTGAAAAACTAGCTCTTTTACTACGTATTAATTCGCTATTGTTTTCATTGCTCTCAATGTTTCTTTTTACGTGGTATATCTTTGGAAATACTATTCCAAAATAACAACTTCCATACCACCGTGCAGGAAGCCTAAAGTAAGCCTTATTCCCACACACTTAATAGATTCCAGGAAAAACTGAATCTGTTCCTCCTTTGAGTCCCCAACCTCCAAGAATTAAAAAATTGTGTTCGCATTCACTGGTACCGATGAAAACATTGTTATAATCAGTCTTTAACCTATGAAGACAAATTTTTCCTGTCTTTACAAAATCCAGAGCCATAGCAGCTTGAGCCTTGCCAGGTGTGTAACTCCCTTCTTTCTCAGCCCAAGGTGGTAAATGAGCCTTATGCTCAGAAGCTTTCTTTTGAAAATCTTGTCTTCTATCTTCTACTAAATTCAAAAATATCTTTTCTTCTTCAAGTAAAGAACATGTTAGATTGTGTCTATGTGCATGTGTTATGTCTATTGATTTCATTGTTAAGAAAAATTCTCCCATAAACTGTGCGTCTTGACTACTAAGCACTGGATTCATACTCTTGCGAATCGGAACCTCAGAAAATATCACATCTATGTTTGAATAATAATACTGAAGTCTCCCTGTTCTATAAAATAAACTAGACAAAACACTACATGATATGCCATATGTCAGTGGTAAGTGATGATATGTTAATCCTTCTGCTACTGATTCAGGTAACTTCATACAGACATAACAATTACTAACTTCCATTGTGTCTACATATTGAAACAATAACTTTGTGAAAACGTTTAAACTAGTGTCGTTATCAGCTACTTCATGATGAATTTCTGGTTCACTTTCTGCCATTAGTTCTACTCTATTGCCCTTCATGTTTGCTGTCCTCTCCTTAGTTTCATTATTAATCTTTTTATCTATTATCATAAGGTAAGGAACTGCTACAATCAGGACTAACCATACTATAAGCACCATCACTAGACTACATATGCATAATGCACAGCATCTTCTACAACATTTCTGTTTTGGTCTCCCAGCAACTCTATCGTCAGGCATTTTTCGACAAGGAAGATTGCTCTTCTTATCTTTTCTTCTTTTCTTTAGCTTATTCTTTTGCTTAGTCAGGGTGGTCTTGTTTCTTCTTTGTACATCAATTCTGCACTTGTTCCTTCGCCACCACTGTCACTTGACTCTGAGCTTTCAAAATCTTCAAGAATGATATAAGTCCAGTCAGGACCCTTAAATTTGTTATTCACAAGTTTCAGTCTTTTACTTCTTCTTTTCTCTGTCTTTTTCTCTTGATCGGTTTGACTTGATACTTCAGGTACTTGATCTGGATCTTCACTTCTGGTTGTTATGTGGTACTTTACTCTTTTAATGACACTCGGCCAATGATCTCCTTTTCTTGTTTTCTTTGTTGGCACTGTCTCTTTATCTTTGTTTTCAGAAATCTTTTTAATTTCACTGCTTAGCACTGTTTCGTGTTCTTCAATTACTGTGTTTCTTGTTTGCTCCTTTTCAGGTCTAATTGGTTTCTCTGTAACAGCTCCACTGTGAGTTTCCAATAACTGACCTTGTTCTTTATTTATTTCTTCAAGTTCATGTTTTTCAAGGTTTTCTTATTCTGTGTACTCTTCTTGATCTAACTTGTTCTGATCAGGGCTTATTGCACTGTGAACTTCTGCAACCTGACCGGATTCTTCTAGACCTGTCTGTCCCTGTTCAAAGTCTATTAGGTCTTCACTGTTTTGAGTCCAGTTTCCTTTCCCTATCTGACCTTGTTCACGATTTCTTAATGTCTTTTCTTCTTGTTCCTGAACTGCTTCTTCTTCACCTATCTGATCTGCTTCAATTTCTTCCAATTTCGCTTGACTTCTTGTTCTGTGGTATATTTCAGGAACCTCTACCACGGGTATCCAATACTGACTTGTGCTCGGTTGTTCTTCTTCAGCTTCTCTGGAATCTCGAACCTGAGATCCTTCAGCTGGGCAACCTTCAGCTTCTTCAGTGATTAGCGTTTTCTGAGGATTCTCTTCCTCGGGATCTGGTACTCTCTTGGTGTGACTTACATGAATCCAATTAGGAAATCCGGCACACTTCACTGCTGTATTCGTTGTCAGTATGACTTGACACGGTCTGCCCCATCTAGGTGATAGACACGTTTCTCTGGTGTGATTCTTCACTACCACCCAGTCACCAGGATTCAGATCATGTTCTTGTTCGGGCTGCCTGGAAACTGCGTCTTCTCCAACCTGATGAGAGACAGAACGCACTAGGTCAGCCAATCCTTTGCAATAGTCCAGAACCATATCATCAGATATATTCACCAGTTTGTTTGTGGGAACATGTGTTTGTCTCATTGCTCTTCCCATCATTATTTCATGTGGGCTCAATCCTGTGGTTCTGTCAGGTATACTTCTGAGTCCCATTAAAACGAGTGGCAATGCATCTTGGCCACTCTAATGATATTGATGCACACATTTTTCCCAGTCTTGACTTTATAGTGCCATTCAATTGTTCAACCACTCCAGAAGCTTCTGGACGATATGCACAGTGCAGTTTCTGTTTGATTTGAAATGCTTCACAGATTATTTGAATCACTTCACTGTTAAAATGTTTTCCTCTATCTGATTCCAAAGTTACTGGAAAACCAAACCTAGGAATGAGCTCTCGTAGCAACAGTTTTGCAACTGTAATGCTGTCATTTCTCCTAGTAGGGTAAGCCTCCACCCACTTTGAAAACAGACATACTATGACTAGTACATATTTCAGCCCTCTACATGGTGGTAACTGTATGAAATCAAACTGAAGTCTCATAAATGGACCCTCTGCCTTTCCAATTTTTCCAAATCCAATTACTGTCTTCCTCCCGGATTATGCATCTGGCAAGTTAGACATCTCTGGCAAAGACTCTCTGCAACAGCCCTGAATTTGGGATTGTACCAATTTTGTCTGAACAGCCTAATCATTGCATCTCTTCCTATGTGTGTGTCTCCATGATGCATTCTAGCCATTTGTGAGAGTAAACAGTCTGGCATGACTGGTCTGCCATCAGCACTGATCCACACTTCATCATCTCCTCTTTGGGAACAACCCACTTTGATCCACAAATTCTTCTCACTTTCATCAACCTCATCTTACAATTTCTTGACGTCATTCCAAGTTTCAGGTGGCATATACAGCATAAGTTGGCAGCTGATTCCCATTCTTTCCACCCTCTTATTGACTGACATTCTGGTTTTGGCACAATGTTGAGCCACCAGATCTGCATATCTGTTGCCGACTACCACCCAGTCATCTCCTGACTGGTGTGCGGCACATTTCACCACAGCCAATTCTTTTGGTGATTGTATTGCTTCTAGCAATTCCCTTACAAATTGTCCATTTTTAATGGGGGATCCTGAAGAAGTCATGAAATCCCTCTGCATCCATAGTTGGCCAAAATCGTGCACAACCCCGTAACCATATTGGCTATCTGTAAATATGGTTACTCTCTGATTCCTCCCTATTTTGCATGCTTTTATCAACGCAATCAATTCAGCTACTTGTGCAGATTTGACTCCTGGTAAATAAGATGCTTCAACTATGCCAGTTAATTCACATACCGCATAGGCAGCAGTTAGTTTACCATCTTCATGTCTTTGACATGAACCATCAACAAATAGCTCCCTGTCTGGCTTTTTAAGAGGCTGTTCCTCTATATCTGGGCGTGGTTTTGTGCATAATTCTGTAATTTGTATACAATCATGTTCATCGTCTTCATCATCTTTGATTCTCTCATGATATGGGTCTGGTAGTAAGGTCGCTGGATTTATTATAGTACACCTTACTAAGGTCACATTTTCAGCACCCATTATGATTCTTTCGTATTTAGTCAGCCGACTAGGAGTAAGATGCTGAGTTCGGGTTCTTGTCAACAGAATGACAACTGCTTGTGGAACATACACTTTTACAGGGTGTCCCATCACATTGACTCACTTTGTTCAATGCTCAAACAAGTAGCCGCCACTCCTTTTAAGCATCCTGGCAACGCGGCTGCTACTGGGTCGAATGTAGCAGAAAAATATGCTATAGGACGTCTTTCTAATCCATGTCTCTGAGTTAAGACAGAAAGTGCACAATTTTCTCTCTCATGACAGAACAATGCAAATTCTCTTTTATAATCAGGCATGCCTAAGGCAGGTGCTGAACATAGGGCATTTCTCAATTTTACAAAGGCTTCTACACTTTCATCCTCCCACTCAACAGGGTCCTTTGCTTTCTTTTTTGTCATGTTAATTAAGGGCTTAGCCAACATGGAAAATCCTGGTATCCATTGTCGACAGTAACCTACTATTCCTAGGAACATTCTCACTTGTCTTTGTGTTACAGGCATTTGCATTTTCTTTATTAAAGTTACCCTTTCAGCTGTTACTCTTCTTTTTCCCCTCTCAATTTGGTGTCCCAGATATTTAACAGCTGTTGTACAGAATTGCAATTTTTCAGGTGAGACTTTGACCTTCTTCTGCCAAAAGATTTAACAATGCTATGGAATCAACAACACAGTCCTCTCTGGTATTCGATGCCACCAATAAGTCGTCGATATATTGGACTAAGACTGAGCTTCCTGGCATCACTAGTTTTTCAAGGCACTTTTTCAGTATCTGGTTGAAAATAGAAGGACTTTCTGTGTACCCCTGAGGAACACGATTCCACACATAGACCTTGTTCTCAAATTTAAATGAAAAAAGATACTGGCTGTCTGGATGTAATAGTATTGAAAAGAACGCTTGACACAAATCAGTTACTGTGAACCATCCTGCATTCCAAGGGATCTGGTATAGAATTACTGCAGGATTTGGCACTATGGGACAACATGGTTCCACAATCTTATTTATTTTTCTCAGGTCCTGAACAATCCTATATTTTCCACTAGGTTTCTTTAACCCCATTATAGGTGAATTACATGGGCTACTCATTACTTCTTTTAAGATATTTTGTTCTACCATTCGATTTATTTCTTCAATGACTCCTGCTTTTACTTCTGCACTCATTTTGTACTGTCTGGTATTTGGGAAAATTGCACCTTCTTTTACAGTAATTTTAACTGGGTCTATTTTAGCCATAAGTCCTACTTCCTTTCCGGTGAAATCCCATACTATGGGGTTTACTGTATCTTTTAATTCTTCTGGCAACTCATCTTTTGTTATTAACGAAAACATCTCGTCTACTTCTGTACCTTGTTTTGCAATCATAATTTTATATACATGATCTTCATCTGGTGTCTGAACTGCCACACCATCCGGTGTGCAGAAAATTGTACAATTCATCTTGCACAACAAATCCCTACCTAATAAGTTTACTGGACTAGAATCACACACTACAAATTGATGCATTTCTCTGAAATTTCCGATTTTAACTTCCATGGGTTCAGTAAGAGGTGTTCTAATCCGCTGATTAGCTACCCTCACCAGAGAGAGGAAGGTCTGGAATGTCTGCTGTTCTCACAGTAGACCGGGTAGCACCAGTGTCCAAAAGGAAAGTAATATTATTACCTTTCACATTCCCTTCAACATATGGACCTGACTGATCTACCTGTAAGGATGCGCCAAGTATGCACTCCTTCTTCTCCTCTCCTAGGCACCGTCATGGACTGAATTGACAGAAATCGTCCTGCAAAAGAAATTGTGATGTCATATAATTATTCTTACCACTTCTTCCTGGATATCCGATGTCTGTACCATGCTTTGCTCTGCTTACATTACCCTGAATAGGTGCAGGTGGCAACTGACTCTGAGGATTTACACCCTGCTGTGAGTCATTCTGCGTCTGTGGATTAAAATTTTGATTTGGGCCATTATTATTCCGTATCTTTTTACATTCATCCTTCCAATGCCCCAATTTTCCGCATACATGACAAGGAAATTTCTTTTTAGCTTCTTCTCTACTCATTCGTCCTCTAAATTTTCCACCATTCCCAGTATCACCATTCGTTCCAGAATCTTTTCCTTGATTTTCACTCGGATTTTCCAAATTAATTCCCTGTTTCTCAGCCATTTTCACCTGTGCCCACATCACTTTTTCCTGCAATTTCTTATGTCTATCCTCAATATCGTCTCCACAATATTTCGCATATTTCAAAATTTCGTCGATAGGTTTCTCTTGCCAACACAACATGTGCTGCTTAATCATCTGACAAATTTCTGGCTTTAGACCATAAACAAATCGATACACAAACTGACTCATGTTCTTGTCTCCAATGTCCTCAAATCCACTATACTGTTTAAATACCTGCAATAGACGCTCATAGTAGGAATGTACTGATTCATTAGCTTCTTGGGTAGTTCGATCTATTTTTACCCAATCCGTTTCTTTCGGGGTATTTTCCCTTTCAGGTATGTTATCACTTGCTGATACTTTTTCATTACATCATTTGACGGGGCACCTGTTTTCGGATCTCTAGGATACTCGTCACTTGGCCAATCCACTGTGATTTTGCAATCTGTCCATAAATCGGCAGGTACCACTATGTCAAACAAACCATCCAAATCCTTCAACAATACCTTTGACACCTTCACAAACCTGTCAACCTACTTGTACCATTCAATTGGTTTTTCTCTCAACTTTGGAAAATCATTCGTAAATGACAAAATATCCTGTCTGCTCCATGGGACATGTACATATCCTCCTCCCGCAACTTCTCGCATCAGATACATTTGGTCTGCTTTCCCTGTTTCCTTCATCACATATTCAGATGCTGTTCTACTTGTTCGTGCTTCTTCCTTTTTCTTGGCCCACCTAGTTTTCCATTTATCTAGGTCTCCCCATTTTTGCAAAACTAACATTAATTCTCTTATTTGTAATCTTCTTCCAGAGGCATTCATATTTTCTAAATCTTTGTCTGAAAATTCTGCTCTATAGGGTTTCTGTAGTACCTTTGATCTCCCTATTTCTATTCCAATCTGTAGTGCTAAGTTGGATAATTTTTCATGGAATATCCTTACATTTCTGGTGATACTCCTACACAGGAACAATAATTCTTCTTCATCATAGGTATTTAAGCGTTCTAGTCCTACATTTCCTGCTATTATTTCTTCTAATTCGACTTTCAATTTATGAATGTCCATTATTTTCGGAGGTGTGCACTGTTTAACTGACCCTTGCACCCATCTTTCTAGATCTTCAGGTGTTACTATGGTAGCACTTTTTGCTCCCGATGAAGTTATTAAACTTACATCTTTTGAACATCCAGGTACATCTTTCCTGGGAGTACTATTTACAGAACCTCGAATAGGCAAGTCCATGAGTGATATTGTGGATTCACAGTCACTAAATTGATCCTCAATTATAACTGGAGCTTCAGGTTTGGGATTATTCACAGGAGTAGGTGTAAGTATTGGTGGAGGACAGCTTCCCTGAGTACCATATAATGGAACTACTGGACCAATTGTTACTGGTATGGTCAACGAATCAGGGTGTACTTTTATCTGAGTTATTTTTTGTATTAATTCTGCTCTGGTCTTTTCTAGGGCTTCTTTTTCTTTGTCATGAAGTATTCTACTTGTGGTGAATTCATGCATTACCTGTGGCACTAATGGAGTTTTCGGTGGTGCACTTGGGGTGCATCCACTTGTCCCTTCCTGATATGGTGGGGGTTTCTTAACATTTCCTCCATAAATTCATCTTCAGACTCCTCATTTCTCATTAAATGTTTTGTCTTTTCTGTGCACTTACTTCCTAATTTCTCCTCTGCTGAGAACAATGGATATAATCCTTCTGTAATCATTGCCTTTCTCCATTGTTTCATCTGACCATTCCTAGACTCATGTAGGTATCTGGGGAAAAATCCTGGATAACTCCTATTACTTCTAGATCGGTCCCGCTCAAATGCCTCGGTTTCCCATTCCTCTAGAGCTTCGTACTGAGTTAATCTAGGTCTGGGTTCTAAGTCATTCATCCTCAATCTTAAGTTTTGTAGAATTCGCCCATTGAACGTGCCATTCTTGGGAAATGCTAGTATTCCATCATTTTTGGTATATTCTATCCAATTCTCCATCCATACACAAGTATGATAACCTCTCTCCATCATCATAAATGAAGCGGGCATTTTAGCTGGTGGAATAATAATTCCTTCTCTAGTTTTGATTGGTTTGTCCTTTTTAAAATAATTCTTAATCTTTTGTAAAAATGACATTTTTCTCCTTTCTCCGTACATCTTGGGTAAGTACCGATGTATAAAATTATATTCTGCAAAGCCTAAATATCTCCTATCCTCACGAATTCCTGTTAAAGTCGGATCGCGTTTTAACATGCAATCCTTATCCACTAAGAATTTCGCTTCTATAATTTTGACCAATCAAATGTCTGCTATCTTTTATTTCCGAGCCAATCCTTGCGCGGCCTTTTGGTGACGTTTATCTGTCAACCCCTCCTTTACAATCTGCTCTTTTCTGTCCTTGCTGGTTTAACCAATCCCAGCGCAGCACCTATGACGTCAGTACTACTCCTGACTACTGACCCCTCCTTTACAAGGGTTTTTCCACACCCGCTGATTCAACCAATCTCAGCGCGGCGTTTAGTGACGTCAGCTCCCTCTCCGGCAACTGACCCTCCCTTTACAAACATTTACGCAAACTTATTTTCTCTACAATTCTTAATTTCAGTAACAACATAAAACATTCGCTATCGGGCCAGTTTCTCTAAAATAGAAAAGATAGTTTTCTCTCACACTTAGTAAAACCTTTCCGTTTACTAAACATACACTACGAGTAAAACACTTCCGTCTACTCTTCACACAAGCTCCAGAAGTACCTGTTACTTCTCCAATGTTACCCTTTCTAGGTGATATAACATCAAATTTTTACCAGCGTACTCTTTTGCTATTACTCACACGCATAGAGTCCCTAACGAGTACTGAAAGTACTGCTTAACTTTTCAGTACTATTTCTGCCTGGCAGATAACCTCACTGCAGTATGGCTTCCACTTACCATCCGCTATTCCTTTTACCCCGGGATTCTAGACAACATAAAACAAACTTCGAATACACGGATGTTAGTTCATAAAAATACAAATAAAAATTCTCATTACCCAATTAACAAAGAGTAACCATCCTCTGATTACCAGAAAACTGATCCAGCGCGATATTAGCAAAAAGCATTCATACACTAGATACTCACTTGGGCCCATACATTCATACTACGCTAATACTTACGCTGGGTTTTATCAGTTGTTACTCTCTATCAAAATCCCTGCTACCAATTACCTTCTGATTGAAGAGTAATGACTTACCAATGAATCCTTTGCTAATTGGGAAGTTTAAAATGAGTGACATTCATTATAGTACATAATCCTGAAATAACCACTGAGAAAGGAAGTTTTAAAATGTTTATCTAAAGATTTAGCAGAGTAAAATACAGAGCCACATGATACTTAATCGCAATACCCAAGATTAAGCATAGAAATGATTATTGCTAATCAATGACGGTGTTTAAAGAAAAGGAGAAGATAGAGACAGCAGCGCAACTAAAGGTTGCATTATATTTACCTAAGTGCGAGAACCAAAACCCCTTAGCCAAGGAGTTGAAAGAATAAGACCCAGGAAGGATGAAGAGCAAAGACCTCCTCCAGGATCAGGACAGGACCGGTGACCTCTCTACAACGACGCCTGCGTCGTTCCCCTCTCTGATACTCGGCTTCTCCTCGATTCTCCCGTGTCTCCCTTCTAATGGACTCCGCCGCCCCTCCTCAGGACCTCTTCTGGACAGGAATTCAGTCAGCAACCTATCAGCTTGGCAGTCTGGAGCTAAGAGCGCTCTGGCAGCATGGACGCCTGTTCTTCGTGAACGCATGCTCTAACTAATTAACTAATGCTATATTCTATTATACCCTTCTACGCCCATGTACCTCCCCTTAATGTTGCTAAAATATGGGGCCACTACTTCTGATTGGACAGGGACAGGGGGTGGATTGTCGCACCATATCGATTTGGCCTAACTTGTAAAGCCTATTGTTTTTAAATTCCCACCCTTCAATTTAATACATTCGCTTTATTTCCCACCCGTCTCATGACAAATGTAAACCAATTTTCATAGACAATGTATCAATGTATAACAGGAAAGGCAAAGTACAACATCTTCAGCCATCGGGTTGCGGCCTTGGACGACGTCCAGATTGACTTCATTTGGCAGGCACACAGGACACATGCGCAGAACCGTTTGCCTCTCGAGTTTCAGAACACCAACCCAGGCCCAAGTTTACGAACTAATAAAAGTGAAAGAAGAAAATATTAAAATCACAAATAAAATGTTTCACTGTATGCCCACTTTTTCTACTCTATTCCCATTTAATTATAAATTCTATCCTGCTTTAGTAGCGTTAGGAAACGACAATTTAGTAATGACATGAGAGCAAGCTGAAGCATGTGAAAACATCAAGCAGCCATTTTACTACACACTGCGCAGAAGCAGAAATTTCCCACCAAGCAAAGAAAGACGTCACACCATGTGATATGGTTGCGACATGCGCATTGAGTTTTCCCGCGCATAGCGGCCATTTTAGATTACAGACAAGCGTTATTCATTAGTAAAACACATAGGCAAGCTTCCTTCCCTTTCGTGTCGTGAATGCAAAGGTTAGTATTAACAATACAAGTTTTAATAAATTAATACTGTGAGGAGGATTGAATACAAGCAAGTTTCATTTATGAAACCTTGCTCCATCAAAGTAATAGACGGGGAGTTCAAACTTCCGAAAGATTTATGGGGGGTCTGTCTACCAGGAGAGCCTGTTCAACAACTCTGGAAAGAATCACTGGGTACCCTCTTTCGGACGGTTACACCGGCATGGTTAAAGAGGAATCATTTCTTCTCAATTCATAGGGCCTACCTGACTCCACAAAGACTTTCAAAGATGACGAAAGGACCTCCTGTAAGATGCAAGAAATGTGATTTGGAGAGAGCTTCAGACATACATATGTTTCAGGATTGCCCGGCTATCCATGACTTTTGGGTAAAGGTTGGTGAAACCATTTAAAAAATTTTAGATCTCCAAATTAAGGTAAGCCTATCTTTGATAATATTTGGGATTTCTGAAGATGTCATTGGTACAGCTAGATCATTTCTTTTCTATGTAGTACTGCTGGCTAGGCGGGAAATTTGTCGGAGATGGACGGAATGTTCGCCACCTCAACATTCTGACTGGCTATCCTCTGTTATTTCAACATCTAAGTTAGACTTGAGAAGATCTCAATCAAGGAGGAAGAAAGCTCTCTGGGAGTTTTTATTAAAATGGCTAAATACTGAGGAGGGCGCATATAGTTAGAGTCTTCACCATTTTATAAACATATTGCCCTATGATTATACCTCTCTGGACCGCGATGGGCCCTTCTCACTGCCGCTTTGCCATCTAAGCAGTCGCCGGTAAATACCGGACCAAATAAGAGAGTGGACCTAACCCGTTGGGGGCGGTATCATACCACTGCATAGCTGTGCCTGTAGGGTAGAACATAACCCATGCATGTTTGTCGGATATATCGAGCACAGGCGGTTGGTTTGGTTACCGTGGTCTGAGGTGAATGAGGACAAAAAAAAAAGAATCTGTACACTTTAAGGTCTGGGTCCATGAGAATTTTTGTTGAAGTTTGGGAGGATTTCGTGCAAAACAGCTGGAGGTGAGAGACACAGGATCACTAGTCGAAAAAGTACAGTTTATATGAAGAACTTGTCAGGTTAAAGATATGCTAGTATGAGCTCTCCTGTCACTCACTATTTGTGGACTGAAAGGGCACCTTGGTCAGAAATCTCAGTTTTAGGAAGAACTAAGCTGAAGTAACTGCTCTCTGTAAAGAGGAAAGCACAGGAGAGGAAACAAGAGACAAGGAACCAACAGAAGACCACAAGGGAACCAGGAGAGACAGGAAAGGTGCACAGCACAGGATTGCCAGGTTCAAACTATACGACCGTGAAAAAAGCTTGTCTCACACTGCTGCCATGCAGAGAACCTATAGCCGATTGCCTTTTTATGCACCTCTGGCCAACCTCACAAGGAATATCCCTTAACCCATTAGCAGAGATCCAAGGGGCACCAGAATGAGGAACTTGTGTTCTAAATGCTTTGCTATTCGTGTTTCTCGTAACCAAGATGGCTGCCATGCACGTGCATCTGTGTTTTTGATACTGCTCCGATGATGAAGCAGATTAGATGCCAGGATTTATGTTTCCTCTACAACATCCATGGCCTGAACGCCCACTGGTCCCCATGGCTACCTCAGTAAGAGACAGTAAGTGATGCCATTTCAGTGGGACTGCAAGAGCAGGGCCTGGAACTTGGTCCTGACACTTGACCAACGACTAGGAATGATAGCTAGGAGAAAATCCCTTCTCTCCGATAAGAAAATGTTGCTATACAGTTAACATTTTCAGGTGAGTACCTGAATGAACCAGTAGACTTCTGAAACATAGTCATCTGAAATGCTGACTACAAACTCTTAATTTAAATAAGAGGCATCTGAAATGCTGACTACAAACTCTTAATTTAAATAAGAGGCCATCCATTATGCCAAGACTAGCAGATTTCTGTGTGAGAAAGTGACAGAACTCTTGGGGCAAATAGTCCTTTTTAGCCAACACGGCCATTATCCTGGCTCTCCACCTGTTACTTGGCATAAGTTTGTCTGTAATTCACAACTACATGTTTGGCAAAATCAAAGCACTGCATATCACCAGAAAAAACTCGTACTAGCTGACAGTCATGATGGTGCAGGAGTGATGATTTGGGACTGTTCTACTGCTGCAGGACTTGGACGTCTCACTATCATTGAATCAACCATAATGCCTCTCTGTACCAGTGCATTCTAGAGGAAAACGTGAGAGCATCTGGCCACCATCTAAAGCTTAGCCGAAAATGGGTCATGCAATAGGACAAGGATACAAAGAAACTCACCAGTAAATCTATGACACGCTGGCTGAAGATGAAAAACGTTAAGATTATTGAAGGGCTAAATAAAAGTACAGACTTCCAACCCATTGAAATGGTTGATTGGCCAAAGGGAGCTATGCATAAACAAATACCCTCCAAACATAACTGAACTAAACAGTTTTGCAGGAGTGGGCCAAATTATTCCTCCCATGCTATGTACGACGGATAAACTTATGCAGGAAATGTTTACTTCAGGTTAATTTCTGATTTTATGTGTTACCAAATCACGGGGCGCACCTACTTTTTTACACTTGGCTACTGAATGTTGGCTAATTTTTTGTTTAATAAATAATGGCGAATAAAAATTTCTGTTTTCAGTCTGTCACATGAGGTTAGATTTATCTGATGTGAGGAAGTGTTTAGTACTGGATGGTAGGATATGTCTTAATGTACAAAACCATAAACTGTTAATAGGGTGCACTTTTATTTTCACATGTAGTTTTAACTTGTTGATTTGAGGACTATCTTGCCACTATCATCCACCAAACTCCACCTGTTAGTGGTGACCTCAGCAGTCAGTTAGCATTTTGGTAATGCAAATGCCGTATACACTGCCACCCACAAGCCACTCCTTTGCCTTACAGAAGGCACAGAAAGTGAAAGTGTATTTCCTACCTGAAAAATTGGGATGCCTGACAAGCACACTTTACTGGCTCTCTGTGACCTGAAAGTCAAGTTTAAGGTCCCGTTAAGTCCTTCAATATCTGCCCTCCAAAGATGGCTGATTACAGCCCTGATAGAATTCCTTGCACTCATGCTTGTTATCCATTAGTTCATCTCCAGATTGGTAAACGGCTCCAAATTTGCGGTGATTAATGTGCTCTCTTTTTGGTTAGCCAACCTCTTGGTCGATCTTTGTTTGGCGCTTTCAACGTTATGTTTCAAATAAGTATGCTGCAAAGTTCTTCTGTTGTTGAATCAAACATGTCAAACATGGAGCAGCTCCAGAGAACAGAAGTCCATCTCTATCGTGACTTTGAAGATTCTCCTGCAGGAAGATGTAACCTCATCATAATAATTGCTTGAGTAAAGCTTAAAGTGACTATTCTTTTTTTCAGTCCCATACATAAAAAGGGAACATCTCGAGGCTGATCGAAGAAGCTCAATTTAATTGAATGATGGACTCCATGAAATCCTACGATTGAAACAAAACACTCCATTGAGTTGGATATTATTGTATGCAGAACTATCTTCATATAAATGGACGCTGCTATCCCGAAAATGTACCTCTGTGAAGTTTTCAATAAAAATATATTTGAAAAAAGAGCTGAAAGTGGTTAAGCCATATATGTGTTTAATTATTTCGTGCTTGGGCAATAACATTGTTTAAGGTCTGCCAAAAAGGTTTTTAGCTTGTACCTTGGCCAATAAAAAACAAACAAAAGTGAAAAAGCCCCTATTAAGTTTGTAATTCTTTCGCCTGGAGTAAATATGATGTCATTCCTAAAATGGCCTTACAACTGTAAAAGAGAAAGGGTTAAGCCTTCTCCTAACTGATATACATTTCAGGGAATAATTTTGAATTTGGTGGATGTAGTGCGTCAGCCAGAAAGCAGCGGGTGTCCCTTTCGCCAAACGTGTGGTTCACCTGCTCCATTTAGAGTTGGGTGAAGCGTCGAGTTACAGCCAGCAGAGCCTGCTGCTCTGCTGATGAAATCCTTTGACTATCAGCTGGTCCACCACAGGGCTATTGTTCAATGTATGAACATCTGCCCTTTTTAGGGTGACTATTCTGACGTACATATTTCATGTTTGGGACCGATAGGGAAAGCCTCACGATCTGAAATATGAAATATTACTCACAAGCACAGAAAAATAACTCTGGTTGTGCCTGGGCCACTGATTATTTGTTTTTCACTTTGTTTACCTTATTTAGAATAAATATTTTTATTTTATTTTATTAACAGTTTGATATCATGCAAACAAGGCAATACAAACATTTCATATACATACACGACATAGACTAAAACATACTACTTTAAAAGCAACTCCAGTCGTCTTAAAAACATATCAATTTTTACACTGAACAGGTCTATTACTACCAAGCCCTACCCACCCCCATAAAAAGATATTTTAAGATCTAAAAATGCTAGGTTTTACCTACTGTTTGGCCAATATTTGGAACACTAAAATCTAACCTGCTTCCAGTACAAGCATTCTACCTTAAACCCATTTTCACACAGACATGATATTAGCCATATATCTAAACGGGGTAAACATTATAATCGTAGAAATACGATTCCTTTTGGGCAAAATAAAGCAACAATTGTGCAGGATACAGTTGTATTTATTCTGAGTGCAATTGAACAAGATAGGCTTTGGCATTGTGCAAACAGGGTATACAATTATCATCGTGCAAAATACAATTTCTTTTGTGCAAAATAGATTGACAGTGGTGCAAAATGCAATTATGTTTATACAGAGTGACAAAAATAGACATTGGCATTGTACAAAATACCATACCTTTTATGGAGGGTAAAACAACGGCAATACGACATACAATAGCCTTTTGACCCCCCTTTCACCCTGCTTTTCCATTAATACCAAATTGAGATTGTCAGAAGATTTGTGTATTCCTGAAATATGATGCGCCCCTCAATTTCATATTTTACACCTAGCATTACGGCTAGGCCTTCCGCAGACTGGCTGAACTTCCCCTTAACTGCTGTAATGCTAAAAACCTCATATTCGCTCATCGCCACATCATTCACTTCCCAGGTCTCCTCCAAAACAATGATCATAGCATTTCTCTCCTCAATAACAGCCTGCAAGGAGTCTGAATTCCTTTTAAGACCCGCAATGTTCCATGACAACAAGTTAACCCCAATTTCCTCAGGATCTAGAAAATAGGGGTCTAGAAATCACCTTTTTATCATTTATTGCCCCGCGATCCATTTCCCATGTGTTGTCGTGCTGGTTTACTAGTTTTTCACAATTAGAAAAGATCTGCCTTCCTTTTTCAGATTTCACAAATTGGATATTATTAATCCCAACAGGCTCATGGTCCCCCAACCCCACCAATGAGGGAACATGATTGGACTGATTAATTGAGGCTCCCGTACTCTCCCCCTGTGCCTTCGCCTGGTGGATCGCTGACACTTTGGAGGAGACGGGCCTATGTATGAATGAGTCATACATGTCAAAACCTAATCTTCGAAGCTCATCCAATGAGTTCATGACTTCATCCCCCACGATCCTGGAATAAAAATAGACACAGGCAACTGGTCATGATGTAGCCATCTCACTGGCCTTCGGAAGGACCACCAGAGAAATATTTTTAGAAGAAATTTTAGACAATCTTGGAATTGATTCAAAAAGAGATAAAATACATGATCAATTAAGAACACATTCCATAGCTGCAATAATATCCACCAATTGCAGAACCCACTCTGCCTCCTCGTAGGGGCTAACTACTGATCCTTTACCCCATCTTTGTTCTGCCTCAGACCTAAAAGGTTCAGCTCCTGCATTTAGGTGGTGGCCGACCTTGCCATGTACTTGCACCATTCTGCCCTGGCCCGACTGCTCAAGATCAGACTCTAGGACATCAGTCACTCCCACTCCTTCATGAGAATTAGGGATTAATGATGAAGGGGCTGCCACGACCAGGGCATCAGCAGAACCTTCTACTGGTAGTGATTGCCCAACAAGGGTCTCTTCTTATGGCACCATAATAGGACATGTAACCCTTCTTGCTCTTTTCTTTTTTAGTTAGCTTTCAAATTTTTTTTTTCTCTTTTTTATGCCTGACTTAAAAACAGGTCCCTCTACATTAGCTAACTTTTGACCCTGTTTTTACTTTTTTAATATTGGGAAAAATTCATTAGTTTTCGTTGTATCCCATGCTGGATCCAGCAATTCCTCCCCCTTACTAGAGACAACTCGTCCTAAACCATCTTGTTCTCTAAAGAGAGATTCCAGCTGGGATAGGTCAACCGACATTTCAAAGTTATTAACCTTTGTTTCGATTTCAAACTCAGAATCCCTTGTTTGGACTCCCATCTCCCTTCTACTTGGGCCCGGGCTTTTAAAATTCACCAACCTACTCTTACTTACTGGTTTTATAGGTAATTCCTTAAGTATCACTGACAGAATATCTAAGTTATGATTGGAACTATCAGTGGTCTTCTCCAGTAGAGACAAAATTGATGACAAAACGCACTCAAGATTTATCAATGAGTTAGAGAAACACACATAATCCGGTGGAATATTACTGGATAGGTTCAATAACAAATCAGGAGATCCGGAAATGTTTGATAAAACAGATGTTTTGAGGCTTGGGGCACTAGAAAACCTTTCCAAAGATTTTTTCAGCTGCTTGGAAGTCTCAGGCAATAATTCCGCACCCGTGTTTAATACCTCTTTATTCGTTTTAAAAGGTGAAATGTCCAGTAAAGTATAATCCAATACAATAGAGGCTTGGTAAAACCTGCGGTTCTGCTATAACAGTACACACTAAGGAACGTTCCCCCAAGGATGTATTTTCCCCCCACAGTAGAGTTCCTGGACTGGCTGAAAAGAGTTCTGCAGCACACACCCAACTTCTGTTGGCACAGTCCGCTGAGCTTCACCTGCTTGCATCTCAATATTCGTTTTCGACTGCACCGACACCATGCCGGAGGAAGGAGATTCTTCAGGTTGTTTTTGGAAGTACGCCGATATTATTTTTGGCACAGTCTGGAGAAAAGAATTCTGCTCGATCTGAGTTCTTTTGCCGTCATAATTATAACCAGAGCTGTTAGAGGATGATTGACTCAATGAGGAAGAAATAGGGCTGGGAAGAGACGGAAAAAGATGTAGTAGCCAAGAGGGTTGTTAAGAGGTTAAAACAAAATGGGGTGGTGTCCAGAACCTGCAAGCTGTGCCCAATCAAGCCAGTCCGCTTCCGCAGAGAAAGGCTCAAATTTGTTACTGGAACCACTTGTTTACCCCTTGCTCTGAAAACCATGGTCGGCACTGCCTCACCTTCCCCAGTTGCTGGTTTCATGGTATCTCTGCAGGGAAGGGGCACGAACACACTCCAAAGTTGCAGAGCAAGTTTAACAGACTATTGTTCCCTAGTTGCATCAATTCTCCTGCACCAGGACTCGCACCAAGCTTCGCCCCTCTCCTGGTCCTCCAGTTTGCAACGTTTCAGATATTGCGGTATGGTGAGGCAACAAAAGGCCAGTTTAATGCTACGTAGGTTGGCCACACAGACTGAGAAAGACGGTTATTCCTCAAGGTTGCAAGCCGCACCCAGACATAGTTGGACCAATTCTACAACCCTCGGATAACCACAGAAGCAGCAGGAGTCTAACCCAACTGCACGCTTGCTTGACAGACTGAAGCTTACACAAGGTTCTTATGGGAGTTTTCTCCCCACACTTCACTCTCTTAAGCCAAGAAATTTTACAGAGCTTATTTGAGTCTCTCCCCAGCTACAGCCATAGTCTCGCCGCCATAGCCTGACTGCCACTCTGCAATAACCGGCCCCCCCTCTGTCACTGGTGCCACTCCAGAAAAAAGTTGGACTTTTGGTCTACCTTTATTTGCTTTGCATTTCACTAAACATCCATCCCCAATCAGCAATACAGCGTTATGGGAGGGCTAAATTTCATAAGGCAAGAAGGGACTCACTGGCTTCTGTTACTCCACTGGCCGCAAATCCTTGCGGTAAGCTCTTCTTGTGGCCCCTTCACCAAAGGGCCTCCCAAGCAGAGGTGGATGCCGGGAACAGTCTATGTGGAGGGCCCAGACTCTGCCCACTTCCCTCCGCTCCACTCCCTCTCGTTGCCCGCAGTCACCGCAACAGGCCGGCGCCGCTTCCTCCCGTTACCCGCCCCTCACACATGCATGCTCCCCTCTGGGGAAACCGGAGAACATAGCACCGGGGGCTGAACTGCTGAGGAGGCCGTGGAAAAAAAAGAAGAAAAAGCCAGCGGCAGCAACGGTAGCAGCAACCCCACGCTCCCCTCGCTGCTCGCCATGCACTGCTGACCGTAGCTCTGGCCCCGCCTCTGTCGCTCCGTCGTTCATATTTTTCAGAGCAGGCACATCAAACATGGCACCGATTCAATGCCTTCAGTTGAGCTGCGGGTGCTCTGCTGAAAGCCCTGAGATGGTAGTGTTCCACCATGGGGGCAAACGCAACTGCCTCCAAAGACATGCAGGCCTCCTACAATACTCTAAATGATGCCCTTAGCCCATGCCAATTATAAAAGACACAATTCTAGCTTGGTTGATTTCTCCGTCCAGTGGTAACATTCACTCCCTGTTCATGGGGTTGAAGTTGGCAGACCAGTGGCTGTATTATAAAATGCGATGCATTTTCCTTGTTAGCACCGGGCGCACCTTTCAAAAGGTGCACTCGGTGCTAACAAGGAGAGTGCACTGAATTAGATTGAATGTGCTGCCCCCAGGGCAGCATGAACTCGTCCTGCAGCACATTCAAGTGAAATATGGAAGGGCTTTGAAGCAGCAGCTCCGTGCTTCACTGTACGGGCAGAAACTTGCCTGCACTTTTAAGAAGGGTTAGAGATCCCCTTGCAGGCTGGTGCTGTGAGTTCATAGGACCCCCTTCACGCCCTCCAGAGGGTTGCTGTCAGGGGCGCACTGCCAGTGTGCCACCTTTAAGGTGGCACTATGTCAGCTCACTTCTGACCGCTTCTTTACCTTTGCACCCGTGTATAATATGGCGCGGGCGCAGAGGCATAGAGAGACCCTCAATTGCATGAGACCACGCCCCCATGCAAATGAGGGAGCACCCTTTGATGTTAGCGCTGGTGCAGTGTGTGTGCCAGCGCTATCTGTATTACGGAAGGGGCCGCAAAGGCACCTGCTGCCCCTTCTGTAATGCCAAAGTGCCCCAGGGGCGCGCAAAGCGGGCGCAAACACCCGTTGCGCCCCCAGGGCACTTTGTATAATACGGCCCCAGCTCTTTTGATGGAAATTTATGAATGCTGTCTACGGATACAATTATATCAAGCAAAAATAAATCGTCTCTCTAGACTTACATTGATAAGTTAGTGGTTGAACTGGTAAGCTTAGTGTGACAGACATGGGAAACTACATACAACTGAAATATGTGTATAACGACTTTAAGAAACCAATACAGGCTGCTGTTCAGGGCAGAAACCTCTCAATGTGGCTCGGCAGGGCCAGGGCAGCGGGGTTGGAGGCTGGCACTTGTTTGGTTGTTTCTTTTTTTTTTTTCCTACCTCTATGGTTGTTTTACTAGTCTACATGCCTCTTCATAATGGAGTATTTCTATGTATTTCAGTCCTTTTTTGCAGTGTTCCTGTTTTTTAGGGTGAATCATATAATTTTAAAGGGCATTGTCTGTTAAAATGCAAAACAGCTGATCAATTTCAGTGTATGCTTGGGAGGTCAATATCAGGTTATCTGAAAGAAGTCTAGGTGAGCAGAAAGTCAGAGCAAATGCAAATTAAGCAAATTGAAACGTCTATCATCTGTTAAGTCCAGAAACTGCTTTTGAATCATAAAACGTCCTAAGTTTATTCCACTTCTCCATAGTGCCTGAGACTACGCTCTGTCAAATAGCTTTTACTAGACAGTTATTTTCTCTGCTTCAATTGAAGATACCAATATTTGGGACAGCCACATTTCATTGTCTTTTTTTGGCCATGCTCTATACCAGATTTCTCCAATGAGTAGCTCGTGAGCCACTGTTAGCTCTCTAGCTACCTGCAAGTAGCTCTCCCGAGTGCAGCCCACCCTATTAATATAGAAGCCTTTTCTTGGTTGGATTGATACATGTATACCAAAATTGAAAAGCATGTATTAGAGACTAAAATGTATGTTTTTTCAGAATCCTTAAGCTTATGTTTGGAGCAAAATGGTTGAAATATATTCTAAAAACGTATATTAGTGTGAAATCATTCTGCAATAGGGAGAATTATTACTCATATTATTAATTACCTTGGTGTCCAGGGCATTGCGGCTATGGCTGTTATGTATTACCCACATGCTGGCAAGAAAGCCTGATGCACTGAGCTAATCACTACTGACAATCTTGCATGGAGTGGCCACTAATGTAATCTTGTCTGATGTGATCACTATTATCATACCAATAATATTAGTAACTCCGGATTAATTTTATAGAACATAAGTAGCTCTTCTTACCGAAAAGGTTGGAGACCTCTGCTCTATGCCTTCATCACTGTCATAGTCAGGGCGGGCGTTCTCTCTTCTAATCCGAGTTTCACTGATGGCAGGCGTCATGATGTTGGTCTTGCTTTGCTGTCCTCTTTAAATAATTCCACAGGCATATATTTTGCTGGTTTAAACTAAACTACCAAATCTGGTGAATGGGAGACCTAATACAATAAACTTGTTTGGGACTGTGAATCCACTCTGCAAGTAACACTTAAGGTAGTCCGACCACCTCGGTCTGGGCACCTTAGACAACCTGACAATGTCTTCTATGATTCCACAGGCAAACTCAGAATAAACTACATATAAGTCATCACCTTTCCCAAACATCCAGAATGAAAGGCGTCCTTAGCAGTCTTCATACACATACCCATGTATCTAAAACCATCATGCATCCACTTCAATAATCGCACCACTTCCTGTGCCGTCGCCGCTCACTTAATGGACAATAACACTAATATCAATGAGTTGATTTTAATCTTTTCACCCGGACTTGGTTATTTATATGTAAAGTATTAGGAAGAAAATCACTAGTATATGTCAGCGTCGAAAGGATGTCACCAGCTGAAAAGCTATCAAACTTTTCAGATTTTCAAGCCTTTATTACGATGCCCATAAGCTCTTTGTCCAATACTAACATAGTTGGTGACAGTTGACGACCAGGTCTTGGTCCCTGGAACCGTCCATACCTGTCTAAAGTGTTTGTTATAACTAACGCTCAGTGACCCATACAATAATCTAACCCATCAAATTGTTCCCTCTCCTAGTCACTTTGCATGCATTAACGTATACACCCATTCTCTCCCTAAAAAAGGAGCCTTTGTCAATGTATAAAAAGTTGATCACTTTCTCAGAGGTATCCTGACTTTATTCATCTAATACCAGGTGCAACCTCTGCATACTCTGTGTGGTGTTACTAGCCAGCACAATTCTTGTCTGATGGGTATATAGATGGGTATATAGACATGGGCTATATTCTGAACCGTTATCTTGATAAGTACTTGAATTTTGCATATCAACAAATATAAAGACCCAAACGAGGGGCATCTGGGAAGGCCCACACCAGATTTCAGGAATACAGCAATGAGTGATGTCTTTTTAAGTGGTGGTGAAGTAATTACCTTCAGGCATGCTCACGCAAGGCCTCCAAATGGGGGATAAGTAATTCTGAGGATTCCTGATAAACTCCTTCCCCAAACAGTTTATCCCACATGCCCTCTTGATGAGTCTTCCCTTGCTTTTGATCACCAGCCAAACATCCTGCCCAGTTGCTTCCTCCCCCATACTGTAGGACACCTTCCTATCAGTCATACAGCTCGTACATTTCTTCAAACCATTTCTTCCTCTTCTCTACATCTTTTGTATGCTACAGCTACATATATTGTGCCAGAAATAATTCATTTATGTATGATGGCTTTCTGAGCTTTTATGTTCTCCCTCAGTGTAACACTGTTAAATATGTAGCCCCTCATTTCTTGTTAGTTAGTACTGGCCAGGTACAACCAATGCTGTCATCCTCCAAGTGTGCATTGAACATACGCATATTTGCAAAGGCTACCATCAGTTGATATATTTTTGCCCCTTCAAGTGACAACAAAGGGTGTGAGTAGTCGAGGCCCTTACTTCTCTACAGTGACAAATCCATTTTCCAAGGGTTAAGTGATTGCATTATCTTGAATTTGTGTGCATGTAAACGATCTTCTGATGCCTGCATCCTTCCATCCACAAAATGACACATCCTTTCGAGGGCTGATGTGAATTTCCTGTGCCAGCATCAGTGGCCATTTTAAGGGCAAGTGATCTGATAAGATATGTGGCCAGTATTCTCTCTTTGACTATCAGGCAGCTTATCCTTGTGTAGTAACTCTAAATATGTAAATATTATGAATATTCCCTTTATGCCTTAAACCTATGTCTCCATCCGTCGCTATGCTTGTGCTAGTTGAACATTTACTTCAGCGGATTTGTGGCATTGAAATCCTTCATGACCACATATGAAGATCTGTCCAGATACATGTGAAAGACTCTGAATGTTCCAAACTGACGCAGCCGTGTAATTGCGGTTCCTAGCTACTCACATGACTATTTCTTTTAAAAATCCAGGGTTGTTGTAATTCAGGCCATATTCCACTATCAAATTTATACAATTTTCATTTGACATACCTGACTGTGCAACCCATCTATTCTGCTTATTAACATCATGCTCAGTAATTTAAATGGGCAGGTTAGGAAATGCGTATACAGACTCCTCTCTTTGCTGATGATGCATATGAACTAAAATATATTGGTTCACTTCTTCTCCTTCCTAACTTGAAATGTTCTGACTTGTAAAACATGCCTCCTACAAAAAGTCTAGGAGGATCATACCTTCAAATATTGAACAATCATTTGCCTTTAGAAGGGGTTCCTAAATCTTGACATTCTCAGGCAACCATACAGTATCCTACATTTACTAAAAAGGAAGTCATTATCTGCCTTCTTCCCAGGCCCAAAGTCTTGCCAATCATCATTAACATACATTACTATGGAAGTGGACAAAAGCTGTCCCACCTCCCACTACAGTTTCAAATCAGAAATTTCAACCCCTCATACAACCCACAACTGGCCCACTGGCAACCTCATCCTGGCAGTCAGATTAGAGCCCACTCTTTGAAACTGATGGTATTGGGTGCAGTAGAAGGAGGGTGGGAGATCTCATCTCACCTGAAAATCCCCAACAATAATGGATACACCTTCCTGTCTTATCATTCCAGGCCCTTTATGTATTCTCCATTTTGCCCTGATCATAATATTCAAGCAAATAAAATTCCACAGAAATTGTGAATATAGACTGCTAGCCTAAAAAGGGGAGAAGTGAATGGTACTATTCTGAGCATCGGGAACATTATGCTAAACTTTCGTCATCCCCAAATAAATGTTTTTAGCCTGTGGGATTTGCATCCCAATAGCATTACAAATGCATAGTTGTGTCAAAATTCCCTCTCCGTCTTTAAATCATCTTGTATTAGAACATGAACATGTGTACAATGGCATGTTTTTTCCCAGATCCTGTAATTTGTTTTTTGACTTCATGTTTGCCCTCTAAGGGCCCTCCATGCTTGCAGAGAAAATTCAAGATAAAAGCACAGTTAGTTGCCCTGGTATTGATTTTTTCTACTGGATTCTTCTAACCTCAAACTCCTCATCTTTTGAAGTTTCCCAGGCTCTAGATTGGATCTGGAAACTTCTGCAGTACCTACCGCACACCAACAAGTGGCTTCATCAGCCTTAGCTTCGACTTTACACCAAGTCCAGATGTAACAAAAAAGAACCGTATGTAGATATCACCTCTGTACTTGTTCTTTTCTCCTCACCCCTTGACAGAAATCCCAAGCTCCACTCCCAATTTCGGTGCTTGCCTTTTTCTTCCCAACAGAGCGCTGGGGATGTCTCCCTTGAAGGCTACAGTTTTCAAGCTGTGCTACATCTGCCATAAGTAGGTGTCGGACATAGATCCACATGACATTTGCCTTTGGTGTCTGAGCACCAGGCATGACCTGAGGTCTTGAAAAAATTTCACAATAAATAAAAAAATAGTAAAACATACATTCAAATAAATGTTATAAAATACATATAATTTGTGAATAAAAAATTGGTATTTCATTTATATTTAATAAGAATACCATATAAATGTATAAATATTGATACAATTTATAAATTCTTACAAACATATTTTGCAGGTGAGATTTACTATTTTAACTCTAGTCCAAAATAAGTTAAGGAAAGTGCACACACTCGGGGAAGTCGCATTTTCTGTTCAAATTCTACTCTAACAAAGACTGGGGAAAGTGCGTATATTTGGGGTGGGAGGTCAATTTTCCAATGAACCCCTATTAAAAAGTGTTAAAGATATTAAATGAAAACATTTAAAAAACGTAAGAATAATTAAAATATCCTCAAATTGAAAAAAGTAAAATAGTTTAAAAAAATGTTTAAACTTATCGTAATTGTTAAAAATGTCAAACTATTAAAAAACATTAGTTTGAATAAAAAGACTGCTAAAAAAAATATATATATATATTACCTACTGCGGGTCGCTAGTACGTAGTTCTAGTTAGGACCTAGTTTCCATAGGAAGAGTTTTTTTGGTTTTGCTAATAACATTGGTGCCATTTGACGATTCCTCACAAAATTTTCAAAACTTCAGCTGCTGTTGGGAAATTTGGGGGTGATTCGTCAAGTTGACGTGGGGTCCCAAAACACGTTTTTCCCATGCAATTTCCCATAGCAATTTTAGCACAAATACAGCCCGAACCGCTGAATGGAATTACCCCAAATTTGCCAAAAAGCTAGATCTTGGTCCAGAAAGAGGGCTTTTAGTATTTGGTGTAAATCTGTTCAGTAGTTGTGGAGTTATTAAAGAAAAAATATTTATGTATATCAAGAGACGCAAATCTACTGCGGTGGATCTGCGGATCCACATACCAAATGTAATACGGTGATTGGCTGCCTCCACTTCAACTACGAAAACCACAAGAGGGCAGGTTAGGAATACTCTGACCGCTAAGCCTAGTGATGGGGTTCCATAGGGACCCTGCCTGGGACCAAAAACATATTTTTTAGGTCTCGCGCCTAGCGTTGCACTGCGCAGCACGAGACATTTAGTAGGTGAAAAACGGGGATTCAGCACTGACCTAGGAATCGCACACGCTCGTGCGTGTGCGATTCCTTTGTGCTCCCCATTGGCCTTTTCGTGCGTCTTTGTATAAAAGACTGCACGCAATTGGACAAAGGCGGGCACATTGCTCTGCCCATGGCCTATTGGTGTCTATTACGCGCAGGTGTGCGTGATAGACACAATAGCTATGGGAGGAGCAATGCTCCTCCCATGGCCTTTGGTGTCTATTACGCGCTTGTTTTCGTTTAGCTTTCGCGCGGCCGCGCTTGTTGTTATCTGCTCTTGCTGCTGCTGCTGTGTGGCACCGGGACAGCTGGGCAAGGTAAGCACATGCATGCCCATTATTTATCCCCTCCTTCCCTGGTATCATATGTCCCGCTTTCATTTCGAAAGGAAAACGCCGCTGTGTGTGTTTAACTGCCATCGCTATCACGCCACCCGCTTGCCCTTGTAACTGTGATGCTAAATTGTGTTTAGCTGATGTGTGGGTGCGCACACATTTTTATCTCGCGTTCATGGAATTTCAGAGTGAGTCACTTGCGGGTTTTCATGGCAACTCATTGGTTGTTTGGGGAGGGCACCGTTGTCGTTTATCTTGTGATATTTTTCCTCGTCTCTGGTACTGTCCCGGCGAGTTAGTTTTAAACTCATCGACAAGCTGCAGTGTAGCTGTGACTGAAACATGCACCGCCACTTCTCACCTCAAAGTGATCCGAGCAGGTAAGCAGCCCAGTCCATGCCGCACTGTGTGACCCTGGGGCAGCCATTTTCAGAGTTAGGCGCTTCCGAGGAAAGGCTTCCGCTATCTTTAGCGCGTGGACTCGTGCATCAAACAGTGTGTGTTCTCTCCTTACTGACACAATTCACCAGTAAGTGGCCATGTTTTCCTACCCATTGGTGCGGGGTCACTGGGCAATGCTTACAGCCTCTAAACCCCCACTCTCACCTAGACTAGAATAAAGGGCGCGTGGTGTATTTCATTTAGGGGTGAGACGATAATACGTTTAGGGATTGCTGCGTGTACTGCTGGAGTTTTTATCATATAAACATAAGTGTGCGTCTTTGTAGGCACTGTTTCACAATTACTGAATATCGTTCATCTATGAGGCCTGTGGTTGGATAAACAGTCCCGTTCGTTACAACTAAGAGAGATTTGCGTCTATCTGTTTGTCATTTCCACCCTCCATCAAGCGCCAAGGCTGGCTGAGCCCATCAGATGGCTCCGAGTGTCGCGGGCCCCTGTTGTTTGCCTGTCTTCTAAATTCACTGGCAGAGCAGAGGAGGGGTAAAGGGCAGGCTTGCTCGAGGACGACTGTCTTCAAATGAGTGACGAAGATATGATATGGAGCAGGTCTGTTAATAACTGACTGCGACTGTTAATGACCATGCAATTATGAGCTTTTACTGAAAGGCAAATTAACATGGGGGGGACGGTAGGTGGTAACTTAACAAGTGTTAATGCCTCCAAAGCACACTAAAGAGAAAGGTCAACTAACCACTGTTAATGCCCAAAGGCATAATGAAGGGAAGATTAACCCTTTTTAACACTTTCACCATTGACAAAGATTATGCGTGGCATTCATTTCCACTCATGTGTGACTCAGTAACCCTATAAACCCTGAGCTGCACTCATTTTATAGTCACCTGAAATGTTTCAATCCCCCTCCCCCACCACACCACCACCACACAGAGCAACGCTCGCGACCAGCAGGCTCCGCGGAGAAGTCTGCGCTGCTTCTATAAGAGTTCCGACTGTTTGGAAAGCTCCACGACGCTTTTTGGAGGGAGGGCTGTGACCCACTGACATCGTGTTTATCCCCCAGGACATTTCAGATGCATGTGCGGCGCAGGAGGTGCAAGGCCGTTTGCTGAGGTCTGCACAGGCTCCGGTTGGTCGAGCAGTGCGTCTAGATTTCCTGTGAAATATTGTGTGGCTGCTCGAGCTCCCCGTGCAGTGTGTGGCTGCATTCAAGAGGAGGGTGAGAATAAGGTCCCCACAAAACAACCAGCGCAGCAGCACCAACACTTGATATGTAGTCATTGAAAACCAACCCGGCTTTTAGAAAGAATACGGGTTGCAAAATAAACGCCGTGCTGGTTCAAAAACCTAGAAACTCGTACCTCTGAGGGCTTGTTCTCGAGCTGTACATGGGAAGCGGCGGCGCAGCTGCGGATCAACGAATCCAGAGATCTGGTTAGGATCCTGCCCTCACCTACCCTAAGTAAGAGACAGCAGAGCCACGTGCATCTGGTATTATCTCATCTGTGTTTACCTGCTGTGGGCAGAGTTTGTAGTTTCTGTCTCCCTCCCTGTATTAACCAGAAAGCCTGAAAACGATTTTGCACCGAGGAACTCCAAGACAGAACTCACCTCGAAACACCTGTCTTTGAAAGACAAACTATTGTTTAGAGTGACATCACTCTAAGCTTTTAATTGTAGTCCGAACAGCTCAAACCGGGCGTTCCTCAGTCAGAACGTTTTCTCTTTAGCTCCTTCCACTTTTTAACATGAGGTAATATAGTATTTATGCTTCAGTTGAGCCAATTGGCCCCACACACCCCATGAAATTGATCTGTAAAAGGAATGGCCCCCACTGGATGCAAGGGTCTTCATGATTTGGGGTATTCTGGCAACACTTTGAATGAAGTCTGTACTTTGCCCACAGTTAACAGAGCTATATTTTTTCCCCCTTTGAGCCCTTGCAAACTTTTTCTGAAAATTCATAAACAAGGGACACCTTTTCACAGAAACATCTTTGTGAATTGGCCTGACATCATTGTCTCTTTGGCAACCACAGGGTAAAAGAAAGCTTTGTGTGGGGTGGTGAGCGGGACAGACTTTGAGGCCACACTCACAAATTGCCAAGTCCTGCTAGGTTTTGTTTTTCATTTTTTCCATTATTTGCGACCCGGGGTCACCCAACATAAGAGTGTACTGGGTGTGCCTTCAGGGGGCATCGGGCGAAAATACATTTCCCAAACATTTTGTAAACAAAACATATCCGAGGAGAGCATGGGTGCTGCAGTGACTCCACTCAGGAAGCATTGGCATAGCCAATAGGTCTCGCCTTTGGGACCTTATAAGTGTTTAGTTATCCAGCACAATATCCTTGTTTAACAGTGCCAGCCTACTATACAGTATTTGCTACATCTGGAGACGCAGCCCTGTAGCTGATGGAGCTGGATCTCACACACAAAGCATACTCATTAGTCACCATTGGGTGCCAATACCGAGCCTCTGGAGATGCCCATCTGTTCTGCCTTCGCATGGTAGCCCTAAGCTTCCACCTAACCACTTAACAATCGGGGGAGATGCGAGGTGGTTGCGAGGGAGAGGAAGGATGAAGAAGAGTGACTCAGATGGGCCTAGTGATATTTGACCCCTCAGAGCTCTGTGAGCTGGTGAGAGGCATGCACGCTTCCAACCCTGTATGATCACACTCCTAGGGCCTACATACGATAGCAGATGGTGGCCTTCAAACTATCTGAAACCTATCAAAGCATGATCAACAATCATAACATTCTACACTCTATTGGCATGTCAGTGGGTTATTGTGGCTGCTATAGAATTAAGTTTTTGAGGTGCTAGTCGGAGGTTCAAAACTGAGCGTGCTAATCTAATTTTTTCATGCTTGCATGCGTGATGGGTCTTTAAATAACACTCTCCCTGATTAGCTGTAAGTAATATGCCAGCAGGCTAGGTTGCTCCTCTGTGCAGCTTGCCTGCCTCCCGTAATTGTGCGAGTGCGGCGGGAGCCGGTGCCGGCGACTGGAGATTGTTCGGGGATCCCAGTGTTGGTGGCTGTGTTTCACCTGATATGTGGCTACTTGGCAGGTATGTATTTCACAAATGCAGGCTGCCATGGTGACAAGCGTCTGTGCTGTTCTCTGCCCTCGCCGTGCTGGCAGGGGCTGATGGTGCCTCTGGCTACATTTCCAAATTGTCACAGTTCTCTCCATGCGCCTTCTCTCTCTTTGAGAGAGTTGTTTCATATGAACAAAAAGGGTGTGATTTTGACAATGTGGCAGGCTGGGGTTTTCTGTGTACAACAGTTCTGCGTGAGGTGTTTTGCTTCTGCAGGAAACACGTTGCAGTGGGTTTCGGTGGGTTGGTTTGCGCGCCCCTAATTTGTGGCTTTCAAGTTTTCCTCCTCTCTGGCAGTGCTTTGCTGCCCTGTGTTCAGCAGGCAAAGCAAATACAAGGAGATAATGGACGGAGCAATGAATCTTTTCAGACACTCACCCCCAGTCACAGATCTGGGTTGAATCCATCATCATTCTTTAGCTGACTTTGCCACCTCAGTTCAGACCCAGCTATATGTAAATCAGTCTTGACCCTGTGCCTCATGGGAACAGTCCAGCCCGAACTGCCAAGCCAGGTCTTCCCTGAACCGGAAACAAGCATCCTGGGACCGGTTTCTGGGTAACACCCTTCATCAGCCAGGCTAGCTTGAATCCAGTGGCAAATTGAGCAAGGGACCCACGTCTGGGCATACCCTGCCAACTTAGGGCAAACAAAGCAAACACAAGGAGATAATGGTCGGAGCGATGATTCTTTTCAGACACTCCCCCAGTCACAGATCTGGGTTGAATCCATCATCATTCTTTAGCTGACTTCGCCACCTCAGTTCAGACCCAGCTATATGCAAATCAGTCTTGACCCTGTGCCTCATGGGAACAGTCCAGCCAGAGTGGGACGGGTATGCCCAGACGTGGGTCCCGTGCTCCCCATGCCACTGGAGTCAAGCTATCCTGGCTGATGAGGGCTGAAAGCCCGAAACCGGTCCTAGGATGCTTGTTTCCAGTCCAGGGAAGGACCTGGCCTGGCAGTTCGGGCTGGACTGTTCCCATTGGGTGCAGGGTCAAGACTGATTTGCATATGGCTGGGTCCAAACTGGAATGGCATGGTGAGCAAAAAAACGATGGATTTAGGCCCAGATCTCTGTACTGGGGTGAATGTATGACATTGTTCTGCATTCTGTCCATCAATTGTTCTTTTTGCCTGTGTTCAGCAGGCAGCAGTTCAGATTTTCTCACATGTCCCTGCATCCTTTGTAGCTCACACAGTTGGCTACCAACCATTTGTTTTATTGATCCCCTTTTTGGCAGTTCGCATGTTCATAATGCACAGACTCATTTAGAATGAGCGCGTGAAGCAGGGATTTCATGTAGGCTCTGAGCAGCAGGTCTATACCTGTTTTTTCCTTTTGCATTTTTGTGATTGTAGTTTATTTGCCCCATTATAGGTGCACAACTACAATAACGAGAATACAAAGAAAACAACACAGTTTCATGGCGACACACCCGGCATGGGTCACAACAGATCTAGGGCTCGTGATATAATTTAAAGTCAACAATAGTTTGCCTGCCAGGACTGACAGCCCCAGGTGTATATTTGAAGAGACACAACAACATGTCCCAGAATGCAGAGCGTTGCTGGTTTAAAATGCCAGGAGTAATAGCTGGTGGCTGATGGTGTTGCCCATGGCAATGGAAAACTTTGCTTCTGTGCCAAAACTGACACTAACTTGTATGTATATTTGTTACTCCTGTCGTACATAAACCTCAACGTTAGAAACACACAAAAGTGGACCTTGTCATTAGCCGGACCTGTTGAATCTTCACGTTCATATGAAGTTGGGGAAAGTGATTTGGTAGAGGAATAAACAGCAGGCATTGGCAAAGCAAATGTGTCTGGCTGTGATGTGCTAAAGTAGACCTGGAGAAATACATATCCGTATACTATAGACAGATGTGTTGGCTTTCACAGTGCTGGTTTGACAAAAACTGTGAAATAAAAGGGACATACATGTAGCACATTTGAAAACATTTATGTATCTTAACTGGTTTTAAAGTACATCTAGATGCTAATGTGTGAAAGATGTATTTTTGAGTGCAAGATCAAGGAAATGTGCATAATAGCAACATTTTGTATTTATTAACAACAGCAAGGGCATGGGACACTTGGAGTGTCGCCACACCACTTTCTTCTTTCCCACAACGGTCCTACATACAATTTCACTCCCTTGGTGCTTCCTGCTTACACATACGTGACCATACTTCATAGCGTGCACTTTTTCTTTAAAAAACCACTCCACTGCAAATACAACATAAATAAAAAACTGTGTCATTTATAACCCCAGTAGCTCTAACTTTACAAATGCGAGACCTATTGCATTGCAAATGCTTGTTTTAAAAATCTTGCCGCAAATCCTTGGTGGATCTGCGGATCCACAGCAAAATATTTAAAAAAACATTGCGATCTCCCAAGCTTGTTTTCTTTTCTTTTTTACACCCTGCCCAGCCAGGGGGAATAGATATGTTTGGGTGGATCGGAGTGCGCCTGGCCCCCCTTCCCAGGCCAATTTGGCCCCAGGGACCCCATGCCCGGGGCCCAACCTCATTACAAAAGGGGCAGGGGCACGCGCCCCCTCCCCCTTCATGGGCCATCACCGGAGCCCAGCTGCTAAATAAAGGGAGAGGGGGCACACGGCCCCCTTCCCTGGGATGCTTTCGGCTCTGGGGACCACCATCCCCTGTTGCCTGGCTGTTATAACAAAAGGGTAGTGAGGCACATGACCCCCCTCCTGGGCTGATTTTGGTCCTGTGGGCCCCACCCCCCAGCGCCTGGCCAGATTTGTAAAGGGGGAGGGCCACCATGTGGCAACCCTCCCCGGGCCACATAAGGCCCTGGGTACCCCATCCCCGGGGCGCGGCTGTGCATGAAATGGGACTGTGTTCTATGATTAGAGTAATGCAGCAGTCCTCAACATATAAAACAGTCTGATTTGGGATGCAATTTAACTTCAATATAATTTTAGATATATCACAAATCTCTATTTCAATTTAAACGGCACAGGAAGGGATAACGGGGAGGTGATCCCTGAATGTGATGACACAGAACATTATAACAATATGTACTATAATCTAAAATACAGCAATGCCATCATCCCTCATAATAACATTGTCCCCCTTGCATCATAAAAATATTTCAATTTCATTAGTCTTAATAACAATTTCAATCATGTAGAGAGGGGTACCAGGGAGAGAATCCATGTTTCTAATAACCATAATTTCAAGATCAATATGATAAAGTGCCATCATTCCAATTCATAATCACAATACCCCCTAAATCAAGTATGAATAAAAAATTAATGGTTCAACTCCTCCTCAGTCAAGCCCTGAATGGGTCAAATGGCATATGGGACCCCAAAGGTGTTGTCCATATTACATTGTGTTGCATATACCTATGAATCAGGATTTAAACTCCAAAAGGTATCCCCAGAACGTGTTTGTCAAAAGAGGGGTTGTCCTACTGCCCTATATAGACCCACATTTCCTATTCATTGTTGAGACCTTGGGGGACTTTAGTTTGTAGCTCTAATATATATTTAGACTCCAAACTACGTAGTTTTTTGACTCTATCCCCTCCTCTTTCATCTTTCTGTATCTGATCTATACAGAAGAATTTTGAGCAGATCACAGTTACTGTTGTGTTCCATTTCAAAATGTCGGACAACAGGATAACTTTGATCTTTCGGAGAAATCGCCCGCATGTGTTCGAGGATTCTCTTTTTAGTGGGATGGATGGTGCTCCCTATATATCGTTTTGGGCAGGGGCATACTACGCAGTAGACAGTGAACTCTGAATTACAGTTCAATCATTTATTTATCTTAACTTTGCTGGAACCTTGTTCTGCCACTTTGTTTTCACTGACCTTTTTACTATATTTGCAGACTTTGCATTTCAAACAGGGAAAGAAACCAGTGATCCTATCTTTCTTTCTTTATGAAATGAAATGAGAAATTTATATAGCGCTACATATACCCGGGGGTGTCAAGGCGCTTACTCAGCTTAGGAGATGATGCATATTACCGTGTAGGCGCCCTAAAACAGAAATATTTTCAGTCCCTTCCTGAATTTAAACAGATTGGGTTCTTTTTTTTTTAGAGATACAGGGAGGGAGTTCCAGAGCTTAGTGGTAGTATAGGAAAAGCTTTTTCCTCCCCATTTAACTTTCTGTACCTTGAGGATGATCATGTTACCGCTATCCGAAGATCTAAGAGGTCTGGCTGGAATGTAAGATTTTAATAATTGTGACGATTGCCACGGACCCAGGCCATGTCTAGATTTAAAAGCTATGCATAGGTGCTTTGAATTGAATACGTTTGCAAATAGGCAACCAGTGCAATTGTCTTGCATCCACTTTCCTATGTGGCCTATACATTCTTGAAAACGAGACACAGTATCTGTGGGCGTGCTGTTGATTGACACAATGATCTGCGTGTCATCCGCATATGACACCAGAGTGAAGCCATAGTTCTTAATTAACTTAGCCAAGGGGGTGACATACAAATTAAAAAGGGTGGGGCTCAACGATGAGCCCTGCGGAACTCCACATGAAAGTGAGAAGGCCGGGGAGACAAATTCATCATGAGCCACCATTTGAGATCTATCTGACAGAAACGAACTGAGCAGGAGGAGCGCTTTATCCCTGATCCCCATCGAAGCGAGACAGTTAACCAGCACATCGTGGTTGACCGTGTCAAATGCCACTGAGAGATCTAAAAGGATCTGTGCAGCGCTGACCCCCCCCTGTCGAGGGTCTGCCTAAGCTCTTCCGTGCCCGTTATTAACGCCAATTTGGTACTGTGGTGAGCCCGAAATCCATATTGTGAGGGGTCCAGAATGCCACCTTCCAAAATGAAGGTGGATAGATCTTCATTTAGAAATCTTTCTATTATTTTTGCTCGAAACGGCAGCCTAGAGATGGGTCTATAGTTTAAAGGGTCAATAGTATCCAGGTTAGAAATCTTTCTATTTTTGCTGGAAACGGCAGCCTAGAGATGGGTCTATAGTTTAAAGGGTCATTAGGATCCAGGTTAGATTTCTTCAGAAGTGGTAGAATGGAAGCTTTCTTCCATTCGGTGGAAAAGCATCCTGAGGAAATCATAAGGTTAAAAATGGGCCAAAGTGATGTGGCCACAGTCTCAGGGACTAAGTGAAGAACTTTCGGTGGACATGGGTCCAAGGGAGATCCAGATTTTACTAAGGGAATTAGTTTAATGATCTGGTAAAGAGTGAGGGGGCGAGAAGGAAGATAAGGTAGGTGTGGGAGTACTATCCGGATTAACTTTAGGTACAGAGCTATGACCAGAATTCATGTGGGGCACCGATGGATGATTAGCTTGGGGCAGAAAAGCATCTAAGACCTGTTTGATCTTTTGTTGGAAGGAGTCCGCTAAAGCATTACAAAATTGTTGGCTCCTCATGATCTTGGGATTCTGGGAGTTTAGAAAGTTTTTTAATCGTAGAAAATAGTAGTTTTGAGCAGCCATTAGCTGCTTCTATCTTTTCTTTAAAGTAGGATGCCTTTGCCTTCAAAATAAGGTTTTTATATGCTTGAATAGCTGATCTATAATCTATTTTAGTCTGAACGTCGCTATCTAGCCTCCATTTCCTTTCTAGTCTTCTGCACTTTTGCTTTTGTGCTCTCAATGACTCACTACAGGGTTAGTCCTATAATGACTATGTACCAAGTGGTCTTTTATGGATAGACTCCATCTATATGTAATCTGGGGATATGGTGTAATAGCCCCTCTGATTGTATTATCAGTTTGGAGAACATGCCAATTTTTCTTGAAAATCTGCACCACTTTGTAAGAGCTCTCACTGAAATTGGTAATCATCCTAATGGTTCCTTCCTGCATGTTTTTGTTGGATTTAGTTAGAGCCTTGCTGGCTAAAAGTTGAGATCTCTTCACTATATCAGTCCTTTTCACAGCCTCCTGTAGAATACCTCTTATGTATCCCCTTTTCCCAAATCTCTCTAGGGCATCTGTTTTAGATTTTTGGTACTCTTCTTCATTAGTGCAATTCCACTTAATGCGTAAGAATTCACCATAGGGAGTATTCTTTATTAGGCTTCTGGGATGATGGTTACCTGCGTGTAATACCGAGTTCCCAGCCATCGGCTTGCGATATAGTCTGGTTAATAACTTATTTTTCTCCACATACACTTCCAGATCTAAATAGAAAACACTTGCATTGCTGATGTTCTCAGAAAAAACAAAGTTAAGGTTGTTTTGATTGAGGGCGGCTAAGTATGTTTCTGCCGATGAGCGAGTCCCTCTCCAGACGATAAACAAGTCGTCTGTATAACGGGGCCACAGTATTAGCCCATTGGTCAGGCCCTTCCGCCCAGGCCACGTGCTTCTCCCACCAGCCCATGAACAAGTTTGCGTAGCTGGGGGCGAAGCACGTTCCCATCACGGTTCCTCGTTGTTGTTGGTACATTTGTCCTGCAAAATCGAAGATGTTATTTTCAAGGCAGAACCTTATCATAGTTAGTAGCATGGTGTTGTGTTCTTGATATTTTAGTGCTCTCTTATCCAAGAACCATTTCACAGCGTTTATACCCTTTTCATGTTCTATACAAGTATAGAGGCTAGTTATATTAAGCGTTATTAATAACATATCATCCTCTCATTCAATGCCCTCAATCAACCTCAAAAAAATCTCGAGTATCCTTCACATAAGAGCTTAAGTCGTTCACCAAAGGGGATAAAAAAGAGTCAATGTAGACAGATGTGTTCTCCAATAGACTATTTTGTGATGCCACTATTGGTCTCCCTGGAGGATTCAACATATTTTTACCCACTTTCGGTAGATGGTGAAAAGTGGGGAGAGCTGGATGTTCACAATATAAAAATAGAAATTCATCTTGGTCTAACATGCCTTGATCTCTACAAGCTGTGCACTCGTTACTGGCTATGCAATTAAGGATGCCGGAGTTGATGTCTGTTTAGCGTTGATGTCTGTTTAGCGGCTCACCACTGCGGGAGTTGCACCCGGGACGTGTGGTGCGGCCGAGTGTGAAACATATCAAAGAACGGATATATATATATATATATATATATATATATATATATATATATACATGCACCAACCTGAAATTAAAACGTAATACATAATTTTAAAAAAAATAAACAATTCTGCAAAAAAATAACTGTTAAAAAATAAAGATAATTAACATAATATATTGACTTTCATTTATATATAATTTTAAAAGCTACCCTCCCAATAAACCTGAAATTACAATTGAATACATAATTTGAAAAATTGTTACATATTTTCAGAAAATAAGAAACGACATTTTTAAAATAGTTATTATATAAAACAATTAACATAAATTAATATATAATTAGGCAAATGTTACCAACCCAATACCACAATAAACCCACCCCATAAAACATACATTACTGTGATATATTTTGAAAAGATTAAAATTAATATTTTGAAAATATTAAAATTTATTATATCCTATGTAGCAAAATGAAAACATAATACAATTCGATAAAAAACTTTAATGAAAATGTATATTAAAGTACACACTATTTTAAACATAGTAAAACTGTAAAAAATGATATATTTACATTTGATATTCTGCACCACAGTATTTTTGTAGTAAGAATATTTTGACCACAATCAATTGATTCGATATTTAGGTAGAATGCCTTGGGCCTGGTTTTCCCTCTCGCCAGTTCCATCAGCAGTACCAGAAGATCCAGGGATATTTAAGATGCTATTCAAAAGGTCTTGCCTATTGCCAAAGGTAGCCTCCAACCTGTACAGCAAACTGTCCAGCCTTTTTGTGGCTCCAAGGGCCAGAGTGGTGGTAGAGACCATGGCCACCAAGAAGCCTAGCATTTCTCTTCCCCTGTTGCGACTGTCGCCAGACTGCTTTAGTTCACCCTCCTGTGGTCATTTAGGGGTGATAGGAGTCAGAATCCAATATTGTTTGCCTTGGCAGTGTGTAGTTACTTCTGATTGGTGGGTCCTTGAGATTGTTCACTCCCTCACTTTTGTGTCCACCTCTCCTTACTTTACTCTCGGTGTTACCTAGATGTGGCAGACCAGGCTGCCTTCATGTCCAAGAAAGTTCAATTTGTGCTCGTCATGAGTACAATGACAGTGGAGAGAGGCATAGGATGTGACTTCGGATACTTTTTGGTTCCCAAGAAGGACACATTTTCAGGTTGATTTTAGACCTCAGACATTTGAACAACTTCCTGAGGAACTATTTAAAAACTGCTGACTCTGGCCCAAAGTTCTGTCAGCCATGGGACCCAGAGACTAGATGGTGCCCTGGGACATGTAGGACACATACTTTCATGTGCCAATCCTGCAGTCCCACAGGCGTTACAGGCCAGTACAGAGCATTGCCAATTCACCTTCCTGTCCTCTGGCCTTACCTCAGCACTCACCACTCACAGGTGTTAACCAAGATAATGTCAGTGGTCGGGGTACATATATTACCATACTTCGACAACTGGCTGCTCAAAGCAACCTCACCTCAGCTAGTCTCAGACCATCTGCGGCAACAATTTAATTGCTTTACCCTCTAGGTTTGCCCATCAATAAACTGAAATGCCAACAATGCACAACAGACTCCTTCATTGAAGCCAGCCCGGAAATGGTGTCTTTGAAGGCCTTATCGCCCCCCACGGTAAGTCTGGGACATTTAGATCACAATCTTGAAGTTTTAGGCTCAAATCTTAGTTCAAGCCCGCAGGGTTCTGAAGCTTCTTGGCACTTGTGCCTATGCAGTCAAACTCTTAGCTACAGTGAGCCCAGTACTCCATATTCCTGTTGAACAATAGCTGTGTTTTAGATGAGGCAGACTGAGACCTTCAGTGGTAGGTGAAGGATCCCAATCTGACATATGGCAGACAATTCTTCTTACCCCATTCAGAGCTCATGCTTGTGATTGATGCATCAAAATTGGACAGGAGACACCTGAATGATGTGGAGATCAGAAGGCTCTGGTCTCCCTTGGAGCAGTGGCATCATATCAGTATTTTAGACCAGCATGTCACCCATTCATCAGATCCTCAAAGTCTGTCTGTGTTCCATGAAGGGCAGTTTCTGACAATTAACACGACCACCATGTAGTAGTGCAACAAGCAGGACGATGTGGGGTCTCGTTCCGTCATGTCTGCAGGCTCTGCAGGTATGGTTGGTTTCTCAGAAGGTTCCTCTGATGGTTAGTCACCTAGCTAGCTCTGTCAGCGTCATGGTGGACGAACTCAGTAGGCATCATCTGGCCTACCAGATTTTGGCTTTTGCATTTGGAGCTGTCACCGGATGTCTTTGTTCAGTGGGGTGGGCCTCTGGTAGATCTGTTTGCATCATCTGGGAATGCACTGTCTGACCTTCTGTGCCATGGACCTTATGCCTCGAGTTTCCACTAGGAGATGCATTCCAACTTTGCAGGGACACAGGTTGCCTTTATGCGTTTCTGCTGCTTCCACTCATCCCTCAGATCCCTAGGAAGGTCAAGAGGGACTGGGTACATCTCATCCTCACTGCAGCCTGGATTGAGCCCCAGGAGTCCAATACTTCAACGTACTGAATCTGAGCTTTTGCTTTCTCGGCAACAGTGCAGCTTCCTATACCAAAAATCTCCACAATGTAGACCTTCATGATTGAGCATAATCATCTGAGAGGTTTTGATTTATTGTCAAGGATCGTGGATGTGATCCTTACTGTTCACAAAGTCTGTTTATACATGCTAGGCTACATTTCTGACCTGCCGTGGGAGCAAGTAGGTCGAATGTCTTCAGGCCAAATTGTCTTGTGTCCTTTTGTTTTATTTTTGTCTCTGGCCCAGTAAAGTGTTGTTGTTAGCACTGCCAAAGTTTATTTATCGGAGCTTTGGCTCTTTATATGTTTGTGTGTTGCCTGATTAGCCTTCTTTATGAGCTGTAATGCTTATGTTTCCGCCTGGCCCTTTTTTATGCCACAGTGGGACTTTAATTTGGTTCTTACATTTTTCATGTGCATACCTTTTGAGCCCATGCACACCTTTTTAGCCCATGCACTGTTTCATTTGTTATTAACTTTTAAAGCAGTCTTCCTTCATCGCTTTTACTTCTGCATATTACGTGGGCCCGTAGTTTCTTCATTGATTGGACTAAGGAGCACATGGCCAATTCTTTTGGATTTGCTAGTGTGTAGAAAGGGAAGGCGTCCAAAAAAAGGACCTTATCGGTTTGGATTGTCCTTTGTATCAAATTATGCGGACAAGAATTGCAGTGTATTCTAACTCTTCCCACCTTGTCCCGGATTTGACGCTCTGAGCCTTCATATGAGTACACTATCCTTTGCCTCCACAGTTGCCATGAGCTTGTCTGATATAGTTTACAAGGTCAGCACTTAGCAAGCTTATAATAAGGAGTGTGGAAAAAGTGACTGCATCGTCTTGAGACCAAGTGTGACCCTTGAATATTTTTAATTTTAGAATTGAAGACATATTTGGATAGTTTCTGCAGGGATCGATTTCGGAGACCGAAATGTAAAAAATAAATAAATAAACAGATCTGATTAGACGAGGGAGCTTTCTCTCCTGTCATCCATTTTGGGTACATGTACCCAAAGCCAGGTTAGTGGACTCAACGACCTCTGATTAGCTGGCTGCAACTTGGAGAAACCAGTTGTTGCTGCCATTACAAGCCTCGTGGACTCACTCACTGAGTCCTGAAATATAAAAATGAAGGAGCAGGAGCCACAAACGGGCAGGGGAACACTCCCTGACCTCTGCCCATGGTAGGTTAGGTGCAGAGTCTGGCTCAAGGCCAGGTCCTGCGGCCAACCCCTGCTGCACATTGGCCAAAGGCCAGCCATCCACGGGCTCAATGGGCAGCCAAGCAAACCATAACTTGCACTCCAAATCCAATGCTTATGATCTCACAATATTTATAGTAATAAGTATACATTTCTTAAAGGCAAAATGGTATTAACCCCTTTTGGTGCGGGTGTCGGCCAAAGGCCCATACCTGCACCCCCTCTACAGGTGCATTGGTCGGTCATTAGCGAACACTGGGGAGGGTTTGAAAGGATCCTCTGTTGCTTGGCAAAAGGCAGGAGAGATGCAGAATTGCTTCTGCGTCAGCCGAATCCTCCCCACCCATCTGTGATGACAGATTTCCACCAGTGGTGGAGAAGACAGGAGGTGAGTTCTTGTTCTGCCGTCCAGTGGGGTTTTTGGCGGCTTTGATGCCTCCCCACGTTTCTGGAAGGCATCGTTGGAAAGGGGAGTCTCCCCTTTGCAATGATGCTGTACTCAAATATTTTCCTGATTGTGGGTCGCGATCACGCCGTGATCCATGGCCAGGAAAACCATTTGGCCACTAAGGAGCAGGGGAGCAATTTCTTTTTTTATCAAAAAAGTGGTATTCAGGTAGCGTTAGACCCCTTGAGCCACGTTTTTGGTTAATTTTGACCCGTTAGAGCTACAAACCTTTTTTTTATATATAATTCTGTAGCTTATACAGAAATTATAGATTATGTGGCAGATGTTTATAAGTGTGTGTTTCCCCTGAAGGAGCCATTGCGCGAAGCCACACAAGAGGAGCATTGTTTTTATTGGCGCAAGTTGGGCAACGCTGGTTGGTAGGAATTTTGTGGATTTCTATGGGTTCCAGAAGTTTCCATCACAGAAATGTATGGAAATGCGTGATTTCAGGCAAAGTTTGAGGTTTGCAGGTCATTGTTGTTAAGAAAGCTTGAGGTTTCCACGCATGGCTCAGCACCCTTGAATCCCGTGGTTGTCTAGTTTTCACAAATGTCTGTGGTTGTAGGTTTGCATGGGTTGCGCCACAGCAGGGTCCCAAATATTGCAGCTACCCCTTTTGTTTATAGTGTAGCGCTTTCGGGCCTTTTGTGTTGTGGTCTTTTAGATCCAACCACACAAGTGGGATACCATTCTTATCAGGAGGCAGAACTCAGGGTGGTTGGAAATTTGTGGATCTCTGCAGATTCCAGAACTTTCCGTCACAGAAATGTGAGGAAAATGTGTGCTTCTTACCAAAGTTTATAACAACACAATGAAGCACCCCTGGGTCTAAAGTGAGGTGGGAGGGAGTGCGGGGGAATCCCTTTTGAAGGACGGTATCCCTCACCCACCCGTGGGTGGCATGCTTCATCATTGGGTACCTAGTCGCAGTGCGGGCTACAACCCCCTCTCTGAGAGGGAGGAGCTCACAGATGTTTTTGTAGTATGGTAAAGAGGTATACTAAAACCTTCAGATGAGCTGGGCGTGGTGAGAGTGTGAAAGAAAAGTGAAAGTGAGATAAAACTAACTACCTGGTTATGTCAGGACAAGCTTTAATGGGACATCCAGCGGTCAGGATTAAAAAGGTGTAAACTATGGCAGGAGGATTCAACCTGTCATGGTTTGTAACTGGTCGACATGTTTCAGCCTTAGTGCCCTCCGTAGAGGTGAGGATGCAACCAGCTGGTAGATTTATGAACCAATCAAGAGTTCTGCTGGTCAGTGTTGTCCCTGAAACGAGAAAAGGTGTTCCAAAAACAATTTTAAACACATACTACACGCACTCCTTGAATTGAGTGCCACGCATATATTGTTGGAGCAAATGTGGCTATACAAGATGTGCAGAGTATCAAATGTGATGCTTACCCGCATAGTCGGTGAGCTAGTGGCGCCTTACTCTTGGCGCACGCACTCGAGGTGGCGTCCAAACCCTAAAGTAGGATGGGCGACAGAAAGGTTGTCTGTAATGTACAGTCATACTTGTACACAAATACACAGCTGATTGGGTGTGGAGTGTATGAGTTGAGTTGAGCAAGTATCGGGTGGTAAACAGGTAGGGAGCAATACAGGCTTCACACTCAATGTGCCTAATCTAGCCAGTCCTGCATGGGGTTTGGAAAGTGAGACATGTTCAAATATTGGAGTATGTCTCACATGAAAGACAGCTGGCAATAGTGCGGGTTAGATGTATATCTCCCTTAAGTGGAGTACTCAATGAAAGAATGTTGAACATCTTAGACATGCCAGGATGTTAAGGCATAGGGGCGTGTGCCTCACGATGTGGACGCCGAAGGACTACATCACGGGTCATGGCTCGCATGATTACTAAAGAACCATGTCGTGGAGGCTCCGCAAGTAGTGACCTATGGGCAGCATTGAATGTAAAGGCAATCAGAGGGCCTTATTATTGCTGTCCAGGTAGCTGGTTGGCTGTAAGGCTCAGGTCAGGAAATGTCCTGAGATCTAAAGATGCAGTCTGAGTGAGGAACTATCAGACCTTACATTGTGCATCTTAACGTAAAGGGCTGGATGAAACCGGTATGAGACCGGGTGCCCCAACAGAGGAAGCTGTGGGGCTAGAATCCATGATAGTAGGCTGTTTGGTTCGTTTGCAAAATGGCCCAGGAAGCAGGGACTCTTTAAGCCACCCAAGCAAAACGTAGAAACGTAGTAGTAATGCTGCAAGTCGCCCCTGGCCGCTGCGGTCCCAGGTCGCGGTGGAGATGTAATGCGTAAATCCCCCCACCTATGAATCAAAACCTAGGGGAGAAGGACTCTGAATCAGTAGTTCCGGTACAGCGCTGCTCGGTAAAAATATTGAGGGGAGAGACGAGAACTAATCGAGCAGCGTATAGGGAAAAGTCTAGAGAAAAAGGGGGGGACAAGTGGTGGAACAGAGCTACCGGCAGAGGGGACCCCGTGCTGGTGCCTACCTTGACGAAGGACTCTTCTTTGTCGGTTCGTGCGACTGGAAAAGGGAGAGAGCTCAACCCGGCATAGCTGCTAAATAGCATGTGTATGAGTCTGAGCCCCGCCCAAGCAGACGGAGGGTGGAAACTGACGAAGTACTTCGTGTGAGAAAACTCCGTCCGTGTGCTTAAAACAAAGAAGGACTCCGAGTAGCCCGTAGACTAGTCAAAGTAAATGACAAGGCCGGACTATGCTGCATAACTTTATTAGGCTGACAATTTGGGAAAGAAGTGAGATTCCCAACTTAGTGCAGATTGCAAACAGCAGTTACACATGGTAAAAACAAGGGCATGCACCATGCATGAAGCTGGCATGAAGAGCTTGCTTTAATTACAAAAGCGAGGATCAGGAATTTGAATCTCAAACCTTTATTGAGATGTCCGGGATAATAAAGGACGTGAACTCGAAAGCCATGCACCATAAACCTGAGCTGGCATGAAGGACTTATTGATAAAGAGGTCAATGGACCAAAGAAAAGAAGAGGCTGTACCCGGGTAGGGTATGTATAATCTTATGGATACAGACACTGATGGAGCCGTGTGTCTCCAGCAATAGAACATCTGTGGTCAATCATAGACGATGTTAACCAACTAATGGGAGGGCGCTCCAGTCGTGAGGAGGAACATACTGGCATACGTGGTGGAAAACGAGGAGATAGTTTTGTATGCCCATGTACAACAGGGAGTATACTCGTGGCGCCTATTGTGAGATGATTAGGCTAAACCATGGGATCTCATCGTTTAAACCCCTGGTGTCAGTGTGCAGCCTGAATACCCAACGCTGCCCTTTCCTGAATAAGAAATGGGACAAATCGGTGATGGACTGTGTAATGTTTGGTTTGTCTAGAACAACCCATGTGAAATCAATGGCATCATGCCCTTCTTCCACAAAGTGTGTGGTCAGTTTGTTATTCAATTTCTTGCAGCGTATTGTGCTCCTGTGTTCTAACATTCTCCTCTTCACCTTCCTCGTGGTCATCCCCACATACCTCAATCCACAATCCACTAGTCCTCATTGACTACGCCACCAGGTATCCGGAAGCCTTTCCATTGAGAGCCCCAAACATTACCAATATCTGCGACAAGCTTCTTGAGCTTTTCTCTCGTGTTGGATTTCCTCAGGAAATCCTCACAACCAAGGCACCCCATTTGTTTCCCGTCTGATGGGTCAAGTATGTAAGTCCTTAGACATATCCCAGATAAAGACCTCAGTCTATCATCCGCAGACAGATGGCATATGCGAACGATACAATGCCACTATTAAGTTAACCCTAAAAAAAATGATGACGGCAGAAGGTACGGACTGGGATGCACTACTACCCTTAGCTCTGTTCGTCATTCGCTGCCAAAAACAGAGTAGCCTGGGGTGTTCCGCCTTTGAGCTCCTGTACGCGAGACAACCCCGCACCCTCCTGGAAATGACCAAGGAAGCCTGGGAACAGGAGAAACCAGAAGAGAACAGAACCCTTCTTGAATACACCCAGGGTCTGAGGTCTCGCATACACAAACTGCGTAAGTTTGCCCATGCCAACCTCGAAAAGGCCCAGAGACGCCAACAGGTCTTTTATGACAAAGGGAAAAAATGGCGTCACCTCAAGATACATGACTGGGTGTTAGTGCTATTACCATCCTCCCTACCCAAAACCCGAGCAGAATGGAAAGGCCCTTATGAAGTAGTCGACAAAATCGGACTGACTACTTACCGCCTACATCTCAGCAAGAACAAAACCCAAATCTTTCACATCAACCTCCTAAAGAAATGGTTAGCCCCCCTAAAAACAGTCTCATGGTGACCCAGGAACCAAAAGAAGCCCCCTCCACTCTAAATCTGCTGAATATTAATGAAGCTCTTTCCAAAACACAAAAGAGCTCTCTAAAAGAAATACTGACCCCTTTTTCACCCATATTCACAGATATTTCGGGTCGAACTACATTGGTAGAACACTCCATCCCTTCCCTACCCGGGAAAGTGGTGAGACAACGCCCGTACCGTATCCCAGCAGCCCGCCGGAAGGCCATAGAAGAGGAAATCGAAAACATGCTCACGATGGGAGTCATTCGGCCCTCCCAGAGTGATTGGTCTTCTCCGGTGGTCCTAGTACCCAAACCCGACGGATCCGTGAGATTCTGTATTGATTTCAGGGCCGTAAACGCCATCACAAAATTCGATTCCTATCCCCTCCTCGGGTCGATGAACTAATAGAACAACTAGGCGATGCCCAATACATCACCACGCTCGATCTCACAAAGGGGTATTGGCAGGTTCCCCTATCCCCACAAGACCAAGCAAAAACAGCAGTTTCAACCCCCTCAGGACTATATGAATTCACTGCCCTCCCCTTTGGCCTACACGGGGCCCGGCCACGTTTCAGAGACTTAGGAACAGGGTTTTGCAGGAGCACCGTGGTTACTCCTCCGCCTACCTGGATGATATTGTGATATATAGTCCTGACTGGGAACAACATCTAGCACATTGCCAGAAAGTGTTTAAGGCCCTCAAAGAAGCATGTGAACTCCAAAAAATCCAGAGTAGGGTATCAAAAAGTCCGATACTTGGGTTACCTCCTAGGGAACGGGGTTATCGAACCACAGCAAGAGAAGGTAAAAGCCATCATCAACACACCCTTCCCCACAACCAAAAGAGAAATCAGGGCTTTCTTAGGTCTGCTGGGGTACTATCGCAGGTTCGTTCCCCGTTACTCCGAGATAGCTTCTCCTCTGACAGATCTCCTAAAGAGAGACGTAAGATCAAAAGACCTCCTTTCTCCCTCCATACAAGCCCGCCAAGCTTTCCAGGACTTGAAACAAGCCATCACCTCCAGTCCTGCCCTGATATCCCCAGACTTCATGAAACCCTTTATCCTCCAGACGGACGCCTCTGACTCCGGCATAGGGGCAGTGCTGTCTCAACTATCTGAAGGGGGCCTGGAATTCCCAGTGGTGTTTATCAGCAGGAAGCTGTTTCCCCGTGACAAAAAGTACCCCATCATTGAAAAAGAATGCTTGGCGGTCAAATGGGCGGTAGACAAGCTATGTTATTACCTGGAGGGTTCCCCATTTGTGTTGTACACGGACCACGCTCCCCTTCAGTGGCTAAGCTGCAATAAAGGGAACGATCCCCGTGTCTTGAGGTGGTTCCTGTCCCTGTCAGCCCTTTTCCTTTGAGGTCTGACATCGAAGGGGTATGGACAATGGAAATGTGGACTTCCTGTCACGTGTTGCCCAGTTCCCCGACCGTGAACTGTCTAGGGGGGTGATGTGTCACGATGTGCCTGTCCGGGACCGGGAGGAAGAGGAGAACGAGGAGGTTTTCCCCCTTATGTGTCTCCTATACTTTGTTTACAGTCTCCTTTGGACACTCTGAGGAGGGCTGTACCGGTCCCTTTAATCTTCCTTACTTCCTGGAGCTGAGGCCGACCCATGTAACACCGTCACATGCACCAATGGGAGACGTCGAAGACGAGAGGGAGGTCCTTATAACAGGAAGCCCGAGGGATAGCGAGTGGGAGGAAAGAAGCCAGGTGTCACAGCGGGACGAGGAACCGAGGACGGAGAACGAGAACGTGAGGAGCTGCAACCCCAAGGACACTGACGAGTCTCCTGCTGGCACAGTACGGAGGACGCCGTCTTCGGCTCAAGGACTATGGAGCCAGGAAGCGGGAGCCGGACCCTATCCGGTACTCCGCGCAAGCCAGCCGCGCTCCTGGAGGAGCGTGGCTCCCAGAGGTACGAGAACGCATCCGGGGGTGGTTTGGGAAAGGGATCTCAGCCGCAGAAACACCAATAGCCAAGGCAGGGGAGGGTTAATGCATCTCTGCATCTCTGGCATTTAAAGGCAGCGTGTTTTCATAACTGCAATTGGCGAACACATGGTGATGGAACCGGGTGTTGGTGCTCATCCCTCACTCCCTGCCCTAAATCAAATCACATAACAGGTCGCTTATCCTAAAACCTTCCTCCTTTTGTTTGTCTGTTTTATTTCATGCCCCTTGAACTCGGCTTGGTTGGACGACGACGAGGTCCTGTGAGCCACCCTACCTCTGAATGAAAGACTGGAGAAACCGAGCATTGTTACACCTCTGCGCCAAGAGACATTAAATAAACTTCTTTTGCACAGCATACCTTCTCTGGTGTTCTTTGCCCATTCACACATGGTGGAGAATGCGGGCATAGCTCCATAGGACATCAGATAAGGAGACCCTAATCCAACAGCTCATTCGGGGTCAGGAAAAACTAGAATGGGCAGTAGAGAGGCAAATGACCTCGGCACAAGCCGATAGGGAGCTGTTCAGGAACACTATCACCCACCAATTGGAAAGCATCTATAAGGTGACGGAAGATCAGGAGCGGGTCACAGCGCAAACGCCAGTCAGACAAGGAACCCAGCCCGGTTTCCCCACTATTGCTTTACAAAAGTACACACCAGGAGATGACCCGGATGCGTTCCTCCTAAATTTTGAAAGAGCAGCCAAAGCCTCCGGGTGGCCGAACAGAAATGGCCTTTCTTTTTGGCTCTGCTGTTAAGCGGCGAAGCCCAGGCAGCGTACCAAGTGGCCAACCCGTCAGGGAACACAACCTATAGGGAGGTCATGGAAATCATTCTGGACCACTTGGGCATGGATGCGGAAGCATATCGAGTCCGATTCAGGAGAGAGAAAGGAACCCCCGGGGATAATCCGAAAATCTTGTTTTTCAAACTAAAAGCTGCAGCCGATAAATGGCTGAAGCCCCAGGACAATTCAAAAGAGGAGATAATGTCCCTGATATATCTAGAACAGTTTATGGAGGCCCTCCCCTTCCCTACGCAGAGATGGCTTAGGCAACATACAAACCTCATAGTAGAACAAGCAGTGGAGATGGCCACCACTTACTCCAGAGCCCAACCAAGAATGCCTACCTGGGAGGTGGATAGGAACACGCATCTAAACGCAGGGAAATTTGAAAAGAAATACAAGCCCACGATAGATCCACCAAAAGCCCGCCCCCCTAGACCTGAACCCATGATATCAAAGGGCCCTCAATGTTTTGACTGCGGGACATGGGGACACATAGCGCGCTTCTGTCCACAGAAGAAAAATACAGACAAACCCATGGATGTCAGCTACCTTCCCAGACGTCCTGTATACCGAAGAAATGGGTACATGTTTTTACGTAAGTTTGGTGATAAATGGGATATATGTAAAAACACTGCTTGACTCAGGCTGTCGGCAATCTGTTATCCAAAGCGCCCTGGTTAACCCGGAAAACCTCCTCGAGCATCAACGAGTACCCATAAGGTGTGTTCATGGAGATGTCAAGACATACCCCGTAGCCCAGGTGATGGTACGATTACCGGATGGATAAAACATACAAGTAAGAGTAGGGGTACTGCCCAGACTCGCAGAGAAACTAATATTGGGGACCGACAACCCTGAATTCCTGAGACACCTCCGGGGCAAGGTGGACAGTGTCCAGGGCAACTCTCCTGTCCTTCTCACTCATGCTCCATGGCAGGGTGACAAAAACTTCAGACATGCCCAGAAAAACGATCCAACCCTCCAAATCGCATGGCAACAGGCTTCCTCCCCCTCTTCCCCCTCTGACACCTACCCTGCCTTTATGATAGAACAGGACCTCCTATATAGAAAAGGGAAACCCTCCGGTCCCAAACAATCACTAGTTCCTCAGGGGTTTCGAGAGCAGGTAATGTTCTTTGCCCATAGCCACTTACTAGCAGGTCATACCGGAGCACAAAAAACCAGCCAAAACATACTTGAGCACTTCTATTGGCCTGGCATACATGCGCACATCACAATGTATTGCCAGGAATGCGAAGTATGTCAAAAAAAGAACCCCTATCGACCCCCTGCATTTCCCCTACTACTCCTACCAATTGTCGGGAAGCCTTTTGAGAGGGTAGGAATGGAACTTATCGGACCATTACCAAGATCCAGAAAAGGGAACCAATATGCACTAGTCCTCATTGACTACGCCACCAGGTATCCGGAAGCCTTTCCATTGAGAGCCCCAAACATTACCAATATCTGCGACAAGCTTCTTGAGCTTTTCTCTCGTGTTTGATTTCCTCAGGAAATCCTCACAGACCAAGGCACCCCATTTGTTTCCCGTCTGATGGGTCAAGTATGTAAGTCCTTAGACATATCCCAGATAAAGACCTCAGTCTATCATCCGCAGACAGATGGCATATGCGAACGATACAATGCCACTATTAAGTTAACCCTAAAAAAAATGATGACGGCAGAAGGTACGGACTGGGATGCACTACTTCCCTTAGCTCTGTTCGTCATTCGCTGCCAAAAACAGAGTAGCCTGGGGTGTTCCGCCTTTGAGCTCCTGTACGTGAGACAACCCCGCACCCTCCTGGAAATGACCAAGGAAGCCTGGGAACAGGAGAAACCAGAAGAGAACAGAACCCTTCTTGAATACACCCAGGGTCTGAGGTCTCGCATACACAAACTGCGTAAGTTTGCCAATGCCAACCTCGAAAAGGCCCAGAGACGCCAACAGGTCTTTTATGACAAAGGGAAAAAATGGCGTCACCTCAAGATACATGACTGGGTGTTAGTGCTATTACCTTCCTCCCTACCCAAAACCCGAGCAGAATGGAAAGGCCCTTATGAAGTAGTCGACAAAATCGGACTGACTACTTACCGCCTACATCTCAGCAAGAACAAAACCCAAATCTTTCACATCAACCTCCTAAAGAAATGGTTAGCCCCCCCTAAAAACAGTCTCATGGTGACCCAGGAACCAAAGAAGCCCCCTCCACTCTAAATCTGCTGAATATTAATGAAGCTCTTTCCGAAAACACAAAAGAGCTCTCTAAAAGAAATACTGACCCCTTTTTCACCCATATTCACAGATATTTCGGGTCGAACTACATTGGTAGAACACTCCATCCCTTCCCTACCCGGGAAAGTGGTGAGACAACGCCCGTACCGTATCCCAGCAGCCCGCCGGAAGGCCATAGAAGAGGAAATCGAAAACATGCTCACGATGGGAGTCATTCGGCCCTCCCAGAGTGATTGGTCTTCTCCGGTGGTCCTAGTACCCAAACCCGACGGATCCGTGAGATTCTGTATTGATTTCAGGGCCGTAAACGCCATCACAAAATTCGATTCCTATCCCCTCCCTCGGGTCGATGAACTAATAGAACAACTAGGCGATGCCCAATACATCACCACGCTCGATCTCACAAAGGGGTATTGGCAGGTTCCCGTATCCCCACAAGACCAAGCAAAAACAGCAGTTTCAACCCCCTCAGGACTATATGAATTCACTGCCCTCCCCTTTGGCCTACACGGGGCCCGGCCACGTTTCAGAGACTTAGGAACAGGGTTTTGCGGGAGCACCGTGGTTACTCCTCCGCCTACCTGGATGATATTGTGATATATAGTCCTGACTGGGAACAACATCTAGCACATTGCCAGAAAGTGTTTAAGGCCCTCAAAGAAGCAGGACTCCGTGTGTACTCCAAAAAATCCAGAGTAGTGTATCAAAAAGTCCGATACTTGGGTTACCTCCTAGGGAACGGGGTTATCGAACCACAGCAAGAGAAGGTAAAAGCCATCATCAACACACCCTTCCCCACAACCAAAAGAGAAATCAGGGCTTTCTTAGGTCTGCTGGGGTACTATCGCAGGTTCGTTCCCCGTTACTCCGAGATAGCTTCTCCTCTGACAGATCTCCTAAAGAGAGACGTAAGATCAAAAGACCTCCTTTCTCCCTCCATACAAGCCCGCCAAGCTTTCCAGGACTTGAAACAAGCCATCACCTCCAGTCCTGTCCTGATATCCCCAGACTTCATGAAACCCTTTATCCTCCAGACGGACGCCTCTGACTCCGGCATAGGGGCAGTGCTGTCTCAACTATCTGAAGGGGGCCTGGAATTCCCAGTGGTGTTTATCAGCAGGAAGCTGTTTCCCCGTGACAAAAAGTACCCCATCATTGAAAAAGAATGCTTGGCGGTCAAATGGGCGGTAGACAAGCTACGTTATTACCTGGAGGGTTCCCCATTTGTGTTGTACACGGACCACGCTCCCCTTCAGTGGCTAAGCTGCAATAAAGGGAACGATCCCTGTGTCTTGAGGTGGTTCCTGTCCCTGTCAGCCCTTTTCCTTTGAGGTCTGACATCGAAGGGGTATGGACAATGGAAATGTGGACTTCCTGTCACGTGTTGCCCAGTTCCCCGACCGTGAACTGTCTAGGGGGGTGATGTGTCACGATGTGCTTGTCCGGGACCGGGAGGAAGAGGAGAACGAGGAGGTTTTCCCCCCTTATGTGTCTCCTATACTTTGTTTACAGTCTCCCTTTGGACACTCTGAGGAGGGCTGTACCGGTCCCTTTAATCTTCCTTACTTCCTGGAGCTGAGGCCGACCCATGTGACACCGTCACATGCACCAATGGGAGACGTCGAAGACGAGAGGGAGGTCCTTATAACAGGAAGCCCGAGGGATAGCGAGTGGGAGTAAAGAAGCCGGGTGTCACAGCGGGACGAGGAACCGAGGACGGAGAACGAGAGGAGCTGCAACCCCAAGGACACTGACGAGTCTCCTGCTGGCACAGTACGGAGGACGCCGTCTTCGGCTCAAGGACTATGGAGCCAGGAAGCGGGAGCCGGACCCTATCCGGTACTCCGCGCAAGCCAGCCGCGCTCCTGGAGGAGCGTGGCTCCCAGAGGTACGAGAACGCATCCGGGGGTGGTTTGGGAAAGGGATCTCAGCCGCAGAAACACCAATAGCCAAGGCAGGGGAGGGTTAATAGTATAACCGGCATCTCTGGCATTTAAAGGCAGCGTGTTTTCATAACTGCAATTGGCGAACACATGGTGATGGAACCGGGTGTTGGTGCTCATCCCTCACTCCCTGCCCTAAATCAAATCACATAACAGGTCGCTTATCCTAAAACCTTCCTCCTTTTGTTTGTCTGTTTTATTTCATGCCCCTTGAACTCGGCTTGGTTGGACGACGACGAGGTCCTGTGAGCCACCCTACCTCTGAATGAAAGACTGGAGAAACCGAGCATTGTTACACCTCTGCGCCAAGAGACATTAAATAAACTTCTTTTGCACAGCATACCTTCTCTGGTGTTCATTGCCCATTCACACATGGTGGAGAATGCGGGCATAGCTCCATAGGACATCAGATATGGAGACCCTAATCCAACAGCTCATTCGGGGTCAGGAAAAACTAGAATGGGCAGTAGAGAGGCAAATGACCTCGGCACAAGCCGATAGGGAGCTGTTCAGGAACACTATCACCCAGCAATTGGAAAGCATCCATAAGGTGACGGAAGATCAGGAGCGGGTCACAGCGCAAACGCCAGTCAGACAAGGAACCCAGCCCGGTTTCCCCACTATTGCTTTACAAAAGTACACACCAGGAGATGACCCGGATGCGTTCCTCCTAAATTTTGAAAGAGCAGCCAAAGCCTCCGGGTGGCCCGAACAGAAATGGCCTTTCTTTTTGGCTCTGCTGTTAAGCGGCGAAGCCCAGGCAGCGTACCAAGTGGCCAACCCGTCAGGGAACACAACCTATAGGGAGGTCATGAAAATCATTCTGGACCACTTGGGCATGGATGCGGAAGCATATCGAGTCCGATTCAGGAGAGAGACAGGAACCCCCGGGGATAATCCGAAAACCTTGTTTTTCAAACTAAAAGCCGCAGCCAATAAATGGCTGAAGCACCAGGACAATTCAAAAGAGGAGATAATGTCCCTGATATATCTAGAACAGTTTATGGAGGCCCTCCCCTTCCCTACGCAGAGATGGCTTAGGCAACATACAAACCTCATAGTAGAACAAGCAGTGGAGATGGCCACCACTTACTCAAAGCCCAACCAAGAATGCCTACCTGGGAGGTGGATAGGAACACGCATCTAAACCCAGGGAAATTTGAAAAGAAATACAAGCCCACGATAGATCCACCAAAAGCCCGCCCCCCTAGACCTGAACCCATGATATCAAAGGGCCCTCAATGTTTTGACTGCGGGACATGGGGACACATAGCGCGCTTCTGTCCACAGAAGAAAAATACAGACAAACCCATGGATGTCAGCTACCTTCCCAGACGTCCTGTATACCGAAGAAATGGGTACATGTTTTTACGTAAGTTTGGTGATAAATGGGATATATGTAAAAACACTGCTTGACTCAGGCTGTCGGCAATCTGTTATCCAAAGCGCCCTGGTTAACCCGGAAAACCTCCTCGAGCATCAACGAGTACCCATAAGGTGTGTTCATGGAGATGTCAAGACATACCCCGTAGCCCAGGTGATGGTACGATTACCGGATGGATAAAACATACAAGTAAGAGTAGGGGTACTGCCCAGACTCCCAGAGAAACTAATATTGGGGACCGACAACCCTGAATTCCTGAGACACCTCCGGGGCAAGGTGGAGAGTGTCCAGGGCAACTCTCCTGTCCTTCTCACTCACGCTCCATGGCAGGGTGACAAAAACTTCAGACATGCCCAGAAAAACGATCCAACCCTCCAAATCGCATGGCAACAGGCTTCCTCCCCCTCTTCCCCCTCTGACACCTACCCTGCCTTTATGATAGAACAGGACCTCCTATATAGAAAAGGGAAACCCTCCGGTCCCAAACAATCACTAGTTCCTCAGGGGTTTCGAGAGCAGGTAATGTTCTTTGCCCATAGCCACTTACTAGCAGGTCATACCGGAGCACCAAAAACCAGCCAAAACATACTTGAGCACTTCTATTGGCCTGGCATACATGCGCACATCACAAAGTATTGCCAGGAATGCGAAGTATTGCCAGGAATGCGAACCCCTATCGACCCCCTGCATTTCCCCTACTACTCCTACCAATTGTCGGGAAGCCTTTTGAGAGGGTAGGAATGGAACTTATCGGACCATTACCAAGATCCAGAAAAGGGAACCAATATGCACTAGTCCTTATTTACTACGCCACCAGGTATCCGGAAGCCTTTCCATTGAGAGCCCCAAACATTACCAATATCTGCGACAAGCTTCTTGAGCTTTTCTCTCGTGTTTGATTTCCTCAGGAAATCCTCACAGACTCAAGGCACCCCATTTGTTTCCCGTCTGATGGGTCAAGTATGTAAGTCCTTAGACATATCCCAGATAAAGACCTCAGTCTATCATCCGCAGACAGATGGCATATGCGAACGATACAATGCCACTATTAAGTTAACCCTAAAAAAAATGATGACGGCAGAAGGTACGGACTGGGATGCACTACTTCCCTTAGCTCTGTTCGTCATTCGCTGCCAAAAACAGAGTAGCCTGGGGTGTTCCGCCTTTGAGCTCCTGTACGCGAGACAACCCCGCACCCTCCTGGAAATGACCAAGGAAGCCTGGGAACAGGAGAAACCAGAAGAGAACAGAACCCTTCTTGAATACACCCAGGGTCTGAGGTCTCGCATACACAAACTGCGTAAGTTTGCCCATGCCAACCTCGAAAAGGCCCAGAGACGCCAACAGGTCTTTTATGACAAAGGGAAAAAATGGCGTCACCTCAAGATACATGACTGGGTGTTAGTGCTATTACCTTCCTCCCTACCCAAAACCCGAGCAGAATGGAAAGGCCCTTATGAAGTAGTCGACAAAATCGGACTGACTACTTACCGCCTACATCTCAGCAAGAACAAAACCCAAATCTTTCACATCAACCTCCTAAAGAAATGGTTAGCCCCCCCCCCCCTAAAAACAGTCTCATGGTGACCCAGGAACCAAAAGAAGCCCCCTCCACTCTAAATCTGCTGAATATTAATGAAGCTCTTTCCGAAACACAGAAGAGCTCTCTAAAAGAAATACTGACCCCTTTTTCACCCATATTCACAGATATTTCGGGTCGAACTACATTGGTAGAACACTCCATCCCTTCCCTACCCGGGAAAGTGGTGAGACAACGCCCGTACCGTATCCCAGCAGCCCGCCGGAAGGCCATAGAAGAGGAAATCGAAAACATGCTCACGATGGGAGTCATTCGGCCCTCCCAGAGTGATTGGTCTTCTCCGGTGGTCCTAGTACCCAAACCCGACGGATCCGTGAGATTCTGTATTGATTTCAGGGCCGTAAACGCCATCACAAAATTCGATTCCTATCCCCTCCCTCGGGTCGATGAACTAATAGAACAACTAGGCGATGCCCAATACATCACCACGCTCGATCTCACAAAGGGGTATTGGCAGGTTCCCCTATCCCCACAAGACCAAGCAAAAACAGCAGTTTCAACCCCCTCAGGACTATATGAATTCACTGCCCTCCCCTTTGGCCTACACGGGGCCCGGCCACGTTTCAGAGACTTAGGAACAGGGTTTTGCGGGAGCACAGTGGTTACTCCTCCGCCTACCTGGATGATATTGTGATATATAGACCTGACTGGGAACAACATCAAGCACATTGCCAGAAAGTGTTTAAGGCCCTCAAAGAAGCAGGACTCCATGTGAACTCCAAAAAATCCAGAGTAGGGTATCAAAAAGTCTGATACTTGGGTTACCTCCTAGGGAACGGGCTTATCGAACCACAGCAAGAGAAGGTAAAAGCCATCATCAACACACCCTTCCCCACAACCAAAAGTGAAATCAGGGCTTTCTTAGGTCTGCTGGGGTACTATCGCAGGTTCGTTCCCCGTTACTCCGAGATAGCTTCTCCTCTGACAGATCTCCTAAAGAGAGACGTAAGATCAAAAGACCTCCTTTCTCCCTCCATACAAGCCCGCCAAGCTTTCCAGGACTTGAAACAAGCCATCACCTCCAGTCCTGTCCTGATATCCCCAGACTTCATGAAACCCTTTATCCTCCAGACGGACGCCTCTGACTCCGGCATAGGGGCAGTGCTGTCTCAACTATCTGAAGGGGGCCTGGAATTCCCAGTGGTGTTTATCAGCAGGAAGCTGCTTCCCTGTGACAAAAAGTACCCCATCATTGAAAAAGAATGCTTGGCGGTCAAATGGGCGGTAGACAAGCTACGTTATTACCTGGAGGGTTCCCCATTTGTGTTGTACACGGACCACGCTCCCCATCAGTGGCTAAGCTGCAATAAAGGGAACGATCCCCGTGTCTTGAGGTGGTTCCTGTCCCTGTCAGCCCTTTTCCTTTGAGGTCTGACATCGAAGGGGTATGGACAATGGAAATGTGGACTTCCTGTCACGTGTTGCCCAGTTCCCCGACCGTGAACTGTCTAGGGGGGTGATGTGTCACGATGTGCCTGTCCGGGACCGGGAGGAAGAGGAGAACGAGGAGGTTTTCCCCCCTTATGTGTCTCCTATACTTTGTTTACAGTCTCCCTTTGGACACTCTGAGGAGGGCTGTACCGGTCCCTTTAATCTTCCTTACTTCCTGGAGCCGAGGCCGACCCATGTGACACCGTCACATGCACCAATGGGAGACGTCGAAGACGAGAGGGAGGTCCTTATAACAGGAAGCCCGAGGGATAGCGAGTGGGAGGAAAGAAGCCGGGTGTCACAGGGGGACGAGGAACCGAGGACGGAGAACGAGAACGTGAGGAGCTGCAACCCCAAGGACACTGACGAGTCTCCTGCTGGCACAGTACGGAGGACACCGTCTTCGGCTCAAGGACTACGGAGCCAGGAAGCCAAGAACCGGGAGCCGGACCCTATCCGGTACTCCGCACAAGCCAGCCGCACTCCTGGAGGAGCGTGGCTTCCAGAGGTACGAGAACGCATCCGGGGGTGGTTTGGGAAAGGGATCTCAGCCTCAGAAACACCAATAGCCAAGGCAGGGGAGAGTTAATAGCATAACCGGCATCTCTGGCATTTAAAGGCAGCGTGTTTTCATAACTGCAATTGGCGAACACATGGTGATGGAACTGGGTGTTGGTGCTCATCCCTCACTCCCTGCCCTAAATCAAATCACATAACAGGTCGCTTATCCTAAAACCTTCCTCCTTTTTTTGTCTGTTTTATTTCATGCCCCTTGAACTCGGCTTGGTTGGAGGACGACGAGGTCCTGTGAGCCACCCTACCTCTGAATGAAAGACCGGGGAAACCGTGCATTGTTACGCCTCTGCGCCAAGCGACATTAAATAAACTTCTTTTGCACAGCATACCTTCTCTGGTGTTCATTGCCCATTCACAAGGAGTTAAGCCATCCATTGATGGAATAAATTAATGTCTTCAACCGTCCCCCGCCATATCACCAGAATATCGTCTATGTACTGTTTCCATAGACGTATGTTTGGAAGGAAAGGGTTGCGGGAGGACAGAATCGTTTCAGTTTCTATGGAGCGGACGTAGAGATTCGCTAGGCTGGGGGCAAATGTGCATCCCATTGCAGTGCCAGGTGTCTGCAAAAACAGGCTCTCCTCGAATTGGAAAATGTTTTCCTTCATTGCTAGAGTCGCACATCTCATAATGAATGACACAGGCGTGGTGGTATCCAGTTCTGTGTTAAGTAACATTCCACTGTGCATAATGTTTGATCCTGTGGTATGCACGTGTATAGGGATTCCACGTCGAACGAGACCAGGAAGTCAGTATCATCATTAAACTCCAGTCCTTCCAGAACACACAGGACATCTTTAGTATCCTGCAAGTAGGTTGGCATTTTCTTGACAAGCGGTCTTAGAAAAAAGTCTACGAATTGAGAGAGTGGCTCCAACAGGGACCCAATACCCTAGATGATGGGTCGTCCGAGTGGTGGTCTTTGTAGCTTATGAATTTTCGGAAGTGTGTAGAAGTACGGAATAACAGGTTCCACAATAACCAAAAATTCAGCCTCTTTTGCAGTGAGCCAGCCTTGTTCCTTTGCTTCGTCAACCATGTTCATAATTGCGTTGAGCAATCTGTTGGGGGGATCCATCTTCTGAAAGAAGTAACCCGATTAGGGCAACCCGGGTCACTCGCGGCCACCTCTCAGCCTTCCATACAAATGAAGAGTCGGTCAGACTGTAAAGAATACAAACCAAGTATGTTTTATTCAGGGTACAGTCGAGTGGAGTCCGGTCTGACCAGCCTCCTTAGATTGCTGCAGAGGGACTGACTTCAGCAAGCATGACAATACAGACATGTACAACTCAGAACCAACAAAGGCATGCCCCAACTGGAAATTTCCAGTTGGTAGCTGGTGAACAAAGGAGATAGAGAGGATGGGTATCAGTCCTGAGACCGGGCACATGCTATCTCAGCATCGAGGTCACTTTGCCTGCACTCGCCACTCTAAGGGTGGGAGCGGGCCTATCTAGTGGGAAAGATATGTAGTGACAAAGACATTGTATTCATTAGTACAGCGAAGCTCAACGTTGGAGAAACAAAAGCTATCGCAGCTGCTTCCAGCTGAGGCAGAGACAGAGGGACAGAAGTTAATTTCAATCATGGTTCAAAATGGCGGCTGAACATAAAATGGTGCCGCGAATGCTAACTTAAACATACATTGCATGGGTAATTCAGCTAAAACATTTTTATTCCAACAGACCCTCCTTTTAGCATTCGCTAATTCATTTTAGTACTACCTAGAGACAGATAACATATTGAAGAAAATAAAATCTACCACTATGAGCTGATGCGTGCATTGTTAATATTCAAAAATACCTTCATCAATCAACATAATATCATTAATATCTCTCATCAGCGTGATCGTGGCATTAGCGTTATGGACTGCTTTATTTGGTTTAGGTGTCAAAGTACTCACACAATAAGCGCAACAAGCTGGGAGGCAGAGTATGCAAAGGCAACATGTAAAGATAATACCAGCAACTGCAACCAGAAAGATAAGAATCTTCCAACCCCAGGATGTGAACAGACCCCAGAACCACCCAGAGAGGGTCCAAGTACCATTTTCTTGGTGTATGTCAGATTAAAGTCTATGCAGCTTCTGCATGGCATAATACACATTGGGGACGTGGTCAGGAATGTACACACAGCAGCTACTGCCAATAACACAACAGGCCCCTCCCCGATCAGCAAGAATGACGTCTAACACCATCCTGTTTTGTAAAGTGACAAGCCTCGTAGCCTGGAGCTCAGCAGTGATGTTGATCAGTATCCCTGCTGTTGTATTAATAACCCCCTCCACAACTCTTGTGAGCCGAAGAAGCTGAAGGCTATTAGCCATGGGGCCCCAGAAAGGTACGATACCCTTCATGGCATCCTCAAACTGTTGTAAGGTGGTGTCTGTCTGATCTATATCTTTAGTGTCGATGACCCTTCTGACTCGGGGCAAGTATGCACTCCTACGCTGCAGCCGATGATCTTTATGGTAATTCGATGGAGCTATATACACAGGGGGAAGGAGGAAAGAGAGATAACACCTGCCTGACCATCCCTCCGGGAGCCAGACATAAGCTTGGGATCCACAGACAAAATAGACATTAGGGGGTGGTATTAAGGGTGGACTATTGGGCATTCTCAACTCATATGTGGAATTGCATCTACTTTCCCCTACTTTTATTCTCCCAGCCCCCTGGACACAAAAACCAGCTGTTGTGTTAACCTCGGACACCGGTATTGGCTGGTCCTCAGTAACATTATGGGCCTGGAAGGACTGGAAGTATTCGGACGTGTTGAACCCCTGGAAGTCAGCTATTTCCATTTGAGACCATGTCACGTTCTTTACACCTTTGTATGCATTCATGCAGGTCCTTAGAAACAATCTACCAAACGGCTCTTGGCCTGTCAAACCGCCGGGGGAAGCCCTGTGATGGAAGTGTACATTCTGTACCATAGTGCGAGAATCAGTAGGTGTCCTATCCAGTGTATCGAATTGGGAATGGGGACGCACCATACTGAGCAGTGCTAACCAACCCTCACAACTACTGATGTATGACAGTGGCATGGACAACAAATTATCTCTTTTATGAGTCACTGAGGGAAGTAATCCACAAACCCAACATTTTGTTGTATTCGACACCTTATGAGCCTGATGCAACATTTGTACAAATACATTATCCTTATAAGACTTTCGATGCTCTCTTTTGTGAGGGGCCAAAGTAACAAAAATGTGTTCAGGAGGAATCGGTGTCGTACCAACAAAAGAATGTACAGGATACTTCCCAATACAATTATTAGTGCAATCGCAAAAATTGACACAAAGACTATTTTACTTTTTGTGGACCAACCCCGCACTGGACGCGGAGGTGCAAATGGCTGTTCTTCCTCAGTAACAGGCCGACCAAACAGATGCATTGTAAAGCAAGGAAAAGGGAATGCAGTAAAACTAATGGCATGGGGCAAGTGTTCCCAGTGTCCGTCTGAGCCTCACTAGTAGACTCCTATTGTTCATCAACGTTGGCGCTCTTGAGCACCGGCGGTGGAGCTGCTCAGTCCTAGCTCGCGATGAATCCCACGTCGTCCAGGATACTGTACCCCCCTCCAGGGGTACACATTCGATTTATCCTGTCCAATGCCAGAACAATGCACCAACCTCGCCTTACCCTAAACTAACACCGTTGGTACTATTGACAAAGCGCACCCTGACCTGCACAGTCCATCCCTAACTATTCTGACTTCTCCTTTGATGCACTGTTCCTCCGTCTGGGGCGCAAATTGTACCTAGTGACTCCAGGCACAGAAGGGCCATGAAAAAGGGGCTCAGGCACAGAGGGGTCAATGGAGAGGGGCTCCTCAATTGCTTTGATTTCCGGGAGTGTTGCCGCATTTAGTACTTTATTGTTTTCGGCATCTGTTTGGGTCCCCGTGAGCTGGGCATCGGAAAAAGGGACAAATCGTGGAACTCTCTTGCACTCCCAGTCCCTGATACCATCCCTCACCCACTGGTCGTAGGGCAAAGGCAGGGGCACCCTACGGCAGTGGGAGGAATGGATCCAGTTCTTTCGGCCAGAGACCTTCACAGCGGTGCGTGTTGAGAGGAGGACCAGTTCCGGCCCCCTCCACCTAGGGTCCAGGCTCCTTTTCCGCTGGAAATTCTTGATGAGGACCCAATCTCCAGGCCGGATATCGTGTCCAGGCCCCTCAGGTACTGCAGGAAGTGAGTCCCTGATCTGTTGGTGAATAAAATGCAGATTTTCAGTTAACTGGTACAGATAATCAACTAGTAAAGAATACTCAATCTCAGAAAACTTACGAGGTCGTGGGACGCCCCAGACATTCGCCGGGCGCCCGGACACGACCTCATAAGGTGACAACCCTGTCCTAGAATGTGCTGTTGTTCTGGTGGACAAAAGGGCTAATGGTAAAGCATCTGGCTACTGTAACCCTGTGGTCTCCTGAATCTTTGCCAATTTCAGTTTGAGAGTACTATTGTACTTCTCAACCAAACCTGCTGACTGGGGGTGATTGGCAGCATGAAACTTCTGTCTGATATGCAGTCCTTCACAGACTAGCTGGATAACCTTGGCACTGAAATGACTTCCGTTATCACTCCAGATCAAGCGGGGCAAGCCGAAAAGAGGAAAGAACTCCTTCAGGAGTATCATTGCAGTCGCCTTGGCTGTATTTTCCTTGGTGGGGTAAGCCTCAACCCATTTACTGAACGCACAAACAACCACCAACACGTACTTCAAATTATTGACCCTATCCATCTCGATGAAGTCCATCTGGAAGACTTCAAACAGGAAAGTGGGAGGTGCGAAATTACCGGACGGTGTAGGGGTGCCCTTGCCAGGATTGTGCATCATACACACCATGCAATATTTTACTAAATGGGCAGCTGTCTTGGAGATGTTGTCATTCTGCCATACGGGGTCTAACAACTTGCAAATACCCTTAGCACTTTTGTGAGCTGGGCCATGGGCCATTGTCACTACAGGAAGAACATATGCGTCTGGCAGCATCCATCTCTGCTTCCCTGACTTATCAATCCAATATCCCTCATCATTCAAAGTTGCTGTACTCTCTTGCCACACTGCTAATTCACCCACCGTGGCCTCACTCTGAATCTCCTTCACATTCTCTAGTGTATCCTCAAACATGGAGAACTCGGACACCCACCTAGCTGGACCTGCTAAAAACATTCTTTTCATCTTAGTACGGGCTGTCTCCTTAGCTGTCTGATCTGCAAAAGCGTTCCCCTCACCCACCTTGTCAGTAACTTTCCCATGAGCGCTGCACTTTACAATCGCCAATTTCTTAGGGAGTGTCAAAGCGGACAAAAGCCTATGTATGAGAGGACCATGCTGAATGCGTGTCCCATGGGAAGTAAGGAAACCTCTCTCTGCCCAGAGCCACCCGAAATTATGGGCAACCCCGAAGGCGTACTGGCTGTCTGTATAAACATTAACGATCAGTCCCTCGCTCAATTCACAAGCTCGAAGAAGGGCGACTAGCTCTGCAGCTTGGGCCGACTGATAGGGAACTCGTGATGTCTAAAACTACCGTGTGCAGTGTAGTGATTGCATATGCTGCAGTGGTGGTGCCATCTGGCAATTTGAAACAAGAGCCATCGACATATGGTTCCCCTTGGGGGTCAGATAAGGGAACATCAGTCAGGTCTACCCGTCCCTTTGTCTCTTCCTCCGTCCGAAAAATGCAATCATGTATATCAATCTCCTCATTTTCAGAAGGGAGGGGTAGTAACGTGGCGGGATTCAGAGTGGCACACCGTTTGATCGTGATGTGCTTTTGGAAGAGGGTTAGCTCATAACCGGTCAGACGTGCACTGGTAAGGTGCTGCGTCCTTGTCTTATTCAAAAGTGTATCCACAGCATGGGGTACCATGACTGTGAGGTCGGTATCAAGTACGAGTCCAGCCGATTGTCTTATTGATACGGCCACAGCCGCGACCGCTCTTAGACAGCTCGGGGGGGCTTAGGCGACAGGGTCAAGTATAGCAGAGAAATAAGCAAACGGCCGTTGCTTATCCCCAAATTTTTGTGTTAAAACAGAAAGCGCACAACCACCCAGCTCATGGACGTACAACACAAAGCATTTTTTATAGTTAGGGGTACCAAGCACTGGAGCCAGAAAAGCGCAGTTTTCAGTTGCTCAAAAGACTGCTGACACTCTGGCGTCCAAGACAGGGGTCATGCACATCTTTTACTGTTAGTGCCAACAGAGGCTTAACAAACAATGAGTATCCAGGTATCCATTGCCTGCAATAGGAAGTGATACCTATGAAAGCGCGCACATCTTTCTGAGTTTGCGGAACAGGCATTTTCATAATGGTACTGATGCGCTCAGGGATCAATCTCCTACCCTCCTTCGACAGTAGGTGACCTAGATAGGTTACCGCCTGTCGACAATACTGGAATTTGGGGAGGGAGACCTTATGACCATGGTCAGCTAGATGGAGCAGCAATTTAACCGTACTATCTCTACAACCTTGTTCTGTGTCTGAGGCGATGAGCAGATCGTCAATATATTGGAGTGATACATTACCTGTGGGTAGCGACAAGGAATCTAGTTGACTTTTCAATGCCTGACTATAAATGCTCGGACTCTCTGTATAGCCTTGAGTAGAGCGACAGAATCTAAAACTTTTACCAGCTAGGGTGAACCCGAACAGATACCTGCTGTCAGGATGAATGGGGATGCTGAAGAAGGCATTTTTCAAGTCAATAACGGAAAAGAATTTAGCAGAGGAAGGAATCATCGTCAAGAGAGTCGTAATGTCAGGGACCACTGGAAACTGGGGAATCACTATCTTGTTAACTTCACGCAAATCAGTCACAAAGCGGTAAACATCTTCATGATACTCAGAGGGACCCGATGGCGTCCGTTTGAGGATCGGAAGAATGGGGCTGTTACAAACATTAGCAGTCGTCTCCTCAACCACTCCTTTCTCAATCAAGTCTTGCATAATCTGAATCAAAGCACGCTCACCTGCCTGCGGTATCTTATACTGAGGGATGCGAGGTAAAATAGCACCTTCCTTGACACGAATCGAAACAGGCGATATCTGCAACAAACCCACATCTGTGTCGCCCATTGCCCACAGTGTGGGTGGCACATCTTTAAATTCAGCAGGGAGGGGTGCATCTTTGGACAGACACTGCGTAGCGCACACAACATTCGGACCCACTGTCATGTAGACACCCTCCGGTGAGCAATATGTTGTGGCATGCAATTTCTTCAACAGATCCAGACCCATTAAATTTTCTCCACAATTAGACGTCAACAGAAATGGTGAATCCACAGTAAAAGGACCAATAGTCAACGCAAGAGGTTTGGAAATGGGGCTCACAACCGGTACACCAGAAAATCCTACCGAAACATTATTATGGCCAGACAGAGCCGCCCCAGGGACCAAGGAACGAGAAATAGAGCTGTTTGTCGCACCTGTATCCACCAAAAACTCCTTAGTCGAACCATGCACATTCGCACTAACGTATGGACCTCTTTGGTCCACAGGTATCAAGATTGGTCCCACACCCTGTCCCTGGCTGTCCTAGCTGTAAGACATCCCTGTCACCTCATCCGTATCATCGTCGTCATGGTAGTACTGTTTGCCCCGAGGGTCGTCAAAATGGTTCTGATCAGTACGACCCTGCGATGTCTCAGCCGTCTGAGCCCTGTCCTGACCACCATCTCCACGACCCCGTCCACAAGAACCCCGTCCTCTAGGGACCGCCACCTTCTGCAAAAGCACCGGACACTCACTGCACCAGTGTCCCTCCTCCTTACAATACGCACACTGATTCGGCCCTACCGGCGTAGTATTCCTGCTAGTACGAGGAAGCTGCAGAGCCGGGCCACCACGCCCCCTACCATTCCCTTGAGAAGTGTGCTGCAACAACACCTTTGTCTTCAAATCTTTATGCTTTTTCCCCAACTTCTCCTTATCCTCGTTTTCCCTGTGTTCATAATACTGCGCCATATTCAAAATAACAGAAGGAGAGGATGTGGACCAGGTGCTTTCGGAAGCTTGTAATCGAGTCGCGATTTCGGGGAGCAAATTTGAAACAAATCTACTAACAAACAAACGCATACCACCCCTGTCCACTATAGGCCAAAAACACACTTTCAAACCGGGTGAAAAAATCAGACACACTCTCATCTTTCTTCTGACAACAGGCCGACAGCTTGTCCCAATCAATCTTTCGGGGTGGGATAAGGGAATGCATATAAGTGATAATACAGCCAGGCAGAGCAAGTATCTCTGCTTTAGGCTTCTCACCAGGCTCATAATCTTTCATCACTTTCCACACATCTTCCACACTGTAAATGGGGTTACGAGCCCACTGTGCTGCTTGATTATCCACCACCTTCTTCTCTGCATCTCCCACATCAGATCGGACCAATGACCACCCCATCCGCTCTTTAAATTTCGTCCACTCTCTATCCTCAGGGCCGCGCATCGGTGTCTCACTACTCAGTGATGTCAGGGAATGGAGGAACACAGTGGGGGTGACAACAGAGGGAGCAGGCACTAACGTCACTGTCTGCTGCATCGTGGGTGTAAGAGCTGGAGAAAGAGACGCCGAAGCAATAGGCGTTGCAGTAGTAGTAACAGTCACAGTTGCCACAGACGGCGAAGGCAAAGAAAGGACAGGAGGCGCCATTGCCAAGGCAGTTTGATTGACAGTAACAGAAGCAGAGACAGCAGAGGCAGAAGAACCAGGTAGTTCAGCCTGTTGGGGAAGAGCAGGATATACCCTCTGTGGGGCATACGGAGGTGGGGGTCGAGCATCCAGCAATTCTTCTACAAAAGCGTAATTTTCCTCTCGAGCTACATAAGACTTATCAACATTCAGTCGAAACCTCCTATCTTCACGTTCAATTCCTATCTCCTGTTTCTCTCTATCATGTGCTACAGCTTTCTGAGTCAATGTTTGCGTCCTTCCCTTCCGGGCTTCTTTCTCTGCTTTCATTCGCCTCTGTTTAGCCTCTTTTTGCCATGTTCTGAGGGAATCAAACATAGACTGCCTACTTCTTTTCGCAAACAACTTCTCCTGCAAGAAACTAATTTTTTGCTCATCAAAAGTGCCCGTTAACGGCCACTGCAACTTGCCATTTGCCCTCGTATATTTGTGCCATAACATATCAAACATAATAGGGCCAATGCCATGTTTTACATATATGTCAAAATTAGGGGTGCCTTCCGGAGGCGCTGGCTGACTTTCTTCTAGTCGAGTATCAGCAGAACAACAACGACAACAAGAAACCAAGAAACGACTACAAACCGGCATTTTCAAAAGTAGGCCAAATTCGTTATGTTGCCGGGCAAAATGTTCGCGAACACTTCATATCCAAATCAGTCCTCAGACCGTTCCAAATGCAAACCAAAATCGGTCTTCAGACCGTACCAAAGACAAACCAAAATCGGCACCACACTTTATACATCTAATACACATGGCGACTCTCACCAAATAGATTCATTCCTAGACTCTCTGCAACTGCCCTCCCTATCCATTGACCAATTCCAAGAATTGGATTCCCCTCTGAGGATGAGATCAGGGAAGCGCTAGGTTCCCTGGCATCGGGGAAGACACCAGGCCCTGATGGGTTTCCTACAGAGTTCTACAAGACTTATGCTGAGACACTGGTGCCCCGTTTACATGCGCTCTATACAGCAGCGCTCAACAGTGCAACTCTCCCTTCTTCTCTTTGCACAGCTAACGTTGTCTCCCTGTTGAAACCAGGCAAAGATCCCACAGCCCTAGGATCCTACAGACCTCTAGCGATCCTAAACACTGACTATAAGATCCTGGCGAAAACACTTGCCAACAGACTTGCTCCCTGCGTACCCTCCTTGGTGCACACAGACCAGAATGGTTTCGTCCCTGCCCGGAACACTGCACTCCATCTTCGCCGCTACTTCAGGGTAGCCGAATACGCCCCCCTTAACTGGCCCCACTCGGGATGGCTTGTGCTCAATCTTGAGAGGGCGTTTGACTCCCTAGAGTGGAACTACCTCTTTGCAGTGCTGCCAAGGTTGGCATAGGTCCTTATTTCCTCAGCATGGTGCGGCTATTATATAAGTGCCCAACGATTCGCGTAAAAACGGGGCCCTTCATATCGGAATCCATCCGGGTGGGCCGCGGGACCCGCCAAGGATGTCCACTCTCCCAACTCCTCTTCTCCTTGGTGGTGGAACCATTAGCGGCATTTATTTGCGCCAGAGTGGACATGGGCATCCCTTTGGGTGACAGCACACATACAATCTCCCTATATGCCGACGACCTCTTACTATACGCACGAGATCTTCACGCTATCCCCCGTGCACTAGACTCAGCACTGTCGCAATTCACCACAATATCAGGGCTTAAGGTTAACGCAGCGAAGTCCACTCTCTTCCCGTTTTTGTTGTCCACTCCAGACCCGGGGTATACATTGGGGGGTACCAGTATCCTGGTGTACAGGTACATTCCGATACTTGGGTATCCACATATACCGAAATAAAACTGACCTCTTCGACGGAAACATCACTAGAGCCACTTCCTCTATTTACTCACAGATGACATACTGGAAGACGCTCCCGCTGTCTATTTCGGGTAGGGTGGCCCTTGCAAAGATGGAGGTTCTCCCGCGTCTACTTTACTATTTCGCTACCCTACCTCTCTACATTCCTCCCTCCTATTTTAATAAACTGGAGGCAAAGGTTAGGGATTTCCTTTGGGGCACATCTAGGCATTGAGTCTCCATCAGGAAGTTATACCTTTCGGCGGGACAAGGTGGATTGGCAATGCCTAATTTTGAGCACTACTTCTTAGCAGCTCAGCTGCAATGGATAGCCAGATGGCTAGCATCACGACACCTACCAGATACCGCCACTCTGCAACTTCCCATGGCCCTTCATGACTTGCTTCAAATATTTCACCCGTGCGCTAAGCCTAGGAAAGCGGACTCCTTGTTGCTCTCCATAGCATTCAAAAGCTATCGCAGAAGCTTATACATCACTCGCGCTACCACACCTTACGCCCCTGCTATCCCTCTACTAGGATCACCAAAGGGTGGGTCATACATCACGGCGGCAGAGTTACGTGGTTGGGAGGCTGCGGACATTCATGACACAGGAGACCTTTTTAGAGACGGCGCCCTAATCCACTATGCAGACCTTATCTCAGAAGACGGTCTGCCTCCGGGGCCATTCCTAATGCACCATACACTCATAACCTCACTTTCAGCTAGGTGGGGCAATTTAGCAACAGAACCTCCCACACACCACTTGTTGCAATATCTACACGTACTGGGCACAGGGGGACACTTGATACGCTGGTTCGCCTCCTCACTCCGCCAGCTCACTGCGATATCACTGACTCCCCTAAGGCAACACTGGGAGGAAGACCTAGGCCGTGCCCTATCGGAGAAGGAATGGATGGCTATACTAGAAAGTCCTACAAGTGTCCCTCGCAACCAGCACTTCCGGCAGATTCAATATTTTATTCTCCATCGTGTGTACCTCTCCCCTGCCCAGATAAATAAGTTCTTCCATCTGGATGACTCTGAATGCCCCAGGTGTCGCCTGCCCAACGCAGGCCTCCTACATATGCTCTGGCATTGCTCTGCCCTAGGGGAATACTGGATAGACGTGGCGGCCACCTTGTCCCGCTGCACCAGGCGTGTGGTTCCCTTCCACTGCGAGGTGTGTATATTATATCTCTTCAAGAGGAGCAAGAAACACAAGGCTACCGCATGATTCTTAGACCTGGGCTTAATCACGGCGAAGCGCCTGATCACCAAAAGATGGAAAGATCCGGCGGCGCCTCATGCGTTGGCCTGGCACCGCTCTATGCTCAATTGGGCCAGGGCAGAGGGCATGGCTCTGCAGAGGGAGGACTTACTGAGACTTCGCAAGTTCCCTCTTGCTACAGAATGGGGGGCTATGGTGATTGAATTGCAGAAGTCAGCTACACCCATACCAGACACACAGGAGGAGGCGGAGGTCGCTTCAGCGCCAAGAGGGCACTCCACTCCCGCTAATGCGACGCCATAATGGGGCCTGCCTCACATAATCCTCACACGCCCCGTCGAAACCGGGTATCTTCATGCGCTCCACAAGCAGTTATTTAGCCGTTGCTACACTTCAGGGCCTTGGGTCACGGGCGGTTACCCCTTTCCCTTAGTCAAGTTATTTTGTTCTCATTTTGTTGTACCCTCCACCCACCGTTCAACACTACTCAACATCACGCATAGTATAGCATCACAATATGCAGTGCTTTGGTTATACATTCGCTTACACTTCCTCTCAAGTGATCTGATGTTGTGGATAACCTCACTACACCATATCAACACAGTACACTCCCGCCATTGCTGCTAATACTGCGCCATATGTTTTGCTGAAGTATCCTTACCTGGCATTTGTGGTCATTTGACTATTGTTGTGCTGTTCTGTTAAAAATATACATGTCAATAAAAAGATTTAAACAAAAAAAAAGACAAACCAAAATCGGTCCTCAGACCATACCAAAGACAAACCAAAATGGTACCATATCCACAAAGAACCAAAGCAAACTCACCTGGTGCACACAGGTCAAACAAATTTATTCTCCACTGCCGACTCTTCGGACCAAACAGTCAGATCCAAGTGTTTCGCCGTTCAGGACCCCAGTCGGGATGATCGCTGGGCGAGGCACCGCCGGTCAGACAGATGGGGCAGCTGCGAGTTCAAGACTCTCTCGTGCAGTGGTCCCTGGTCCGCCCGTCCGACCCAACGTGGCCCTGACCTCCTCACTCATCCGCGGGCGAGGATGAGTCACCCGATGAGATCCCTGTTCGGGCGCCAACTTAAGGAAGTGACCCGATTAGGGCCACCCGGGTCACTCTCGACCACATCTCAGCCTTCCATACAAATGAAGAGTCAGTCAGACAGTAAAGAATACAAACCATGTATGTTTTATTCAGGGTACACTCGAGTGGAGTCCAGTCTGACCAGCCTCCTTAGATTGCTGCAGAGGGACTGACTTCAGCAAGCATGACAATACAGATATGTACAACTCAGAACCAACAAAGGCACGCCCCAACTGGAAATTTCCAGTTGGTAGCTGGTGAACAAAGGAGATACAGAAGGATGGGTTTCAGTCCTGAGACCGGGCACATGCTATCTCAGCATCAAGGTCACTTTGCCTGCACTCGCCGCTCTAAGGATGGGAGCGGGCCTATCTAGTGGGAAAGGTATGTACTGACAAAGACATTGTATTCATTAGTACAGCGAAGTTCAACCTTGGAGAAACGAAAACTATCGCAGCTGCTTCCAATTGGGGCAGAGACAGAGGGACAGAAGTTAATTTCAATCATGGTTCAAAATGGCGGCTGAACATAAAATGGTGCAGCGAATGCTAACTTAAACATACAATGCATGGGTAATTCAGCTAAAACATTTTTATTCCAACACTTCAAGGGACAATATGCACTGGTGACCGCCAATTGTTTTAAACATTCCTCACGATAAGAGGAGGTGTCCATCACCACAATACCACCACCTTTGTCTACGGGCTTAATGGTAATTGACTCGTCCTCGTTCAGCTCCTGTAGTGCTTTCTGTTCCAATTTGGAGAGATTCCTGAATGGAGAGCGTTGAGTTGCTAAGCCAGCATTAAGGATGGCTTTTTCGAAGGTGATAACTTCTGGGGGTATCGTATGCAGTGGTGGCATGAAAGTCGACTTCTTACTGAGGTTGGTGTTCACCAATGGATCCAAAGTTGTGGTTGTGTCAACATCTGAAAAGAAGAAATTCAGCCTCGCTTTTCTAAAAAATTGTACAGCCTCTTGATGTATTCGGAAAGGAATCACCCTCAAACGTTGGTACAAAACCGAGTCCGTTATTCAGGAGCTGAGTTTCAATGGGACTAAGGGTGCGTTGGCTCAAATTCACAATCAAGTCGTCTCCCTTCTTGTCCCTGGTTGAGTCATGGTCCTGTTCATACTCAGTGTTGTCGGTGGTGATGGAGGTCCTTCCCAATGGACTTGGACCTGAGATCTTCTTCTGCCTCTTGGTCTTCCACAGTCTTGTTCTAAAAAAGGCTGGTGGTAAAAAGGTTGTAGAGGCGGAGGGAACTGTGCTAAGGGTATGTGGAAAGGCGGCATCAGGATGCCCATGGACCTGGGGGCCACCACTGTTGCTGTTGGTTGAAGCTGGGATTGTTGATCTGTCTTCTCCCTCTCCTTCTGTTGGGGGGTCATTTCGTTCTGTCTTCTCGATACTTAGAATCACTGGACCAGAATTCCTGGTCTGGTGTGGAGTATCCTGATCCCGATGAGGAATAGCCAGAGGCATATCCGCGCCCATGTGGGTTGGGGTCGGGTGGTTTGTAATCGTCTGACGAATATGGATAACTCTTCTCCATTGAGAACCGGGCTAGGTCTTTCTGAATTTTTTTAATTTTGGATGCCAAAAGGCTTTCCTTAAGATCTTTATTGGTCTTGTTGGTTTCTTCTAGATTCTTCTTGTAGAGGCTCGCCGAGATGGTGGTTTTGATCTGACCTTCCAGGAGTTGGATCTCAATGAGAATAGCATCTGCAATCCTCTTAGCTGTGCTGATAATTAGAATGAGCCTCTGGTACAGCGCCACGCTATCAGTGACCAATCTTTCCTGAATGGCTTATCCTCCAAGAACAATCTCAGAGCATTGGTTACAATGAGGCAGTTTAGAGCACAATTGCCTCTGAGGTACTCTGTCATTATGGCTCCGTGTGTCAGTGTCCGAGTATGTGTACGTTTCAAGGTAAGTAATTTTGTCCAGTCATCAGATTGAGTGATCGTTTGAGAGATTGGTATATCTAAAAGACTGGGAGCATTAAGAATGTCCTGTATCATCGAGTCGCCATAAGCCAGACCAGTGAAGTCTGCCATCATGGAAGGAAAAGCTAGCGGGTAGTGTCAGCTGTGTATATTGTCCCACTAGGAGGAACTGAGAAAGGGGCCTACAGCCGTAGCTGTATGAAAAATCAAAACACAAAAAAAGGCCTGAGTAGATTTAACGACCAACAGGGGGCAACTCCCCTCTAATCAAATATAACAACACAATGAAGCACCCCTGTGTCTAAAGTGAGGTGGGAGGGAGTGCGGGGAATCCCTTTTAGAGGACAGTATCCCTCACCCACCCGTGGGTGGCATGCTTCATCATTGAGTACCTCCTCGCACTGCGAACCTAGTCGCAGTGCGGGCTACAACCCCCTCTCTGAGAGGGAGGAGCTCAGGGATGTTTATGCAGTATTCGTACAGAGGTATACTAAAACCTTCAGATGAGCTGGGCATGGTGAGAGTGTGAAAGAAAAGTGAAAGTGAGATAAAACTAACAACCTGGTATGTCAGGACAAGCTTTAATGGGACATCCAGGGGTCAGGATTAAAAAGATGTAAACTATGGCAGGATGATTCAACCTGTCATGGTTTGTAACTGGTCGACATGTTTCAGCCGTAGTGCCCTCCATAGAGGTGACGTGTCTTTCTTCAGGATCAAATAAACGTGGAGTAATGAAGTGAGTTACCACACATACCAAATTTAGTTGGTGGTTAGCAAAAGGATGCAACCAGCTGGTAGGTTTATGAACCAATCAAGAGTTCTGCTGGTCAGCATTGTCCCTGAAATGAGAAAAAGTGTTATAAAAACAATTTTAAACACATACCACGTGCGCTCCTTGAATTGAGTGCCACACGGGTATATTGTTGAAGCAAATGTGGCTATACACGATGTGCAGAGTATCAAATGTGATGCTTACCCGCATAGTCGCCTCACCGACTGGGGAAAGCATTTGGGCCTGGGGGGGGTCAGATTTACTATTCCCACTCCAAAGTAAGCAACATTGGAGAAAGCAACATTGAGGGAAGCGTTGTCTGTGTGGGACTGGAGCAGATTTACTATTCCCACTCCAAACAAAATAACATTGGCAAAGATTTGGGCTTTGAGGGGGTCAGATTTACTAAGTCACTCAAAACTAAGCAACACTAGGGAAAGTGTTGCAACTCAGCAAGGGGGAAAACGGGGAGATTTATTATTCTCACTCCACTTGGGGGCAGGTCAGATTTACTAGTCCAACTTCAAACTAATCAACATTAAACAAAAAAGAAAAACATGTACAGAAATAAATATAAATTCGAAAAATATCAGAAATGTATTTCCTTTTAACTTTAAAAATATAACAAAATATTATTTAAAAATAACACCTACAAGAGTAATATAAATATAACAAATGCAATGAATGTTAATTTTAATTTGAAACAATTAAAGAAAAAATATTTTCCTTAAATTAAAAAAAATCAAAATCAAATACAATTCTTGAAACAAATAATATTTTTGATGAAATCAGTAAAATAGGTTTTATAATTTTAACCAACAAAAAGAAAATAAATATTTAAAATTTAAAAAATGTAGTATTTACATCACTGCCCATTCAAACCCCTATAAAACCAAATAATCAGAAACATAAACCAAAACAGTATATGTGGAAATAGTAAAAGAATACAGCTCTTGACGCCCAAACTGCCAAAACAACCCACCCAACATCCCCTAAAAACATTAAACTTAAAACATTTTTTTCAAAATGTATTAATAAATATATAATAAAATATTTTTAATACATTAAATCTTCAGTTTAAAACACTACCCACCCAGAATCCTTGTAAAACCCAACAACCTGAAAAAGCATAACAATTAGTGATTTCATTAAAAAAATATAGGCTAGAAATATTTTTTTTTTAAAACCCTATCAAAGCAAAATTCAAAAAACAAAACAATAGTTAAAAAACAATAATAAAATAATTTACACATTAATAACAAAAACCTTAAATAAATATTAAAGACCCGCAATATTAAACATAGATATTTAATATGGCTATTTTGTTGTTAAAAAAAGGAAAACAATATATTACTGATATTAAAAACTTCAATATTACAGTACCCACGATATGGCATCGATATCAAGTACCAACAATATGCTGCAGTTAATATTAATGATCAACAACTTCTCTTTCATAGTGTCAAGAGTAATATGATTCGTAATATCATGTGTAAGATTGATTGCTAGATTTGTAATTGCATCACTCAAGAGTCAAGAGTGAGGTCAAGAGCATTGCAATTGCTATGTGTAATATAGTTGCTTGGCTGTTGAGTGAGTTGTGGATTTCGGAGCTAACCATAACCTGTTAATTCCAGTGGTTTTTCAATTTGACTTTAGAATCATTGCTGTACTTTAAAAGTGTTTTCAAATGATTTTCTGAAATTTTTTAAGCATGCGTTAAGCTCTTATAACCAAATCTAGCCATGCCTTCACCCTCACCATTTTTTCAGTGATGTTTTGTGTCACCCATAGCAGATGAGTGGAGAGTGTTACCCGTGGCAAAATGGAGCCCCTAGTATACTGGAGATAACTCTTGGTACATGGGGGCACCCATGGCACAATGCTGGGCATCTTGGGTGTAATTCTTGGTGTAAGAGAGGGCCCCCATGCTATTGGGTATATATGTACAAAATATTGCCATTTGTAATCGAGGATCATTTTTGACATATGGGGACACCCATAGTATTTGGGGGGGCATTAATGGGTATATTTTGGCACAGGCGTATTGTACGTAATTCCTGGCATAAAGTGGCACCATTGACAAATGTGGGGGCTCCTGTGACAAAATTCAGTGCCTAGTGCTGGAGGTAATTCTTGATATTTGGGGAACACCCATGGCAAAATTAGAATAAAATGTGATTAGCTCCTCGGGAGGGTCAGGCTTCCATGGCACACCAAGAAATTATTGGAATGTTTTGAGTGCCCTTTCAAAGACTTTGGCTTTTTTGACAAATTGTCTGTAAACTGTTTGGTTTTTCTTTTCAAAATAATCTTGGGGGTGAACCCCTCGAAATCTCTTACGAAAAATCTGACTCATTCACTGGAAATAGGGACAAGTATTACATCCCACTGATTTCAAAGATTGCCAGCCACCAATGATCAGCAGATGTGGCAGGCAGCAAAAAGGCGGCAGTGTACGGGCAGAGGGGGTAGTGTGAGTGCAGAAGGAGCAGAGATTTAGCAAAAACGTTAACAGCATTGTCCAATATTTAAATTTTTACATTGTTTACATTTCACATGTGAATAAACCCGTTACACTCTTGTTTTCCCTGCAATTTTTCTCAACATTTAAAATTGGTTCATGTGACCTTGGCCCCACCAATAACTTTGTGAACATGGCTCCCGTGAGTGCAGATGAGGACTTCCCCGCACCTCTGCCTTTGTACATCGACGGCAAAGTCAGGCCTCAGTGCTCCTCCCTTGTCTTTTACTAGTTGCAGGATTCGAGGACATCCCTTCTGTTACACAGTATTTAAATGGCATTTAAGAGCAGGCCTTTAACATTTTTAATATGTGGTTCAGACGTGATTCAGAATAGAGTGACATTTCCAAGGCATTAAATAAACCACTGAATATGAGCGAGGTGCCAAACTAGAAGAAATTAGTGAAACATTATCCAAAGACTAAGGGGCCGACCACCGTATTACGAGTTGGGCGGTCATACCGCTGCTACCGCCAGGGATCAATGATCCCTTGCGGTCTTGCAGCGGTCTGAGGCCCGCAATAAGCTGGTGGTGCTGCCGCAGCACGGCCAAGCATATTACAAGTTTCCTCACTGCCACAGTTTTCATGGCGGTGAGCCCGCCATAAAAAGTGTGGCTGTGAGGAAACTAGGGGCCCCTGTTGCCTCAAGGCCAGGGGATGCATGCAGGGGGGCACATGTTGTGCCCCCCTGTATGCATGCAGCCCCAGTTCCTGCATGGCCTGGACTTGAGTCCATGCTGTGGAGGAACATGCTGTGGCATTCCTATTGCGTTGCCTTTCTAAGGCTCAGATATGAGCCTTTGAAATGCACTGTTGTGGGACCGCCACCGCAGGACCGCCTGACCTGTATTCCAATCGGACTACAGCGGGCGGCCAGACTACGGGTTTGGTGGTCTTGGAGCGGGGGGCACTGGCATGCGGCCCGCTCCAAGACTGCCAGACTCATAATCAGGCCCTAGTTATGACAGTGCTTCTGGTTTGCACCTCGCTTGTGCAGACAAGGTTGCATTATGGTGTATATTGAATGGCATGTCACTACTGGAAAAGGAGGATAACTTATATTGGATAAAGGAGACGGGTGGGTGGTGAAGGTGGCCTGGAGTTGCAAAATGGAGGAATCTGTGCCAACATAGACACATTGGACGTGGCTAGTTAAATAACAAAGTCTACATTCCACCATGATTGCCATCTGTGATATACACATCTGTCCGTAGAGAAGGAGAGAAACAGGGTAAATGTAAATCTCCCGTCATTCCCCATAGAGCAGTCTTGTTCTTTCAAAGCTGGAAGAAAGCAAACAAAACTCAAGCTATGCCAATTTGTGTGGTGGGATTTCTGGGAGCATACAGATGCAAGGTATTGGACTTGGAGGAAGTTGTGGGAACCGGGGACTAGCCCTGGTTTGCTCTGGGTCATGGACAGGGAGCCATATTCTCAGGGCAAATGGCCTGTCATAAGTCTCTATCCTCAAGCTCACCCTTGCATTTTCAGGTTGTCACTCATCTAGATCACTTGGCAGAAATTTCGGGAGGGTTCACCAGGAAGGGAGTTTGCCTTTATTTAGGATCAGTAATGGATCACGATGAGATCTCAGGGCAATTACCCTTATTTGGGAGTGGCCTGGAAGGAGTTGGTGAGGTGAATATGGCAAAATTCAGATGTCTGTTAAAGGCAGTGACAGAAATCAAATATTTACTAAAAGGTTTGCAGCACTCCAAGGATAATAAAAAATGTATTGAGGAAATGCCAACGATTAGGGCCTTCATTCACAGCCATGGCAGTGGAAATACTGTGGTCAAATGTTTTTTGTACTGGTTATTACCTTGCATTCCTTGCGAGTTGACCTATAATCCTGCTCGCTTGTACAGATTTTGATTCACATCTGTATATTATCTGTTGATAGAATGGTGTGCAACTCTTGGTGCCCCAAAGTTTGAACATGCAGTTCCCCATTTTGTAATATTTCAGTGATGTATGTCACAATATCTAAGGTATGTATGTTGTCATGGCACTTAAATAAGAAGTTAAGAATGGTAAATCAGTACTTACCTTTGAATGCTTTACTATATTTTGGTAGGCGATATTCTGAATACAAAATTTTGGCAGTGCTATATGTAAACAGCAGTGTTGTGGCGGACAGGGAGCTTCTGTTTCCCATCTTTGTTTTGTTTCTGGATCTCTCTGTTAAAATTGACCCTAAAGCATTACTGTCCATTCTTGAGTGGTCTTGATTGTCCTGTTTTTCAATCTTTCTTTCCTGACCTAAAGCAGTGCATCCATAAGGATTTGGAGGCATTCCTAGAATTGTAGTACTCTGATTATGAGACATTCAAAACTCTGTTGCACCCCCACCCTCGTTCCAGTGTTGTGTCCAGTGTGGGCCTCTGGGTCCTATTATGGTGCCCACAATTTTTAATATGCATATGGTAGGACTGTGGGGGGGCAAGGTGATTTCAGGGTAGTCTTTGGGCTCCCCATTCATCAGTACACCAATGACCAGCATCATCTACAGGTATCCTATGATGGCTGATATTCATTGACTGAAGAGTTGCCTCTGTATGTAATTCAACCCTAAATGAAGGTTGCTTGTTGGAAAATCAAGGAGCATCTCCAAATCGCATGGGAATATCTTGCCCAACAGTAACCGATTCTGCCACAGAATTAGCAGTGGGTGGTGTCTCTCGAAAATTGTGGAGCAATCATAGGGTAAAAAAAGGTATACTGGGAACCTGTCACAAGGCCATTAGGGGCTTCATGCTGCTGCTACATAAACATATTTATTGTTTTGGGCAATTTTTACATAGTGCAAACTCGACCTGACAGTATGGGAGCGCTTTACATGAGCACAAGTTGCATTACACAGGAAGTAATATGATGAAAAATAACCATCTTACTTCGGCGGTCGATCTTCATTGCACACCCGCAGGCCGACTCTTTAAAATCCACCAAGCTGTCTGCTGTACTGAAGAGCTGTGCATGCTGGCACGGGAAAACTAAGCACCACGAATTCAGCCAATGGAAGTACTGCTTTCTTGCTGTTTATAATAGTAAACAGCATAAGAGCACTGCCAGGATTGGCTGGGACAGGTGAACGCAGTGCTCCATCCGAGACCGATGGGGATGTGTCTCTGTTTCCCCAGCTCCCTTACAGTGATGACTGGGAAAGCTTGAACTGCGCATATCGGGCTGGCCACAGGCAAAATACCAGTCAACCTGACATGTGTAGTTCAGTTACACAGCCCCAGCTGGCTGCTGCAGTAAACCACGCTTTGCAGGGTAGTACACCTCCTGTCTGCTGGGAGAAACAGCTCTGTGGTGGCGCCGCCCCATAAAAGAGAACAGTAATGGACTTGGGCTAATGTATGAGATGTGATGGTTTGCAGATAGGGGGTCAATGCCCCTACGGCCCGATGAAGAAACCGCCTCTGCACTAGGGTGACCAACCGTCTGTAAATTTCACGGATCGTCCGTAATTTGGACCTCACGTCCGTTGTCCGTGAGGATCCCTTTTACGGACGCCTTTTGTCCGTAATTTTGGGCATTGCAGGGAACAGCACTGTTCCCCTGCGAGAAGCCTCAGCTCCCTGATGGGGCCGCCTCGCACTCATCCTCTGAGCACAAGAGCAGCCGCACCTCTCCCATTGTCATTCTGTCTGCGGCTGATTGCCACATACAGAATGGCAATGGGCCAGTTTGGAGTGTTACTGCATGCGGTGGCCTCCTCCTGCCATGGTCTGGGGCAGGGCATTCTGTCAGATGGAAGGAATGTGCAAAAACGCCAATGCTGCTACGTGAGAATCCAGTTCATTCAAAGAAGCTGGTGAAACAAGTTAAAAAGAAGGGGCTAGAGTTCTTTCAGTCTCATCATTTTAGAAAAGTGCATTTTCAATATTATATTCAACGAAGCCATGGTTGCTGCATTTTTATTTTCTGCAACTAACAACCATTGACAAAGCCAATAGTTCTGGCTTGTTGTAGGTGTAACGTTACTTGTTGTATTATATATCTGGATGCAATGACAGAAGAGGCAAAATACCAGTCCGGCGGCACACTATGCTAAGCACAGATTTTTAGCTTAGGTGTTTTAAGCCACGCCCTTAATTACATCAAACACCCCTTTGGAGAGACCCCCCCCTTTTTTTCTCATCCCTCTTAAAGCCCTGGAAACAACACCATGTCACAGTCACCTCATGGCATGGCACTGTGCATCATGCATGACTCATGACTTCCACTTTTTCAGACTGCCTATGTGCAGGGGCATAGTGAACCCTACCCTCTCCACCCCTTACTTTAGGAACTACAGCAAGGGTGAAATTCTTGATGGGCCTCTTCTGTATGCAACTCTGCAGACAAAGGCTCAGCTCATAATTAATATGAAAAGATGGGCGAGTGAGTAAGTGAAGGGATGGCTGGATGGATTAGTGAAAGGGTGAATGGATGAATGAAAGGGTGAATGGATGGATAATGAGCGAAAGGATGATGGATGAGTGAGTGGAAGGATGGATGAGAGAAAAGGTAAATAGATGGATGGAAGGGTGGAAGGGTAGATGGATGGGTAAAAGGGTGGATGGATGAGAGAAAGGATGGATGGATGAGTGAAAGGGTGGATGAGTGATGGGGTCAATGGATGGATTCATGAGTGGATGAGTAGAAGGATGGGTGTATGGATGAAAGGAAGGATGGCTAAGTGAAATGGTCAATGGAAAGAGAAAGGGAGGATGGATGGATGACTGAAAAGGTGAATGGGTGGAAGGATGAGTGACTGGGTGGATGGATGAGTAAGTGAAAGGATGGCTGGATGGGTGAAAGGGTAAATGGCTGGATGGATGAGTGGATGGATGGGTGGATGAGTGGATGGATGAGTTTACAGATGGATAGGGTGAATGGATGGATAGATGAGTGAAAGTGTGGATGGAGGGATGGATGAGTGAAATGATGGATGGAAGGATACATGATGGATAGGTTTGCAAATGGATGAATATGTTTGGATATAGATGGGATTACTTATATACTATTGCGCGACTTCCTCTGATGTGTCTGTAAAACGTACCTTTTGTCCCGAAGTTTTGTCCTGAATTTTGACCTCCTGTCCTGAATTTTTGTCCTGAATTTTGACCCTTTGTCCTGAATTTTTACACTCCCGTCCTGAATTTGCACCCTTGCCAGTTGGTCACCCTACTCTGCACAGAATGGTATTATGCCCGTTGTGGCAGAATATGCCAGATCGTTAGAACTTCTGAAACACTTAATTCTCCATTTCCACATTGCAAAGAACGTACGAACATCCCAGCGCTAGTGGTCAGTGTTGGGATTAATCGAACCCAGTGTGGACATTTCCACTCTGCTGTGTGCTTGCCCTTTCCCGATTGGACTGTGGCTGTGGCTCATTGCTGCTCCCCGTGTGTGCTGTGCATACCTTAAAGAACATTTTTCATTGAGGCATAGGTTTGATTTCAGTAGCATAGTTAACCTTATTTTGAAATTGCTGCATTTGGTTTCTCTGATTTTTAAGTTCAATTTAAGCCTGGTGTTCTTTCATAAGCTTTAATTTTGAAGCCTTCTGTCACATCTTATGGGAATTCAGGATTTCATGAGCCTGGACATGCACAGAGCAGCTCGCGCGGAGTCTCAAATAAAGTCAACTTGGGTTTAAATGGTTAATTTTCATATACAGAATACTTTCACAAATCATTTGTAATTATATTTTAACACAAATACAAATAACACTATTTAAGAGCAATTCAGTAGTACGAAAGTATCTTGTGTATATTTTCTGAAAACTGATCGTACCATTTAAAAAGTAATTTCTAACTCCATTTATCTTTGAAGATGGCAAACCAAATGTAATGATAGAAGAAACAGTCCCACTTTGCATACTCAGTGATCTCATCTGTATGAGAATCACATAAACAATTCTTTACGTCTTGCTATTTACACCATCTTCCCTTGGCGGTACAGGTAATTGTCTGATTTACCACACTCCGCATTCAACAGCATCTGCAGCCATCTATATTTGCTATACACATCTGACTTGCTCGCTGTCCCATCTCATATGCTGTTTGAATGTTTCCTTAAGCTAGGAAAAACATCCCCACAGCACCCTATGCTGGGGCACAGAAGTCTGTGTGTTTCAATAATGGGAGGTGTAGAAATGAAGGCACTTGCTGGAGAATTGTATGACGTCTCTGAGCACAGGTTTGTAGCATCACACAGTAGCAGAGTTAACATGTCTACTAAAAAGCATGGTTAGTAACATGTAGATCACAGATTTGCTTTTTATGCAAGATAACGCAGTAGGTTTTTGAATATCCCTATATTACCTTCAGGTCTCAAGCCTGTTATAAATAGATTCTTGGATATTTATAAAATGGCTGTTTTGGCAAGTCTGTTATGTTTAAATCAGTGCTGACATAGCCGCTGATGTCAAGAAAGAAAGCCCCCCTTAACTACCTGTTCTCGAGAAATCAGGACGTGGATGAATAGCCCATTCATTTAATAATCCATTCTTCAGTGCACTCATTCAACAGTTTACCGATTAATCATCCTCATACTCACACATCCAGTCATGCACTTTCACCCATTAATTTACTTACCCAGGCAGTCACGTACTGCCATTCTCCCACTAACTCATTTATCAATTCACCCATACATGCCCTCTTTCATTTACCCATGATCTCATTCACCCAACAGTTGACTCATTCTTGCAGACATTTACCCACCAGTCCACACAGTCACACACAATCTAACTAATCTGTGTAGAAGCACAATCTGAAAGAAACAGTTAGTTATAGATTCCTTACCTTAGAATTACTCCCAGGCGTCAGACTGGATCCGGAAAGTTTTTCGTCAGCAGTACCCCTGCGCGTCGGAAGGTGGCGTTGGTCGACTCCGCGTCCGTTGTTGGCGTCGTGGTCGCCGGGATGACGTTGCGGTAGCTACATAGACACCGCCCTTGGGTGCTGACGTCAGTTCTTTCTTTTTCCGCACCAGCAAGCGTAGATCCGGAGAGAGCGGTACCCCCAGTCACTTTTTGACTGAGTTTTTGCGACTTTTGTCGACTTCGTTTTCGATTCTTCATCCGACTCCTGATGCACGAGGGATGCCCGGCTTCGAGGCCTGCGGTTCCTGTACCCGACTGATGTCGGTGACGGATCCGCATCGCGTGTGCCTCTTCTGCCTGGAGCGCGACCATGACCCCAAGTCGTGCTCCGACTGTCGAACCATGGCCCCGAAGTCTTTGCGGGAGCGGTCCCGAAAGCTCCTTGAGGCCCGGCAGTCGGCTCCGCGTTGCGCAAGGTCCCGGTCACGTGGGAGGTCGAGGGACCGATCGCGGAGTCATCATCACTCCTCTTCTAAGTTGTCGCACTCGGGTCAGGTAAGTCGAAGCATTAGAAGAAGTCGAAGAAGCATCGTTCCTCTTCGACTTACCCTCGTCCATCGGCCGACGCGACGCAGGGTGCGGGTGGTGCCACCCCCGCGGCTCCGCGTGCGGAGCCTTCAGGGTCGACTTTGGGCTTTCCTCCTTCCCGGGACCGGGAGCGACCCCTGCCCAGCTTCGTCAATTTTACGAAGCGATGCACGCCATCTTTGGGCAGCCTGACTCCGCCGGCGCGCCTTCGGGCCCGCGGACTCGGCTGGGGTCTAGACCTTCGACGCAGGCCTGGATCTGGATCGGCACCGGTCGACCTTGTGACACCTCCACTGGCGCCGACTCCACCGGCACCACGTCCGCAGCCGACGCCGGCTGGTCCCCCAGCCGGCGTCGACCCCGGCTTCCAACCCGACCCGGCGTCGGCCGACGCCGGATCCGGCGCCGATGGGTACTTTTGCGTCTGTGTTCCACCCTGGCCATTTTCAGCCAACTTGGCAGCCAGAGGAGGGTGAGGAAGACTGGGAGGGGTCTGGGGACCCTTTGTTGGAGTACGATCCGGACTGGAGAGAGGAACTGGGGGATGCCAGTGGTCTGGATACCTCCCCAGACCTAGGCATGTTGTCTCCTCCTACTGTGACTACGAAGGAGGGAGCGTCATACGCAGTGGTGTTGCGTAGGGTGGCCGAGGCTCTCAACCTCGAGCTTCCTACGGTGACAGTCAGGACTAACCTCCTGACAGAGGTGCTTCAGCCAGCGGCGAGCTCTTTGGAGGCCCTGCTTCCATTTAATGAGGCCCTCACGGACATCCTTTTGGGCACTTGGTCCAGGCCCAACACAGGGGCTACTGTAAATAGGATGATTGCCCGACGCCACCGCCCGGCCCCGGGCGACCCCACTTTCCTCTCCCAACACCCCACCCCGGAGAGCTTGGTGGTTCAAGCCTCCACTTCCAAAGGTGCCTTCCCTATTGCACCACCGGAAAGGGAATCCAAAAAGCTGGACCACCTTGGGAAGAAAATGTTTTCTTCCGCCAGCTTGGGACTACGGTTGGTAAACACTGCATGTCTGTTGGGCCGTTACACCCACTCTGTGTGGGATACAGTGGCGCAAGTGCTGCCTCAGTGCCCAGAGGAGGTCCGGGCCATACTCTCCCGTGCAGTTGCTGAGGGGAGAGACGCAGCAAAGTTTACCATCCGCTGTGGGCTGGATACCGCCGACGCACTTGGCAGGACGATTTCAACGTCAGTAGCCCTTCGACGCTACGCCTGGTTGCGTTCAACTGGTTTTTCCAGGGATGTCCAATCCACCCTTATGGACATGCCCTTTGATGGGCGTCGCCTTTTCGCCGACAAGGCGGACAACGCGCTAGAGCGCTTTAAGGACTCACGGGCTACAGCCAGGTCCTTGGGCCTCTCCACCACCCGCCCTGCGCAGTCTGCCTTTCGCCCCTTTCGTGGCTATGGAAGGGGTGCCCCGCTACTTCCCACCCAGGGCCACAGGCCAGCGCAAGCTGTTCAGCCACAGTGCGGCCGGGGACGTGGGGACCACCGGCGTGGTTCTGGGAGCCAGCCAGCGGGCCAGTCCACCACAGCCCCCTCTGCAGCAGCCTCCAAACCTTCCTAATCCGACCTTTCAGGGCCACCAAACGCTAGTGAGCGGCAGGATCCGGCATCACCTCCCCCACTGGCACACCATCACATCGGACAGGTGGATTTTGCAAATAGTCCGAAGGGGCTACTCCCTCCCCTTCGAGACTATCCCTCCCTCCATGCCACCTCAGTACCATCGCATGTCGGAGGATCACCTGGCGCTTCTCCAACAGGAAGTTTCAGCACTCTTGGCCAAAGGAGCCATCGAGTGCGTTCCTGTTCCAGAAGTAGGTCGTGGTTGCTATTCCCACTACTTTCTGGTGCCCAAGAAGGACAAAGGCCTGTGTCCTATCTTGGATCTCAGGAACGTCAACCGCTTCCTCCGGAAGGAGAAGTTCAAGATGTTGACGCTCGCTCAGGTCTTGTCTGCCCTAGACCCTGGAGACTGGATGGTAGCGTTGGACTTGCAGGACGCTTATTTTCACATCCCCGTCCTGCTGGCCCACTGGCGTTACCTGCGGTTCACGGTAGGCCACGAGCACTTTCAGTTTACCGTGCTCCCCTTTGGCCTTACCAACTCCCCTTGGGTGTTCACGAAAGTGATGGCGGTGGTCGCAGTTCATCTGCGCAGATCAGGGGTTCCAGTCTTCTCCTATCTCGACGACTGGCTGTTGAAGGCGGGCTCGCCCCAGGCTGTCGTCTCCCACCTCCAGGCTACGGCCGACCTCCTGCATTCGCTGGGGTTCTCCATCAACGTGCCGAAGTCACACCTGACCCCCTCTCAGAAGCTCCTCTTCATCGGAGCGGTTCTGGACACAACGCAGTTTCGGGTTTATCCTCCCGTGCAGCGAGTCCGGGATATTCGGGCTATGATTCCGATCTTTCAGCCTCTATCCCGGGTTTCGGTCAGGATGACCATGCGGCTGCTGAGCCTCATGGCCTCCTGCATCCTGCTGGTCGATAATGCCAGGTGGCATATGCGGGCACTGCAGTGGGACCTGAAGATCCAGTGGGCGCAGCATCAGGGGAATCTGTCCGATTGCGTCCAGAGCTCAGAGGGCACTGCACGACAATTGCAGTTGTGGCTCACGAACCAGGATTGGGTCAATGGCAGATCCCTCTCCCTTCCCCAACCAGAACACACAGTGGTGACGGGCGCATCCCTTCTGGGATGGGGCAGCCACATGGGAGAGGCGGAGATCAGAGGCCTCTGGTCTCCGGCGGAGTCCGGGCTCCACCTCAACCTTCTGGAGCTTCGGGTGATCCGTCTTGCACTCAAAGCATTCCTTCCCTCTGTCCGGGGAAGAGTAGTGCAGGTGTTCACGGACAACACCACCGCCATGTGGTACTGCAACAAACAAGGCGGGGTGGGGTCGTGGACCCTATGTCAGGAGGCCCTCCACCTCTGGACATGGCTGGAACATCAGGGCATTTCCCTGGTGGTTCAACACCTGGCAGGTTCACTGAACGCCAGGGCGGACAAACTCAGCTGCAGGTGCATGATGCATCACGAATGGCGTCTTCACTCGGAGGTGGTGCAAGGTCTCTTTCAGGAGTGGGGAGAGCCTTGGTTAGATCTATTCGCCACCGAATAGAACGCGCAATGTCAGCAATTCTGCGCGTTGGAATTTCCAAGGCGGCACTCGCTAGGCGGCGCTTTTCGTCGCAAGTGGAGTTGCGGTCTTCTATACGCCTTTCCGCCTATACCACTTCTGCCCAGAGTGCTGAAGAAGATCAAGCGCGACCGGGCCCAAGTCATTCTTGTGGCTCCGGATTGGGCACGAAGAGTCTGGTATCCCGAGCTACTCAACATGGCCATCCATCCTCCTATCCGACTTCCTCTTCGGGAGGATCTTCTGTCGCAGCAGCAGGGGACGGTCCTCCACCCGAACCTGTCCAGCCTCCACCTCCTTGCTTGGAGATTGAGCGACGGCAGTTGACGTCATTTGACCTGCCTCCCGAAGTCTGTGATGTAATCTTGGCAGCCAGGCGTCCCTCCACTAAGACGGTATATGCCTCCAGATGGAATAAATTTGTGGCATGGGACACAGCAAAGGCTGTGGATCCCCTTTCTGCCCTTCTTTCTGAGGTTCTTCTGTTCCTCCTTTCTTTGGCCCAGCAGGGCTCTGCTCTGGGCACTCTTAAGGGCTACCTCTTGGCCATTTCAGCCTTTCTCAGGCTACCTGATCAGCCTTCTCTTTTCAAGTCCCCTGTTGTAAATTGGTTTCTTAAGGACATTACTCATCTCTTTCCTCCTGTTCCCTTCGTAATGCCCCAGTGGGACTTGAACTTGGTTCTGACATACCTTATGTGCGCTCCCTTTGAGCCACTGCATAACTGTCCTCTAAGACTTCTCACTTTGGAAACTGCTTTTCTGGCGGCCATCACCTCTGCACGCAGGGTGAGTGAGCTACAGGCTCTGTCTTCCAAGCCTCCCTTTCTGTCTGTTCATCCAGACAAGGTCATCCTTAGAACTCGACCTTCCTTTCTTCCCAAGGTGGTTACTTCTTTCCACATTGGCCAAACCATCACTTTGCCCACCTTCTTTCTGCATCCGCATCCTTCGAAAGAGGAAGAGAGGCTCCACCGTCTGGATCCAAAACGTGCCCTTTCTTTCTACTTGGGTCGCACAAAACAATTCCGGGTGGGCGACCAGCTCTTTGTCGGTTACGTGGGCGCTAAGAAAGGTCGGGCCGTGCACAAACGGGCCATCTCCAGGTGGGTCGTTTTGTGCATCAAAGCCTGCTATTCTTTGGCTAAGAAGGAGCCTCCAGTGGGGCTGCGCGCCCATTCCACCAGGGCGATGGCAGCTACTACTGCTTTGGGACAGGGAGTCCCCCTAAATGACATCTGTCAGGCAGCTACGTGGGCATCGCTGTGCACGTTTACGAGACACTACTGCCTGGACAGCCAAGTCCGGAGAGACGGCTTCTTTGGCCGTTCTGTTCTCCAGGACTTTCTGGTGTGAACTTGGTTCGCAGACCCTCCTCCGGGGTTGGTATTGCTGGGGTATCTATTCTAAGGTAAGGAATCTATAACTGTTTCTTTCAGATGAACAAGTTACTTACCTTCGGTAACGATATATCTGTAAGAAACATAGGTTAATTATAGATTCCTTACCGCCCCACCCATCCTCCCCGTTCTGCGAACTGACTTCTAGGGTTAAGGACATCCTTTCAGGGCCCTAGTTTTGTGCACCAGTGGTCAGTGTCTTGCATGGCTCTGCGCTTCTGGCGTGAAAAGTCGTGTACAGAACTGACGTCAACGCGCGAGGGCGGCGTCTATGTAGCTACCGCGACGTCATCCCGGCGACCACGACGCCGACGACGGTCGCGGAGTCGACCGACGCCACTTCCGACGCGCAGGGGTACTGCTGACGAAAAACTATCCGGATCCAGTCTGACGCCTGGGGGTAATTCTAAGGTAAGGAATCTATAACTAACCTATGTTTCTTACAGATATATCGTTACCGAAGGTAAGTAACTTGTTCTTTATTTCTAAAAACCTCTGAACTACTGATTTTGTCAATTTTAATTATATATTGAATGAATTATGCAGCCTTTAGAGGACTCAGAGATTGAACACTGGTTTACAGCGTGTTCCTCAGTAAGCCAATCAACTGATTTTGTGGTTGCACAATTTTCCTATATTCGAGGCCCAGGTTGGAGAGGAAATATGTACTAAATAATTCATCGACTAATTCTAAGTCCCCTCAACTTGTCTTTATCGTTTTTCCAGGATGGGACGATTTATCATCCACATTCCCGCATGTGCCTCAGTTCCTACCGCACTTCCGAAGGACGAGGAGATGTTCAGATGAAGGCTTGCGATCCAAGCGACAAAAACCAGTTGTGGAAGTTTGAGAGGTAGAACGGGAACGGGCACAGCTCGTCACAAAACAGGATCCGTGGCGAAGTTCTATCATGGACAACTATGCGTTTGATGCGAATTGTGGGTTTCTTTCTGTGTTAGTCTTCCATGAAGCTTTCGGGATGAACTAAGAGAATCGAATAGCTGGAATATGCTGCGGGCGGTTCTATCGAGCCTACAGGTATTAGCCAGGCCGACGTTTTGAAGTGCCTTTTGCACAGTAGAGGCTGTGTGTTGTTTTCGTCATATGATGACACTATGTTTACATAAACTATGTACGTGGCTCTCAATATTTTATTCGCTGGATGCATAGCCTGTGGTGGAAATGAATACTGATGCGTCTTTTGCTAATCTGGAACAGTTTTAACGCCTAAATAAATAAACATGGGCGATGAGTTATTCCCTCTAACCTGAAAGTTTGGAAGCCACTATCTCCATTATCAGTTGTAAATTAAGAACACTTTGACGCCTCAACCTGTGCGAGGGGGGGGAGCAGTTGTGGTCGTTTTACAGTCCAGTACAATATTCAAACAGAAGAACATGGACCAAAATCCGTTTGTGAGTGTCTCAAATTCACTTCCTTTCATCTGCCAATGTTTTCGTAGAGAGCTGTTCACGGGCTAGTCAGTCGCCAAAGAGGAGTGGCGCCCATAAAAAGGCTGAAGTATGTTTCATTTTACGCTGCACTGCAGAGTTCGGCCCACTGACTTCATGTGAATTTAAAGAAAACCAATCAGGAGCCAGGTCGTCCTGGAACAGAAATGTTTGTTGAAACAGTTGTGAAAATGTGGCCCCCCTGAATGCTTTCCAAGGCGAGATGGGGCTGGTGTGTAAGATTGACAAAGTCACTTTTTCCCTATTTGCAACTTTCACATGCCCCTTTGCACCACAACTAAACACACAAATGACCAAAGCAAACTTAACAGGTGGATGTGGTCTATTCAACCCAATGCTAATCGAAATGTTAACGAATTAGACCTTCAGTTTGTGTCTGAAGGATTTTCGTTTTCCCTCAATGACTCGTTTTTTTAATTTAAATGTGTATGGATTTCTGGGAAATCTGGTGGTGAGTGAATAATAAAATATACAATTTATTTTTTAAACTATTTAGAGAAGCTTCTAAAGAGGGGTTTAAGAAAAATCCGAAAGCAATGGTCTAATAAATATGTTGATTTAAACTACTGATTTAAAGTGGCTTTTTAAATAAGTTGACCAGACATGTTTTGTAAAAGTATTGCTATCAAAATCCGTTTACCTGTGTGTTAAGACATACAAATGTCAAGTCAAGAATAATAAATTGTTTTTTGATTTAAGAAAAGGAAGAACGTGTTTGTATGTTGTGTTAGTTTCTATCCGGTTTTTCATGTATGAAATGAATACAGTAAAAGTGAAGCGTCGTATTTTCACATATTAAATAATGTGCTTCATCCAAGAAAGGCGTACAGCCAAGTACAGTTTCGACAGGGTGAAAAAATATATCTTGGCATACAAAGCAAGCTCTGTATGGATGTGGGTGTGAACAGGAAAAAGCAGTATTTTTAAATGAACCCATAGCACAGTTAAGAGCAAACCGGAATGGCTAAAAATATCATATTTAAAATTTGGATTGCAGACACCCCTCCCAAACCTTAAAATTTTACAGGCAATAGTTTTGACATTGACAGTGAAGTATAGGCCATGGGACATCACCCAGAGTAGCACTGTATAGAAAGTGTTAGGATCTACTGTATATTAGGACAAACTACTGTAGCACCCACTGTGTGCAATGAGACAAGGAGTAGGTCTGTGTTCTTGATGTTACAGGATTGCATTTTCTTCATAGATGTAAATGGCCAATGTTAATCAGATGCTTGGCAGACGCCGTCATCATGGTCATCATGGTTAGACTAAGCCTGGCCAAAAACAGATTTTCCCGGTATCAACGTGTGTCATACAAATTAACAAGCATTTGCAAAGCCAATAGGTCTTGCTTATAGGCAATCTATTGGATTTGCCAGTTCGCTGGGGTTGGACAACGGGTGTGCTGGTGGAAGGAGGGGACGGTAAAAAAAACCCACTATGACGCAGCCAGCTCTGGCGCTGGCCACGTCATATCGCTTTTTTTTGCCTTATGGTAGTTGGGGGGGGGAATTAGCAAGAGGGATAACGAGTGAGTGGGAAGGCAATAAGCAACACAGTCTGGATGGGTGGAAGGGAAATAAACAACATGTATAGGGGTTGGAAGGGGAATGAGTAACAAGGTCTTTGGAGGTGAGAGGGGATTAAGCAACACAAAGAGGGGCGGAAGGAGAATAAGAAACACGGAGCGGGAATTGGAGGAGAAGAAACAACACGGACAGGGGTGGGAGGGGAAAAAGCACCACAGACTGAGGGGTGGGAGGGGAATAAGCAACACGGACTGAGGGGTGGAAGGGGTAAAAGTAACACGGACTGAGGGGTCAGAGGGGACTAAGGAACACGGACAAGCAGTTGGGAGGGGGAAGAGATAACACAGAGACTTGGGAGGGGAAGAAGCAACACGAACAAGGACGGCAAGGGAAGAAGAAAGAAAATAAAACTAGGACCTTTTTTGTTTATTCATTTATTGAATTTTATCGAAACATTGCAATACAAACAAGAATCTGCAATGCAATAGATCTCGCATTTATGCAAGTTTGAGCTATTGGCATTGTAAATGACAATGCCCTTTATTTATGTTTCGGTTTTTAAAACATAAATAAAAGGCATTGCCATTTACAATGCCAATAGCTAAAAATCTCTTAAATGCGAGACCTATTACATTCCAAATGCTTGAAGACATTGCTGAGTTACCCCCTTCTGTCTCCCATGGCCCCTTAAGAGCTCTCAGTTTGCTACATGTTAAATAAACAAGCCTGTGGTCATAACTGAGCACGAGAGACTCTCCTCCCCTCCTGCAGTAAGAGAAACTCATTAAAGAAAATAATGCTTACAGACTAAAGAAGACCTACTGTGTAACAACTGAAGTAAAAGGGCTAGTCCTCATGGGAGGTTACAAATGAAAACAAGGCGGTACTAAGGAGGGACTAACAAGCCTAATAACGAATCAGAAGCCAGTATTTACGAAGGACAATGACACAAGCCAATGACAAATAAGGGTGGAGAGTGGGCGGGCCTTTAAGTACATACTCCAATACAGCATGGCTCGCAGAGCAGCGCATTCGCTGCCTAGTCTTGACCTAAAAACAGTGGTGACAAAGCTACAGCATCGGCAGAGAAATGCAGTCTTACGATCCCATGTACATAGAAATGGTGGATGCAATCCTGTTTCCTCCCTCATCCCACATCACACAGAGCATAATGGTAGCCATACCAGGGTATACCTTTTCCTCTGCCATAAGGGAAAGGGCCTTTTGCACCTCCAGCCAGCAGGAATGTACCGGCCCATAGGACCATACCAGGTGTAAAACGTCTGCGCCATCTACCCCACAGCAGTTGTCAGGTTTAAGTACAAAGCGGCGCACACTGGCAGGAGTATACTATGCTCTGTAGAAGAACTTGTAGGGAATGATTCTAAGTCTTCTACTGGAGGATATCTGACCTGTATGTACACAGCAGTAACGCCATTGTTGGTCAGAGAGAGCACCTCTTAGTTCCTGTTACTAATACATGCAAGCTTTGCCCTGGAAGGCTGGACTTTCAGCCTGTGCAGAGGGTTAAAGAAAGGAGACTAGGTACTTAGGGCTGGTGGCCTGAAGCATGTTGTGTAATGTATCAAATGTAGGAGGTTCAGTGGGGAATTCTGGAGTGGCTGCTGTAAAGTTACACTTCAGCCGAATGTATGTGAACACATGCAGGGGGAGACCAGTGTATTCCGTATGTATACTGTTTGTGTGAGGAATCGACCATTACTATGTAAATCACCCTAATGAGTTTGTCCTCTTCATTTGAGTTGAAGACATCCCAAGGTATCATGAGTAACCGGCAATAGTAGGTGATATGCCAGAGGGAGCAGAGGTGAATGGAGAAAGTGCTTGCCCACTTTGCGGCAAAGTTTCTGCCAGGCTATAGTGGTACAAGTGACTGTGAAGAAGGATGATGGCTGGTCAGTCATAGAAATACCAATATCAGAATCTGGAGGAATTGGTGCCATATAATCTTGCTCAATAGCCACATGTTATGTTATGTATTGGTTCTTGTTAAGCGCATATATCACCCTAAGGTCTCAAAGCGCTAACCTGTCTCAGAAAACTGGAAAGGAAGAGAAGAGGGGGAACAAACTGAAGGGAAAATAGTCTCAGAATAGCCAGGTTTTAAGAGATTTACGGAACTTTTTGTGGTCGATTTCTGTGCGAAGATGCAGAGGCAGTGTGTTCCACAAAGTGGGAGCAAGACAGGAGAAGGATCTTCCACCGTTCCTAACAGTGCAGATTTTCGGAATAGTTAGAAGATTTTTATTGGCGGATCGGAGGGTTCTGGAGGGCTGATACCTTTTCAGTTTGTTAGCCAGATAATGGGGGCCATGTCCACTAAGGGTTTTGTGTGCTAGACAATTAATCTTGAAATTGATACATTTCCTGACTGGGAGCCAATGAAGGGTTTTCAGACTAGGTACCGAGGGGGAACGGGGTGGAAGGTTTAGAACCAATCTGGCCGCCGTGTTCTGGAGGACCTGGAGTTTTGTTAGGTGCTCTTCATGTATGGAGGCCAAAAGGGCATTGCCATAGTCCAGACGGCTGATTATTAATCCTTGGACCAGTGGCATGCGAGATGACAGTGGGACCCATTTAAAGATTTTATGGAGGCTGCGCATTAGTCCATAACAGATGCAAGCCACATGATTGACATGGTCTGACATAGAAAGTTTATTGTCAATCAGCACTCCTAGGTTGCCTACTGCCGCCTTAGGTGAAGGGCATATGCCTAGAGTAGGGCGCCACCAATCACTTGACCACAACGTTTGTGCATTGCCGAAGAGGATTATTTCGGTTTTGCTGGCGTTGAGTTGAAGATGGTTGTTTAACATCCAGCAGTGTATGTCAGGCATACACTGCCTGAATCTGTGTTTGGTGTCGGTTGGGTCTGGCCGAGAGTGATTAACAGCTGAGTGTCGTCAGCATACGACACTGTGTCGAAACCATGGGATTTAATTACGTTGGCCAGAGGTGATACGTACAGATTAAAGCGTGTAGGGCTCCCAATGGAGCCCTTTGGGACACCCTTGTCAATGAGTTGGCTGCTGGAGGTAAATGTGCCCATTTGAACTTTGGAGGTACGATCGGTCAGGTAGCTCCTGAGCCAGTTCAATGTGGTGCCCCCGACTCCCAACTCCCGCAGGCGATTCAAAAGAGGGAGAAAGGGGGTGGGGTGATACCAGTGAATAGCATGATGATCCTGGGCATATAAATAATGAATCTCCATATCTAGCGCTTCCAATCCCCCTTCCTGGTAGAGTAATGTGAGGGTTTCCAGTTGAATAGGGGGCTACCTCCTCGCCTACGCAAGTCGGATCATCTGAGTTTTCATTGTACAGAAGAAGGATTGCGACAGCGGGATATGGATATTTAAAAAGAGGTGAAGTAATTTAGGGAGATTACCATCTTTATTATTGCAACACGGCCTTCAATGGACAGTGGGAGAGAGATCCATCGTGTGATTTGATCAGTAAGTGTATTGAGTTCAACTCCATAATTGGAGCGGACTTTGTCCCTATCACAGTATATCTTTATTCCCTAGGTATTTAAGTTCAGTTGAGCACCATTGTAATGGAAAGTCTGGGGGAAGGGCATTGTAGCAGGCGTAAGAAGGAAAAGCTGTGAGTTTTTCCAATTAATGTGGATGCCTGATAGCCCACCAAAGTGAATGAACTCCCTCAACATACTATTCAGGCTAATGTGGGGTCCCAGAAGTACAATGTAATATCGTCCGCATATAGTGAAATTAAGAGATGCATGTTAGAGTATCGCAACGTGAATTTTTCGATACTGTTGACACAATTTAGCAGCTATCGGTTCAATCGCCAGGGCAAAAAGTAGGGGTGAAAGCGAGCATCCCTACCTGATACCTCTCGTTATTACGAAAGGGGAGGAGTTAGCACTGTTAATCATACCCTAGCGATTGGGCTGCAGTAAAGCAGCTGGATCCAAAAAAGATATATGCAAGTGAAGCCCATCCTGCAGAAAATAACCTGCAGGTAGTCCCATTAAAGGGAATGAAAGGCCTTAGTGGTGTCTAAAAAGCCCACCACGGCATTCAGATCAGGGTCAATGTCTTGCAGGACTGCGAACAATGTACACAGATTGTACGAGGTAGAGCGCTCTGGATTAAACCCAGACTGATCCGGTCGCACTAGGTGTGTCTTGAGGAGGATTAGCCTGTTAGCAAGTAATTTAGTGAGTATTTTGACGTCACAATTGATTAAGGAGAGTGGCTGATAAGATTCGCATCAGTCAGGAAGTTTGCCGGTTTTGAGCAGCGCTTTGCGTATAGACTAGGGAAGCAGTCCCTTCTGTCTCTCCGTCTGAAAAACATCGAGTAAATGCGTGGCTAAGATGTTAATGTAGGCCTTATAGAATTTGGCTGGGAGCTGTAATTGTCATATCACCTCACGGACCTCGTCAGTGGTAAAATCCTGCTCCAGAAAAATACGCTGATCATCGCTCAACCAACTCAGGGCCACATCCTCCAGATAGGAGCCTACATCTGTAGGTCCCGTATGTTGGGAGGTGTAGAGGGAGCGATAGAAGACCGCAAAGGTGCTCAGAATGCTGGCTGTGCCAGTGTATAATTGGCCTTGTTCCCCCGTAAACTGACCACATCATTAGCAGCCCAGAATCTCTTGAGCATGGTAGCCAGCGTCATCTCCGGCCTCTCACCATAGGTTTGTGCAGTCTCATACTTGCTGCAGAAGCGGCATTCCCTATTGGCCACATTCTGATATTCCACTAACACATTTCTTATCTACTGAGCTACCATAGGGTTGCCAGTGACGGACACCTGCGCCTCTAGGCATTTGAGGTCCCATTCCAACCTAAGTAAGTGCTTCCGAAGAGAATGCAACACACACCCACTCTTGGCCAGGCATATCCCCCTAATGGTTTTTTATGAAATATTCAGAGATTTCCTGCCTAAGTTCCTCAACAAACTGATCTAGCAGTTTGAGTGGAGAGAGAGGCCAGTTGGAGCCGTGTGGGGTGTGTGTGGGATTGGCCAGCGCAAGGAGGACGGGGGAGTAATCGGAAAATGTTTGCGCTAGGTGTCTGACATACTGTACCCAGGGAGCTATACCCCTGAAGATTATCCAGTTCTGTAGCCTGTACCAACTCCCATGCACCCTGAGTAAAAAGTACCCTCTCTATTGAGGAGGTGGCGTACACACCAGATGTCTAGAGGATGGTGGTCACATATTGTCATGTAGATGATGTGATGCTACACCCCGGTAGCTGGACGGGACATGAAAGCGGTCAACTTTCTTGTTTAGAGAACAGTTAAAATCACCACCCAAAAGCAACAGGGAAGGTCCAGCTGAAGCAATCTGACCTTATAAACAATCAAAGAAGCCTAGGTTATCCGTGTTTGGCCTATAACAGTTGACCATAGTAATACTATGTGACAGTAGTCTACCCCATGTAATGGCGAACCAACCCTGATCATCAATCAAGAACCCCTGGGACGTGTATGGCATACCCCTTCTCCCCAGGAAAGCTATGCCTCTCGCATAAGAGGAGTATGAAGAAAATAGCCTGCAAGAAGCCCTTTTCGCTGCAAACATTTGCGAATTGTGCGTATCCAAGTGCATTTCTTGTAGTAGTGCTACATGGATCCCATGTATTTCCAAGTAGAACTGTATATGCCTGCACTTATGAGGGTCAATAAGACCCTGCACATTCCGGGTGATACTTTTGTATGAGTCATACCTACCATATTTAGTAAGCGGCATGCAGTGAGGCGCTGAGCAACAGGGTTGGGAGAGTAAACAAGGAGCAGTTGTTATGTCGCAGTAATAAACACCAATACCAATTTCCTCCCCCCTCCCACGCTAACGGCCCACAGCCGTCAGGAAATCAAACCCTCCCAGCCACACATAAAACTCAGAATAATCAAAAAAAATTAGAAAGCAACGATACCTCCAAATAGAAAATACTCATTTTCCGAGGGGTACTCTGTGGGGAATAACCAAGGAGATGGCAGAGCCCATTTCGACATAGTGAAGGCGCCTGGAGAAATATGAACAAGTCCCCATCATGCGCCAACGGCATGCCCAACAAGATTAGGGAGGCAAGTCTATAGAGCATGAAGAACGCAGCCGAGCGCGCCCCCGCTCCCCGATTCAGGCAGTTTACATAAGAACTCTGAGGCATGCTGAGGGGTAATGAAGAAGTACTATTTGCCCTGTATTGTGATCCGAAGCTGGGCCAGATATAACATAGCATAGGGGATGGTGGCCTGTCGAAGCTGTTGTTTGATCGGAAGGAACTTGCGACGGGCTTCCTGTATTGTAGTCGTGAAGTCTGGAAAGAGAAACATATTATTGCCATCAATGTTCCAGGTCCGTCTCTCATGAGCCAGTCAAAGGGCAGTGTTGCGGACCCGAAAATGTAAGAGCCAAGCAATCATTGGGTGGGCTGGAGCCCCAGACAGGGGCAGAGGCGTCAGTGTATGATGTGCTTGCTCCACAATGAGGAAGCGTGAGAAGTATTTAGAGCTAAACAGAGACACCATCAGTTTCTCGATGTAATCCTCCAATTTGCCCGTGTTGGTGGACTCGGGCACCCCTCAAATACAAATATTATTGCACTTCCTCATTTTTGGCTGCTATGACCTTGAGGACACACTCCATATTGAGGATGTTGTCTCCATGGGAGGACACTGTGTCCTCCACTGTTGAGAGGCACTACTCGGCGTCCTGTAAGCAGACATCATGCTTTTCTACTTTCTGGGTGATGGTGTCCACTCTGGCGCCCAAGGAGTCCATATTGGATTCAATCGATGTGAGGCTCTGCAGCATTGCAAGCAGCAAAGATCTTATGTTCTTGGCCCCTGTAGGGTCTGCAGAAGTAGAGCCAACTCAATCTAGCACCCTCAGCCCCGAATCAGGGCCCAGAGGAGCCTGGATGGGGTCGAACTGAAGTTTAGATTGGCGTCTATCCGATTTTCCCATCATGTCATGTGGCAGGGAGCGGACGAGGATGGAGTGGCGTGTGAACAAAGAGAAGCTGGGGGGTGGGAGGAAGCTGCGGTGCGATGGGGCACAAAATCAGTAAGTCAAGCGGGCGCCCACGTCCCGCCTCGCTCGCACGATGGATAGGGATGTGGGGAGGCGCGAGCAGACCAGGACTCCAGGGAAGAGGCAGAAGAAGCCAACACCAGGATACCACCTGAGTATGATACCTGATTGAGTCTCAATCAGGGCAGCAAAATCCCTCGATTTGCAGGTGACGGTAGTCGACATTTGTGCAGATGAAACTTTGCTGGTTGCACAACAGTATCATACCTAGACATGCTCCAGTGGTAGTTCTCCAGTCAGTTACAGTGTCCCTGCTCTGGGACAACTGTAGATCCTCATTCTCGGACCCTGAGTCCTGACGTGATAGCTTGGTGCTCTTTATTCTGCCAGCCAGGCGAAAGCTGGACAGGGAACCACCTTTCTTCACCCAGAAACTGCAGGTTCCCCTTATCTGGAGCAAGTGGGAGCCTCCTATCCTGATCCTTCTGTTGGGAACTTTCTTCTCTTTACAGCCCACGTCTGATTTTAAGGTGTGGCTGCTGAGGGCCTCCCCACAGCGACTGAGCCGGTAGATGTGATCCTCATTATCTACTGCGACCCCCCTGTCAGAGCTGTCGTCACCCAAAAGGGGCCTCTGTGCAGGTGCTGTACCTGGTGCAGCAGCCGCCGCCACCAGGCCCCGCTACGGGAGCCAACAGCAGGCGTGCCCAGTCACAAAGCTGTGGGCGCCGACAGGTAAGGCTGCCCTGCCCCATCCAGGCCTGTAGCACAGCACAGGCTTCTCAGGCCAAAGGCACAGCACTCAGCCCACCTCCAGCTGCTGTCAGTGCCGCACGAAGGCCCTAACCATCTCCCGAGCTCTGGGCTGGTCTGCAGTCGCAGCGCCCCCAGGCCGCCACCCGCTGAGACCAGGCCCCAGTAAGCACGCTTTCCCAAAGACAGCCAGCAGTGGTGTTTCCGGACGACACCGGTCAAATATCCCAATCTTATAGTTCTCTAATACCCACTCCTGGAGTTCTGACTGCCCACAAAAATCAATCCTTGGTAAATGTTTTCACAATATTAGGAGGGCAACCTACTTTCCTTGTTCACGTTGAACTTTCCAATTAGAATTGCATGTATCTGTAATCACTCTTTTGTTTTCAATTACTTTCCATATCTCATTTTTCAATTAATTTCCAGACGTTGGTGTCTTTTTCCATAAAGTTCTTTTTATTAAGTAGCCAATTCCATCACACTTAAAACAGACCCAGCCAGGTCTGTTTTAAGTGTGATGGAATTGGAAACCTGTTCCTTGTCAACATTGTAGTGTATTGGAATCTATTTCAGCTTGAGATATATTTAAATGAGGTCAAATCTCCTAATCTCATGATAATGAAACCCAATTTCACATGAACTTGCTATTGGTCTTAGACATGGGACAAGAGCGAGGTCCCAGATGGGATCTGACATTATTGTAATTGTAATGAAATCAAAAAACCTTAACCATTACATAGTGACCGCAGAAGAAAATTTCAAAAATGCATTTTCAATAAAGTCAAGACAACATTTAGATTAAAAGTCAGTGAACATGTGTAAAACCTAGTCTCGTCAACAGACAATCATTCAGTAGTGAACGTTTTTGAGCGCTGCCCCCTGAAACAGAACATGATTTCATATAAGTCTAAAGATTTGAATATTGCTCTACATTTTTAAGCATACGGCTTGCACTTTATACTATTGTGGCTAGTTAGAGACTTTTTTTGAATCGTTTTTTCAAGCTATAGGTAGAAAAACTATGACTTTCAGGGAGATGGAACCTTTTTCTTATTTTAGTTTGATGGCAATGACTAAAGTTAAAATAACAGATTGCCTGTATTTAAAGAGCTCTAAAAATGATCTGCACTAAGAAGATCCTTTTGGCAGTACAGTAGTAGCATGGAGGCAGTACATAAACTTCGATAATTGAGAGTTGTGGCTAAAATGAAGACAGAATAACAGAATGCAAAAAAACAGAAAGAGTCAAAACACCAAAATGAATCATCTCAGTATAGAAGAAGTTCAATACCAGAATATTATGGCCTAAATATCAACTCACAGAAATTTAGTGCCATAAACATTGTCTACAAAATAACACCCCAGTAGAGTTAATAATAGAAAATCTGCACTTATTGGAGCGATTTTTGTAAATGATATTTAGCTGCAATATGAACGTCCGATGGTATTTTTGTTATCATTTTCTGATTTACAACTAGAGGCTGAAGAAGGAAGAGACCAATTAGCATACTAGAGACATTGTTGAATGTTGCAAACATCAGGAAAATTAGATTGACTGTTGAATTTATTATCTTGTGGGTGTGGTGTTAGTGGCAAAGCTGAATATTCTGACTCAGTTTGGCCACAATGGACTTAACAGACTTCTCCTCAGGAGACTTGGTTATCTCATCCCTTGCCAAATCAGTTATATGTCCCCACCATCTGTGGTGGACCTTGGGAGCAATTAGAAGTAGGCACTGATTATTGTATCAAAACTCAGGAGCCAACCCAATTTTACTGCTTCTTGAGTTTTCTACGAAGGATACAATTTAGAATGATTAAATAAAGTAGCTGAAAGAGACTATTAGTTATAGATTCCTTACCTTAGAATTACCCCCAGGCATCAGACTGGATCCTGAGAATTTTTCTCAGCAGTACCCCTGCGCGTCAGTAGGTGGCGTCGGTCGACTCCACGTTCGCCGTCGTGATCGCCGGGATGACGTTGCGGTATCTACGTCAGTTCTTTCTTTTTCCGCGCCAGCCAGCGCAGATCCGGAGGGAGCGGTACCCTTAGTCATTTTTTGACTAAACGTTTTTGACTTTTTGTCGACATCTTTTTTGAAGTCTTATGAGCCGGTGCACGTGGGATGCCAAGTCGTCGACCCGGTTTCAAGCCTTGTGACTCCTGTCACAAGCTGATGTCGGTCACCGATCGGCAACTTGTGTGCCTTTGGTGCCTGGAGCACGGCCACCACCCGAAGTCGTGCTCCGACTGCTGGGCCCTGAACCCTAAGTCTTTGCGGGAGCAGTCCCGAAATCTTTTGGAGGCCCGGCAGTCGGCTCCTGGCCATTAAAGGTCCCGGTCGAGGGGAAGGTCGCGGGACCGGTCGCGGAGCCACCACCACCATTCGTCATCGAAGTCTTCGCAGGGGTGTGGAATTTAATAAAATATCTACTTGTCCATGGGACAAGTAGCTTCATAAATCTACTTGTCTTGTACAAAATCCACTTGTCCCTTTGGTGCCATGTAGTGCACCGTCAAATAATGGCAGCACTCATTATAGAAGAGCTCGGATAATAGCCTCTCTGGTTATGTCAGGCTCATAGTATAGAAGGATTTGAATACTAGTGATTTCCTTATTTTGCCTCTTTTCTGCAGATCTACCCATTCATCCTTTCATTCACCCACTGATATCTAGCATTTCACCTTTACATTGGCTTCCATTCATTCTTTCAGTTCAGTTCAGTTCACACAGCTTTATTCGATCTTTATAAACAGACCATAAAAGCACAACAGTACATATAAAATTTCCACACCAATAAATATAAATATATACAAAGTTAAAATAAGTATTAAACAAGTTTGCTGTGGTCCGGATAAGCCATTAAAAATGTTTAAAAAACAATTGATAAAATAAAACTACACAGTACTACTAAGATATACACCCGCCTTTTTCCTCTTCCTAAAACAGGCCCATAGGAATGAGGCAACACAAAAGCAAACAAAAGGGTCCAGTAAGGCCTTTAGAAAATACATGGCGACCCGGCATTGCCTAAAATTATGGCGCCTCAGGATTGGGAGTATAAATGTTTTCCTCTCAGAATAATTTTTACAAAATAGGACGACATGTAGGTCTGTCTGCACGGCATGGTTATTGCAAGGGCAGGGAGCAAGATCTGCTAGTCTGTATTTGTTTTGTGGATGTCCCAGGAATAACGGGATCATATTCATTCGGAAACGCAATAGGATAAATCTATGCTGCGCGTTATTTAAAGGAGATAGGTAATAGAAACCTTCTCCTGGTATTGACGGGACCAGATCATAAGCAATGGAAGAAGGAAGGATACGTTTTTTTTCCCTTCGAACATGATTTGATCTTTGGGTATACAAGTCCGTTATCCATTTCTTCGTAACCTTTTGCATGAGTCAGGGTCCTGAAAAGTTTTCCCAGCCCTAGGGCTTTCAGTTCAGACTTGACATGATTTAACCACCCAATCCTTTTATAGTGGTCTAAACTACAGCATTCCCTAATGATGGTTTGGGTCAAGTCCACCGTAGTTCTCCGCCATATTGAGAGCCACAGGAGGACTGGGGCCAACCTTATAGTATCACTCAAATAGGGAAGCCCCAGTTCAAGATGTAGGATGTAATTTGCGGCTGATTGGGGTAGAGATACACACTTTTTAAAGAAGGAGTCTTCCATTTGCTGTAATGACGCAGCATTAACCATCCCCCAGACACCTGCCCCATATGTTGCCGCCGATTTTGTTTTTGCTAGATAAATATTTTTTATTACATCTAGTGGACTTCCTCCCAATTTTTGGGCAAATCTCTTAACAGCGTTAAGGCTCTATTGCATACCCTGGCCTCTTTTTTCCACTAGTTTAGACCACAAAAGGTCTTTATCAAAGAGCACTCCAAGGTATGAAAAGGAGTCTACCACCTCGATTTTCTTACCTGCTAGCTGGAAATGGGGATGTTTCTCACCTTTGGTCCCTCCGGCTACAATTACATTCATTCTTTCATCAACCTTTCACCATTCTGTTTGTCAATCCATCCATCCGCCCATCCATATCCAAATCTACCCATCCATCCCCAAACATATCCATCCATCCATCTCAGCCATCTGTCCCTCCTTTCGCTCACCCATTCTTCCGCTCATCCATCAATTTACCCTTTCACTCATCCATCCTTTCGCTTACTGATCCATCCACCCTGCAACCCATCTATCTTTTCACCCTTTCCTTCATCAACACATCCATCGTCCATCCACCATCCCTGTCACTCATCCATCCTTTCACTCATTCATCCATCTAGCAAGCCACACTTACACTCATACACTCACTCATCTATCCACCCTTTCACCCACACATCCATCCTTTCACTCACTCACCCGTACATGTTAATTATGGGCCTTTGTCTGCCGAGCTGCAGACAGAAGAGGCTCATCAAGAGCTCCACCCCTGCTGTAGCTGCTAAAGTGAGTGGTTCAGGACGCCTCTGGCCAAACCTATCCTTCGAGCTCCAAATCTATCATTCAAACTCATCCATCCCTCCTTTCTTCCTTCCACTCATCCATCCATCCTTTCGCTCATCCATCCATCCACTTTCACCCCTCCTTCCACCCTTTCACTCATATCCATCCACACTTTCACTCATCCCTCCATCCAGCCATCCTTTTGCTCTTCCATCTTTCACCCCTCCATCCTCCTTTCCACTCATATCCATTCACCCTTTTGCTCATCCCTCCATCCTTCTGCTCTTCCGTCTTTCACCCCATCCATCCTCCTTTTCAGTCATATCCATCCACCCTTTCACTCATCCCTCCATCCACCGTTTCAACTATCCACCCATCAATCTATCCATCCTTCCACCCATCAATCTATCCATCCTTCCACCCAGCCATCCATCCACCCACTCCATCAGCCATTCATCCACTCTTTCGCTCATCCATCAATCCACCCTTTCATTCAACCATCCATCCTTTCACTCATCCTTCCACTTTGACCCCATCCATTCATTCACCCTTTCACTCATCCATCCATTCTTTCACTCATCCATCCTTACATCCATCCTTTCACTCATCCATCCACTTTCACCCCATCCATCCATTCACCCTTGCACTCATCCATCCATTCTTTCACTCATCCATCCTTTCACTCATTCATCCATGTATATATCCATCCACCCTTTCATGTCAATTATGAACCTTTGTCTGGACCTGCAGAAAGAAGAGGCCCATTAAGAACTCCACAGCTGCTGTAGCTGCTACAGCAGCGTGTTCAGATGCCCCTGGTGCACGCACAAAGTGAGACGAGAGGCCCAGTGCAAGGAGAGAAATGAGGGTGCGCCTGAGGATTGCATGAATTCTGCATGGGGAAACTAATGAGCTTTAATGTAAGCCCTGGATGAGATAAGATATGAGAGGCCAAGGGGAGCGGGTCAGGGCAGTCAGAGGGGCAGCAGAGGGGGGTGGGGTGGGGTTAGCAAGTACAGGCACCGGGTGAAACATAAGGTGTACAGGAAAAGCAAAGCGCAAAGGAGGGTTGTGCAGGGGCTGCATGTGAAGGGAAAGCATGGGCTTTACTGTAGGCCCCCGGAGGCAAGGGTGAAGCACAGAATAAAAGGCAGGGGGTCACAAGGTTAAAGTCAGAGCAGGAGTCAAGAGGCCCTTAAGGCAGCCTCTTACATTCCAGTGATGTGAGTGTTCTGTAGCTGCAGAAGCTCCATGTTCGTCTCGTGCTGGAAGAAAATGAAAGGACCAGAGGAGGGCCTGGAAGCCACACAAGAGCCTCAGGGAGAAAGCAAAAAGACTCTTACCTGACGGTGCTGTGGATGTTTTATATGGAGCTGCAACTTTGAGCTCAGCTCCATCATGTTGTTGTTCTGCTCTGGGGAAATTAAAGTGCAGGCCCCAGCTTTTGCATTGACCCTTTCACTGCCAATAAACTGCTCAGAGCTCCTTATTAACTGGCTGTGACCAAAAAGGGTTGAACAGCTGTGTATCGGATTACTGTAAGACTGTTTACAAATTAAAACCTCTTGCCCTTGTAAGAAATCTATATGTCTCGGGCGTCGAGAGATAGGAATTCCCCACCCCTGCTTCGTCATCGGGGAAGTCGAAGCACAAGAAGAAGACGAAGAAGCATCGTTGCTCTTCGTCTTCTCCCCGTCCGTCGACCGACGCAACGCGGGACTCGGAGGGTCGTCGTTCTCCGGCTCCTCCCTCAGAGCCTGCTGGGACGGCTCCGCGCTTCCCTCCCTTTCCCGGGAGCCGGAGCGTCCCCTGCCCAGCTTCGTGCATTTTAGAAGCCCTACACTCCATCTTTGGGCAGCCCAACTCCGCCGGCGCGCCTTCGGGACCCGCGGACTCAGCTGGGGGCTCTAGGCTTTCGATACTGGTGGCTGTGACCGCAGCGCCGCAGGGCCCCCAAGGATCCATGCCTGGATCCGGATCGGCGCCGGTCGACCTTACGGTACCTTCCCTGGCGCCGATTCCTCTGACGATGCCTCCGCCGCCGGTTGCGCCCCCAGCCGGCATCGACCTCAGCCTCCCTCTCGACTTGGACACAGAGCCGGACCGGCATCGACTGATGCCGGTCCCCGCGCCGTAGGGTACTTTTGTACCGCTGTTCTTCCCTGGCATTCCCTATCTCCCTGAGTGGCAGCCAGAGGAGGGTGAGGAGGACTGGGAGGTTTTGCTGCTGCGGGGGGCCGAGACTTCAAGGACTGCCAAGCGACTTGCACGCCGCCACCGTCAATTCTGCCGCGCCAGGAGGTGCATAAAGTGTGCCCAGGGCTCCCGCAGCGCGGGAGTCCGTTTGGTGTTGTTTTGCTGCCGTGGGGGACCGGGACTTAAAGGCCCAGACTTCCAAGGGGCTTGCACGCCGCCACCGCCAATTCTGCTGCGCCAGGAGGCGCATAAAGTCTGCCCAGGCCGCGCCTATCGCCTGTTGGAGCCCGGAAGAGGCTGGGCCTCCCCTCTAACATCCTCAATTCTTACCTCTTCAGCCCAGACTTGGACCGGCAGATGGGGAAAAGGAAGTCCACCACAAATGGAGGTGAGCCATCAAACACTCTAGACGCTTTCCTCACTAGGGCCTCCGATGCCCTAAATAAGAAGATCCAGACTGTGGAACGTAGACTATCTATGGGTGACCATATACCCTCTGATTGCCCAGGTGTGTGCGCTATTATCGAGCCCCCAAGCGCCCATGAGACGGCCACCCCCACTACCTCTCAACCGCTCAAGGCAGTTCTATCATGCTCGAAATGCACAATTTCCCGCGCTAAAACCGCAGCTGACTCACCACCGGCCCTTGCTGAGCCACCCTTAAAGAGGAAAAAAGGGGGTGGAAGACCAACCGTTAAGCCATCCCCTGCTGCTACCCCAGGGGGCCGAGACAGTCCCTCCACCCTTAGCGGTCGACATACTTTTTGAAATTGAACAGTCATACACTCGTATACTTCAACCCATTTTAGACAGACTATCTAAAATTGAGACTTGCCTAGAATCCCTAATCCCCACTAAAACTGATACCACTAACTCTAACCAGACAAGGACAAGGGCAACGGAGCTCCCCTTGCAACCCTCGAAACCTGACTTGCCCGTGACACTTCAGTGTACCTCTATAATTCTCCAGGATAGCACAATTCTCGAAAGAGGGGGCCGTAAGCCAAGAGACTGCCAACAAGTTGGTCTGATGGCTGGAGGATTGAAAAGTCACTCTGAATTTCTAACTTTGCAAGATCTCCACTCTCTCCCTCAACCTCGTAGTAACATACTGAACCCACAGAGAGCTTCCAGCCCCCCTACACTATCCACTGTGCCACCCACCAGAAGCCTCGATCACGAATTGGCAAATGTGGCTAAAGAACCTTGTGACCGAAGACTAGACCTCCCCCCAGCTGCATGTCCCTAGTTGATAGTTTTGGCGAATGTTCCCAAACTGGACCCAACCCAGAAAGAATCTACAGAGCAGCTCATCACAAAGGCATGCCATTGGATCAGCAAACACGGAGGGGGTCGGGGGGAGCTATTACCCTACATTCTAATGGCAAGAAGGGTGGCCTGGGTGGGGAATTCTATGAAATCTATTCAGGGGAACTGTGTGGTAGTTAGCTTTAGCTCGCACCACCTGGTTCAATTATTATTCTGCCATCTACCCGATCGCCCTTCAAACCAATCCCAAATGTTTGCACTGCCACTCGGCTATTTTTACAAACCGCCTAGTCCCTCTACAAGGATTGAAGTCCCTTCGCTTGAGCCCACTGCCAACTATCATGAGCATCACCATCCTTCCCTGGCCCGACCTTTCACCCTTTTTCCTGTCAACAACCGCTTTAGTGCCCTAACAGAGCTGGATGGGAGCGACTGACAGTGGGGGAATAGGTGTACTTCCAATTCTGTCCAAACCCCAAGTAAACGGGGCCCCGAACTTCCTACATCTCCTACGGCTAGCCACAATCAACCACCCAACCTAGTGATTATGTCAAACTTATCTCATGGAACATTGCCGGACTAACATCTAAAGTGTCTAACCCTGATTGGCTAGCAATTGTCGATAACTGTGACCTGATCTGTTTCCAGGAAACATGGGATATGGGACCAATCGATCTAGATGGTTATCGCTCTTTTTTTCACTCCAGCATGCCCTCTGTTTCGGGCCGTGCTGGGGGGGATATCCTAACTCTGTTAAAAAACACTCTAAAACTATCAGTTTTATTGTTCTCCAATGACTCCCCTTACTACCAATTTCTCCTTCTAAAAGCCCTGAGCGGAGATAAAATCTTATTAATTAATTTTTATAATAATAATTTTAACGATAATATGAAACAGGTCGTTGACACAATGGAAAGGGACATTACTACTTTCTCTAACTCCCTTAACCAGTCTCTAAAAATCTTATGGGTGGGTGATTTTAATGCGCACTGTTGTCCTTCCTCAAACAAAATAGGATGTGGCATGCCCAACGAGTCAGGTGACCCCACTCCACATTTCGTGCATGATCCCTATGGTGATGCCCTGAATAGATTGTTTTTTATTCATGACATGGAAATTATGAATCCCGTAGACCCTAGCTCTGGCATCTTACAAGATACATTTGGTTCGGCTAGCCAGGGTTTGACCCTAGATTATATATTGATATCTTCGTCCCTTAAAACATTTGTTTCCAAAACTGTAATTATGCCCTTCGGGCTTATCGATCACGATGCCATAATTAGTGACTTGGAATGGGGGGGGACTCACTTAGAGCAGACTAGGCACGTTCAACCCACAATAGCAAGGAAGAACGGGATCATTCTAAAATGGGCAATGGCGAACAAAGCAAGAACCACTATAGCCATGGTTGGTAAAAGATATAACGACATCATGACTTGCCTGGCAGCAAACCCTGATTCAAGACTGATAATTAGGGCCTTCGATCGGATATTACTAGAGGCCAAACAAGCCTTAACCAGGGCCAGCCCAACCTTAAACGCATCAGGTCCCAAATAGTTCGATAAGTCATGCACCAAGTCCCTATCCACCCTACATCAGGCTCTTAAATCCAACCCCAGAGACGCAGAACTATTTAAGATCTTGTGTCACCGTTACTCAGAGGCAAGGAAGCTAAGAACCAAAACCCTTAAGGAAGAGGCATGGGAGCAGCTGCACTTAGCGGCCCTCTCCAACAACAGCTGGGATTTTTGGAGAGTCATCAATGCCCCTTTTCTTAAACCTCCAGAGGAGCCGAGCACAGACTGCCACGTAGATGAGAAAGCTTGGATTGCACACTTTTCTTCCATTTTTAACCTACCTGTGGAGGGAGTGGTCACCCAGCAGACACCTAATATCTCTCTAATTAAGTCTCCCTTATTTTTTATTTATATGAAATAAGAGAGGCTCTCTCACAGTCTTCTACCAACAGAGCTCCTGGTCCGGACGGCACACCAATTGATTTTTTTATGGAGCAGCCAGATCTATGGGGTCCAGTCCTGACCAATGTTTTTAACACTATTGCAACCGTAGGCCCTCCGGATTCGTGGAAGAGGTCAATTATAATTCGAATCCATAAGAAAGGAAACAAATCTGAGCCCTAAATTAAAGGCCAATTTCTCTAATGGACAGCACTGACAAGTTGATGGGTTGCGTCTTATTAAATAGGCTAGAGGAATGGGCCACCCACAATAACGTTTTGATCCCGGTGCAATACGGGTTCAAAAAGGGTAGCGGAACTCAGGATCAATGCCTCAATCTAAGCTTATTAATGGCCAAGTACACCCAAGTAAAGCAGGGGAGGTTATACCCGGCATTCATGGATCTTTCAGCAGCATTTGACTGCGTCACCCATCACTATCTGTGGAGCATAATGTCAGAAATGGGCATTGAGGAGGCGTGGTCCCCCGCACCAGAAAGACCAGATCGGGAGGCCTCTCCTCTCCTTCCTCGCGGCCAAAGCATGGAACGCCCTTCCGCTCCACCTCAGACAGACAACATCGCTCCCCATCTTCGCAAGAAACCTCAAAACCTGGCTCTTCGACAGACCCCTCCTTGATGGATGGAACCTGCACCCTCCCCACCCCTAGCGCCTTGAGACCCTTACGGGTGAGTAGTCGCGCTTTAACAAACCCCTGATTGATTGATTGATTGAGGAGGCAATAACTAATTTCATCAGACAGCTCTACTCATCTGCTTCGGCAAGTGTCCGTTACGGGAAACAGGGCGAGTGCTTCAGGTAATTCCCAATCAACAGGGGAGTGCGCCAGGGTTGTGTTCTAGCCCCATTCCTTTTTTCCATCTACACAAATGGGGTGGAATCACCCCTGCTGAACTCCACACAGGATGTCCCGTTGATCAACAAAACGTGCACCCCTATCCTGCTCTATGCAGATGACGCAGTACTGATTGTCCGTACTGGTCGAGCCTTGCAGCAGCTATTGGATACCTATGTTAGATACATGAGTAGCTTAGATTTAAGGACAAATGAGGCAAAGACCTTCGTCCTAATATCTAGGAGTAAACAAAGGAGGGCCCCAAATTTCCGTATAGCGGGACGTAGAATAACCTTCGACAGACAACTAACCTGGTCTAACATGATCACCAATAGGGGTTTAGTGCTCGAGAAGAGCATCATTGCATTAAACTCCTTCATCAAGAAACTGGGCGCAAAGCCCCTTGACATGGTTAAAAAGGTTTACTCCGCCAAATCGCAATCAGTAACAACCTATGGGGCAGGGATTTGGGGAACTGTTAATTCCCATAACCTCCAGATCATCGAGGACTCCTTCTGGAAAAGACTTGTTGGTCTTCCACCCAGCTGTTCTAATTTCATTTGTCATACAGAACTCGATATCCCTTACATTAACGACACAATTAGGCTGGCACCTACACTTTTATGGCACTCGATCTGGAGAAGAGAATCTGTGAACCTCACACAGAGGCTGATAGAAGATTGCCTCTCCCTCGACCATGCCCACAGGATCTCGTGGCTAACACACATAAAAAATAGTCTCTCTTCCCTTGGTTTAGGGCATTTGTTTACATCTCCATCAAACTGCACCACTGTCTCAAAAAAAGAAATTAAGACACTATATTCCAAACAAAGAGCAGCTGAGCGATTTAAGATGAATTGCTCAAAAGAGTCTGTAAAATTATATCTAGAAGGCCCAATAGATCAGGAAGGCGTTGCCCCTTATTTATCTTTTGTGACAAATCCACGAGACCAATTTATTTTAGTGAGGTTCAGATTGAATTTGATCCCCTGTATGTTCTCCTATCCAGCTGGAATATATTCTATCCCTGACCTCCCCTTGCCCGTGCAATGGTATTTCCCTTCAATCAAATTTACATATCTTTTATTTTTGCAAATTTTACAAGGATCATCGTATTAGATTCATCCGGCCGCTCATGTGCAAACACCGTTTTACTCAATGTCGTCCTGGGATGTATTTTTTACAATCATTGCCCGATCAATTAGTGTGTTATTCTGTGGCTTCCTTTTTACTACTCTCATGGAAGAAGAGACGACTGTGTAATCCTTCTTAATGAATTATGCATTTTTACTCTGATTGTAAATAGTTGTTTTAAATTTCTGTACTATGAAAGCTGCATTTTTAAAGTCTATTTTTATAATGTATATTTTTGTTCTTTTATGATCTTAATTTTTTAAGTATCGAATAAAGTGATTTGACTGACTGACTGGGAGGGGTCTGTTGACCCTCTGGCAGACCAGCTTGAAGAGCCGGACTGGAGAGAAGAGTTGGGTGATGCCAGTGGTCTGGATACCTCCCCCTACCCTGGCTACGGAGGAGGGAGCCTCCTACACTGTGGTGTTGCGTAAGACAGCTGAGGCCTTAGGCCTTGAGCTTCCTACGGTGGCAGTCTGGACTAACCTCCTGACTGAGGTGCTTCAGCCGGCAGCAGCCTCTTCGGAGCCCTTGCTGCCTTTCAAGGAGGCCCTCACTGACGTCGTTCTGGGCTCCTGGTCCAAGCCCAGCACAGGGGCTCCTGTGGATAGGGTGATTGCCCAACGCCACTGCCCCGCCCCGGGCGACCCACTTTTCTTCTCCCAACACCCTACCCCTGAGAACTTGGTGGTCCAAGCCTCATCCTCGAAAGGAAGCGATTTCCCTACAGCTCCATTAAGATAGGGAATTTAAGAAGCTGGACCATCTTGGGAAGAAGATGTTTTCTTCCGCCAGCTTAGGACTGTCTCTTGGGCCGTTACACACATTCGGTGTGGGACATGGTTGCACAAGTGCTGCCACAGTGCCCGGAGGAGGCCCGGGCTGTGCTCGCCCGTGCTGATGCTGAGGGTCGAGATGCAGCAAAGTTCACCATCCAGTGTGGGCTGGATACCGCCGACTCGCTGGGTAGGACGATTTCCACGTCGGTAGCCATGAGGCTCTACGCCTGGCTGAGAACCTCTGGCTTCTCTGGGGATGTCTAATCTACCCTTTTGGACATGCCCTTTGATAGCCGTCGCCTGTTTGGTGACAAGGCGGACAACGCGCTCGAGTGCTTCAAGGACTTTAGGGCTACGGCCAGGTCCTTGGGCCTTGCAGCAACTTCTCGCCCCATGCAGTCTGCCTTTCGCCCCTTTTGTGGCCACGGAAGGGGTGCCCCACCACGTTCCACCCAGAGCCACAGGGCCGCACAAGACACCCAGCCTTTGCACTGCCGGGGACGTGGGACCCAGCGTCGTGGGTCTGGGGGCCAGAGGGTGGGTCAGTCCACCAATGCCCACCTGCAGCTGCCTCCAAACCTTCCTAGTTCGACTTTTCAGGGCCACCAGTTGCCAGTGGGCGGCACAACATCACGTAGGACAGGTGGGTTTTGCAGATAGTCCGAAGGGGCTACTCCCTCCCCTTCAAGACTACCCCTCCCTCCATGCCACCAACACTCCATTGCACGTTGGAGGATCACTTGGCCCTTATCCGTCAGGAAGTTATGGCTCTCTTGGCCAAGGAAGCTATCGAGCGAGTCCCTGTGCCAGAAGTATGTCGTGGTTGTTATTCCCACTACTTTCTGGTACCCAAGAAGGACAAAAGCCTGCGTCCTATCTTGGATCACAGGGACGTCAACCGCTTCCTCCAGAAGGAAAAGTTAAAAATATTGACATTGGCTCAGGTCCTGTCTGCCCTCGACCCTGGAGACTGGATGGTAGCATTGAACTTGCAGGACGCTTATTTTCACATCCCCGTCTTGCCTGCCCACCGGCGCTACCTGTGGTTCACAGTAGGCCACAAGCATTTTCATTTTACCGTGCTCACCTTTGGCCTTACCAGCGCCCCTCGGGTGTTCACGAAAGTGATGGCGGTGGTCGCAGCTCATCTGCGTAGATCAGTGGTTCCAGTCTTCCCCTATCCCGACGACTGGCTGTTGAAGGCGGGCTCGCCCCAGGCTGTCGTCTCCCACCTCCAGACTACGGCGGACCTCCTGCATTCGCTGGGGTTCACATTCAACGTGCCGAAGTCGCACCTGATTCCCTCCCAGAAGCTCCTTTTCATTGGAGCGGTTCTGGACACAGCGCAGTTTCTGGACTATCCTCCGGAGCAGCGAGTCCGGGATATTCGGGCTATGATACCGATGTTTCAGCCTCTATCCCGGATTTCGGTGAGAATGACCCTGAGGCTGCTGAGCCTCATTGCCTCCTGCATCCTGCTGGTGGATCATGCCAGGTGGCACAGGCGGGCTCTGCAGTGGGACCTGAAGTTCCAGTGGGCGCAGCATCACCAATTGCAGTGGTGGCTAACGGACCAGGATTGGGTCAACGGCAGATCCCTCTCCCTTCCCCAACCAGAGTTCACAGTGGTGACAGATGCGTCACTCCTGGGATGGGGCGGCCACATGGGAGAGGCGGAGATCAGAGGCCTCTGGTCTCCGGCAGAGACCGGGCCCCACATCAAACTTCTGGAGCTCCGGGCGATTCGTCTTGCACTGAAGGCATTCCTTCCTTCTGTCAGAGGAAGAGTAGTGCAGGTGTTCATGAACAACACCACCGCCACGTGGTACTGCAACAAACAGGGCAGGTTGGGGTCATGAACCCTTTGTCAAGAGGCTCTTCGCCTTTGGACGTGGCTGGCACTTCAGGGCATGTCCCTGGTGGTTCAACACCTGGCAGGTTCCCTGAATGCCAGGGCAGACGTACTCAGCCGCCGGTGCATGATGGATCACGAACGGCGTCTTCACTCGGAGGTGGTGCAAGGTCTCTTTCAGCAGTGGGGAGAGCCTTGGTTACATCTGTTCGCCACCAAAGAGAACACACAATGTCAGCAGTTCTGCGCGTTGGAATTTCCAAGGCGGCACTCGCTCTGCAACGCTTTTCGTCGTGAGTGGAATTGCGGTCTTCTACAGGCCTTTCCACCTATACCACTTCTGCCCAGAGTTCTAAAGAAGATCAAGCGCGACCGGGCCCAAGTCATTCTTATGGCTCCGGACTGGGCACGAAGAGTCTGGTATCCTGAGCTCTTGCACATGTCCATCGATCCTCCAATCAGACTGCCTCTTCGGGAGGATCTTCTGTCGCAGCAGCAGGGGACAGTCCTCCACCCAAACCTGTCCAGTCTCCACCTCCTTGCGTGGAGATTGAGTGGCGACAGTTGACAGCTTTGACCTTCCTCCCGAAGTCTGTAATGTCATCTTGGCAGCCAAGAGTCCCTCCACTAAAACGGTATACGCCTGTAGATGGAACAAATTTGTGGCATGGTGCACAGCAAAGGCTGTGGATCCACTTTCTGCCCCTCTTTCTGAGGTTCTCCTCTTCATTCTTTCTTTGGCCCAACAGGGCTCTGCTCTGGGCACCCTTAAAGGCTATCTTTCTGCCACCTCGACCTTTCTTCGCCTTCCTGATCAGCCTTCTCTTTTCAAGTCCCCTATTGTAAATAGGTTTCTTAAGGGCATTACTCACCTTTTTCCTCCTATTCCTTTTGTAATGCCCCAGTGGGACTTGAATCTGGTCTTGACTTACCTTATGTGCGCTCCTTTCGAGCCACTACATAATTGTCCTCTCAGACTCTTGACTAAAAACTGCTTTTCTGATTGCCATCACCTCTGCTCACAGGGTGAGTGAGATTCAGGCTCTATCTTCTAAACCTCCTTTCCTTGCTGTCCATCCGGACAAGGTTGTACTTCGAACTCGGCTTTCTATTCTACCCAAAGTGGTTACCTCTTTCCACATAGGACAGACCATCACTTTGCCCACCTTCTTCCCGCCCTCGCGTCCTTCCAAGGAGGAGGAAAGACTCCACCGTCTGGATCCAAAACGTGCGTTATCATTTTATCTGGATTGCACAAAACAATTCCGGGTGGACGATCAACTCTTTGTTGACTATGTGGGCGCCAAGAAAGGTCGGGCCGTGCAAAAACGGACCATCTCTCAATGGGTCGTCCTTAGCATTAAGATCTGTTATTCCTTGGTGAAAAAGGAGCCTCCAGTAGGACTGTGCACCCATTCCACCAGGGCGACTGCAGCCACTACTGCTTTGAGACGTCTAGTCCCCCTCAGTGACATCTGCCAGGCAGCCACCTGGGCATCACTGCACACGTTCACTAAACATTATTGCCTGGATAGTCAAGTCCGGAGAGACGGCTTCTTCGGCCGTTCAGTTCTCCAGGACTTTCTGGTGTTAACTTAGTTCGCAGACCCACCTCCGGGGTTGGTATTGCTGGGGCATCTATTCTAAGGTAAGGAATCTAGAACTAATAGTTTCTTTCAGATGAACAAATTACTTACCTTCGGTAACAATATATCTGTAAGAGACATATATTAGTTATAGAATCCTAACCGCCCCAACCATTATCTCCGTTCTACGAACTGACTTCTAGAGTAAGGGTCTCCCTTTCAGGGCCCTAGTTTTGTGCACCAGTGGTCAGTGTCTTGCATGGCTCTGCGCTTCTGGCGTGGAATGTTGTGTAAAAGAACTGATGTCAGTGCGCAGGGGCGGCGTCTAAGTAGATACTGCGACGTCATCCCGGTGATCACGACGCTGACGACGAACGCAGAGTCAACCAACGCCACCTACCGACGCGCAGGGGTACTGCTGAGAAAAAATTCTCCGGATCCAGTCTGACGCCTGGGGGTAATTCTAAGGTAAGGAATATATAACTAATATATGTCTCCTACAGATATATCGTTACGGAAGGTAAGTAACTTGTTCTTTACTTTTGCCAAAGTGGTTGGGATAAAAGTCAGAATAGCGGCTTCCAAAGTTTGATTGGGAGCAAGCGAAAGCAGTGCAATAGTTAAACAACAGATTTAAATTAAGGTCATACAGGGAGAGTTAATTTTATATTGGAAAATATCTAGAATGGGACTTGTCACACAAAGGAAAGGATTGAACAACCAGATATAGGGGAAACATATAAACAACGAAAATGACTGAATACAACTTTTGTTATGGAATATGCAAGGTTTGTACATCCAGTTATGAACCAAAGGCTTGTACAATACTCCTGAAGATGCAGCACTAAAAGGTTCTATTTCCACAGCCAAAGCAGTACAGAGATGATAGCGCTCAATTTACAACAGCAAACTAAGAGGTAAGATATAGAATTAGAGATGGGTGATTGTGAATAACAGGGATGTTTTCCACCAATGTGCCTTGAGTGCCAATTTACAGGCAAAAAAAGCAAAGTTCAGGTTGCCTGTGATGCCAAAAAGAACCCCGAATTGAAAAACTTCCACATCATTCCCTTCTTACCCATTTATAAGTTTGTTATGTATGCTGTTCTCAAAATCACCTGCCTCAGCTTTCAATTCTGTTCAGGATCAGAGGAGTAATTTGAAGCACATACAAAACATTTCCTCCCCTCCACCTTGAAAAGATAAAAAGAATAACTTAATTTACACCCCAGCCCAAAAGGGAAAAAAGATATCTGGCCTCCTGTCAATCCACCATCCACTACATTTTTCGTCCTCCCTCTAATATATTAAAAAATACCTTGCAGCCTACCATACTGTGCATCAACCCCCACCCACCCTGCTTAAATTGTAACTAAAAATACATGGCTTCCTGGCATCCACCCCCACCATCCTCTGTGCCTTCTCTCCCCCTTCGTGCCATATTCAAGCTCACAGCTCTTACAAGACTGGAGAGCCAGCACCTCAATTTGGAGCTTGTAGTCACCTGCCAGCATGGGTACTCAGAGATCCACAAGGAATGTTGCACTGGGTACACGTACAGCACCATCTGCATTATCCCTCCTACCTCCAGTCTGTAAAATATGTGAAGACTTGGGAGAGGCGGAAGAAGGTGGGTGAGCCTGACAGATGACATTCTGCCTCCACACTTGAGTATACACAGAGTCCTTGTAGCAGGAAACTTAAGTGAAGAAGGCGCATCACCTAGTGACCTAACAACAGTGGGAAGCAACTTCTATTTGTAGCTGTTGTTAAGTCATAGCAGTGAATAACCAGGTTTTAATCTGGTTATTTCAATCCGGTTATTCACACTAATGACCTCAAATGGAAGCCATACATAGCACATAGAACTATAGACAGGTAACTGTAAATAACAGGGATGCTTTTCACTGAGGGGTGCTGAGTGAGCCTCAAGTTGTTAATGAAGTTACCTAGAACCTTGAGGCCATGGTTTGTTTTTAACATTAAAATTGGCAATACCCCACTCATACATCAGCATGATCATTTCCCGTCTGCTCTCATGTGGTCGTCTGCTGGATCATGTTTTTTTTTTTTACTTCATCTTTAATCAGAACATCATCAAATTCAGGAGATGTCACTAATGTTTGTCCCCTATTTTCAACCAAAATCATGTGGTTCATGAGTCTTCAGACAGTCGCCATCTAAGGGGATGATTCAGATTGTAGCGGTCTTTACTCTGTCTGTCAAGAGGTCAGAGACTATTACATCTGCCACCCTTACTAACAGAAGACCACCGTATGTTGAGTTCACCGCCAGCTGGCGGTGATCTCTGTGCATTCACAGGAACGGCTGCCATAGTGGCTCCTGTGAAGGCACTGAACGTTTGGTGCATGACCAACGTCTTTGAGGCAGCTGCACGTCAAACTTTTGTATTTTCAAAAATGAACTCCCAAAATGGAAGTTTGTTTCTGAAAAACAAATAACTAACAGCCACTCACACCCTGGAAGCATTCTCCAAGGGTGTGTAGCGACATTTATTTTATTTTTGTGGTTTGTGACTGCCAGGTTTGACTTGGTGGCAGACAAAAGAAGACATCAGACCTTCCGCTCTAAAAAGGGCAGGTGGTCTGATGCCTTTATTCCAAAAGCCCTTACCCCTTTGGGCCATCAGAGTAAATCATCGGTAGAGCCAGCGAGGTAACTACCATGAGAAATCTGATGGTCCGACCAACTCAAGGTAGAGTGGGTGGACCGAGGATTTGGCAGACAGGATAGTCTGTCACGTACCAGGTTCGCCAAACTTTTAATCAGGTCCTAAGTTCCTGATTGAGCTGAATAAGAAATATTTTGTGTACTCTCTTGGTGAAGAATGTATGTTATGTTATAATATGTTCTATTATGTGTATTTGTAAAGTGTACTATCGCCTGCGAGCGTATCCTGGCGCTGAGCAGGAGTGTGTGTCTAGCCCTGCCTATGGTGGTTGACTAATTGAAATGGCAAGTCTTCAGCTTCTTGCAGAATTTAAGAAGAGAGGAGGATGCTCTGATGTGGAGTTGGATGGCGTTCATGCTTGAGGAGCGATGTAAGAGAATGCCCGTCTTCCTGATCTGGTTCTGTGTATACGTGGGATGTGTGCGAGTAGGAGTCTGGCAGAGTGGAGGTGTCTGGGTCGTTGGTGGAAGGAGATTCAACTGTTCAGGTAGGTGGGGCCTGAGATGTGTAGTGCCTTGACTATGTGTGTGAGGAGTTTGAATTTACCGCATTTGTGTATCGAGAGCCTGTGTAGTTCCCTGAGGTGTGGTGTGAAGTGAGTTCTGTGTGGGAGGTTGAAGATGAGTCTGGCTGTTGAGTTCTGGATGGTTTGTTGTTTTCTAGAGAGTTGCTTAGTGATCCCTGCATAGAGGGTGTTTCAGCATCTCCAGGATATGGAAACAGGAAGCAGTGACAGTGTTGACTTGTGTGGTCATGTCCAGTTTGCATTTGATCCTGCCATGGGTCTGGATGTGGGTGTGGGTCCGAGTTGGGCCATCCACCAGTTGGAGTGCCATGGTGAGGTGGTCTTGCCAAAGATCACTACTTCTGTCTTGTCAGTGTTGAGCTTCAGACAGATGGCCTTCATCCAGATAGCAACATCGGTCATAGAGGCGATGAACTTGTTGCTTGTGCGGGGGGTCTTACCTGAGAAGTAGAGTATGAGTTGCTTGTCATCTGTGTAGGAGAGGATGTTGATGTGTGTGAATGACGTTGGGGGAGGGATCATGTATGCGTTGAAGAGGGTGGGGCTGAGCAATGAACCTTGAAGCACTCCGCAGTTGAGTTTTCGGGCTTCCGAGGAGCAAAGAACCAGGCTGACAGCTTGTGTTCTATCTGTTAAGGAGCAAATCCAGTGGAGAGCGGGTCCTTGGATGCTTATCTCCTGCTGGTGCCTGATGAGGATAGGGTGTGAGCCTGTGTCAAGTGCTGCAGAGAAGTCCAGGAGAATGAAAGCTGCTGTGCCTCCTCTCTCAAGGTTCATGTGATTGTCATCTGTGGTGGCAATGAGGGCTGTTTCTGTACTGTGGTTGGACGTGAATCCGATCTGTGTGGCATTGAGGAGCCAGTGCTTGCTAAGGTTTTCGGTGAGGCGTCAGTAGATTAGTTTCTCTAAGACCTTTGCCAGGTATGGTAGGAGGGAAATGGGCTGTAGTTGGAAAGCGTGTATAGTTCAGTGAATCGTTTCTTGAGCAGGGGCATGACTGTGGCATGTTTCCAGGTGTCTGGAATTGTGGCTAATCGATGGAGGCATTGAGGATGGGTGTTCGTGCTTTGCTGATTGCAAGGTGTCCTTAAGTGAAAGCGGGGTGGAGGCAAGGGTCAGATGGAGCCCCGAGTGGATGGTCTTCATGGTAGCAGAGATTTCGACGTGGTGACGTCAGGCCTCAAGGTTAGGGTTCATTCTTCAGCTGTGATAGGAATTTGTGTTGCTTTGTGTTGTGACAGTGACGGGGTCCTGTCAAGGGTCGAAGTTTCGGTATATGGAGGTGATTTTGTTACAGAACAATTCGAGAACTTGTTGCAACGGTCTTGTGAGGGGATGATGTTGCAGGAGGCGGCAGGAGGCATGGTGAAATTTTTGATGATGGCAAAGATTTCTTTGCTGCTGTTAGTGCTGACGTCAATGCAATTTGCAAGAGCTATGCGCTTGGTGTTTCATATCTGCTGGTGGTAACGTCTTAGGGCTGATTTGAAGAAGCCTTTATCTACGGTTTCTTGACTTGCTCTTCATTTGCGCTCCAGTTGCTTGCAGTGGTGATTTATTAGCCTGAGTTCCTCTGTGTACCAGGTTGCCGGTGGTTAGGCTCTTGCCATTGCGTTGCTCTTGAGGGGAGCCAGGGTATTGGTCCATGCAGTGATTCAGCTGTTTAGGTTTTTAATGGCTTTCAGAAGCAAGTCGTTGTTGTGCTTAGACCGATGCTCGGAGAGGGCGGAAGATGCTTTTTCAGCGGCGGCGAGCAGTTACAGTGATGGTAGGTCTTTGATGATGCGGGATGGGTATGCTGAACTGACGAGGGCGTGGTCTGTCCAGGTCATAGTTGTTGGCTTGTTGACTGTGTTGTTATTGATTGAGGAGAACATCTGGTCCAATGGGTGTCCGGCAGTGTGGGTGTTTTCGGTAAGGTGCTGGGTGAGGTTCTAGAAGGTTTTCTAGAAGGGCCGTAGAGTTTGGGTAGTTGTAGTCTTCTAGGTGAAAGTTAGGTTTCTGACGAGGATGAATGTGTTGACGTTTATGATGAAGGGTGCCACAAAGTCTGTGATGTCGCTGGCGAAAATGGTGCGGGTCCTGGTGGTCTGTATACGAGTGTTCTGCTCAGGGAGAAGTTGGCTATGATGCATATCTTGAATGTGAGGTGCTCCATGTAGCTTGTGGGGGTGCCTATGTAGGTGCTGCAGCTGATGGTATCTTGCAACATGTTGGCGACTCCATCTCTGGGCTTTTGCTGACGGTCTTGCATAACAGTCTTGTAGCTGGCATAGATGGCAGTAGCGATATCCGGTGCCGAAGTTGGGTTTATCCTTGTTTCCGTTAGAAAAAGAATTTCCGGAGCGTGGTCAGGCAGTAGGTCCCATATCTCCGTGGCGTGTTTGGTGAGCAAGCGGGTAATGAAGAGCATGCATGCAAGTGTGGCGTGGTGTTTGGGTGGTGTTTGGTCTGTGTGAGCGTGAGCAGGTGGCCGGTTTTTGTGATGGTGAGCTAGTGGGGGTGCTCAGTGCTGTTGATCTGGGCATGGTGGGCGTAGGGTGTGGGAGAGTGCATGAAAAGTTTCAGGAAGTTCATATGAACGTTCCTTCTATGTTGTGTGGTGCGATGTGGCAGCAGTGCGTCAAGCGGCGGCTGGGGTTAAGAGTATAAGGGAGACCAGCAGGGTATTGGTGGGTAGAGGGAGAACCAGAGTTCCTGACACTGGGTGCAGCCCAGCCGTGGACAGGCGCAGATGCCAATAAATAGGTCTTGGGAGGAGCGCATGGTGCTGTGGGCGGGAAACCAGTGATGTTAATTTCAGCGCTGATGAATGATGGGAAATCCAGTGATGTCACTCCCGTGCAGATGGATGATGGAAAATGCAATGATGTCACTCAATCCTGTGCAAGTGGATAATGGGAAATCCAGTGGTCTCTTCCTGTACAGATGGGCAATGGAAAATGAAGTCCTCTTGCTTTGCTTATTCTTTTAAAGACAGTTTTGTCAGAAACCAGTGATATCACTTCCTATGCAGATGGATGATGGGAAATCCAGTGATGTTTCTTCCTGTGCAGACGGGCAATGAAAAATGAAGTCCTTTTGCTTGACTTCTTCTTTTAAAGACTGGTTTAGCGGGAAACCAATGATGTCACTTCATGTGCAGATGGATGAAGGGAAATCCAATGGTGTCACTTCCTGTGTAGATGGATGATGAGAATACCAGTAATGTTACTTTCTGTGCAGATGAATGATGGGAAATCCAGTGATGACTCGCCCAGTGCCGATGGGCCATGGGATATGAAGCTCTCTTGCTTGGCTTCTTTTTATACATTACAGCGCATACCTATACCACGCATGAGAAGTATATGTTTTCCCCCTCACTTCCCTTTACCACTGCCCACCCCTAAACCCTAAAATTACCCTTACCTCCCTTTACTACTACTCACACCTAAACCCTAAAATTACCCTTACCTCCCTTTACAACTACCCACCCAACCCTTAAAATTACCCCATTTACAAATTATATAAATTAAAATGTGTGTGTTGTGTATTCACTGGAAAAAAACACAGGTTAAAGGGATGTTATAATTAGGTGAAAATTTCTGTGACAACGTAATGTTTTAAACTTTTAAAAAAACACTGACATTCACCAGTTATAGTTATCTCAAGTGACTCTAACTCGTGCTCTAAAGTACCTGTAACTCTCAACACTGCCGTGCACAGTCTTGTCATTAATGATGTCAATTCAGATGTTGCAGTGTTGTTATCTAAAGATGTTATAGAACATGTCATGAGTGATGTAATGTGTGGGGTAATTAGCTGAACATGGTGAGGATGCGAGTTAAAGTGCCCTTAGGGCACAAGTTATAGTTACTTGAGATAGCTATAACTGGTGAATTTCAGTATTTTATTTAGTTTAAAATGTTACTTTTTCACTGATATTTTCACCTAACTATAACGTCAATTTTCCAAGCATGCCGGCGGTCCTCTCTGCTCTATGCACTGGTAGCCGAAGCGTTGTCATGTCAGCTCAGACACTCTCTGTCAGAATGGGCCATTGGCGTAGGAGCAGTGATGCACCTTGTCTCTCCATGCAGATGATATGCTTGTGTACTTACAGAGCCCTGCGGAGGTGGGGCTGTGTTTCCTTACTATATTAGACGACTTCAGCCACCAGTTGGGGGCTGCGCATTAATGTGCAGAAATTGCTGCTGTACCCGATAGGTGGTGCTGCAAAGCAGCTTCCCCCCCTGGGGATTCTCTCAGAAACACTGGCATTTCGGTATGTGGGAGTAATGGTGACTACCTCAGAGTACACCTGGAATGAACTGAACACACAGACACTAATTCAGGGTATTCAGGGCTCCATGGTTTTGTGGACTTTCCTCCCTTTGTCGGTGTCCGGACGCATTGCGGTTAAAAAAAATGGTTGTGGTGCCTCTACCTCTTCCAGTGTAGCCTCTGTATTATTCAATGAAAATATCTTATGACACTCAACTCTCTTACAAATACACTCATATGGGGTAAGAAAAGGAGTAGAGTTACGATGGACACTCTAGACAGTACATATGAGGAGGGGGGACTACGGGTCCCAGATATGGAAGCATATTACCTGGCAGCACAGCTGCAATATGCGCCAGATGGTTCAACACTGCTGCTAGTACAGACAGAAGACTATTGAAGGGCTGGGCTGGTCCAGAGGATTTGCCCAAGCACCTGCTCACAGTGGGGTGCCTTGTATGGGACGGGATATGGCGTTACCATGGCAAAAGTACTGTGGTCGTTGGGGAAGCCATGTCCCATACACTGCGGACTTGTCACTGTGGTGTATGACAAATTAGCTTATCTGGAAAGTACTGTGGATGTGTCAGGGTGGAGACAGGGAGGTTGCCTTATGCTAGCGGACATTTGGGAGACAGAGGCCTTGACCTCCTTTGGGAATGCACAGTCACGCTTTCAGTTATCACATGGATAGTACCTACAATACAATGCCATCAAGGGATAATGCACGGCATTTGGGGAGACACCCTGGAGGACCCTCCACAGTCCGCAGCCCTCCATCTGCAAGTTTGAGCGGACTACGGATGCAGAATCAACACATGCTAGCACACAGCTCCCAGAGAAAGCACATTCAAACACCCACTGCACTCGCGTGTGAAATAGGAGGTGGACTGTGGTCTAGCTTTCTCGGACGGACAATGGAGACAGATCCTATTACTGATAAAGGAGATCTCAAGCAATGCTAGATTCTGTTTACTCCACTTTAACTATGTGCACCGCACATATATTACCCCTGCAATGTTGCATCGCCTGAATCCTGATGCTCCGAGGCACTGCCCCAAGTGTGGGGATCTGGAAGCTACTTATTTTCATCTGGTCTGGGAATGTCCTAAAATTGGTTCATTTCGGGGGGCTAGTAGCTCGATATTCGCATCATTTGTCACTAACCGTGCCGAGGTCCCCACCAGCATGCTTATTGGGTATAGTTGTTATCAATACCAAATATAAAATTAAACAGAGATTTGTGAACCTTACACATCTGTTGGCGAGGCTTCACGTGGCAGCCCGCTGCCTGAGCCTGAAGGCCCCCGAAATCTGCAGATGGGCACGCGACGTGGCGGAATGGACAACAGCAGACAAACTCAGAATGTCATTGGTCAGAACTGATGACAAGCTTCAAGATGATCTTGAACTGTGGAAGGCACTGGTGCGTTCGCTGATCTATCCCCCAGATCAACGCCCTCCCTGAAAGTATGTTTAGTCACATAATAGTGCTTTTTATGTATATTAGGACAGGGGCATGCAGGAGGTGGTTATGCATGCCGCAATATCTACTGCGTCCTTCCGCCCTCTCTGCTATTGAATGTTCAAACTATGATATGCCACCCTATGTACCTCCCATTACTAATGTATGTACCTACTGTATTACAAAACTCAATAAAGCGACTTTGCAAAAAAAACTAGAGTGTCAATTTAAACTGTGGTTCTTCAGTGAATTTCTCAGTTTTTTTAACATAAAGTAATATTTTATTACCATATATAAAGCAAACCCCCTGGCGTGCACAGCCTTTCACAGTGTGTGGCCGGGGGTTGGCTGCAGGGCCTGCGGACAACCCCTCGCAGGCAAGTAACTCCACACCATGCACGTGGCAGAGGGTTTGCCGTAGGGCTTGGCCTGAGGCCAGGCCCTGCATCCAACCCCCGCTGGCAGCCAATCTCATGCCACATACAGCCTTCCGCTGTGTGCAGCATGGGATTGACTGTAGGGCTTGCCTGTGGCCAGGCCCTGCATATAGCTCCCCACATGCAGTCGACCCCCTGCGGGCAGCCAAACTCTCCCCACCGCTGCACACTGCCTTCTGGCTTGTGCAGTATGCGGTGGATCTTGTAGGTCCTGGCTGCACTCAGGTAGACTTACTGACTTTGTCAGAGTCACAACACCAAAATATAAACAGTGACCCTTTTATCACCTTTCTCCAAAAATCACCAATATTTTAAATCTAGTGTATATTTCAGTCATTCTCACAATGCAATGCTTAATAATAGTGATTATTATAAAAATGTTTAACAAAGTTGTATTAACAAAAACATGCCTGTGAATCTTTCTTTAAGGTAGTTTTTATTATTGCATGTTGTGAATTGAAAACTGTTTAAAGAAAGACTGAGACATATTGTTTTTTTGTTTTTTTAAATTAGCCCACAAAATGTAATTGTAAAGACAACCACAAGACGGCCTTGCACTCCAACAGAAGAGCATGGAGCTCCAGCAAGAAGTGCTTTAAAAAGATTTTGTAAGCTCTCCTGGGGTCCTGATTTTTATGATGTAGGAGACTTTTTTTTAATGTTGCTGGGGGTTGCTTCACTTCTTGCAACCCCTCACAACATTAGAAAAATGCTTGGTGATGCCCCTCCCTATTCTAGGGGCACCACCAAGCTTAAAAAACTACTAAACAAAAAACCTCTGCAAGGCATTATAGGACACTCTTAGAAAGAGCAGCTCCTGATGCTCATTTATGATTCACTTTGGTGTCCCCTTTTTAAAAAAAATTATTAGGGGTGCATACATCCCCCCCTCCATTGCTCTTTATAGCCCCTGGGACCCCATCCCCAGGGTCCTTTTTTTAAATAAAGGAGAGTGGGGAGAACGTCCCCCTGCCCCAAGCTTTTACAGCCGAAGGTACCCTATCCCCTGGAGTCTCTGGTGGAGGCCCTGGTGCCCACACGTGGCACCTACAAAACACTACATTGGTAGCCACGGGGGAGCCCCATGGCTCCACCAGCTCTCCACATGCACCCATCCTGGGTGTATCGGGAGCCGGATTTGCTCCCATCCGGAGGGAGCAGCTGTTTTTGCTTGCTCCCTCCCGGCATGAGCAATCTGAGTTTTCCTGCCTGGAGGAGCACGGGCAGGGAAACGAGTTTGCTTCCACACGGTAGGAGCATTTTCAAAGCTCCCACCAGGTGGGAGCACACAGGTTTCCCTGCACGTGCTCTTGCCGGCAGGGCAATGGTTTCCCAGTGGTGGGATCCCCTGGACACAGTCAGTGAGCCTGCTCCAGGTGATGGGTTTATCGTTACTTGAGATAACTATAACAGTGAATTTCAGTGGTTTTCATTTAAATTGGTATGTTTTAACAGACATTTTCACCTAACTATAAATGCCCCTTTAACCTTTGGTTTTTCAGTGGATTTCTAAGTTTTTTTAATATAAAGTAAAATATTACATTTCCCAACTATAACGTCACTTTAACATTTGTTTTTTTAGTGAATTTCTGTGTTTTTTTTAATGTAAAGTAACATATGCATCACCATGCATGGCGTGGGGTTGAGCACAGGGTCTGCCTGAAGCCAGGCCCTGCACCCAACCCTCAAAAGGTGCCCTTTCCCTTTGCCTTTGGCCTTGAGCAGAGTGGGGTTGTACGCGCACGGCTGACTATATGATGTAACAATATAAAGGTTGCATTTTAGGTAAGGCAGACCTAGTGACTTTGTCAATGGAATACTAAAATATAAAAAACAGGCCTATTGGCTTTATCAAGGAGTCATCACATCAACATATATAACCTTTTGTCTTTGTCAAATAATCACCAATAACCATAATCAAATATAGCAATGTTTAATAAAAATGTGATTGTCATAAAATATTTTCCATAAAGACTTCAAAAAAAATTAACATGTCTTTTAGTCTTTTTTTTAATACTTTTCAGGCCACAAAATGCAGCCATAGAACCAACCACAAGAGTGCTTTTAAAAATATAGTAAGATCTCCTGGGGTCATGGATTCCATGATACAGACTTACTGTATGTTTTTTTAAATGTTGCTGGGGGGGCTGCTGTACTCCCTGCAGCCCTCTTCACAATTAAAAAACAATACTTGGTGGTGCCCCTGCCCTTTATAGTGGCGCCACCAGGAACCAACAATTAAATGCAGTACGTTATAGGGAGCTCCACAGCTGGAGCAGTGAATGTGAAATGAGCGACTACTCCACTCATTTCACATTCAGTTTAGTTGTTTTTTTATTTGGGGAGGGGAGCATGCGACCCCACTCCCTGAGGGATGTATGATGGAACCATGTATGCTATTACCATGCATGCCTTCACAACGCAACCATTACAACGCATATGCCTTTACCATTCATATGCCTTTACCATGCATGCCTCTATAAAGAAAATGTAAGTATTTAGCAGGTAAGTATAAAGCCTATATATATATATATATATATATATATAGGCTTTATACTTACCTGCTACATACTTACATTTGAGTCACCAACAATTTGTTACGCAGTATTGAATTTTATTACTCAGACAAGGAGTTTAAGGCAAAAGTACGCAGTGTGACTCAGTTATGACGCTATTGAAAGGCAATGATTAAGTTAAACTTAGTATTTTATCCTGATTTTATTGTGTGTGATTTGTTTGTAATCTGTTTTTTTACTCTGTGCTTTTATGATCTTTTTGACCAAATAAAGATTATATGATGATGATATATATATATATATATCAGAGTAATTTTGTCAATTTCCAATAACAAAACAGAGCCGACTCAAATTCGTTTTTTTTGCTTTATTCTTCGTCAACCATGACGCGGTTCTGCCGTCTCAGTGGCCTTGATCACATTCTTTTTTGTGTGTCGAGGACAGCCCTTTATTCTCCGGAGTCAAACTGACATTAAAGAAAGACTCCTGACAACATTTAACAGAATGCAATACTCTTGGTTAGATTCCCAATTTTTGACATTTTGGACCACAGTAAAACCAAGTCCTTAAATCATAACCCCTAACTCATGTCAAGGGCATATTTCATATCCCAACCAAAAAATTATTATTATTAAATACAGGGATGTTAAACAGGCCGGTTTAAAGTGCATAGAGTGCATCTCATTAAGCAAAGTAAGTCTTTACCGTATCCCAATCATATTGAAGTGCAACCTTATTAATAATGGCTATTCCATCAGAATTGTGGGCAAGTGCCTGTTGCATACACTGGTTCAAACTCATAGTAATACATTTTCTTTTGTCCCTTCATCCCTTGTATATCTCATCAACATATAAAGTGCAACTTATTTGATCATGTAAACTACATCAAAATTCTGGGCAAGTGCCCATTCATGCACTTAATTCAACTAAAAAGGATTAATTTACTTCCAGTCCTTAGTGCCATTTTTATTTTTATCGTCATTCATTGTTGTCATAAAAAATAGGCCAGTTTAGCAGGGAGTTAATTAATCGTACAGTAAGTCTTCCAGAGTTCCAGCGGGCATACATTTATATGTTCCAACTCCAATTTTACAAGCAAGAGTGAAATTCTTCATCGTGATTTAGCCCATTAGGTGCTTTACTATCAAGTACCAGGATGTATCTGGTTTCTAGCTCCCGGAGTTTCCCAGTGTGGTCACCACCCCTCCTATTGACCGGCACTGCATCGATGATAAAATACCTAACATATGTTGGGTCTTTTTGGTGCACCTTCTCACAGTGTTGGGCTACTGGGTACAACCGATCACCGCGGTGATCCATCAAGTGGGAACCGCGAAAAAGGGGTGTCCCAAAACACATTTCCCCAATGCAATTTCCCATTAGGATTTTCAACACGACTATAGCCCGAACCACTGATAGGAATACACCAAATTTGGCAGAAAGCTAGCTCTTGGTCCAAAAAGAGTGCTTTTTGTTATTTGGTGTAAATCTATTCATTAGTTTTAGAGATAGAGATAGTAACTGAAAACCAAATTTGTTTACCTAGGTATGCGGTAAACAGCCATTACAACGAGGCTGTTACCACGCAAGTTGTTACATCGCATGCGTAACAACGCATGCGATGTAACAACGACTACCATTACAGCGCAAACCATTATATCGCATGCGCTTTTAAAACGCATGCGATGTAATGGTTATCCACATCGTTGTGAGAAAACTGGGCTGTTCCGTTTCCTCACAACGACGTGCACCGCCCCTCTGCCGACGCTGGAACCAGGAGAGAGGAACCACGAGGAGAGAGAGGTAAGGGGGATTGTGCTTGGGGTGGGGGTTACTTTTTAAGAGTTTAGGGTAGTGTCGAAGTAGAGTAGTAATGTTTGTGTAGTTTAGGGTTGTGTGTAGGGGGAGGGTCATGCTGGGGTAGTGTTTTAGGGTTTAGGGTAGTGTGGTGTTTGTGTAGTGTAGGGAAGTGTTTTAGGGTTTAGGGTAGTGTCGAGGGGGTCGTGCAGGGTAGTGTTAGAGTGTAGGGGCTGGACTGGGGGTCGTGCAGGAGTAGTGTTTTAGGGTTTAGGGTAGTGTTGTGGTGTTTGTGTAGTGTAGGGTAGTGTTTTAGGGTTTAGGGTAGTGTTGTGGTGTTTGTGTAGTGTAGGGTAGTGGTTTAGGATTTAGGGTAGTGTCGGGGTCATGCAGGGTAGTGTTTGAGTGTAGGAACGGACTGGGGGTAGGGGGAGGGTCGTGCGGGGGTAGTATTTTAGGGTTTAGGGTAGTGTTGTGAAGGGTAGTGATTTAGGGTAGTGTAGGGGGGTCGTGTAGGGTAGTGTTAGAGTATAGGGACAGGACTGGGGGTAGGGGGAGGGTCGTGCAGGGGGTAGAGTTTTAGGGTTTAGGGTAGTGTTGTGGTGTTTGTGTAGGGTAGTGTTTTAGGAATTAGTATAGTGTCGGGGGGTTGTGCAGGGTAGTGTTGTGTTATTGTAGGGAGAGGACTGGGGGTCGGGGGAGGGTCGGGGAATTAGTGTAGTGTCGAGGGGTTGTGCAGGGTAGTGTAGTGTTATTGTAGGGAGAGGACTGGGGGTCGGGGGAGGCTCGTGCAGTGGAACTACATTAGGGATTAGGGTAGGGTAGGTTGGAGTCACTTACCTTGCAAACGTTTACCATGAGTATACCTTTACCACGCATGCCTTGGCGTTGAAATGGCATGCGTGGTAAAGGTATAGTCATGGTAAAATTTTGCGTTGTAATGGTACTCGTTGTAATTGACATCGCGTAGTAATACCCGCGTTGTAAAGGCATGCGTCGTATTTCTATGCGATGTAACGAGTGCTATTCAGGTATGTGGACCCTTCGCGGATCCACCCATGATCCTTCCGCAGAGCCACGTGCCACAGCAAGGTCCTGATTGGCCTGAGAGAAAAGTTGCAGCTGCCATTTTATATCTCGGAAACGATCCCCGGGCTGAAAAGTTGCTTGTATACTAATTGAATGGGTGAGGTGAGAGCTTTCCTGGCCCCTTGTGTTTGTTATAAATGAGGTGAAACTATGTTTAATGGGCTGTAAAATGCCAGATAAAGTTCTTTTTTTGGGTGATGCACGAGATCCATGGAGCTGTCGCAGGGCCCAGCGTGGCCCCATGTAAATCCACAACAGATCTGCCCACTCACATACCCATACAGATACTCTCACTCCCACCCTGACACCTATACAGACATTCCCACACCCCCTCTAACACCCATACAGCCACTCTCACACACACACAGGCACTCTCACACCCATTGTGACACCCATAGAGACACTCTCACAACCCATCTGACACCCATACAGACACTCACACCTACTCACATACCCATACAGACTGTCATACCCAGTCTTCCACAAATAGTCTCACACCCAGTCACACACACTCTCACACCCACTCAGACACCCATATAGACACACTCACATGTACTCACATATACATACAGACACTCTCACACCCCCTCTGACATGCATAGACACTCTCACACCCACTCACATACCCATACAGATACTCTCACACCCACTCTTACACTCATACAGACCCTCTCACACCCACACACATATCCATACAGACACTCACACTCACTTATACCTATACAGACCTTCTAACACCCAGTCACACACACACACTTTGATATCCATAAAGACACACCCATTCTGACATCCATAGAGGGACTCTCAAACCCACACACATACCCATACAGACACTCTCATACCCACTCATACACTCACACAGAAACACTCACACCCAGTCACAGACATAATTTCACACCCACTCACATACCAATACAGATACTCTCACATCCACTCACACACCTATACAGACACTGTCATACCCACTCACACAGACACTCTTACACCCACTGACATAGGCATTTAGACACTCTCACACCCATACAGAGACACTCACACCCACTCACCGACCTATACAGCCACTCACACACTCACTAAATACAATTTAAAAAACCTTAGAAATTCGCTATAAAAAGCAAAGGTTAAATCCACCTAAAAAACAAAGGTTACAGGGACGTTATAGTTAGGAAACAGAATTAAAATAATCTTAGAAAGTCACTGAAAAAAACAAAGGTTACAGGGACGTTATAGTTAAGAAATAGAATTTTAAAAATCTTATAAATTCGCTGAAAAAACCAAAGGGGACGGTATAGTTAGGCTCAAATTTCATTCGTACAAAACCATAGAAATTCAGCAGTTATAGTTATCTAAGCTAACTATAGCTTGCGCACCCGCAATGCACTGCTTATGACCTCAAATATTATATCACTCATTACATGGTCAGTGACATCACTGATGACAACTCAAATGACATCACTCATGATATCACTGATGACATCGTCCAGTGAATGTGAATCTTTATGAATAGTTTGATTGTTAAAGATATATACTAAGGTACTCCAAAACTTAAATTAGAATACTATGCGTACTACTAAAGAGTGATACTATTTCTAACATATACTATGTAAGTAGCTGTGTAACTGTGTGTATCTGTTTGTAAGTGTGTGTCTGAGTGGCTGTATGGGTGTGTGAGTGGGTGTGTGAGTGATTATGGGTGAGTGAGTGGGTATGTGAGTACCTGTACGGGCGAGTGACGCTTTGTAAGCAGCTGTATTGATAGTGAGTGTTGGAATGGCTCTGTGGGTGAGCGAGTGAGTGGCTGTTTGGATGGGTGAGTGGCTGTGTGAGTAGCTATATGGGAGAGTGAGTGGCTGTGTGAGTGGCTCTATGAGTGAGTGAGTGGGTGTATAAGTGGCAGTATGAGTGAGTGAGTGGGTGTATGACCGGCTGTATGAGCGAGTGGTTGTGTCAGTGGCTGTATGGCTGTATTGGTGAGTGAGTGGCTGTGAGTGAATGTATGAGTGAGTGAGTGTGTGAGTGGTTGCCTGGGTGAGTGAGTGGCTGTGTGACTATCAGTGTGTGAGTGGCTGTTTGAGTAGCTGTATGAGTGAGTGGGTGTGTGAGTGGCTATGAGTGAGTGAGTAGGTTTGTGAGTAGTTGTATGGACCAGTAAATGGGTATATGAGTGGTTGTGTGGGTGTGTGTAGGGCTATATGAAAAGTTATATGTGGGTGTGTGTGCTTCTGTGGATGATGTCATCAGTGAAGTCATTTGAGATGCCATCAATGATGTCACTGACCATATCATGTGTGAAGTAATATGTGATGTCACAAGCAGTGTATTGCAGGGCACAAGTTATAGTTATCTCACTAACTATAATGGCTAAATTTCACTGGTTTTGTACGAGTGAAACCTGAGCCTATCTGCCCTTGTAACCTTTGTTTTTTAGTGAATTTCTATGGGTTTTTTAAAATTCCATTTCCTAACTATAACTTCCCTGTAACCTTTGGTTTTTTCAGTGAATTTCTAAGTTTTTTTAAATGGTAATTCCTAACTATAATGTCCCTGTAACCTATGTTTTTTTCAGTGAATATCTAAGGGTTTTTAAATGCTAATTCCTAACTATAATGTCACTGTAACCCTTGTTTTTTTTCTGTGAATTTCAATAGTTTTTTAACTAGTAGGGGTGTTTACAGAGTGGTGGAGAAAGGGAGCTGGGCCTCCGACCAGCTCTCAGGAATCCCGCTGTGTAGGACTTTACAAGAGGTACCAGGAGGGCTTCTTGGCCGCCATGGTCCCTCAGTAGTAAAGTGGACTTCATCTCCCAACCAGTAGTGCACCTTGAGCCGTGTTTGCAGAGTGGTGGAGAAAGGGGGCATGGTCTCCGAAGACCTCTTAGCAATCCCACTGTGTGGGACTTACTGGAGATAACAGGAGGGGTAGTTGGACCCCAAGGACTTCCTTAGGGGCCAAATACCCCTCCTGTTACCTCCAGTAAGTCCCACACAGCAGGATAGCTGAGAGGTTATTGGAGGCCACGCCCTCTTTCTCCACCACTCTGCAAACGCGCCTCCTGGCGCACTACTAGTAGGGGGATGACGTCCCCTTGGCTATTGAGGGTCCTTGAGGATATGTGAGTAGCTGTACGGGCGAGTGACTGGCTGTGTAAGTGGCTGTATTGGTGAATGAGTGGGTGTTTGAATGGCTCTGTGAGTGAGTGGCTGTGTGAGTGGCTGTTTGGATGGGTGAGTGGCTGTGTGAGTAGCTATATGGGTGAGTGGGTGTGTGAGTGGCTCTATGAGTGAGTGAGTGGGTGTGTAAGTGGCAGTATGAGTGAGTGAGTGGGTTTATGACAATCAGCAATCCCGCTGTCTGGGAGTTACTGGGGGTAACAGAAGGGGTTCCTGGACCCCATGGACCCTCAACATCATAGGTGACTTCATCCCCCAACCACCACTGCACCAGGAGGCGCGTTTGCAGAGTGGTGGTGAAGGGGGCATGTCTTCCGGCAACTTGCCCCTTTTTATATACATTATTATTTTTTGTTATTGGAAGGGGGGCTGCGCTGCCCCCCTCCCGGGCCGATGTTGGCCCCGGGGACCCCATCCCCCTGGGCCTGGCCTTTTCTACTTATATTTTTTATTTAAAGGGAGGGGGTCTGAGTGGCCCCCTCCCGTGCCATAATTGGCCCCGGGGACCCCAGTTCCTTCCTCCCTGGCCGTTGGGGACCGCGGTCCTGGCCGGCTCCCCACCTCCTACGGGGGCCGGCATTGCTTTTTACACACAGGGTGCTGCTGACATGCAGCTCCCTGTGTGTAAAAAGCAAAGTGTGCTCCACTTTGAGCAAGCAAGAGCAAAATGCTCTCACTTGCCAAAGCGGAGCACTGTTTGCTATGGCCATAGCAAACTGCAATTTCCCTGGGGTGGGCTCCCGGGGATATTGCTGGAGCTGGCACTGGGGGGTGGCGGTCCCCAGGGCCATGTACGGCTCCAGGAGGGGGGCCACGCAGCCCCCCTCCTTCCTTGACTCGGGCCTGTTTCAATAAGTATTTATTGAACAGTTGTTATTCTAGTGTACAATATATGTGCTGCAGTAACCAGCAAACAATAGCAGAGATATATTATCAGCAGTACGATAAAAGCAAAGGGATAGAACAGTTCTACCATATTGCAAGTCATGAATACATACATGAATATAAAAAGCATTATGAAAGTGTGCGTACTCCTACGATGCCTAACTAGATGTACCTGAGTGTACCTAGCATATGTGTAGGTCTAAAAGCCTAAGAGCCAAGAATCCTTCTAGGATTTAGTCGAACCCCCATACCTGAATAGAGAGAGTGTGGGACCCCGTCCTGGTCTTGAGTTGGACACCCCACAAGGGCTGTGTTAGACCGCTGTCAGCTGGAGCGACTGCATGCAGGAGCCTCAGTGTCTCTGGTCAGTGTGTCAGCATGGAAGACTCGGTTCCCTCTGTCTTACCGGGGTAAGATGTGTATTTATACCCTGAAGACACTAGTTGCTTCGTATGGTTTGTATTGGCCCTTGTTAGACGTGAGGAAGACGTCAGGGGTGAACTTTGTACATACATATTATGCAGGTGGTGTATTCCTAGAGAGCCATGCATAATTGATGAGTACAGTGTGGGCCTGTGTTTGGGAAAAACCCTGCTGTATTCAAAACCACAGACTAGATGACGTTCAGCCCTCAGAGCTCGTTGTGTACTAGCGAGGACCAATGTAGGTGAAAGATCATGCCTATATAAGGAATCATGACTATAATAGGACATGTACAGTTATGACCGTAATAGGGCATATGCGGCTTTGACCATAATAGGGCAAGTACGAATATGACCGTATTAGGGCAAATACGAATACGTCCATTTTAGGGCATGTATGAACGGGTCTACATTAGGGTCTCTATACGGGACATAACACCCACTCCTCTTCCGAATAGGATGACAATGACCATACTTAAAATCTGGACAATTTAAAAACATTTTAAAAGCAAGTAAAAACATGGTTTTAATTTTTTTTTCAAAAATGTTACAATTCAGCTATTTCCAATTGCCACTAAAAAAAGAAATGTCTATTTTGTTTCTCTATATAAGTTGCTTCACTCAAAGCGGAAGAAGGCCATGCTTTTCTCAAGCGAAAGTGTCAATTTAGGAAATGTTCCAAATTTGCTCGCTTATTATGAAAACGAGTTGAGAAGCCGAATTCTTTCCCAGGACGCGATGAGCCAATTCGAGATTAAGTGTCCTGGCTGGGAAGCACAACATTATCTGTGTGAGCTACTGCAGACGACCAATCCAACGCCTCACAGAGAACGTCAATCGCACATAGATGGTATGTAGCACTGCCAACAGTCGGTGCTGCGGCAGCTTGTGCGGCAGGTGTTACCTGGGTGCCTGTGGAGGAGTCACCTAACCCAGCAGGAGCAAACAGCACCTGTGGATTCTCAAGGAATGCGTTCATCAGAATCGGAATACGCTGGGGACAACGCAGAGCATGGGCCTTTAGGGGGTCCAGCATTGCATCCGTGTCCGGAGGCGCATCTGATGGAAATGTTAGACAAAGATCAAACGTGCATTCTTCTCCGCAAAGCAGGCATCGAAGAACAGGTAAGATGCAGTCTACCCAGACTGGTCGAAAGGATAGAAACCAGGAGGCATTGAGTTCTCGCAGGCAAGAAACGCCCAGAAGTTGTACCATGCGTTCACGGTATTTCCGCTCCAAGAGCATGTTCGCCATTCCCTCGGGAATTGGGCCGTCCATTGTGTAGCAGTAGTATTATGAATAGGACCCCTGCAACCAGCAATAGGATAAGCGGGAGTCCTCCAAATACGCTTCCCAATACGGAGTGTATAAAATTTGCGATTACTCCGAAGACTGTCTGAAAGGTGCTTAACAGTCCTGACCCTATGGTCTTAAATAGGTGTACAATACCGCTCGTATCAGACATATTGAAGATGCGTACCACCATTTCTATGAAATGAAAGGGGCAGTTTGTACGTATAAGCGCCTGTATCTCAGTCGAGGTCCTTGCAACTTGAAGTTCATAGGTTTCTCGAGCGGAGGTTAAGGGCACGGGTTGCTGTAAAAGCATGGCTTGCAGTCTGCTCAGAGTATCAAATTGTATGAAAGAAACGTTCAGTGAAGGCCATAGCGGCGCCTCCCTGACTGTGTTCAGTAGCGGAAACAATACTTGCATACAGCAGGTAACCCTGGAGTTAACAGTGACCAGATAGGCGATGCCCGGAAGCATCCCACAGCAACCTTGATCATTTAGCATCAAGTAACTCCCATTCGAGAGCAGCTGAAAAACTGGTGTGATCGTGGCCCCTGGGGTCCCTGTCATGTGACACGATAGGTTTGCTACTGAACCGATACAGGCTCCTTGTAGTGAAATATCCTGACACATGAGAGAACCGCTTAAAGCGTTCTTGCAGTTTGTACCACTCAGATTCACTTCTCGATCCCCATTCCGGCATCGGTATCTATATGGTAACTCCCAAGTTTCCTTAATGTAACCCTTACCCATCTTTTAATATTTGCCTGCCTGCCTTTGCTCAAGACAATATTGAAACTGAAACGTAGTGACACGCAGAGTGATTTGGCCATGAATTAGCCATTCTGTTGATGGTGATTCGGCTACAGTGAATGGTAATCTTTCCAGTTTCTCAATACGCAGCATTGTATATTTGGCTCCCCTTTGTGCCATTTCTGTCTGTTTATCAGTCAGATTGTATTCCGAAAACAGAGACGTGGTGTTTATAAAACGCCAGGGCACATAGCCTGCACGCAAAGATTGCAGCATCCAGCTTAGCATCATAATAGAACGTAGCTGAGATTGCCCGTGTTGTAACAAGGCCAGATCTTGTTCTAATATGTCGATTGCCGAAGACACAATGTTGCCTAAGGAGTAAATCCTGGAGGTCAAAGTTGTTAACCCATTATCCACTACAGCTAATGCCTTCTCTAAGTTACTACGATCTATTTCCCGTATTCTTTCTGCGGCCTCCTGTTGGGATATTTTCCAGTTTTCATTATAGTAGGCATAAATGCCAGCATATATGAAACGTTTCTGACGTGTTTTCCTTGGGCCTAGTAAAAAATCCCTAAGGTCTACATCAGGTGTGAGTAAGGTCAAGTGATGTTTCACTTCTGTGAGTGTTGAGGTTTCTAGCCAATCAAGGCACAACTTCCCAACACTATAGGATGTCACTACCCCTGGGTGTTGTCTCTGTACATAGCGTGTATCTGGCCTATGGATACTAAACCCTTCGGTTGTATTCATAAATCTCTGTTGACAGGTGTTTGTGTCAATGGGCCAAATCAGCCATTTCGTCCAATCAGGATCTGATCTGTTGTACCGGAGAATGTCATCTAATCCTACCCCTTTTGTAGTTGAATTCTGCCCCCCAACCATCTGTGATGGTGTATGAAACCCGGGTGAGTTCAGTTCCTTGTTTATGGCTAGTCCAAGACAGGATGTCTGTTGCACAGTGTCATTTAGAAATATTATCTGCTGTGGAATGAGGCATGCTCTAAAAAGCGCTTCTGTTCCCTGGACTTGCCAGTCCCTAGAACCCCAGATTGATTTTAAATCTATAGTGTCCTTCCATAGGTCGAAACCCTGTGTAGACGATTGGGCCATAAAGGAAGCAGAGTAAATCTGTTTGGTGTTAGTTAACATAATTTTCTGTGCTGATGTTTTTGCCACTTTGTAATACTTAAAGAAATTTTAAATACATGTTTAAGCTTTAAAAGTTCAGTCGGACCGAATATATCATCATCAATCTTGTCCCATACTATACCGTCCGTTATAGGAACTGCTGTGATGTTCACTGAAGACAAGTCTCTTGGTTCACGATGTGAAGACTGGTGTGGTTTTAAAATCAAATTGACTCTTTGGGCTGTAGAGCTTTGCTGGAGATATCAATCCATTAATAAGCATACTAAAAGTTATTATTAAACCTAGCCAGAAAAGAAAAAGAAAATCCCAGTGATATACCATAGTTCTATCCAAGGTGATACCAGGTAAGACTTTCTAAAAAAGTTCAAAAAGTCAATGAGTTTCTGTTTGTGTGATTTTTTGGCTGGCGTCGTTTCCGACTCGCTTGGATCCAGTGAAAACGTATCAAAGTTCATGAAATAGCCAGAAGCAGTTCGATCAATTGTTGGAATTGCATCGGGATTTGTTGAAATCGGATTTTGCTCTTGACGAGGCATGTTGACGTAGATGTCTGTAGTCGGTCTGATTGCAACTTGGTTGTTAAGTTGATTTTCATTTTGAAGATGAATTTCTTGTTGAAGTGGAACGAGTTCCATAGCATTGTTGCTTAGTCCTTCATTCCGTACATGTGGCTCTTCAAACGTGATGAGTCTTTCTGTTTGGACTTCTTGTATTGTAGCGAGAGGAGGGCGTCTGCTACTGTGGAGTCCACGGGCCTACTGTTTAGTATCGGCCACATAGTGTGGTTTGATTAAGTCGATTGAGACAAATCTTTTCTCTTTTTTCCCGGCAAGAGGCGGCAGAAGTACAGTTCTTGTGCCTCGGATTGCTAGGACCGGTACAGGCTTTCTGTAGGATGGCCCAAATTCTTTCTTGTCTGCAATCTTTTCTCTGACCAGATCTCCGACTTTTGGGACCCAGACAGGTCTTGCCGTTACTGCCTTGACTTCCTCAGTGGCGGTCTGTTTCTGGAGCACGTTACTTTGTTGTGTCCTGGATTCATTTAGATCCTGTAAAACAGCCAAACGATCATGGATATCAAATGGTTTTTCATCCGCCACTGTGCCTTCACAATCAAGATCAGAAACCCACATTCTTGTCCCAAATAGGACCTCGTAAGGAGTGACACCTCCTAGAGAGCTTCTTGGCTGATTGTTAATCGCTCGTTGTACCCTATAAAGGTGATCGACCCATCTACCGCCCTTGCCTAATACCCTAGCTGTTAAAGATTGCTTTAAGTCACGGGTTTTCCTCTCCACAACGGAATTTCCCTCAGGATGATATGGAGAGGAGTACCGCAATGCTACGCCCATTCCTTCGATGGCCTCTTTGTAAGCCCAAGAGCTAAACGCCAGGCCACGGTCAGAATGTAACGTGCCAACTGCGTATGTGCCGATAAAGACTCGCAAATCTTTTATAACAGTTCGAGCGTCAGCCGTGCGCTGAGGCCAAACCCATAGGAATCTAGAGCAGGTGTCCACTGCAACCATGATATATTTTTTGGCCCCATCAGATTGTAGGGGTCCGCAGTGGTCCAAATACACACATGCGAGAGGTTTGTCTGATTTCAGCAACGGTGTCTGCGCTGGGCATGTTACGGTGGAACCTTTCATCTGCTGGCAGATGTCGCACTTTAAGACATAGTCTTTGGTCTGCTTTGTTAACCCTGGCCACCAGTAGCGCAGTTTCAATAAAGAAATAGTCGCTGTAACGCCTGTATGCGCAGAACCCAAACCCTCGTGTGCTGCTAGAATTAAGCCTTGCCTACGATCCATATTTGGTATTACTCTATCCCCCACTCCAGGAATCTGAGCATATGGAATGTTTTGTGCATCTAACTTGTAGGAGTACTTGAGTGGAAATTTCTTTGGTACTGCTGTGCTGCCTTTGCGTGAAGCATTGACAGCTACCATAATTTTGCCGTCTACTCTCGTCTTTGAAGGAGTAACTGCAGCTACGGCGGCTGTGCGTACAGCCCCCTTTGCGGCTTCATCAGCCAATGAATTCCCTTCAATGTGAACGCCATCACGCTGATGACTCAGTGTATGTATCACGTGAGCCCTTGGTAGTTCGTTTCTCAACTCCACTACCTGTTCCCATAGCATTTTATGCTTAATTGTGCCACCTTTTGCATCTTTGAACCCGTTTTGTTCCCAATGATGTAAATATTCATTGTACGACTGTACACAGTAAAAGGAATCACACACAATTAGTGTGGGGAATTCGTGTTTCGTGTTTACAAGTGCCAGTATCAGTGCTTTTAACTCTGCCAACTGAGCCGTGCAGTCTCCTAGAGATTGCGTTTTAGTGCAACTCGGATGGAACTTTCCATCGTGCATGCTACCTTTAACAATCGCACACGCTGCGCTGTAAGCTGGCTTACTCCCTATGGCTGGTTGAGCAGATCCGTCAGTGTAAATAATGTATTCATACTGATCTAGAGGCAAAATCTCATTTGGAAGAGGATATTCTTGTTCGTATTGCAGAAATGCTTGTGTTTTTAAACTTGGATCAAATCTGTATTCAACATCCGTTGCAGTAAGAGAATTAGCCCATTGTATCCATCTGGGATGTAAGGCTTTCGCATTTGGAATGCTAGCTTTTCTAACAGCTTCTAAAGCTGGTACTGGGGTCATGACAATTATGCGTTTACCCTGAGCCAGAGCTCTTTCTCTTGCTACAGCGGTCTGCACTGCTGTCAGGATTTTTTCTGTTGAAGTGAAACGCATCTCTGCGTTTGTGTACAGGTGTGATTTGTATGCAATTGGTACCGTTTCGCCTTCATTGAAAGTCAAATAAGTGTACCCGCATTGACCCGCTATTACTCGGATCACTAAGTTGCGTACGTTTACGCGTGCCTGTAAGTGTTTTGAAGCTATCATGTCTTCCTGTAGTGAACGTAGGATATTTGTATGTTCCTGTGTCCATTGTCTGATTGAAAAATCAGGTTTTATTAAGTCGTAGAAAGGTTTTACTCTTTCTGCGTAATCCAAAATGTATGTTCGACCAAAATTTAGGAATCCCAGAATTGATTGTAAATTCTTCAATGATTTTGGAGGTTGGAGCAGCGCACACTTTTCTAAAAAGTTAGCTGCTAGGCTTTTTCCTTCACTTGACAGCTCATACCCTAAAAATAGGACACAGAGGTGGGCAATTTTTGATTTTTTGAAATTAAATTTATAGCCCTCAGAGGCGAATCCCATAATAATGGTGCTCACCCTGGTCAAGTGCCTCGGTAAGTCATCGTCCGTCAGATAAATATCATCTACATAGGACAATGCTTCTTCATCCAAATTTTGGAGTAACTCTGTTACTCTTGCTGAAAACACCCCGGGGCTATTTCTATACCCTTGGGCTAGTCGACAAAATTGTCGCTGGGACCCTAACGCACTGAATGCGGTCAGATACCTGCTTTCAGGCGCTATATTTTGGCAGAAAAATCCATTTGAGATATCAAGTGTTGTTTTATATTTTTTCCGCACAATGTTATTCATTAATGCGGCACTGTGTGCATTTTGAACTGCAAATGTCTTTGTGCAAGTGTTTGAATGTCTGTAATCCAAAACTAAACGATATGTGTTGTCAGGTTTTGCTACGGGAAACAAAGGATTGTTCATAGGTGAAGTGCAATTTTCTATCACCCCCTGGTATTCAAGTTGATCTAGGATCTCCCTGACTTGTTTTTTAGCTTCCTGCTTTATAGGGTATTGCCTTTGAGCATTTGGGGAAACTTTTAATGGGATCACGTGGTGGGTTGAATCCTCATCCCAACCAACATGATTTTTGTACAATGCTGGAGCTAGGGCAACCTCCCACTCCTGCGCATATGCATGTTTTAAATGTATGGGAACGAGGTCAGAAAAGGCTGGAAAAATTACAGTTTCTCCCCTAGGGCACTCCATGACGAATGCTGGCGGCCAGTCTTGTTCTGCTAATAGAATGTCATAACCAGATGACAGATTTTTCCAAAAGAGACCTTTAATTTTCCTGGGCTTGTCCCCCAGCCGGAGTGTTATCTCAAGTAACTTATGTGGGACACTTACCCGAGTATCAGGTGTTTCCACCGTGATATACTCACTCAATTCCACTGTCACCAGAAATTCCTTCAGGTTCTGGCGAGCTATTGTTACTTCTGCCGCGCTGTCTAGCATCGTCAGAGCCCATTCCCCGTTCAGAAGCTGTGTCCTCAGAATTCTGGGCATGTCTGATCTTGAGACCTGCTACCTTCTTCTTTTTAAACTGAGGTTTCTGTTTTTGTTTATCTTCTTTTTTAGGTGCGTAGTCCGCAGCGCGTTGCGTGTCTCTGGACTTTGTACGCTCCTCTGACCGTCCTTCCCTCTCAGAGTTTTTTGATGAACCCTGAAAGGAACGAGAGGAATGAGTATCAGTATCCTGATACCTGTCAGGTTTTTTAATATTATCCCTATTCCTGAGGTTATACCTCCTTTCAGAGGGCTCCTGTTGAGGAGACCTACCTCTGGATTGAGATCTGCTGTCTTTAGACTTTTCTTGTTATATATTTTCCCACTTCTTTTTAGAAGAAGTAGGTGTCTGCTTTGTAGTGTCCTTTTCAGGACTGCCCACTAGTTGTGGTTTTAATGCTTTCCCAGCTAGACTGTCTCTGCCTAGTTCTGCATATGCAGTTTCAATTATTTTGGGTAGTTCGTGTTGTTGATCTATTGGACCGAACTCCCTTAGGCCTTGGCGGATTGCCACTGAAGCTGCTTCCCCCTTAATGTTAGCTAGTATTATGGCTGATACCTGGTCAAAGTTATTTAGTAACTTCATCCCTAAGTTAAGGGCAGGATCTGCTCCGTACTCATTTTGTATCTGTCTCAATACGTCTGGCACTACTGCTAAGGATGGGATACCATGTGTTCTGGTATATATGGCAGCAAAGACTGAACCCCAAGAGGTGAAGTCCTCTACTTGTGGTGTGATCCCCATGGGCAAGCAGATTGTTAGAATTCTGTGTTTTTCATAGGTGGTAGTATTCGGGAATACTGCCTCAAGCTGAGTTATTTTCTGAGCTATCCAGAATGGTATTTGTTCGCGTTTTGCGGGCATTTTGCCCATTACGGCGTGTAATGTTTGAGGAGTAATTTTATTTCCTGTACCCTGAGCTGGAGTACTATTTGCTGCAGCTGGTGCAGGTTGGATTGTTAAAGTCCTCATGACGAATTGTGTCAGGTTTCTGTAGATTTTAATTAAATCTCTGTGTTGTATGAGTAATTCTGGCTGTGGCATTGTTCCAATGTCAGGATGCGGTGTGTAAGCCGCTAGTATTGGCCATGTGGCCCCGTCTCCTCCGAGCGGGCCTAATCTTACTCTTCCTCGTACGTGGGGTAGGGCGCCATTAAACCAGTAATAATGTTCCTGGTAAGTGAGTGGAATCTCTATGTCCTCAAACGGGGCATATTCATGTGGTGCATCTCCTCTCAAATAGTAGTGAAATGTATTTGTTATGGCATTTGCTGCTGGGAATGTAACCCATGAATAGAACACCTCTGTTTTGTTTGATTCGTGTGCCTCAATCACGAAAACTACCATGCCTCCCTTGGCTGGTAAGCCATTTTCTAATAGTCTTATGGTGACTGTCCTTCTGAATTTTGGTGCAATCTGTATTGCATCCTCAGGATCTTCTTCTCCCTCTAAGAAATTCAGGTCAACTCTCTCATCCCCTGAACCAGGCATGTTTAGAGGAAGAAGTGTTCACAGGGAACTAAGATGAGGTGTAATGCACAATTTAGGAACTAAATGTCCTTCAAGCTTGATTAACCAACAGCCAATAAATAGTATTCTCGTACTACTCAGCTGTGGCGGATTTTGTGCCCACCCACTCCAGACGTCTCTGGGGTTTTGTGAGTAGGTTCTCTGAGAATAGCACGACTGAACTACTCAGATTCTACTGTTAAATAAGTACCCAACCAACGTTGGTGGCGCCATGTCGTGTAGTTTCTATAGTACCCATGCAGGACCTGCGCGTTTGGATAACATAAGCTGTGGGTTTGGTGGTAGACTGGCTCTGTGCACCCCCACCGCGTATGTTAGCCTGATTTGCATTAGCTAGCTCACAGTGCTACTAGAATCTCCTCTTATCGGGAGATTCTGGCAACCTTAGATCATGACAACCCAAAATCCTCAGAATCGTGGAAACAATGTACTACCTATCGCTCAGTCACTCGTGCTTACTTATTCGGTTTGTCTCAGAGATTTACACAGAATAAACAGTCTGGGCGTTTCAATAAGTATTTATTGAACAGTTGTTATTCTAGTGTAAAATATATGTGCTGCAGTAACCAGCAAACAATAGCAGAGATATATTATCAGCAGTACGATAAAAGCAAAGGGATAGAACAGTTCTACCATATTGCAATAGTTATGAATACATACATGAATATAAAAAGCATTATGAAAGTGTGCGTACTCCTACGATGCCTAACTAGATATACCTGAGTGTACCTAGCATATGTGGAGGTCTAAAAGCCTAAGAGCCAAGAATCCTTCTAGGATTTATTCGAACCCCCATACCTGAATAGAGAGAGTGTGGGACCCCGTCCTGGTCTCGAGTTGGACTCCCCGCAAGGGCTGTGTTAGAGCGCTGTCAGCTGGAGCGACTGCATGCAGGTGCCTCAGCGTCTCTGGTCAGTGTGTCAGCATGGAAGTCTCGGTTCCCTCTGTCTTACCGGGGTAAGATGTGGTGTATTTATACCCTGAAGACTCTAGTTGCTTCGTATGGTTTGTATTGGCCCTTGTTAGACGTGAGGAAGACGTCAGGGGTGAACTTTGTACATACATATTATGCAGGTGGTGTATTCCTAGAGAGCCATGCATAATTGATGAGTACAGTGTGGGCCTGTGTTTGGGAAAAAGCCTGCTGTATTCAAAACCACAGACTAGATGACGTTCAGCCCTCAGAGCTCGTTGTGTACTAGCGAGGACCAATGTAGGTGAAAGATCATGCCTATATAAGGAATCATGACTATAATAGGACATATACAGTTATGACCGTAATAGGGCATATGCGGCTTTGACCATAATAGGGCAAGTACAAATATGACCGTATTAGGGCAAATACGAATATGTCCATTTTAGGGCATGTATGAACGGGTCTACATTAGGGCCTCTATACGGGACATAACAGCGGATCCACTGCAGACTCAGTTGTATATCTGAAAAATCTTTACATTTCTCAGCAACTACTGAACGGATTTACACCATTTAACAAAAAGAGTGCTTTCTGGACCAAGAGCTACCTTTCTGCCAAATTTGGTGTAAATCTGTTCAGCAGTTCGGGCTGTAGCCGTGTGTAAAGTTTCCTATGAAAATTAACATGGCGAAAAAGCGTTTTGAAACCCCCCTTTTTCTTGGCCCGTGCTTGATGGATCACCCCGAAAATTTTAAGACAGCAGCTGAAGTGAGCGTCAAACTAGTTTTTAAAATTTCGCGAAGATTCGTCACACAACACCAAAGTTATTGGCAAATGAAAAAACGCTTATCCTATGGAAACTACATCCTAACTATGACTACCTACTGGTGACTGCCAGTAGATAATGTGTGTGTATATATTTAAATATTTATATATATATAACCATATCGAACCCTACCCACCCTATCCACCAAAAAAACCTTGCCAACCAAATACCCCTATCCACCCTAAACCCTAAAAATACCCTTACCACCCAAATATCCTCACCCACCCTAAATCCTAATAATACCCATGCCACTCAAATTCCCTCACCCAACCTAAATGCTAAAAATTCCCTTGCCACTCAAATACCCTTACCCACCCTAAACCTAAAAATATCCCTGCCACCCTGACACCATTACCCACCCTAAACCCTAAAAATATCCTCGCCACCCAAATACCATACAGAAAACCGACGGCTGGCAATTCTATTCTTCACGCCAGCAGTTTTCATCCTACCAAACTTAAACACAGCATCCCGTATGCAGAGAACCTGCGTATGAAGCGTAATTGCAGCAGTGAGAATTCATTGAGAGAAGGCCAGACAGATCTGTCCAACCGTTTGTCCCAGCGTGGTTATGCGAGGGAAATACTGAACACAGCTTGGCAACAAGAGAAGAGAAGTTCTGCTCTTTGGGTCAAATAAGAGAAAACGTAAAGACACGGACTCCGGTCAGATACGTCGGATCACTGGTTATTCGACGTATCATTTTTCAAAAACACAGAGATCCACCCTTAAATAGATTACAGAAAAATGTACTCACAGGTCACGTGTGTTTCCTACAGTGGTTGGAAGCACACAGTGTTTATTTAAATACCCCTCACACACCAATAGGGCCCTTGGTGTCATGCTTCATCATGGGGGTCTTCCCGCCCCACAACGGAGCCGCGGGGAGGCGATACCTAAGCGAGGCAGTGTCCTGGAGTTAATTATGACTGTAGGCACCCTTCCCACCCGTTCTAAGGCTCATGGAGCATTGTCTCCAAAAAAACAAATTACCATATAGAATACCTAGTGGGTATTGTATCTTGTGCATGATTTATTACCTCTTCACTTAGTAACACTACTTGTATATATATCACTTTACATATTCACCTATTCAACCGACATTGTCTCGATAGCATAGTGAGAACAGAAGGGATCTGTTTTTGTCCTGAAGAAGAAGCCTGTGAGCTTCGAAACATGTTGACATACACAGGAGGGATCGCTCATTAAAGCAGGATACCTCCGACCCACTTTTTAACAGTACCAGCTCTAAGGAATATTAAAGTTTCTAGTCCATAGGAGCCAGGTACTTTTTAATACACTTTTATCACTCACCCCTGACCCTTCCACTCACATTTTCCTACACCACACATAGTCCGGAAAATCAGTGCTCCCACGCAGGTCGTAGCACGCCCCGTCCCGCAGCGGGCGGGAAGACCCCCATGATGAAACATGACACCAAGGGCCCTATTGGTGTGTGAGGGGTATTTAAATAAACACGGTGTGCTTCCAACCACTGTAGGAAACACATGTGACCTGTGAGTACATTTTTCTGTAATCTATTTAAGGGTGGATCTCTGTGTTTTTGAAACATTTCTAGAGGAGGACATATCCATCTCCAGTGCACTTTTGGACACTACCTCTTCACTCCCTCTTTGTTTTTGTAGTTATTCGACGTATCATGCCAGACTCCGGAACAACCTGTACAGACATTGGCGGTTGATTAAGAGCGATCCCGTCATAGGGCAAGATATACCCCGTGTACCTCTTATCTCATTCAGAAGGGCCAAATCTATGAGAAATGAATTGGTGCTAAGTACACCCAAACCAAAGTTGCTGGTATCTTGGGTGCCGAAGGGCGGTCAGTGAGCCAGGTAAGCTTTCGGTCGGAGTTTACATGCGTGCAATACAGACAGGTGGCTGCTGGGAGAGGTAGTATGCTAACAAATAGCATAGCTGGAGTTCACAGTGACATTGCTGACTAACAGGATGGCTCAAGATTGGCGTGAGTGGGGTCAAGCAGCAGATGAACTTTTCAATGATGATAAAGTAACGGTTTCTAGTGGCAATAAAGGGAATGCAAGATCACAGTCACCTTCATCAAATCTGAAAGAGCAAATGCGCACACTGGAGAAGTTGCGCAAAAATGAAATTTCCAAGTGGTGGGAGTGCAGGTCACTCCAGAGATATTTAGATATGGGCAGAATCCCTCGGGGTTTACGAACACTGGTGGCACCTACGTATGAAAACCCAGACCCGAATATGCTCAAGGAATGGGTAGATAACAGTGCTGAATCCTCACAACGGATGCTGAACATTTTGATTAACTACGCTACCAGTGACAGAGAAACGATCATGATGAAAATTGAGACACTACAAGCAGAGATAAATAAACATACTAACAAAGACGAAGTTTCGCGCTTAGAGAGTGAAATGAAAACCCGTCTGCAAAAATATGAGCAGTCCATTAGGGACAGAAAAGCAACTAAATTCCTACGAGATAAATTGGACTACCAAATGGGCAGAATCTATACATTTTCAAAAAGATTTGATAACATGAGACGCCAGCAGCTTTCAGAGAAGGCATTCCCTGCTCCACAACCTCACAACAAGGAAACGAGCTCTGAGCTGAGCTCACAAGTTGAAACGGATCCGGATGAAGGCGCATCCGGGTTGGGAGTAAGGAAAAAAACTCCTTCAGTAGTTGACGAGTTGCGTTTTTTACGCTTAGACCGGACACTCAACCTCAGACCCCGGCCCCAAAGAAAAGACAAAGAGGTCAGAGGGAGGGGAAGAAGTGCAGAAAGAACAGACGGTGGAGAGGAAGGTCTAAGAAACAGGCCGAAACAGACACGCAACAAGCAATAATGGAGCATGGCAATTCGAACACAGTTGTGAATCTCTCCAACTTAAAATTGAGTGATGAAGAAGAGACAATTTTATCGCTGGGATTATCATTCTGCTCACCAACTAACTTTGATTATGTACAGACAAGGATTGATTTTTTCAAGTTCGTGAGAAAATTAAAGCTCCTTAAGTTCTTCAAAGGCAAATCAAACATGCCTCACACGGTGAATCGAGATGAAGAAACTGCAGGCAATCTAGCCGTAGATGATATGCAGTTGTTACATGCATTAGATGAACTGCATAATGAAACACAACAAGTATCTGTGGGCAGATCATTGGAAGACTTGGCAGCTGCCATGGGACTAAACATATATGGGAGCACACGGACACCTTTCAAGCCCAAATCAGTATTCCTACCGATTATGCAGAGGGACTCATTGGATATATTCTCAGAAACAGTCATTTCAGACCTTAAGAAACTGGCAGTGGATTCGAGCAAGCAGTTCCTTCATGCCAACTCGAGCATTGGTCAGCAGTATGCTCTGACCATGAAGAAAGTAAAGGACAGAAAGGATATTGTTGTGCGATGGTCAGACAAGGGAGGGAATATCGTACTGTGGCCTTTAGAAATGTACAACAAAGCTAACAGACAACTTCTGGATACTGACTGGTATTGTAAAGTGAGTCCGTCTACCATAAATGAAATCAAAGGCAAGTTCCACGCAGAACTATACAAATGGAGAGGAATAGGTCTTTTATCACAAGATGAACTGAGATACCTAAAAGTTGAACAGCCTGTAACTCCTATACTATATCTGATCCCCAAGGTGCATAAGAATGCCACTGTACCTCCAGGACGACCAATTATTTCTGCTATTGGGGGGCTATTTGAGAACACTTCGAGGTTTATTGACTCTTTTCTTCAAGAGCATGTCAGTGCACTACCTTCGTTCATTATGGACACAGAAGACTTCTTGCGTAGAATTTAAGATGTGATGTGGGATGACTCATAAGTTCTCATGACCATGGATGTCATGGCCCTGTGTACAAGCATAAGGCACACTGACGGGGTAAAGGCACTGTCACATTACCTAGGAACGAGACACATTCACTTACATCAGCACACACACATGCTGATTAACATGGTAGAGTGGTGTCTCAATAACAATGTTTTTATGTTCCAACAGCAGACATATAAACAACTGCAGGGCACTGCCATGGGTACATGCTTCGCCCCCAGCTATGCGAATCTGCATATTGGCTGGTGGGAGGAGCATGTACTGCAGGCCTGCCAAGTATCACGCATCAGGCGTGATGCTAACGCATTTCAGTGTGGTGTTCCCGCATCACCGCACTGAAATGCATTGTCACGCATTTGCCACTGACCGTCACTGCACTCTGCTGACAGCATGGCTGAAACTGGCTGCCCACCGCCAGGTGCTAGCGCGCGCCGGCGCCTCTCACACACACTGTGGACTGTGCGCCCCGGGCCGCAGCAGACACTTCACTTGCCAGCAGCAGCTCAACAGTTAAAGATCACTCTGCTCTCAGACTCCTCGGTGCTACAATGTCACAATATCTGCCTGCCTGCTGCCTAAATTCCCGCGGCCGCCTGCTGCGCCGGAGCCTGCGCGGCTGTGAGTCACTCTGACTGCCCAATTAAAATACCGAGACCCGGGGGCGGGGCCTGCCCTCAGCAGTGGTTGCATATTACAGGCTGGCGCCGTGGGGGGGATGTGATCTCACGACCTCCTGGAACAGGAATTGAGGTCGGTCAGAAGCTGCGTTGCCGGGGACTCGACTGGACTCACTGGAGTTGTGCAGCCTGTCAGTCATGGTCCCGTCCGCGCGGCCAGCGTCCCTCAGTCAGCTGATATTCTGAGACTGACTGAGTGCGCTGCTGCCTGCGCAGGAGGGACATTATATTAACTCGGCCGCGGCGTTGCAGTCCCGGCGGGACGGCACAGCATTGACGACCCTCACCTGACAGAGTGACTCTCTCACACTCAGGGTCAGTCAGTCAGGCAGCATGGCCGCACGCCATGATCATCATGAGAGGCATGGGCGCTTCGGGGAGACTGCACGCGGCAGTGCTGCACAGCTGTGTGCCCGCAACCCAGTGCCTCCTGCAGCCAGACTGAAGTTCACAACAAGTAAGTACTTTCTGGTCAGTGGCAGCCTGCTACTGACTTTACAGTAGTCCTGTTGTTACAATACCTTTATGTCACAGTACAGCAGCACACACGCAGTCTGCAGATCTGATCATTATTTCAGTAAAAGCTGCATGGCTGCTCTGTCTCGTCATCCTTCTGAGGTTTCAGATCATCTGCAAGATCTGATCCTTTCATTAATGCAGGCAGGGCTGATCATGTTACACAGAGGGATATGATGATGATCTTCACAGTGACTTACGGGTGTGCGTGTAACCTGTTCCACCAAGGAGATCTGCATCATAAATCATCAGTAAGTGTATGAAAGCTGGAGTTGGTATTATTAAAGTGAACACATTTCTGACTGACAAATATTGCTGGTGTTATACCCCAGCCGTCATGAGGCCAGTGCACAAATGACTCTCGTGTTATAGTGGGTGGCGCGCCAGACCCCGGGTCGATCGGCCGCTGAGCTATTATTGATCTTTATGCTATAGCTCTCAGTGTCTTTTCCAAATAATGTTCAGCCGGCCAGGCTGTGACCTAGACTATCGTGTGCCTGAGACAGCTTCTCCTGAGGCTTTCCCCCCCTAACAGTGCGATCAGGTACAAAGGCCACTAGGTTAGTGGCCTTCAATTTCTGGTGCTTTGCAGCAGTTTAAAGAGTTTCTCGTTGGTCAGATGTGTGTAATTTCTCATATTTGTTTCCCTCGCCTTCCTTCACTGCTTGATTTTGCTCATGAGAAAGTGTCACTGATAGTCGTTGAAATGTCACTCATAATTACACTAAAATGATTATCTCATTCAGAAGGGCCAAATCTATGAGAAATTAATTGGTGCTAAGAACACCCAAACCAAGCAGTGGGTCAGAGTGGCTTACATACAACAAAGGTTTTCAGAAATGCTTCAGGTGTAAAGCCTGTAAACACTGTAAAAATGTGAAAAACATTCAGCTGCCTATGAGAAACTCACCTGTTACCATCAAGGGTAAGTACACCTGCAAGACAGATTATGCAGTGTACATACTGGAATGCACATGCCCCAAGCAATATGTAGACAGCACCATACATATGGTCCATATCAGAATTTTGTAACATTTCAGGGCAATTGCCAACTATGACAAGAGCTACCCCGTAGCCAGACATATCCATGAGCACCACCATGGTTCAGCGAATGATCTGGTGTACTATGTGGTTGATGCCATTCCCAAAAACCCCAGAGGAGGCAATAGAGAGCAACAATTGAGAAAGCTAGAATCTAGATATATCATCATGCTCAACAGCAAAATCCCACATGGGCTGAATTCTGACGAAGAGTTAATTTCACAGTTGTAACCCTGCTTTGCCATACCCACTCCCTAGCAGCCTTTCCAGTGCATGAGTTTTGATTTTCTTTTATAATTATCTGTATGCCATGGGCTAAGCATTGGGTCTGTTTCTTTAACATGTCTTGGTTGTGTAAAGGTGCAACACCTGTTTCATATGTACTTGGCACATGGTCTTCATGATGTGGAGCCCAGTATGTCATCTTATGTATTGTTCCAGGTTTAAGAGTCTATACCCACTTTGGCCTGATGTGTAGGCACATATGTGTTATTTTCATTCACCAGGTTTTTAATGGTACTAACCAGTCTGTATGTGACCTTTCACAACAGCATTTGTTGTACACATTGTGAAATGTTTTGGTACATTTGATCACTATGGGCATTGTATATCTCTGAAGCCTTGTGACATTTTATAATTTACATGTGATTAGTACATTATCTGAAACTTTTCAGGAAATGCGCAGCCCGGATTGCATTCATCATTTCCAATGCTGAGTTTATGTTCAATTTATTTTATTTTTAAAATTACATTCTTATTTTAATGTATATAATGTTTCACAAGCATTATGATGTTAACATGCCTGCCTCAACTGAGTGTGCATATTTCTTCTATGTCCATGATATCAACATGGTCCCCATGGCAACATTTTAAATGTACTCACTTTAGCGGCGCTGACCTGTGTGATCAAGGTGGTCCGTCCACCGAAACGCGTCTCAGAGCCTTCTTTCCTAGTAAATTACTGTGATTCTTGACTTCAGCGTGTCGGTGCCTGTTTCTTTGTGGGAGTACAGAATTGCTGTGTGTGTATATATATATATGTAAATGTGTATATATATATATATAACCATATCGAACCCTATCCGCCAAAAAAAACCTTGCCAACCAAATACCCCTATCCACTCTAAACCCTAAAAATACCCTTACCACCCAAATATCCTCACCAACCCTAAATCCTAATAATATCCATGCCACCCAAATTCCCTCACCCACCCTAAACGCTAAAAATTCCCTTGCCACTCAAATACCCTTATCCACCCTAAACCCTAAAAATATCCTCCCCACCCTGACACCATTACCCACCCTAAACCCTAAAAATATCCTCGCCACCCAAATACCCATAACCACCTTGTACCTTAAAAATACCATTGCCACCCAAATACCGCTACCCACTCCAAACCCTAAAAATACCCTTGCCACCCAAATACCCTCACCTACTCTAAACCCTAAAAATACCCTGGTCACCCAATACTTTCACCCGCACCTAAATCCTAAAAACTCCTTTGCCCTAATATATGTACACTAACATAAAAATATATATTACCTTTTTTTTTTTTTAACACAATTTTATTAACATTTTCAAATGTGCATCATGGTACAGTATAGCATTACATTTTCAGGTATATAATCGTAGTCAATTTACTCATACATTACAGTGAGTGACCGTGTGATACTGTAATAAGGCATTCAAGCATTCGGCCCATGAGTGGACCGCTCATGGTTTCAATTTAAACTACCATAATGCGTTCAGAGCAGGAATTCTCAGATCACTGCATATCTTACGTTTCCTACCCAACCCCACCCTCAGTATCCCACCCGCAACTATCCCACCCTATGAACTGATAACCATAAACTCGGCTGCTGTACTCCAATCTGTCCACCAGGACCGGGTCTGAAGGGTCAACTAAGGTAGTGCTGGTCTAGTGTGTCCCTGTGTGGGGGGGGGGAAGAGGGATGAAGGGAGCCGACCGGCCCCCAGGAAGGCGGCCGAGCGGTCGGGGGGGGGGTCACTGTCCGATCTGGAATCAGGCAGTCCTGGCCCACTCATCCAAGGGATCCAGGGCTTCACCCACATCGTCCCCTGCGTCTGCCTTAAATTGCTCCAACACTTGAGCCCATTCTAGCGCTATCGGTCTTTTCCGCAATCCCCTGTATTCCTCACGAGCTAGCGCCTCTCCCTCAGCCACCGCCCATCTAATGACCTCTTCTTTCCATTTGCCCTCTCGTGGCGCCCTGCGCGACTTCCACCGCTGTGTTATTAGCCGTTTAGCGAGCATCGGCGCCAACCCCATAAAACAACGTAGTAGTTTTGCCTTCTTCGGGAGTGGAAGGAGACCTAATAGACACACTTCCATGGTATCCCAACGGGCGCGCTCCGTAAGTGCAGACAGCCCACGGGTAACTTCAGACCAAAACCTCCCCAGGGCTGGGCATGACCATAACATATGAGTAAAATCGGCCGGTTCGTGGGGACATCTGGGGCAGTGTGCAGCAGTTAAGGGGTACATCTTGTGGATAGCCTGCGGCGTAAGATAAGCCCTATGTAGTATTAATAATTGTATGGATTTCAGCCGATAGTTACGGGACACCCGTCGGGGGTGTTCTAGGGCAGCATCCCATTCCCTATCCTCCAATTCCCTCGTCAGTGCCAGCTCCCACTTTTGACTGAGAGGCAGTATCGGTACATGTAGGTGTTCTCGCAGTCCGCAGTACAGCCAGCGCACTAGGTGCCACCCATGGCCCATGATGTGAAGTGATCGCAACAAGTGAAATGTAGGGGGTTCCGACTGTGCCACTAACCAATACTTACGGACATATTGTACAACCGATGCATGCGTGAGAAACAGAGTTTCCGGCACTGCTCTAGTGCGGGCAAATTCGTCATGAGTCATCAGTGTATATATTTATATTACCTACTGGTGGTCCCCAGTAGGTAGTTACAGTTGGGACCTAGTTTCCATAGGAAGAGCATTTTTTTTGTTTTTGCCAATAACTTTGTCGCGGCTTGACAAATCTTCACGAAATTTTCAAAACTTTTACTTTAGTCGGTTCAGCTGGTGTGTTGAACGTTTTGGGGTGATCTGTCAAGTGGGTACCGACAAAAACGTGTTTTCCCTATGCATTTTTCCATAGGGTTTTGAACACGACTACAGCCCGATCCGCTGAACGGAATTACTCAGAAATTTTTCAGAAAGCTATATGTTTGTATTGAACGCATGCTTTTTGTGATTTGGTGTAAATCCATTCAGTAGTTTTAGAGATATTTAAGGTGTAAAAAATATAGATATCTGGGGACGTGTATCCTTGCAGTGGACTCACGGATCCACAGTCCCCGTGGACTGCAGAGGGGTAAAATTTGCTATTCCCACTCCAGTCTGTGCAACAGTAGGGAAAGCGTTATACTGCGGAGGCTTAAAATGCACTATTCCCCCTCCAGTCTTTGCAACAGTAGGTAAAGCTATATATTGTGGGGGGGGGGGGGTAAAGTTTACTCTTCCCACTCCAGACTGTGCAACAGTAGGGAAAGCGTTGGACTGCGGAGGGGTAAAATTTAATTTTCTTCTCCAATCATTTTCTTGCAGATCATCAGGCTCTCCTCTGCTTACACGCTGGACATTAGAGAGTTGGCAGTGTGGTAAGTGGAGAAGGCCATCTTTACCTTCACTCATCTCTTTGCCAGGATAATGTAAGAGCCACACTATAGTCAGTGTATATCACATTGATAGCCACAAAGACATCACACAAGTTTGATGAGCAAAAATACCTGTGTACATAATGCTCAACTTTGAACAAAAGCCCTACAAAAAGACACCCATCATTATAAAATAATAAATGATAATAACCCACATTTTATATAGTTCTTCACACACGTTTTATTGTTTCTAAGCAGTGTAAACAACAGGTGTTATTGTTCTGATGGTACTGATCTGATGGTAGTCAATCTATTGCCCCAAGAAAGATGGAAGTCTGAGCCTGCTTTTGCCAGGACACACACTAACAACCTGCCAGGAGGACTGCACTTGCTGCACCTGCTGAGCCAAGACAGAACTTCAGAAAGAGAAGGGTTGCTCCTACAGTCGACTGTCAGTACAAAAGATAGACGGTCCCAGTGGGACAATTTAAAAGAACACAAATATTTAAGCAACAGCATCCATTAAATCACTTGTACTGTAAAATTCTGCTCAATATTATTTATTCATATTGAACATCAATCTGAATGCTCAAAATCCAGCAATACATCTGGAACACATGTATACAAAAGTGCCCCAAATGTGTAGAAGGGAGAAAGGAAGGACTTGTGTGCAAATTGAGAGTTAAATGAGGGCGGAAAGGGGGTGACAATATATACATCAACAATATTATTCACAAAAGAAATGGTTTGTCCTACAGAAAGCATATGAAGTCAAAACCTAATATAATTCAGACAAGTTTAGCCGGAGAGTTCCCACAGGAATTATCAGTGAAATATGTGCATATGTCAATAACTGTGGTCAAAATTGGATAACATTTACAAGCCACTTTAAAGACCACAAATGTTTTGGCAAATGTTTTGGCAAATGGTGCATCGCAAACGTATTACAGTAACATTAGTCAATACTGGTTAGAAGTTACATACATCTGTAAAGGATTTTTAGGCTCCCTAACAAAAGAGATGCTCCTACCCAGGGCCGTAAGTACGGGAGAGGAGGGGGCGTGCTAGCAGGGCTCGGCCAGTACATATTTTTATCTGCCCCTCTAGAATTGGAGGCTTCAGGTATGATGTTTTCCCTTCTGCCTTGTTCTGCTGCAGCACACTCTTCAATGCGTTCTGTAGAGACTTAATTGTTGAAGATGCAATTCTATTGAAAAGTAATTTTCATGCATGCTTTTTAAATCAGGATGCATGTTCTTTAAAGGAATTTCATGCATGCATGCAGTAAGGTTTGATGCAGTCAGGGTTTCCCTGTGTTGTTCCTTTGCAGCATACTGTTCAGTGTGCTCTGTAGATACGTAGGGCCTGATTTAGATCTTGGGGTAGGGGAATACTCCATCACAAATGTGACAGATATCCTGTCTGCCATATTACAATCCATTATATCCTATGGAGATCGCAATACGGCGGACGGGATATCTGTCATGTGTGTGACAGAGTATTCCATCCGCCGAGATCTAAATAATTCAAGAAAACTATGTCTAAATAAGGCCCTTAATTGTTACCAGGTTCATGTGCAGGGCAAGAGCTCAGGCAGAGGTGGTGGCACGCACACAGAGGCCAGGGTCCTACTTTCTGTTGCCTCACTTGGAAACAGAAATGACAGAGAGGTGCAATAATGGGCACTGCTTCATTTAAAAAAAATATTTTTATTGTGTTTTGCAACATAAACAACAGTAATGCATAACGACAGATAGAGCCAAGCGTTTAATCAGATGTGCATTTGACAAGTAGCTATGTATATATTCATGAGTGTTTTTAAGATCTCCCCACCTGGAGTGCTGAATGCAGTTGATCTACTGTGGCAAGCGTCGTTGTGGTGTAACTAGGGAGGAACAAAGAGGTCTTGGTGATGGGTGGTGGGTGGGTTGCCCTCAGTGACAGGATGTATATGGTGGTGTGGGTGACTGGACGTAGGGCCTGCGTGTGGGTCTCCCGGCAGGCTAGAGGTGTATAGATGTGATCAAAGGCATAGTGTGGGTGCTCGCTGATGTGTGCAACCCTGTTCGGGTGATGTGTGCTGTGTGTGTGGGAGGGACCTGGTCCTTCATGGGGGTAGGTCGTCGTTTCCTGCCACCTGCAGGAAGTGTGCCAGAAGGGTGGCCCACTGAGGGGATATGGGTAGTCTGCGCAGACGATGAACCTCCTCGTATCAGAGAGCGTCCTCCTCTGGTGCGTCCCACTTATGCACCACCCCACTCCATGCCTCCACCGGGGGAGCCATAGGAGAGCGCCAATTAAGTGTAAGCGTGCTCTTGGCTAGCAGTAGGGTCAGGTCTGTGAAGCGGGTCCGTACTTTCAGTCGCTTCTTGCGCTTAAATATGCCCAGGGAGCATGCTTCCCATGTATGGACTCTGTGACCTCACGTAGAATGGTGGGAATTGAGTGCCAGTACTCCTGGGGAGCAGGACAGGAGCACAACATGTGCATGAGGTCCACATCAGGAGCTCAACAGTGCGGACACTCGAACCGTGTCTCTGGGAAATAGCAGTGGAGTTGAGCTGGAGTCAGGCAGGCCCTTTGTAGGATGAAGAACTGTATATTTTTGAAGCATGAGTTACGAGAGATCTTTTTCAGGAACTCTAGCGCCCACTCCCATTCCTTACCCTGCAGTACCCTCCCAAATTCATCTTCCCATTTTTTATGCAATGCTGTGAGGGGAGCGGCCATCAGCTTTGTAGAGCCAGGTAATCAGGTGCTGACCCGCGCCCATAGCTAGGATGGTCCAGAGTACTGGGTGCGCCACAGGTTTCCCCTCTGAGAGGTCCCAGAGGATGTGGGATGTATGACTGAGCTGCCCAGGAGGAAAAACCATTCTCCTCGGCTAGTTTGCCGAAAGGGAGAAGATGGCCCTTGGCTAATAGGTTGCCTGTCGTGAGCACCAAGTGGTCAGTCCAGACCACCTGTTCACCCACGGTATAGAAACTTGGGTTGCAAGGTAGGCCTACTAGGGGCAGATTCGGAGCATATAGTGGGATCTTCCGGGAAAGTCGATGTATCCTAGCCATGCATGTCTTTGCTACCATTACTTGAAGCGACCAGGGAACTGCGTGTTGGGCCTTCGGTAGGAGTAGGCGTCGGATTGCAGGGATCGGGAGAGGCCCAGATTCGATGTTGGTTTCATCCAAGTAGCGCCCAGCTGTCCAATGGGACAACCAATGTAGCCGTGCAGCAAGTAATTATGCCTCAAAGCATGGGACACCCAAGCCCCCCTCGGATAGTGGCAACTGCAGCTTAGCGAGAGCAGTACGTCTGCATCTGGAACCCCATATGAATGTGCATACGATCAAGTCTAGTTCCATGAAGAAGGAGTGTGGTGGTATAACCGGTAGATTTGTGAAATAGTATAACAAGCGAGGCTGGATGACCATTTTTGCCAAAATGATCTTGCCTATGGGGACCATGGGGGAGAGCCAGCCAGAAATGCACCTGCATTTGGATTCCCGCCAGGGCTTTGCGGTGGTTCCCCTCATACAGGTCCTGGTCTGTATAGCGGTAAACCCCCATGTAGCACATCGCCTGTGCGTGCCAATGGAGGCGGGTGTCCCCGAGATAAATGTCATGTGGTTATTGATCAGGAAAGAGTGAGTATTCGGTTCCTCTTCGGATGAGTTGTGTTCCTCAGGGTATGCTTCTGCTCTCCACTGCCACCAGATGCCATTTTATTTTTTAAATGATTACCAAAAAAGTACGAATTGATATCCTAATATTGTTAATAGCAGGTGCTGCAAAAAATACTTCCAATCTGAGCACTGCAAGTGTGAGGAAAAGAAAATTGGGTGAGGACTTCCTTCCTAAATTGATAAAAAGTGTCTTGCCCAATGAAATCCCTTTATTACATAGTCCTGTGATATTCGCGAACGCCGATGTTTCCGCGAATGCCGACGTAGTTGCAAAAATGGAAAATGGAATAAAACAAGTGTTGAACCATAAAATTACTTATGAAAATCTCACTTTACATGTTATATTAGTGAACTACTGACCTCAAACATTAATTACAATATGTGTCTATATGTTATCAACATTTTCTAAAAATCATGCCGTTTTTGGAATATACGCAGTGCAACTTTTCGTGACAAATTCGTGAATATAAAAAATTAAAAAGAAAAGCCTCTGGGCACTGTTTCTTGATGCCGAAGAAAACTATGCCGCATTCTTCATGCCCAAGAAAATCAGGACATCTCCACCAAACAAACAAGCTCTTGCTTCATATAGGTAGGAGAAAGTAAAGTACCCTTGTTTGGTGGAGATTCACCTCTTTGTAGTCTTGTTGTCTTCTCTATAGCAGGATTCTTGTTATCACAGATTCTGAATGCAGACACACGAGTAACAATAACATTGCAGAAGCGCAAAAAAGTTTGCAGGAGACATTTCCTTGTGATTCATAATGTAGCAAGAGTGTGGAATATACACCTGGCATTTACCAAACGAGATAGTACTTGCTAATTAAACAGCTGGGTAGACATTTTGTGCAAAACTCTGGCCTCTTTTTGGATAAAAGGGCAGGTGATGTTTCTTTCTGGCTCTGAAGCTCATTTCACAGAAATTAAACCTCAACAGGAATATAAACATAGCAGGTGCTCCAGTTGAAGCTCCACTTCTGTAAAGTACAAATGAACTGACTTCCTGGGCTTGATGAAGGCAAAGCAATTGTGTTTTCTTGGCAATTCCACATTGAAAGACGATCTGAAATGCTTTGTGGAGGTGAATGCATCGTTGATCTATTGGAGTGCAATCTGTAGTGACTGTGACAAATGGGTTCTTTCTTGTCTTTATCTCGTGAAAGCAGAGTCCATAATTCTCCCTTTAAATGATGACGAGTTTACACATTTTTAAAATCACCAGAAGCTCCGCCCGTTCGGCCCTGCCCCGTTCACCTTAGTAGTATGCATTGGTCTTCCCGCCTTTTGTCAGGATGATGGAAAGCTTACCAAAAGGCCCCCAACGCATTTCCCAATGATTTTGGTGACACGTTCTTGATGCAGAGGAATATCAGCATATCGCCACCAAACAAAGAAGCACTTGCTACATATAGTTAAGAGGAAGTACCCTTGTTTGGTGGAGATTTACCTCTTTGTAATCTTGTTGTCTTCTCTATTGAAGGATTCATGTTATCACAGATTTCTGGATGAAGACGCATGAGAAACAATCATATTGGCAAAACCCACACAAGGCCACTGGACATATTTCCTCATTGTCCATTATGCAGCTGTAGTGTAGAATATGCTGTAGATATTTTCCCAACGAGGTAGCACTTATTAATTAACCAGTAAAAAGCACTCCAGTTGAGTAGATATTTTGTGCAAAATTGTGGACTCTTGTTGGATAAAGGGCCAGGTGAGGTTCCATTTTGGTGCAGTCACTCACACAGCTACTGAAACACCCGTACAGATACTCAGACACCCACTCACACACCCATTCTGCCACTCTCACATCTACTCACAGACCCAAACAGTCACACACACTCATTCACCAGCCCATACAGCCACTCACACACCCCCAAGACCACTCACACACCCAATCACCTACCAATACAGCCACTCACACACCCACTCACAATCCCACTCACAGACCCATATAGCCACTCACACTCCTGCTCACCGACCTGTACAGCAACTCTCACACCCACTCTCAAAGGTTACAGGTTAGAGTTAGGAAATAAGTTTTTTTAAAACCTTAGAAATTCAGTACAAAAATCAAAGGTTACAGGGTTTGTTATAGTTGGGAAATAACATTCCAAAACCATAAAAATTCACTGAAAATACCCAAGGTTACAGGTACGTTATAGTTAGGCTCAGATTTCACTAATACAAGACCAGTGAAATTCAGCAGTTATAGTTACCTGAGCTAACTATAACTTACGCCCCCACAGTGCACTGCTTATGACCTCACATATTACATCACTCATGACATGGTTTGTGACATCACTGATGACATCTGAAATGACATCACAGATGACATCATCCAGTGAGTGTGTTTCGTAAATGTTTCTGAGACTTAGAGATATATACTCAGCTACAGCATACGTTAAATTACTATACTTTCTGTACTAGTAATTAGTCATACTATTTCTAACATAAATCACCTGAGTGGCTGTGTGACTGCCTTTATCAGTGTATGAGTGGGTATTTGGGAGACTGTATAGGTGTGTGAGTGGCTGTATGGATGTGTTAGTGGGTATGTGAGTAGCTGTATGGGTGAGTGAGTGGCTGTGTGAGTGGCTGCATTGGTATGTGAAAAAGTGTGTGAGTGGCCATATGGGTGACTTAGTGGCTGTGTGAATGGCTGTATAGGTGAGAGTGAGGGTGTGTGTGTGGCTGTATGGGTAAGTGAGTAGCTATTTGAGTGCATGTAGAGGTAAGTGAGTGGGTGAGAGTAGCTGTATTGGAGAGTGAGTGTCTTTGTGAGTGACTGTAAGGGTGAGTGAGTGGGTGTGTGAGTTGTATTGATTTGTTAATGGGTATGTAAGTGGTTCTGTGGGTGTGTGAGTGGTGTTATGGGTAAGTGAGTTGCTGTGTCAGTCGCTGTATGGGTGAGTGGGTGTGTGAGTGGCTGTATGGGTAAATAAGTGGGTGTGTGAGTAACTATATTAGTGGGTGGTGGCAGTGTGAATGGCTGTATGGGTGAATGAGTGGCTGTGTGAGTTTCTGTATGGATGATTGAGTGGGTGAGTGAGTGAGTAGGTGTGCGAGTGGTTGTATGGGTCTGTCAATGCATATGTGAGTGGTTGTGTGGATTTGTGAGTTGGTTTATGTGAAGATGTTTGGGTGTGTGAGTGGGTCTGTGGATGATGTCATCAGTGATGTCATCTGAGATTTCATCAGTGATGTCACTGACCAGGTCATGAGTGAAGTAATATGTGAGGTCATAAGCAGTGCATTGCGGGAGCGTAAGTTATTGTTAGCTAAGGTAACTATAACTACTGAGTTTCACTGGTTGTGTATGAGTGAAATCTGAGCCTAACTATAACGTACCTGTAACCTTTATTTTTCTCAGTGCATTTCTAAGGTTTTTTTAATTCTATTTCCTAACTATAACATCCCTGTAACCTTTGGATTTTTCAGTGAATCAAAAAAAGAAAACATATATATATATATATATATATATATATTATCTACTGGCGGTCGCCAGTAGATAGTTATAGTTAGAACCTATTTTCCATAGGAAATCCGCGCCATTCTATTTGAAATAACTCTCTTGCCGGTTGACGTATCTTCGCAAAATTTTCAAACTTTGTGGGGCGCTCCGGTCCGCTCCTACCCTGAAAGTCTCGGGGTGATTCGTCAAGCGGGGGCCGAGAAAAAGGGGGTCCCAAAACGCGTTTTCCCCATTCATTTTTCCATAGGAAACTTTAGACACGGCTACAGCCTGAACTGCTGAACGGAATTACACCAAATTTGGCAAAGAGGTAGTTCTTGGTTCAGAAAGAACCCTTTTGTTAAATGGTGTAAATCCGTTCAGTAGTTGCTGAGAAAATCAAAAGTAAAAGTACATATATATCTATGGCCGCGTCGGATTCGCGCACCCTCCCGATCACGAGCTGCATGCTAATTGGCTGTCAACACTCCAAATCAGGAAGTGTTGGCAGCCATTTTGTCCCTCGGTAGAACCGAGGGACAGAAACAAGTGCGCAAAACGCACAAAGGGGGCAGGGTAGAAACACCCTGACCCCCTAGGTCTGCTCAGGGGTCCCACAAGGACCCCTGGGCAAAATTTTTTTTTTTTTTTTAAATCGGCAGGATGCGCTCAGGGAGCGCAGATCCTGCCGAGAAAATCGAAGCGCGGTCTCCCGCGCTTCGATGCTAATTGGCCCCGGGTGGCCCAAGTCCCGGGGGCATGGTGGGGGGGTTTTAATTTATGTAGGGGGCCTCTAAGGCCCCAAGCCCCGGGGACCGCCACCCCCGGGGCTTTATTTAAGAATGATGGCGGGAGGGCTCTGAGCCCTCCCGCAGCCCCGGGGACCGCCACCTCCCGGGGCTTCTTTTTTTTTTTTTTAAACCTGTGTGGGGGCTCCAGCCCCCACATGCCCCGGGGACCGCCACCTCCCCGGGGCACTAAACATTTAAATATGGGGGTCCGTTACGGACCCCCAAGCCCCGGGGACCACCACCTCCCCGGGGCTGTGCACTGAATGGGAGGGGGCCGCGCGGACCCCTCCTGGAGCCCTTGATGGCCCTGGGGACCACCACCCCCAGGGCCGGCTCCTGCAGTGTCCCGGGTGCCTACCCCCGGGACACTGCTAGTTTGCTATGACAGGACGGGAGCCTTGCGGCTCCCGTCCTGTCATAGTAATCTTGGTTTGCATTTTGAAAGAGAGAGCAGGAAACCTGCTCTCTCTTTCAAAATGCAAACCACTGCTTTCCACATGGGGAGCAGCATGTTAGCTGCTCCCCATGTGGAAAAGCAATGCCGGCTTCCGCAGGAGGCGGGGAGCCGGCTGGGACTGTGGGGGGATTGGGGACCCCCCACAGTCTCCAACGTGAGGCCAGGCCCCGGGGATGGGGTCCCCGGGGCCATAGTGGCCCGGGAGGGGGCCACGCAGCCCCCTCCCCAAAGTTCAAATTTTAATTTTTATTTTAAATAAGGGAAAGGCCGGCCCCGGGGATGGGGTCCCCGGGGCCTTAAATGGCCTGAGGAGGGGGCCACGCAGCCCCCTCCAAAGAAAAAAATTAAAAATCGAGGCCATGCCCCGGGGGATGGGGTCCCCGGGGCCAATACAGGCCCAGGGAAGGGGGGCCACGCGGCCCCTTCCCGTTTTTTTTTTTTAATTTAAAAAATGCTCAGGTCCCGGGGGATGGGGTCCCCAGGGCCAAAAGTGGGCAAGGGAAGGGGGCCACGCAGCCCCCTCCCATAAAAAAAAACAAAAAAAACGACCGGCATCGTGCCGGGAGGCCCCGCCCTCCCTGCAGTACTCTGCAAACGCGCCCTGGCGCGTTTGCAGAGGGGGAACGAATTCCCCTTGAATACTGGGGGTCCCTGGGGCCAACTAGCCCACCAGGAACCTCCAGTATGCGCCAGGGGCTGCCTTGCAGAGACGTGTACATAGGCCACGCCCCTTTTACACCTCTCTGCAACGCAGCTCTGTGGCGCTTTTGGAGGTATATGGTGGGCTAGTTGGACTCCAGGGACCCTCAGGATTCAAGGGGACTTAATCCCTCAACTTAAAACGCGCCACAGGGCGCGTTTGCACAGTGGTGAAGGGAGGGGGCGGGGCTTCATGTGACATGTGTGCAAACAGGCCCTGTGGCGCGTTTTAAGATGGGGGATTAAATCCCCTTCAATCCTGAGGGTCCCTGGGGCCAACTAGCCCAACAGGTACATCCAGAAAGCGCCACAGAGCTGCGTTGCAGAGAGGTGTAAAAGGGTGTGGCCTCTCTACACGTCTCTGCAACGCAGCCCCTGGCGCATACTGGAGGTTCATGGTGGGCTAGTTGGCCCCTAGGGAACCTCATGATTCAAGGGGACTTAATCCCCCAACTTAAAACGCGCCACGGGGCGCGTTTGCACAGATGTCACCTCAGGCCCCGCCCCTCCCTTCACCATTGTGCAAATATTCCTCTAAAATCTGCCTTACTACGAATTCCGATTTACTCACCTGTTATCAGGAGAGACCTCAGTGCTGCATCTTTCAGCCCAGTACTGGTCCTGAAAAGTAATTTTAACCGTACTTACCGGTAACTTGAATTTCCTTCATAGGCTAACATTGACTGGTTTCACTTGGAAATTCTTCTAAGTGTGGAGTTTTGGAACTTTAAAATATTCCTCTAAAATCAGCCGAAATACGAATTCCGATTTACTCACCTGTTATCAGGAGAGACCTCAGTGCTGTATCTTTCAGCCCAGTACTGATCCTCAAAAGTAATTTTAACCGTACTTACCAGTAACTTGAATTTCCTTCCATAGGATATCATTGCCTGCTTTTTGCTGAAAAAGTTTCTAAGTGTTGATTTTTGAAACATACAAATATTCCTCTAAAATCAGCCGAAATACGAATTCCGATTTACTCACCTGTTATAAGGAGAGACCTCAGTGCTGTATCTTTCAGCCCAGTACTGGTCCTGAAAAGTAATTTTAACCGTACTTACCAGTAACTTGAATTTCCTTCCATAGGCTAACATTGACTGGTTTCACTTGGAAATTCTTCTAAGTGTGGAGTTTTGGAACTTTAAAATATTCCTCTAAAATCAGCCGAAATACGAATTCCGATTTACTCACCTGTTATCAGGAGAGACCTCAGTGCTGCATCTTTCAGCCCAGTACTGATCCTCAAAAGTAATTTTAACCGTACTTACCAGTAACTTGAATTTCCTTCCATAGGATATCATTGCCTGCTTTTTGCTGAAAAAGTTTCTAAGTGTTGATTTTTGAAACATACAAATATTCCTCTAAAATCAGCCGAAATCCGAATTCTGATTTACTCACCTGTTATCAGGAGAGACCTCAGTGCTGCATCTTTCAGCCCAGTACTGGTCCTGAAAAGTAATTTTAACCGTACTTACCGGTAACTTGAATTTCCTTCATAGGCTAACATTGACTGGTTTCACTTGGAAATTCTTCTAAGTGTGGAGTTTTGGAACTTTAAAATATTCCTCTAAAATCAGCCGAAATACGAATTCCGATTTACTCACCTGTTATCAGGAGAGACCTCAGTGCTGCATCTTTCAGCCCAGTACTGATCCTCAAAAGTAATTTTAACCGTACTTACCAGTAACTTGAATTTCCTTCCATAGGATATCATTGCCTGCTTTTTGCTGAAAAAGTTTCTAAGTGTTGATTTTTGAAACATACAAATATTCCTCTAAAATCAGCCGAAATCCGAATTCTGATTTACTCACCTGTTATCAGGAGAGACCTCAGTGCTGCATCTTTCAGCCCAGTACTGGTCCTGAAAAGTAATTTTAACCGTACTTACCGGTAACTTGAATTTCCTTCATAGGCTAACATTGACTGGTTTCACTTGGAAATTCTTCTAAGTGTGGAGTTTTGGAACTTTATAATATTCCTCTAAAATCAACCAAAGTACGAATTCCAATTTACTCACCTGTTATCAGGAGAGAACCCAGTGCTGCATCTTTTAGCCCAGCACTGACCCTGAAAAGTAATTTTAACCGTACTTACCAGTAACTTATATTTTCTTCCATAGGAATCCATTGTCTGGTTTTCAGCAGAAAAGTTTCAAAGTGTCGATTTTCACAAACTACAAATATTCCTTAAAAATCGCCTGTATGACTTAAACGCATTCTTTCAACTGTTTACAGGAGATGCACCAGTGCTGGATCCAGGATCCAACACTGAGTAAGAAAAAGTAACGATAACAGTTTTTACCTGCTAAGTGAATTTCCTTCCATAGGATAACATTGGTGATTCTATGAGAAAAAGTTTCTAAGTGTCAACTTTTAAAATACAATAATATTCCTTAAAAATCACGACTGTAACCAAAACGCTTTTACTCAACTGTTTACAGGAGATGTACCAGGACTGAATCTAGGATCCAGTCCTGTGGTTAGAAAAAGTAATCCATAAAGTAACTAATTGCATTTAACTAGAAATTCACATTGAGCTGAATGTTGCATTGTGTTTGAAAATGTGTTGCCCATTGCAACAACTGTAACTACTGTACTTAAAAGTCTATTGCCTATGTGCAAAGTATTTAAACTAAAGTAATTCATTCTGAGAAAGTATTTTTTGTAATGTAATGTATAATGTAATTACAATGTAATTTAAAAAATAAAATATGTAAAAAAAAAATTTTCTAAAAATGTAGTAAATCAGTATGAAAAAAATTAATATAACAATTAATACATTTAAAAATTGTCATTTACAAAACCTTTGAAATTCACTGAAAAACCGTAGGTTTCAGACATGTTATAGTTAGGAATTAGCATTTAAAAAACCTTTGAAATTCACTGAAAAAACCATAGGTTTCAGATATGTTATAGTTAGAAATTAGCATTTAAAAAACCTTTGAAATTCACTGAAAAAACCATAGGTTTTAGGGACAGTTATAGTTAGTTGGACATTTTACTCGTACAAAACCCGTGAAATTCCCCCGTTATAGTTAGTTCAGCTAACTATAACTCGCGCCCCGCAATGCACTGCTGATGACGTCACATATTACATCACTCATGACATGGTCAGTGACATCACTGATGACATCACTGATGACATCTCAAATGACATCACTGATGACATCATCCACGTGATAATCTGATGCAGCTCTTCACACCCTAATATAACCTTTGATACACCCAATCTAAATTACAGACTGCCATTCGCAAAACCATAGACACTCCAACACCAATAACTACATACCCACTCACTGATTCTTAGGTCTACACACACACATCCACTCACTCACCCGTACAGTCACTCATACTTATGGCCACTCAGTACAGGACTATCATATGCACTCTTACTCCTATATAGACACTCAAACACCGCCACTCATCCATAGAGGTACTCACACACCTAGTCAGTCATGCAAATAATTAAACACACTGCCATTTACTCACCTATACAGTTATACACACACCAGCTCACTTAATCATACAAATACTAGCACATTGTTACGCTCTTATATAATCACTGATACAAGCACACACTCATCCATACAGCCACTATCACAATCACTCACTCTCGCTTATAGCTATTTATATACTCCAACACACATATATACTGCCTTTCACATATGTAGTTACTCACACATGTACCACTGGGACATACATTCACTCACTAACACACTCTTACACACACTTACCCACCCATACAGTCTATCACAGATGCACTCTTGAAACCATCCACCCAGTGAATCACCCACTCACACATCTATGCACAGTCGCACACACCCCATCCACACAAACACTCAGGCACCCATACAGATACTCAGACAACAAATCAATAACTCTTATAGACACTCATGTAGCTATTCACAAACCCATGCAGCCACTTACACAGCAACAGACAGACGGATACAGACATTCACCCAGTTTAGTCACTAACCCATGCATTCAGTAAGATACGTTAAATCACTCACTTATAGAGTCAGTCACGCACCTACTAAATCATCCATACAGACACTTACACACCCACTCATTCTTCAATACGTCTTTTCCTATATATATTAAAAATATTTAAACTTTACAGAAACACACAGTCACTGGATGATGTCATCAGTGATGTCATTTGAGATGTCATCAGTGATGTCACTGACCATGTCATGAGTGATGTAATATGTGACGTCATCAGCAGTGCATTGCGGGGCGCGAGTTATAGTTAGCTGAACTAACTATAACGGGGGAATTTCACGGGTTTTGTACGAGTAAAATGTCCAACTAACTATAACTGTCCCTAAAACCTATGGTTTTTTCAGTGAATTTCAAAGGTTTTTTAAATGCTAATTTCTAACTATAACATATCTGAAACCTATGGTTTTTTCAGTGAATATATATATATATATATATACTTACCATAGAAGACAACATTTTGATATATGCACTAGCACTTTAACAATGGAAGACAGAATTATCGTATAACCTTTTCTTCCCTTTTTTTTAAATTGACCTTCCTACAGTAGGTTTATTTAATGAAAGTCTCTAGAATTGCACAAATCTTAATTTTATAATACAAACTCATTGGCAATGTACTTTACATTTCACATCATGTATTCTTTTATCATACCAACTTGAAAAAGATTGCCAAATTTTAAGGATTCTAAGGATTCTCATGGCAAAATTGTAAGGAAAATGACAAAGCTATATTTTTTACTATGTTCCAAAATATATAAACAACTTGTACCTTGTCCTAATACTATTTTAAATATCCTTTTAAATTTCAATATTCTGTTTTTAAAAAAACACCTTGCTCCTTTGCACAACTAATGAAACCGTTCCAGCCAGAATAGTAACTGTTTGTAAATATTTTGTATATATTTTTTCAGGATTGACGTAAGTCTAGTCTTTCTTCTAATGGAAAGTAATGTGGGTAATTGCACTGAGCACTTTAAATAAGACCTTCTAGGCTCTGGGACTTTATGGTCCAGTAGAAGGCTGGGAGCCGAAACGCGTAGACCGTCCTCTACCGTTTTGTAATTTGCACTATGGTTTAATAGAAAATAAAAAATAACGTTTTTTGAATACCTTCTGTGCGTGGTGCTGTGATCCTTCGTCGAATCCAACTGGAATAGAGGAACGGAGGAATTTTGAGCATATATATTATCAACTGGCGGTCGCCAGTAGATAGTTATAGTTAGGACCTATTATCCATAGGAAATTCGTAACATTCTTTTCCCAATAACTTTGGCGCCGGACGACAAATCTTCGCGAAATTTTCAAAACTAGTGGGGCGCTCCTGTCCGCTCCTATCTTGAAAGTTTCGGGGTGATTCGGCAAGCGGGGGCCGAGAAAAAAGAGGGGTCCCAAAACGTGTTTTCTCCATGTTAATTCCCATAGGAAATTTTAGCCACGGCTACAGCCCGAACTGCTGAACGGAATTACACCAAATTTGGGAAAAAGGTAGTGCTTGGTTCAGAAAGCGCCCTTTTTTTAAATGGTGTAAATCCGTTCAGTAGTTGCGGAGAAAATCAAAAAATAGTGGTCAAAAATCAATTTCCCATAGGAAACTTTAGACACGGTTACAGCCAAAACTGCAGAACGGAATTACACCAAATAAGGCAAAAAGGTAGTGCTTGGTTCAGAAAGCGCCCTTTTTTTAAATGGTGTAAATCCGTTCAGTAGTTGCTGAGAAAATCAAAAAATAAAAGTTTCGATATCTATGGCCGCGGTGGATCCGCGCACCCTCCCGACCACGAGCTGCATGCTAATTGGCTGTCAACACTCCAAACCAGGAAGTGTTGGCCACCATCTTGTGCCTCGGTAGAACCGAGGCACAAGAAAAGAGAAAAACAGTCGCGAAAAAAAAGGAAAGGGGGCAGGGTAGAAACACCCTGACCCCCTAGTCCTGCTCAGGGGGTCCCACAAGGACCCCCAGGGCCCAAAAAGCATTTTTATTTTTTTTTAAATTGGCAAATGCGCGCCGTATGTAGTTATTGGTGTTGGAGTGTCTATGGTTTTGAGAATGGTAGTCTGTAATTTAGAGTGGGTGTATCAAAAGTTATATTAGGGTGTGAGAAGATGCATGAAATTTTCACATGGATGATGTCATCAGTGATGTCATCAGTGATGTCATTTGAGATGTCATCAGTGATGTCATCAGTGATGTCACTGACCATGTCATGAGTGATGTAATATGTGACGTCATCAGCAGTGCATTGCGGGGCGCGAGTTATAGTTAGCTGAACTAACTATAACGGGGAATTTCACGGGTTTTGTACGAGTGAAATGTCCAACCAACTATAACGCCCCTGAAACCTATGGTTTTTTCAGTGAATTTGTAAGGTTTTTAAATGCTAATTTCTAACTATAACGTCCCTGAAACCTATGGTTTTTTCAGTGAATTTCTAAAGTTTTTTAAATGCTAATTTCTAACTATAACGTGCCTCAAACCTATGGTTTTTTCAGTGAATATATATATATATATATATTTTTTTTTTCCCTGGGATGGAAAAGTCCTCTACATGGTTAAAGACGTGTACCTCTACCCTGAGTGCCTACCTGTACTGTTGTCTGGATCGCTAACTCTGATTTTTTTGTGGGGGCAGAGCTTGCCTGACTCCAAGATGGCAGCGAGTTGAGGTAGCTCTCCCATTCGCCACCAAAGATCCGGCATAATCCTGGCATAAATCTCGCCTACGGCCCCCCTCTGTGGGGTCGCTGACTCGCTGTTGACGGGGGCTGCCTGGGGAGCCCAGCGGTTCCGTAATTGAAGCTGTCTAGCAGTCGTTATCAGAAGCGACTGCCGAGGTGGCGTGCAGGAGCTTGAAGCATTAACACTGCATAGCGGAGAAGCACGCCTGACGTCGATCGAGAGAGCTAGAGGTGCGCGCCTCAACATTGTGGCATGGAGAAGTGGGACGCGCCGTCGTACCAGGGATAGCAGAGGTGCACCGAGACACAGGGGGCGTGGTGCGCCCTGATCCTGCGATCGGCAGAGCCGGGTGGAGCCTGCGGCGTGGGAACCTCCCGGTGGGTCTGAGACCGGCCGGTAAGTGGAGGTGCCTTGCCGACCCATAGGCCCACCTCCCCTCCAATAATCGTGGCTGGTTGAAGACGTGGCCCGGGGTGGCTGCGCCTGCGGAATTGCATAAGCGCGAGGACCCGAGGTAGTGCGTGGCCACGAATAGCCCACCCCGCAAGGTGAAGAGAGTGAAAGGGGGACGCTGTTGTTGTGCCCTGACCGGCCCGTCATGAAAAGGAATTGAACCCTCACGCATGTGATTGCCAAGGCCGGGAGCGTGTGGACATAATAAAAATACTGGTCCATGGTGTCCCAGTAGCACCCAGGGACTGAGGCCTAGTGCTGTAGCGTCAGAGTAGTAACGCTTGCGCCACACAAGTTAGGGGGGTTTAAGGCCTCTCTCGCCTTATCGTATATCTGTGGAATTGTTCTGGACCGGAGCGGGGACGCACAATATTGCCACCCATAGTGGTCCCTGTGGGCTGACTTGCGTTTCTTGTGCGGTCGGACACACTTGAGTTGGGCAACATGAGTTGGAGTCCTGGTTGTGTGGCCGTCCCTTGGTCACGTTGAAATCACGCCACGTCGGCTCCTTTTGCCCCTTGTAAGCACTGCACTGCGCTGACGCAGGGAACCACAGAGCTGGATTGCGGCACACCTGCCCATGGCACAATGGGGAAATCAGACAAACTCCAATCAAAATTACAGTTCGAACTCCGCAAAACCCCTAGATCGCGAGAACTTACCCCTACTGAGCACAAAGCCACATCTGAGGACCAGGAAGCGTCAACAGACACTAACCTGAAGCAAATTTTGCGTACCATGCAACAAAGCCTATCTAAAATAGACAGCAAAATTGATGCATTGTTGTTCCGCATGGACAGGATGTCCGAGCGCCTCGACAAACATGGTGACAGGCTCAAAGCGGTGGAGCAAAGAATATCAGATATGGAGGACATTGTGAGAGCGGATTCAGATACAGACAAAGAAAGAGACAAGATTCTGTGAGCACTTCAATCCAAGGCCGAAGACCTTGGAGCGAGGTCGAGGCGGAATAACATCAGCATTTTAGGGGTGGCGGAGTCGTCCACATCGGGAATATGGAACAACATGTAGAGAAGTTGCTCATCACTCTTTTGGGCAGGGAGACCTTCTCAGAAATATTCATAGTGGAGTGAGCCTACCGCACCCTGGCGCCCCGTCCGATCCCTGGTGCTGCTCCGCGACCCATAATAGCGAGACTGTTAAATTACAGGGATCGCGATGCTGCCCTAAGAAAGGCGCGTGAACTGGGGGCGCTCCGCCACGAAGGTACGGACATATCCTTATTCCCGGACTTCACGTTACAAGTTCAGGAAGCAAGACGACTCTTAATTCCGGCCAAAAAGAGACTCAGAGAGATGAACTTGGAGTGCAGTATGCTATACCTAGCTAAGTTAAGGGTTAGATCAGATGGGAAGGTTCACTTTTTCACAGACCCCAAAACCGTTTTGCGCTTTCTTAAAGAAAAGGAACAGCACTCGAGACGACGGGGGTCTCCTAGCGGCTCTCGGCCAAACGCTGTCGCCCCCCTGGGCACTGATGAGCGAGAAGAGTGAAAGAAGTTGGGAGTGGTACTCATAGGGGGCGGCAATGAAGGTGATAGGACTGTGAGAGCTACATGCACACCATGAGACTCTGCTGCGGTAGGATCTGCTAAACAATATTGAAGCACGGATGTGTAGTTTATTTTCCCTCTATTAGCTAAAAGTAACGCACTGTTGGGGGTTTTATAGGACTGCTATGTAGGCGGGTGGTATAGTACAAACTGTTTCTTTGCAATAGATAGTTAAGTTGCTGGCCTATTGAATTCCGCCGGGCGAGCAGAGTGGCTACACCTCAGTTCCAATCACAGCAGTAATTATTATATATGGCAGCAAGTGGGAGGGATGCAATGGTGGCGTTGGGTTCCAGGAGAGATGGCAACATCTGCCCCCAAGTGTATCACACTATGTTGCTTGTTTTGTTGGGGGTTCTTTTATGTTAAAGGGAAGAAGGGAGGGGGGAGGGGATATCTGTAGCCACGGAAGTTGTGGGTTCCTGTGGCGTGGGTGGGAAGTGTAAATCTGCTTGTATTGTTGTGTTTAGAACAGAGGGCGAGATGCGACATTATTGCACCAGGCATGTCACACGAACATGGATCCAGTTTTCACTGTTAACACATCCGCTTAATGACACCTGAGGGCGAGAAGACACATTCCTTGCATCTTATGACCTGGAACGTACGAGGTCTGAATGATAACAGGAAAGTGCGTAGGGTGGCAGCGTACCTAAAAAGACATTCTATAGCTATCGCGGTTTTGCAGGAGACACATCTCAGCGCGGAACACAGCAGGGAAGTGCAACGTAAACTACAGGGTCAGTGATATTCCACTGACTATACTTCGCACGCTAGTGGAGTACTGCTGTGGGCAGACAAGAGTGCCAGGGTGGAAATGACCGGTCTTTTTAGGGACCCGCAAGGCAGGTACGCGGCAGCTCTTTGTAACAAAGGGGATCTTAAATTTCTTCTGGTCGGTATATATGGGCCGAATCACGATGATCCCCATTTTTATAACTCGCTAGCTGCAAAGATGGTACAATGGGAGGGTATCCCGCAGATATGGGGCGGGGATTTTAATTGTATTCTTAACCCGGACATTGATAGATCTCAGGGCCCGCCCAGGCTCCCAGTGGCAGCGGTGGTAGCTATAATGGCCATCATGCGCACAGGGGGCCTAGTCGACATTTGGAGACATAGATCACCCTCAGAGAGAGGCTACACGCACTACTCCTCAGCCTATGACACCCATACCCGAATCGATTATTGGTTAGTATCAGGGGGATTAAGCGCGAGGGTTGCGGCCTGCACTCACCTCCCTAGGACATACTCTGACCACTCCCCGGTTCAGCTTACAGTACAATACAGGTCACCTAGAATCCCAGCATTCTCCTGGCATTTCCCGCCCTATTCCTTATTAGACACTGTCTTTAAGGCAGGTTTGGCAACCGCAATAGAAGACTTCTTTGCGAATAATTTAGACTCGGTCCCAACATTTGCTACGGTTTGGGAAACTTTTAAAGTGTACATAAGGGGGGTGATTTCCTCTCATGCGGGAGTGCTGCGCTCTATTCGTGGCAGGTTACTGACCTTGGAAAAGGAAATTGGACACATAGAAAGGGCACTCTCAGGGGCTGGCGGAACTCAGACTACCGCCGACCTTAAGCAAAAATTGGCAAAATTTCAAGACACAGCAAACGACGAAATTAAACATATGGGAAAGTATGCCACTGCACGCTGTTATGGGGAGCGGGAGAGACCTGAAGCCACTTTAGCGGGGATATTGAGACCTAAGAGGGACTTGGACAAAATGGTAGGCATTCACTGACCATACAAGATGGCCACCGGAGGAGGAGCCCCCTGAGGAGCTCCCGGTTTGGGGATCACCATCTGGTGAATATCCCCAGAAAAACCACCTCACCAGTCCACCACTTGCCCGCACCTTGGACCGGACAGCGGAGCCCTCCGAACCATCGCGCAAAAACGGAGTTTGGCAGAAAACTTACCCGGATTGTCGACCACCTCAGCCCAGATCGGCGCCCTCGCTGCCCAGACCCCAGCGCTGCTCGACTTGACTGGTGTCCAGCTCCCTGAGCATTCTGCGCGCTGCCTGGCTGATGCCCAGCTCCTTGGGAAGACTGATCCTTGGCGGTGAGACTCTGACGAACGGCATCGGGTCTCCGGTCCCCTCCGTGACTGCCTCGGTGAAGCCAGATCCCGGGAACAGCCTGAACCCTGCAAATCACACCAGGCCCGAGATCGGCTCCTGCGGTGCTGTCCGAGCATTGCGTGCTTGCCTTCTCCCGCACTGGGGCTGCGACTCTAGATCCCGGGAATAGCCTGAGCCCCACGACATACACCGGGCCGAGACGGGCTCCTGCGGTGTTGTCCGGGCATTGCGTGCCTGCCTTCTTCCACGCTGGGGCGTTGTCCCGCTGATGCTATCGCCTGATGCCTGAGCCCACGAGCTACACCAGACCGATCTAAACGTAAGTCTGCAACGCAACGCGACGGCGCTACGATATTGTGCCGCATCTCCCCTTTAATTAATAATAAATGCACCGACGGCTGCCTGGACCCAAAATGGCGGCGCCCCGATAAATACAGGGATCATTGTTCTCATTGTTCTCCCTGATCTCCGTAATTATCATCAATTGCAGGAACCGACGGCTGCCTGGACCTAAAATGGCGGCGCCGCGGTAAATACGAGGACCATTGTTCCCCCCTGATTGGATCATACAAACAGCATCTAAGATGAGCAGTTAGCATTATGGAATCATATACTGCCTATCACCACCTGTGACTTATTGTCGAAATCTCCACATTTTCCTATATCTGGCAGACTGCTCATCGCCTGACCCTAAAATGGCGACAGTTTGAAGACAATACAATCACCTTTCATTGCCTGACCTCAAATGGGCGAAAATCCTAAAGACAACCTGACTATCCTCACCCCTACTAGCTATTCCTCGAGAGCTGCCAACCAATCATCTTCATCCTCGCTAGATATTCTTCGAGAGCTAGCAACCAGGCTCTTACCTTAATAGTGCGCTCTCCCAAGGTACTGACTCTTTTCAATTCCAGTTCCCGTACGGCGAGCAGCCCACTCCGCTGCATAATTGTCCCTAGTGGTCCTCGAGTAGCCTACCCAAGCCAGCATGGCAAGTCCTGGCCTATCCGCTATGGGGGCAACTTCTTACACACTGGTCTACCCCCCCAACCTCTCCAAAACCGCCGCCAAATCCTTCAAGCACTCCACCCTGAGAAGGCACCCTGAGTCACTGATCTCTGACCTTCGTTACAGCGCGGACAACGGCACAGTCATTAACGACCTCATTTTCTACTCTAGAAGAACTTCTGCCTGGCGCAAAACCTTTGCCCACCTCCTCAATGTACGTGCAACAAAGAACATTCCATACGGCACTAAGCTAACAATAACACCCTCTCCAACCCTGCGAGCTGACCTCACCATCACTCTTTACAAAAATGGCATTGTCTTGATCCAAGCCTCAACCAAAAACTTGGATAAATTTGCAGACCTTTTCACCCTCCTCAGAAACCACTTGCATGACTCTGGTAGGGTAACTAACTCCCGCCCTGATGAGTCCTCATCCACCCTACCCATCGTAGCTAGCCGTAGGTATCCCTCTCAGGTCTTCCATCACAGACCCCCCTATCCACTCCAACACAGCGCCTGGCCTTGCCATCAGAACCACCCCTAGACCTTTGGCCCCCTCCCCACTAGCCCCCCAAGTAGACTATGCCACTGATAAGCCCCCAAAGACCTATGATACAGGTCGTGCTTGCCCTCCCAGCCCTCAACCCAACCCGCAAAGGGGCACCATCATAGATCTAACAACCTACAACACAGACTGTACTAGTCCTCCCTTCCTATCACCTATACATGGAGAGGTGTGGTGCAGCGGCCAGGGCAGCTGACTTCGGAGCACAGGGTTCACGGTTCGATCCCCGGCTCCGGCGGCAGCTCAGCTCAGCACCATGTGACTCTGGGCAATAGCTCACTTAATTTCCACTACGGCCCCCAGCGCCTTGAGACCCGTAAGGGTGAGTAGCTGCGCTATATAAAAACGGACTTACATTTATACATGACGACAGAACGGTTCCCGAACCACTGCCCCCCCGCCCTCTAACGCCTCCACCTGACAGGGACATGGTTTCTCTGCTCTCCAGAGCTACCAAACTAACCCAGAGCATTCACATCTCCATCTTGGAATTAATGAACCTCCTTCACCTCGCTGAACTCTCCCTCGCCAACCTCATGCCCCTACCAAACTCCACCCCCTCACATTCGACAGAGCGCCCTAAACAACCTCTTCCTCTAGCCTTGAGACAGCTTCGCCTCCGTAAGCAACCAGGTCACCTCGCAGAGGAAGAAACCCTCGCTCTGGTCCTCTCCTACACCTCTTCCCATGCCGCTCCAAGTCCACTAGACCTCACTGAAATGGAAATCTTGGCCATCCTCCGAGACTACAACTCCACCCCAGCTACCCCTCATCCTTTCGAGGGGAATGCCGAACACACCATCCGCACGGTCACTATCAACCCCAACAGGCCAGCCACCCTCCGCAACAGAACGGTGGTCAAGAGTAATCTAGCACCTGTTCTCCTGTCCGCCCAGACTCCCGAAACTCCGTCCAAATCTTCTCTGTCTGGTCTGTTAATCAATTGTCGATCAGCAGCTAAGCACGCCGCAGATATTGCCGATCTCATCCTTTGCAAAAACTTCGACTTAGTAATCCTAACAGAATCATGGCTCAATGAATCCTCATCTCCATGCCTGGACCTCCTAGTCCCTCCTAACTACAACATCGCAAGGCTGGACAGACAATCGAACAAGAGAGGAGGAGGCTTTGCCTGCATCTACCGCTCTAACCTTCGTGTCACGGAACTTGTGGCGGACACCACCGAATCCTGCGAATACCTCGCCCTCACTATTTGCTGCAACTCCACCCAACTGTGCAACCTACACATCTTCTACCACCCCCCTGGCAGGAACGACTCCTTCACCGACCACCTCATGGAAATCATCACAGCTAAGATTCCCACCAATGCCAAAGATATCTTCCTAGGTGACTTTAACTTACACTGGAACGATCCCAAGGATCCTCATGTCAACGCCATCAAAGACCTCCTGGCAGATCAAGCCCTGACCCAAGCCTGCTCACTACCAACTCACTCAAAAGGGGCCACCCTTGACTGGATCATCTCCAAAGAATCAACTGTCAAGCTTATCTCTATTGACCCATGCGACTGGTCTGACCATCATGCCATCACCTTCCATCTACCTGGCACCCTCAAGACAAAAGCACCGCAACCGACGATACCTAAACGCTGGATCAGAGACACCAAGAACTTGGACCGCAATGAACTTGAGGCCCGATGCAAATCCGACCTCCCCCCCCCTTCGCATATCACAACAGTCAGTGGCCTCAATGATCACTACTCTGTGACTATCTCACACATCCTGGACGATCTAGCCCCTCTTAAACTGAAAAGAACCCAAATCAAAGACAGAAACCCCTGGTTCACGGGATCCCTTAATAATGAGAGGAGAGCCCTCCGGCAAGCTGAAAGATCCTGGAGGCAGCACCCCTCCACCGCACATCTAAAACTCCTCCGCCAGGCCAGAAATGTCTACAACAGGAACATACTCAACTCAAAAAAGACTTCTTCAGAACGGAACTAGAGAAAGCCAAGAACAGACCCCACAAGCTCTTCGAACTGGTCAAACACCAATCTAATAAACTGGCCAAAACATCGAAAGAAACCCCCAAATCTCTTATATCCTCAGAGGAATTCTCCTCTTTCTTCACCGACAAAATCTTAGCCCTCGGAAACGAACTCAGCTCCATCACACACCCTCAACCCCTTCCTGACCCGCCGCCTCCCACCGCGACGCACCCACGGGCTCCACCCAAAAACCATGCTCACTGGACTGTCTTCAAAGACTATGACGAAGACTCCATCTCTAAAATCCTTTCTACCTTAAACCCGAACAACCATTTTAATGACCCGCTCCCTGCCAACTGCCTAGCTGCCGTCGCCCAATCCATTATTCCCAGCTGGACTACAATAATCAATGCCTCCCTCCAGCAGGGAACGATGCCTGACTCTCTAAAAGCCGGCCAAGTCCTCCCCATTCTGAAAAAGCCGTCGCTGGATCCAGCCTCCCCCGACAACTTCAGACCCATCTCTAACATCCCACTCTTAGCCAAAGTGCTGGAGAAATGTGTGCAACAGCAGCTAAGTCATCACATCAACAACTTCCACCTGCTGGATGACTTCCAATCCGGATTTAGACCAGGGCATAGCACCGAAACCACCATGCTCCATATCGTGGATGATGCTCTCCAAGCCCTTGACCAAGGCAAAACGTGTCTCCTAATCCTCCTGGACCTATCCTCGGCCTTCAACACGGTCAACCATGAAAAACTTCTCAAACGCCTCAAACTCAGGATGGGATTGGATGGCACTGTTCTAGATTGGTTTAGGTCCTTCCTCCACAACCGGTCACAGAGATTCCTAATCAACGGCAACCTATCGTCACCATCCCCGGTCACGGTTGGAGTCCCTCAAGGATCAACCCTGTCCCCCACCCTTTTCAACCTTTACCTAGAACCGCTTACCGAAGTATTACGCGCAGCTAATATCTCCTATCATATGTACGCTGATGACACCCAGATCTACATCAAAATCTCTTCTCTCGAAGAGATCCTCTCCCTGAACGAAGCCCTGAAACTCACTGTCCAATGGCTCGCATCCAATCAACTTAAACTCAATGCAAAGAAAACAGAATTTCTCCTGATCTCCCCTCCCAATACCAACCTCGAGATTCAATAATGGATTAAGGCTATCACAGCCTTAAATTGCCCACCGACCATTGTGAACTCGGCTAAATCCCTGGGAATTACCCTCAACAGCAACCTGAACATGCGGGACCACATCAATTCGATGGCCAAAACAGCCAGATTCCACCTGAGCTACCTTAGGAAATTGAAACCCTTCCTCGATGCTCCCGACCTAAAAATGGCAGTCCAAGCACTCGTCATCTCTAGACTGGAATACGGCTGCTCAACCCTCTCGGGTTTACCTAAGATCTCCCTGGCACCTCTTAAAGCCTGCCTCAATGCGGCCGCCAGACTACTTACCGGCACAAGGAAATACGATCATATTTCCCCACACCTGAAAGCTCTCAACTGGCTTCCCCTGGAGGCAAGAATACAACTCAAACTAGCATGCATCACGCATAAAGCTTTATACTCTAACTCCCCTGCTTATCTGACACAGAAACTTGTCATCTCCGGAGGAACCAGAAACTCCCGATCTTCCAGAGACCTCTTGCTCCAACCTGCACGCCTTCGGAAAAAAAAAACTACAATCGAGCCTTCTCAGGGGCTGCTCCAAGAATATGGAACTCTCTCCCACCCGACATCAGAAGAATCCCCTCTCTGACTCGCTTCAAAAAGGATACCAAAACCTTCCTTATGGGCAAATTTCTCGGCTAAATATTGACTCATCCACCACCATGGCCCGACCTATGGCCGTCCACTACCTCCCTCGGACTACCTTGTCACCCCATCAGGAACTTGGGGCCCAACTTGAATAATTGTAAATTTAATCTGTAAATATGGCGTCTCGCCTTGAGTAACTGGTTATGTAAACTGTAAATACGTGCTCCTTTTTCCCTTATGTACCCGGCTACCCTCCCCCTTACCACTCGAGCTGCTACTGGTTGATTCTAAGTCTGTCTATATATTGCGTTGCTCTCCTGTAAAGCGCTCTGATACCCTAACGGGTCAAGTTCGCGCTCTATAAAACACATAAATAAAGTAAAAATAAAAATGACGGACAATGACAGGCACTCTCTGCACACAACTGAGGAAATTGCGGCCCATTTTCGTTCCTATTACCAGACACTATACACATCACAAATCCCGACTGATAATGTTGCCCTTGATGAATACTTGTCTTATATCAAAATGCCATGGCTAGTGACGGAGCATAGGGAGCATCTGATGGCCCCCCTGGAATCAGGGATGCGCTGCGTAGTATGGCGGCGGGGAAGGCTCCAGGGGCGGATGGGCTATCGGTGGCCTTTTACAAAGAGTTTCAAGATCTACTGATCCCCTATCTTAAAATGTTTTATGAGGAGATGGCAGAATCAGGAATTATGCCCCCCTCCTTACGCGAGACTGTGATTGTCACGCTATTAAAGGCAGGTAAACAACCTAACAACTGCTCCTCGTATAGACCCTTGTCTCTCCTTAACGTAGATGCTAAAATCTATGCGAACATTTTGGCAAACAGGCTGGCACCGTTATTGCCAGGCGTTATTCGCCCGGAACAAGCGGGTTTTGTCCCTAGCTGAAATTTAACGCAGAATCAAAGGACATTATTTGGAGTGGTGCAGAGATTGAACCCGGAGGTCAAGGCTGCGGCGGTATTTCTCGATGCCGAGAAAGCTTTTGACTCCGTGGAGTGGGGGTTCATGTTCGCAGTGCTGCGCAGGATTGGCGTCAGGGAGATATTCCTACGCCTAGTGTCGGTGTTATACACATCGCCCACCGCTAGAGTTAGGATCGGAGATTCAACATCACGCTGGGCACAAGGCAGGGATGCCTGCTGTCCCCACTTTTGTACGTGATCGTGGCTGAGCCATTGGCCTGTGCTATTCGCGAATATCATGCTCACAGAGGGTTGGGGTTCCCAGGGTACATGCTGAACATATCTGCGTATGCGGATGACACCCTGGTGTATATCCGCAACCCAGAAGAAAACCTGTCCCCCATATTACGCGAGGTGGTCCAATTCGGCGGGCATTCGGGGTTGCGTATCAACTGGGATAAATCCATCATATTTCCTCTCATTCCTGCCACTGCGGAGCCGGCTTTGGAGTTCCCATTGCGATGGACCACCGAGGCAGTGCGGTATTTAGGTATCAAGATTCACACAGACCCTGCGGTTGTAATCCGGGAAAATTACGGAACGGCCGCGCAGAAACTCATAGATGATGTAGATAGGTGGATTAGGCTCCCACTGTCGTTAATGGGGAGAATCGCTATAATGAAAATGGTGGTTCAGCCGTGTTTTCTCTTTTTATTTCAAAACATTCCAATTCCCCTACCGCGTGCCCTATTTAAGCAATTGCGTACACAGCTAATCCGACTAGCCTGGGCGGGGAAACAGCCCCGGATACGGTGGGACTCATTCACTTTGCCCTATGAGTTGGGTGGGTTGGGTGCCCCAGATTTGGAGAAGTATTATAGACCTGCAAATAGTACATTCGCCCATTATTGGGTGCACGGCCCGCATGATACGCCCTTTTTGTACCTGGAGAGGAACGCGGCTGAACCGCTTACCCTGCCCCAGACACTATTCCAACCAGCCTCTAGGCGACAGCAAACTTTTTACTTATTAGCCACCACAGCACAGACGTGGCAGACATTGCTACACATGCAGGCAGGGGCTTTCCTATATTCACCAGACATCCTATTAAACTGGTGCCTGTGGTTCCCACTGGGGCAAAATGGAGGGGCACGGCAATCGCTGCAGACTGTGGGAATCCAAAAAATGGGAGATTTCTTTAAGGAAGGGACGTTGGGTAGTTGGGAGGCCCTACAAAATCCGGACATGCAGCCGTCAGGCACAGCGCTGTTTCATTTTTTCAGGGCTAGGCACACTTGGCATGCCCTCTTGGGCGATGACATGAAGGAACCACAGGCTATGGGCGTCCTCACCCCTCTCATCAAAGTCAGTGAACCCTCTAAATTGATCACCAGATTCTACACCAGCATGCTCCCGCATGCACCGTCGGGCGGGTTGCTGAAGGTCAGGCGAGAATGGCAACGCGACTTGGGTGCTCCACTAAGCGACAAAGAATGGCAATACTGCTGCTCCCGCACTCAGTCCGTCTCCCTCAACGGGATGCATAGGCTCATCCACTTTAAATTCCTGCACAGAGCCTACTGTACTCCAGAGCAGCAGTTTTGATATGGGTTATCGGAGAATTCCCATTGTCAAAGATGTGGGAGGGATGAGGCGGGCTTTTGGCACCTAGCTTGGCAGTGTCCCGGGATTCAATCAGCCTGGGGTGCAGTGTTCCAGGAACTAGGGATCATTATCAGCGCAGACCTGGAGCTTGACCCTAAGATGGCGTTGCTGGGTTGGGATCTTAACGTGGAGAAAGCGGTGCGCCCCTTATTAGCCATTGGTCTTCTCCTCGCCAAGCGCTGAGTGGCAATTAGATGGGCTGGGGGCCCGCTACCAACAATAAAGGAATGGCACGCAGACATGCTTTATTGCAACACACATGCCGATGTATACAATGAGCTGCTTCCTCCCACGAGTCGGCCCAAGAGCTGCTGGGGGCCATATCAAACATTTCTCCTTAGTAAGACTGCAAGCACAGGATCAGATCCCGCTGAGTGTACTAACACGGTTGAGACTCAGGGGACACAGGTATAGGTGGGCAATGAGTATGGGGGTCACAGTCGCCCTACAAGTAAGACGGTTCAGTACATGATCAGAGGTATGCGAGCAGCTCTTACAAAAGTTGACTTCAGCTAGGTTTGGCGTCAGGAGAGTTGATTGGAAGATAGCATGCAGGTGTACTAATTGTTCCAGGTGGTGCTTATATACACGTTGTGTTTCTCAGATGCTAGCCTTGTTATGTACCGGATAGTAAAAAGCCTTCGGTACTGTTATGCCTGGTCATGATGCAACTGTCTTTTAATGTGTTTGTACAATAAAATTCAATAAAAAAAAATAAAAAAAAGATTTTTTGTCATAGGCAAACACAGGTCATGCATGTGCACCATGTCGTAGGTCTCTCTCACGGATTGTGGTCATGTTGGACTGGGAAGGGCGCTCGTTACATGAGAGATGTGGTGATGTGTGTGTGAAAGGGATCACTGACAGAATATAGAATGCCAAAATATCGACCTGCCAAAATATTGTGGATAAAATATGGAATGCCAAAATATCGAATTCCTATCTACAAACAGGTTAGTACAAAAATATCGAATCCAAAATATTGTTGTAAATAATATAGGGGCTCATTACGATGGCGGGCGGAAGCACAACCGCCGTGCTGGCGGATGCAAAAACCACCAGTTACCGCCGGCACGCAGCAGTCCACACGCCCGCCCAATTACGATGCGAAAAGCAGGCCAAACACCGCCGGCAAGCCAGCAACACCGTCCGCCATCAAAGTGCGCCCGTTCACGTAGCGGCGCAGCACAACTGACACACACCGTCCGACGAAACACGTCCCGCCCGGCGCATAAATTACGATGCCGCAAACAAACGGCTCCCACGGCCAAGAGACACCGCACTTGAAAGAGAGGCGGTAACACGGACGCAGAGCACGGACAACGAAGAAGCGGCACCCCGGGCATGAATCCAGCACTGCAGGCCCTTCCCATGCTTCTGCTGATGCACCACCAAGGACGCAACGTACCGCGGAGACGCAGGTAGGCACACACACAACAAGTGCACGCAAACAGCGCACACAGTGCAAGGGCGGAAAAAGCGGACAACCCCCACCAGCGCGTGTACACTACACATCCACCATTGCATCCACATATGACACACAGGCCAAATCCTAACATCGCGGAACACATGTGTACACACCACCTGGGACTAGGAACCAACCACCCCGTCACGGCCACAAAGCGCCGATGACGCCGCCACACATGCGCACAACGCAGAGGCCAACCGCAGCGCCATGCATGCGTCGCACACAGACACAGGGACACAACCAAGCAGCACACACATCAGCCCCACCCCGAACGCACATGACACGTGACAGGCCTGCCACAGACATGTCCCCAACGCCCAATTCACGGACAACACCCAACGCCACACAACCGACGCACACATGTCAGTGAAGTCACGCAACAGCAGGACACACCCCAGTGTAACAAACATGGCGAAGCACACAGCGGCGGCAACACCAACTAGGAGAAGCAGGGCCCCTTCGGGAAGAGGAACGCCAGTACCACACTGAAAAACCCATACCACCCTGCACATATGAACAAGACACATGAAACGGAACACCAAAGAGCCCGGGGACCGACAACAGGTGGCCCAAGAATAACATCCACACACAAGGCCCAACGCAGAGCGGAAAGGCAGGCTGCCGCCCACACAAGGGAGAGCAGACAGCACTGAATGACCTTCCATTCCAACTCCGAAACCACAGCCCTACGACAGAAGCCGGTGAATACAGCCATTGTCCAAGAATAGACCAACACAGGCATGCCGAGGAGACCGACCACAGGGCAGATAGCGCATATCACAGAAGCACACAACGGACGGGGAAGAAAGAAGAAAACACTCCCCCATGTCGGCCACATGCAAGTTAATTGGAAGGAGTCACACAGCACTGACCTTGAACTGTCTGAGAAGCATGTGGGAAGAGGGCCCGTGTCCTCCAAACAAGCCAACAGAACACAAGTCCTGTCTCCCCACGACTACACAGAGCTCACAGCAACCCCGGAGCGTGCACATTGCAGACTGCACACACAGCCGGAGCACGCCACCTCAACGAACCGCTGCGAAATGGCAACCGCAACACACCTACCCAACTACGCCGAACAGCTCAAGCTGTACAAAACCAACACGATACATACATTGGGATGCGATCTCCTGTCCCTGCTGAACGTAAGTTACCGACTGACTTACCGCATCACATTGTTCAGCTGCGTCATGCCCGTCTTCTACTGTCGGAGGTGTCCCTACCAGCATCCCGTCGAGATATGCCTCTCCAACCCGGCATGTCTGAAGGCGGACCTGCTACCACTACTCCTCCCTCTGGACGCACACGACAGGGCCTGCTCTGCCTATGGGGGCATGGCGTATGTGGCCAACATCGCACGCGCACTGAAATGGGACCACTGTGCCTCCACACGACGGATCATCGAGAACAGCTACATCGAATGTCACCCAGCATGCCCCATCATGGTCCTCCAAGGGACAACTTACGAACAACACCTTGACAGCCACCATCCGCTTCATTGGCTGGCCAACATGTACACCACCAACGACATGGAAGCCCTGCTGGACGGCATCGCATACCTGACAACCTGTAAATACGTCGGACCACAACGCAGGTTCCCCGAGTGACCCATGAAATCCAACCCCGCACCCATGCTCAGCTTCCGCACGGACTGGCCAGTCACCACCACAACAGCCATACCAAACGACCGGCAACTGTAACCACACCATCAACGACATCGCCATGACATCGGATATGACCGGGACATGCACACTGTTCCCCATCACATCCAGGAACACCGCATGCATCGTGGGAGGCAGTGGCATGGGCTCTGTGTATCGCACCCACATGGACGGAACTGCACGAACAACCAGGACACGACATGGATCCAGCGCACATGGACACACACACCGCTCAGTGGACATGAATAGGTCGCCTGGAGTCTGTGGGTGCTGCACCCCTCCCACCCCCGCCCCGGGAATCCCATACCAGGACCTTTGCATGGACGACAAGTGCATACAACAACAACACGACCCCAGTGACTGTGACATGTCCAGTAACCACCACAGTGCAACAACAAGTGGCACGCCGCTGCATGCACGCAAGCACATGCCCTGATGTCATCTCACATGCACGCGTGCATGAGGAACAACCGCAGCAAACCTGTCACATGGAACTGAGATGGACTGTGCCCATGATGCCGAGCGGTCTGGTAGGCTACATGTATACCGTCTGTGTCAAAGTCCGCAGCTCCGCAGCTATACGTATATGTACATTAGCACAGCCTTGGCCAAGCAGATGTTACCCCACACCCTATCCCATTTGTGATCATGCTCAGTATATCCTCAACATGTATTCCGCTGCCAGTAGTGTCCACTATACTGCATCACAGAGGACAGAAGACTCGATATAATGTTTGAAACCAAAACTGTCTCCGCTGACTCATTTCACAAGTACGAATGAGAGAGGATGAGAGTATGTGAAGTACACGGCAGTCGTGACATGACCATGTAGTCCACTGGTATTGGATGTCAACGCAAATGAGTAGCACTACTGTGGAAGACACACATGTGTCGTGTGAAGTCGTATGGACGCAGTGCTCAGGTGGGTGGGTGCGACGGGTAGATGCGCACATGCCAAGTTGGAGTACGCCGTGTTGGGAGGGGTCATGAACAGTACACCACCGCTTCCCTGGGCATTGTGAGAGGACACCTGTCGGGGGGAGTGAACACGTGTGTGCACAGCAGCCGGGCACACGTACAAAGCGGTACCAGGCGCACCTCAGCCCACCCTCTGTGGACAAGCTGGATCCTGTTGTGCGCCCGCCATGCCCCTTGACAAGGCACACACAGCCCCAGTCGACCAGGTGTAACCCCAACATAGTCAATCCGCACAGGCGATACAGGGCACGGGATGGCAGTGGAGCATGGTGTGTGAGAGGTCTCCTCGCGCTCCTCCTGGTCATATCACGCAGGCAATAGAACCTCAACGTCTAGCATGGCACAAGTCACATGGAAGTGTAGGGGACGCACCACAGCACGAGCAGCACTGACGTCACGGGAGGTGGCTCGCACCATCCCATCCATTGCCCATCATACCAACCACGACACATGCCATTGCGACTAAGTGCAAGCGCGTGCGCCACCACCCCCGAGCCCTCCCCAGAGAGGCCAAAGAGTGAATGTGTGGGCCATCAGCCACAGACGGACGCGGCATGGCCGCAAGGGCAGCCACAGCCACTGGGTGTCGCAGGTGGCGGATCCGGAAGGCGAAGACTGTGATGCATAGTCCATGCAGGCCGGGTCTCCATTTGGGGCACCACGCAGGTGGACGGCGTCCCGCCACACATCATACCCTGGACCCACACATACACTCCTTGCCCTCTCTGGTGCGAGCTTGGGGCTGCCTGTGCAAGCGCTAGCCTCGCAGGTGAGCATGCATATTGGGGGCGAGGGGAGGACATGAGGGCTGGGGCGAAGATGACTGTATCACTGTCAGTTAGTACAAGGGATGACCCAGATGTGGAAAGGAAGAGACGTGTCCCGTGTGTACTGCAACTAGTCGCCAATCCAACTACCCCCCCATGTCCGGAATGTAAGCCTGCACCTAGGCCCGCCCATCCGCCACATCGAACATACCACCAGCACGACAACCTTCCCATTCGAAACACTGACTGGGGGTGGCGACCAGTGAACAATCATGTGTAGCCTACCCACGCGTACATGTGGGCCCTCCATGATCCATGTCACCTGCGGCAAAGACATGACATGCGCAATGAGGGAAGTGAGGAGAGCTGTCCGCCCCACGCGCAGAAGGTGCATCAGCTCCACAGACCCAGCAGCGAGTCCAGCAGGGGTCAAATGTGCAGGGGCAGCTGTGCCTGGTGTGAAGGCACATGCATATAGACAGCACATCGACCAATGTGTAGTCTGCCCACATCCACAGTCCATCATCATGCGGACATGGGAATTGAACACAGGGCAACACATCTTAGTTGGTGCACCCACCGTGACCAACAATGCGCAATCATCGACGTACCCGCCCTGTGCATGGCCCCCCACCCAACGGAGGCACATCCAGTGCCACCATCCCACACACACAAGCCTTCCACGGAACATGCTGTGTCCAATGGTCAGTACAGAGTCAGCGCCCATCTGGTGGATCCTGAACAGGAGACACATGCACACACATGCCAGCTCCCACTATGTACGTCTGCCACCTGGCACGTGCAATGTAACCTCTCACCTGTGACGTGTGACTGCAAGCACACAGCCGTCTTGGCATGGGGCTGTCAATGTGGACACCAGTCAATGTTTCGGGAGCTGTGATCCGTACAGTGCTGTACATAGGGTGCAGTGCTGACACCTACTACTGTCTCATATCCCCTCGTGCCACAGGTCCCACTTGTATTGGCCGCTCAGCCCGTGCCCACATCGTCGTCGTCGTGTGCCATACTCATCCAGCCTCGGAAGCAGTTCCATGCTCAGCAGACACTCATGTTGCCGTGGCGTTGCCGCTTGACGAATATGCAGTCAGTCCCCATCAGCACGCCCCGCAAGTCATTGGGGCCTAGATCCCCATGTGCATGCACATGGCAGTGGTATGTCTCACTTGCCATTGCCATTGTTGGGAGACCTGTGTAAGTGTATTGTGGCCGTGCCGTCCCAGCTTGACAGCTGGGCTGTGGCTCATGTGCTTGCTCAGTCATGTCAGTGATGTGTATGCGAAATTGCTATGTGCCGTGTTGCTTTGACATGTGTCCTCTGCCATTTAACCCAGGCGGAGACCGAACATTGACCGCCCATACCAATTGCTGGCGGACATGGAGGATACTGAGGTCATAAGGAAGTTTCGGCTGGACAGGCCAACCCTGCATCGACTGTGTGCCATGTTAGAGCCCCATCTCCGTCCCCGCAGGGTGTATCCGACTGCTGTCACCCCCACGGCTAAGGTGATGGCCGCCATGCATTTCTTCGCCACTGGGTCATTCCAGCACACAGTGGGCAGTGGAGGAGGGATGTCCCAGCCCATGTTCAGCAAGGTGCTGAGGGATGTACTGGCAGCCATGATGCTGTACCGGAACAGGTACATCAGATTCCCCAGGGCTCGTGAATTGGCGGCAGTGAAGGGTGCATTCTATGCCCTTGGCAGAATCCCACACGTCGTGGGAGCCATTGACTGCACACATGTTGGCCTTGTTCCACCACAGGCCACTGAGCACCTGTACCGCAACAGGAAGCACACGCACTCCCTGAATGTGCAAGTGGTGTGCCTTGCGGACATGGTGATCACCCACGTGTGTGCAAAGTTCCCAGGCTCGGCCCATGACGCACACATAATGCGCAACAGCATCTTGCCACGACTGATGGCCAATCTGCAACAGGATCGTGGCTGTATTGTCGGTGAGTATGTGGAGTGGTGTAGCGTGCTGGTTGTGCGATGCTGTCCCCTGTCCAGTTGGAATAGCAACGGTTCTCTGTGTCCCTCACACCCAGGTGACTCTGCGTATCCGAATGGGGCATGGCTGCTCAGTCCATTGAGGAATCCTCGCACCCCAGCAGACGATCGATACAATGAGGCACATGGGAGGACCAGACGTGTGGTCGAGCGTACCTTTGGCCTCCTCAAGTCCAGGTTCAGGTGCCTGGACCGCACCGAGGGTGCACTGGCGTACTCCCCACAGAAGGTGTGCCAGATAGTGGTGGCGTGCTGCATGCTGCACAATCTGGCCATTCGGAAGCAGATCCCCCTCATTGTGGATGACGGAGTTCAACCAGGGCCCCAGCCCGCAGACCAGGACAGCTCGAGTGAGGTGGACAGCGGAGAGGAGGAAGCTGGGAATGTGCGGCAGCAGCTCATCGCCCGCTACTTCACTTGACGGTGAGTGTCCATGTACGACGGATGATGTGTCTGTATCTGTGCAGGTGTGTGTGTGCTGTGTCAGGGTGGCCGTATGTTCACTGCGTGCAGTGTGTCAACGCTCCATGGCCAGGGTAGTATGCCACTGTTGGTGACTGTGGCATTGTGCCCTATTGCTCTGTGCGATGTGTGTACATTGCTTGTAGTTGTTGACATGTACTGTGTGATGGGTGTGTGACACACTCATTGAATGTGCTCCTGTTCTGTCTCCCACCCCTAGGTCCCTACAGGCCCTCCGGATTCCATTGCCATGCCACGCATCAGGTGCCTTTCCGCCCAAGGTGGCCGTTGTATTCCGTACAAATAAAACACAGGGCACAAACAGCAGTTAGTGAAAAAGGTGCATTTATTCCAAACTGTGACATGTGATTGTGTGTAAGGTGATGACAAAAGTGGTGCGTGCAGTGACAATGAGCTGTCGGTCATGGCTGCGTGAAGCTCAGGGTGTACCCACTGGTTCTATGTCCATAGTCCAACACACACATGCCATCCAGATGGCTGTGTGGAGTGGGATCGTAGAGCAAGTCAATGAAGTGGCTGGTCAAGGAAGGCTGGCGGAAGGCTGGCTGGCTGCATCACTTGCGACTGGAGCGTGCGAAGTCCTCCCGGGAGATCTGTTTCCTCTTCGGACGGCCCCTTCCACGTTTGGGAGGGGGGTGTGTGGTGGCGACCTGCTGGTGGTGGGTGAGGTGTGCTCACTGGCTGTGGACGCAGGGGAAGTGGACACTGCTGCCCGACCCTGCGCCCTAGCAGGTGGTGGCGGAGGTGGTGTTGCTGGCCTTGCCTGTGACCCCACCGCCACCACCAGCTGGCCCATGAGGTCCACGAGTTGGTCCATACGGGACACGAATTGGCCCATATGGGCGTCCATGGACCTCAGCACCCCCAGCACCTCCCGCGTGTCTGTAGCAGACCTGGCCCATTGTCCTTGGGCCTCTTCATAGGCCCCAAGGACTCTGGCCATTTGAGGCAGGGCATGGCTCCCAGGGGAGGCTGGCGTTTCCCTGACCCTGCTCCTCCTACCAGTCCTGCTGCCACCGGCCTGCCCACTAGCCACATTGCACACCACGGTCCTCGCTGTGGCTCCCAGGGTGGATCCAGTCGGCCGGGCCACCACCTGCGCTGGGGCTGGTGCCAGCGAAGACGTGGTGGTGGTGGTGGCGGTGGTGGTCGGTGCGGCGATGGTGGCGGTTGCGGCAGTGGTAGTGGCCGCAATGACCGTGGGTGTGGCCGCAACGACTGTGGCAGCAGGGGGCTGGGACTGTTCATCATCCCTGGATGATGGGTTGGTGGGTAGGAGGGGTCCTGGGGAGCGGCTGGGCCCTGCCACGCCAGATGGGCCTGCTTGGTGGTCCGTGTCCGAAGAGGATGACAGATCCTCCAGATCCGTGTGTCCTCGTTGGGGGCTTGTGGGCTGGCTGTGCTGGCTGCTGTCTCCATCCCCAGCATCCGGCAGTTCGTCACCTGTGGAGAGAATGAGATTTGTTATTGTGTTGCACCTGGCGAAGTATGTATTTGTCGTCTGACATTGGCAGTTCGTGCAATCTCGTACATGGGTTTCCCGGAGGCGAGTGTGTGGCTGTGGCATCTGTAGTTGTGTGTGCTAGGCAATGGGACTGTGTGCTGTGCACATGTGGCATGGGACGGATTGGCCATGCCGATGGGTGTGTTGCTGTGCCCCTACTCATTGTGACTCTGGTGTATGCGGGCTCCTGGCCCATCCTGGGTCTGGTTTGTACTTTGCTTTTGGTGTTCAGATGGGACGCTTAGGAACGCATATGGCAACATGGGGGCCATGCCCCAGATTCGCATTTGGGAGGGGATATGCTTTTGGGGTTCAAATGGAACGCTTAGGAACGCATATGGCAACATGGGGGCCATGCCCCAGATTCGCATTTGGGAGGGGATATGCTTTTGGGGTTCAAATGGAACGCTTAGGAACGCATATGGCAAAATGGGGGCCATGCCCCAGATTCGCATTTGGGAGGGGATATGCTTTTGGGGTTCAAATGGAACGCTTAGGAACGCATATGGCAACATGGGGGCCATGCCCCAGATTCGCATTTGGGAGGGATATGCTTTTGGGGTTCAAATGGAACGCTTAGGAACGCATATGGCAACATGGGGGCCATGCCCCAGATTCACATTTGGGAGGGGATATGCTTTTGGGGTACATGCTGTGAGCCATGGGTGCCGAACGTGACATGTGTTGTGGCAGCATGACAGTGCATGGTTTGAGGTGTGTGCATGCTTGACATGGCCTGCATATTTGCTGTCTGTTGTGATTACTGGACATGGCATTGGACGCATCGTTATGAGTGAGTGATAGTTGTGTGCCAGCCAACGTATTGCAGTTGTCCCATCTCCTTGGTGTGCGTGCTGCCCTGTGCCATGTGCATCACTGCAGTGCTCGGGGGGGTGTGGCCCATGTTGTGTGTTGTTGCTCACAGTGTGTCGTGCGCTTAATTGACTTCTGGCACATGGTTGGTCATGGGCATGTGTCTTAGCGTGACTGCTGTATGTGTGGCAGCTGTGCGGATGACATGCCTTTCATGAGACTGGGGCTGACGGATGGGATGGATGGTATGTTGTATGTGCATGGTGTGTCTGTGAATTTGATGGGTTCAGTGGTGTTCGTGTGCATTTCTGTTGTTCCGCTCTGTTGCGTCTAGTGTTGTTTGTCTTACATAGGCGTAGTTGTGGGGTGTGTGGTTGACAGGCAGTAGGGGCTACATGGACAGGACTTCAATGGTGTTTCGGTTGTGTGTGATGAGTTGCACAGTGGCTGCCAGATTCGCATTTGGGAGGGGATATGCTTTTGGGGTTCAAATGGAACGCTTAGGAACGCATATGGCAAAATGGGGGCCATGCCCCAGATTCGCATTTGGGAGGGGATATGCTTTTGGGGTTCAAATGGAACGCTTAGGAACGCATATGGCAACATGGGGGCCATGCCCCAGATTCGCATTTGGGAGGGGATATGCTTTTGGGGTTCAAATGGAACGCTTAGGAACGCATATGGCAACATGGGGGCCATGCCCCAGATTCGCATTTGGGAGGGGATATGCTTTTGGGGTTCAAATGGAACGCTTAGGAACGCATATGGCAACATGGGGGCCATGCCCCAGATTCGCATTTGGGAGGGGATATGCTTTTGGGGTTCAAATGGAACGCTTAGGAACGCATATGGCAACATGGGGGCCATGCCCCAGATTCGCATTTGGGAGGGGATATGCTTTTGGGGTTCAAATGGAACGCTTAGGAACGCATATGGCAACATGGGGGCCATGCCCCAGATTCACATTTGGGAGGGGATATGCTTTTGGGGTACATGCTGTGAGCCATGGGTGCCGAACGTGACATGTGTTGTGGCAGCATGACAGTGCATGGTTTGAGGTGTGTGCATGCTTGACATGGCCTGCATATTTGCTGTCTGTTGTGATTACTGGACATGGCATTGGACGCATCGTTATGAGTGAGTGATAGTTGTGTGCCAGCCAACGTATTGCAGTTGTCCCATCTCCTTGGTGTGCGTGCTGCCCTGTGCCATGTGCATCACTGCAGTGCTCGGGGGGTGTGGCCCATGTTGTGTGTTGTTGCTCACAGTGTGTCGTGCGCTTAATTGACTTCTGGCACATGGTTGGTCATGGGCATGTGTCTTAGCGTGACTGCTGTATGTGTGGCAGCTGTGCGGATGACATGCCTTTCATGAGACTGGGGCTGACGGATGGGATGGATGGTATGTTGTATGTGCATGGTGTGTCTGTGAATTTGATGGGTTCAGTGGTGTTCGTGTGCATTTCTGTTGTTCCGCTCTGTTGCGTCTAGTGTTGTTTGTCTTACATAGGCGTAGTTGTGGGGTGTGTGGTTGACAGGCAGTAGGGGCTACATGGACAGGACTTCAATGGTGTTTCGGTTGTGTGTGATGAGTTGCACAGTGGCTGCCGTGTGGGACTATATTCAGTGTGGCTTGTGCATGCAGACGTGGCTCCTTGGGTGTTGCTATGTCTGTGATGGGTCATGTGGGGTGTGAGTCTGTTGTTCATGTCCGTGTGCACATTGTTCACTTGTTCGTGACGGTGGGCGGTGCTGCGTGTTCGTCTGCTACGTGACATGTCCCATGTGTTGGTCGTGTCATGGTCCTCTTGCCTCCAGTAATCCAGCCCTGTCCAGTTTCCCACCTGCAAGTTGTTCGTGCGTGCACTGTACTGGATGCCACATGGCTCTAAGCGGGGGTGCTCCATGTTGCAGGTCTGTGGGGGTGGGGGGTGTTGTGGGTCGTGGGGTGGCTGGACACCCACTGACACCGATTGCTGTGGACCGTGATGTCTGCCTTTCGGCTGTCGTTGTGCACTGCGGTGGCTGACACGTGGCTGTGGGGTGTGGGGGATGCTCCTCCTTGCCGTGCTGTGGGACTGGGGCCTGGTGTGTGTTGTACTTGGGCTGTCCACCCTCCCACCCACTGCACTTTGTGTTCCTGCCACTTACCTGTTACTTGTCGGTTAGTGCAGCTGTGGCGGACACATGGGTGTGGTGGGTGCTCGTTGTGGCGCTTCTGGCATATTTGGGGACCTGTTGGTGGTTACGTGGCTGGCTGAGTGTACACATGTCCCCACGCATCTTACAGTTGTTCGGTTTGGGCTGTGTGTGGTAGTGTCTGTTGCATGTGTGTGTGATGTGTTGTGTATTGTGTGCTGGACATGGGGGTGTTTGTCCCTGGGAGCTGTGGCATGGTAGTTGCGCATGTGAGTACATAGCGGTGTGCTGGTATACATTAGTTTGTACTTACCAGCCTCCACTCCCCCTGCTAATCCGGCGAGGATCTCCGGATGGATTACGACTCGCACCTTCTCCTCCCACGCTTTGAAGGTCTTAAAGAGCGCGGGATTCCCTCCGCCAGTGACGGCAGCCAGCTCTCTGTTTTTGCCCTCCTTCTTCTTGACCAGGCTCTTGACGTCATTCCAACGTTTGTTAATCTCGACTCTGTTCCTGGGCAGGGTCCCGACTGCATTGACCTGGTCTACGATCCGGTTCCACATTCTGTTTCTGGTGGCTAGTGGTGTGTGCTGGACCATGTTCCCATAGATTTGTGGGTACACCTTGATGATCTCGTCGACCATGACCGTCAGCTCCATGGGCGTGAACTTGGGCATCCTTTGTGGTGCCATGGTGTTTGTGGTGCTGGTGCGGTGTGTGTTGTGTAATGTGCAGGGGGTTTGTGGTGCCGGGGTGTGGTGGTGGTGGTGGTGGTGGTGGTGGTAGTGATGTGTGCGTTTCTGTGGTGTGCTGCTGTCCTTGCTGTGTCACTGTGTCCTCTCCTCTCCTCTCTGGTTTGCAATGTAGCAAGGGGTTGTGGTCTGTGGGAGTGCTGCTTTTGTACTCACCTATGTGGGTGTGTCCTCATGGTCTGTTGTTTTCAGGTGTGTTGTGTCTGGGGTTCTGGCCTTTGTATTTTTTGTTTGTCCGGGGGTGTTTTCGGGATGTGTACTGTGCTTGTGTATTTGTGCGTGCCTTGCTGTGTGGACTTGTTGGCCATGTTGTGTGCTATTGGTTTTGTGTGCGGATGGTTTCTGTGCAGGTACGTTGGCGCCATGGCTTCTGCCGTGTCGATTCTCATCGGCGTTGTTTGCGCTGGCGGGCGGTATATTTGTGGTTTTCCGCGCTCATGTCGGTGCGATCGTAATTTCACGTGCGGTGTGTCGGCCGTGAGGGCGGGCGGTTTTGTGTTGTCGTGCGTGTTTCCGTCCGTGGCGGGCGGTTTGACTCCGACTCGGACGTTGGCGGGCGGTATTTTGTGTGATTTTTCCGCCGATGGCGGTTTTCGGTTTGTGTAATCGTAATGGCGTGGTCGGTGTTCAGGCGGTGTGTGCGGGCGGATTTTTGCCGCTTCCATGCCTGGCGGAATTATTTACGCCGGGTATCGTAATGGGCCCCATAGTTTGTTAAAATATCGAATTTTTTAAATGTCTTAAAAGTAATGTAAAATTAATGAAATAATAAATATAATTAACTAAAACATACTTAAATAACCTTAAAATTAATAAATAATTAATGTAAGTTATAAAAAAATAAACATACATTTTTATTTTTTAATACATATATATATTAACTTAATATTAATAAAAAATATTCAATATTTTTAGCGTAGGATAGCGGGAGGGTAAAATTTACTATTACCACTCCAGAGACTGCAACAGTAGGGAAAGCGTTGGATAGCGGGAGGGTAAAAATTACTATTCCCACTCCAGTTAGTGCAACAGTAGGGAAAGCGTTGGATAGCGGGAGGGTAAAAATTACTATTCCCACTCCAGTAAGTGCAACAGTAGGGAAAGCATTGGATAGCGTAGGGGTTAAAATTAATATTCCCACTCCAGAGAGTGCAACAGTAGGGAAAGCGTTGGATAGCGTAGGGGTAAAAATTACTATTCCCACTCCAGTGAGTGCAACAGTAGGGAAAGCGTTGGATAGCGTAGGGGTAAAAATTACTATTCCCACTCCAGAGAGTGCAACAGTAAGGAAAGCGATGGATAGCGGGAGGGTAAAAATTACTATTCCCACTCCAGTGAGTGCAACAGTAGGGAAAGCGTTGGATAGCGGGAGGGTAAAAATTACTATTCCCACTCCAGTGAGTGCAACAGTAGGGAAAGCGTTGGATAGTGGGAGGGTAAAAATTACTATTCCCACTCCAGTAAGTGCAACAGTAGGGAAAGAATTGGATAGCGTAGGGGTAAAAATTACTATTCCCACTCCAGAGAGTGCAACAGTAGGGAAAGCGTTGGATAGCGTAGGGGTAAAAATTACTATTCCCACTCCAGTGAGTGCAACAGTAGGGAAAGCGTTGGATAGCGTAGGGGTAAAAATTACTATTCCCACTCCAGAGAGTGCAACAGTAAGGAAAGCGTTGGATAGCGGGAGGGTAAAAATTACTATTCCCACTCCAGTGAGTGCAACAGTAGGGAAAGCGTTGGATAGCGGGAGGGTAAAATTACTATTCCCACTCCAGTGAGTGCAACAGTAGGGAAAGCGTTGGATAGTGGGAGGGTAAAAATTACTATTCCCACTCCAGTAAGTGCAACAGTAGGGAAAGAATTGGATAGCGTAGGGGTAAAAATTACTATTCCCACTCCAGAGAGTGCAACAGTAGGGAAAGCGTTGGATAGCGTAGGGGTAAAAATTACTATTCCCACTCCAGTGAGTGCAACAGTAGGGAAAGCATTGGATAGCGTAGGGGTAAAAATTACTATTCCCACTCCAGTGAGTGCAACAGTAGGGAAAGCGTTGGATAGCGTAGGGGTAAAAATTACTATTCCCACTCCAGTGAGTGCAACAGTAGGGACAGTAATGATTTAATATTTAAATAAAAATAAATTAATTATCAATACCAATAAAAAATTCATTAAAATTAATTACCAATTACAAAATATTTAATAATTAATTAATTATAAATACCAATAAATATTATTTATTAAAAAATAATTACCTATTAATAATTAACAACCAATTAATTTTCAATACCAAAACTATAACAAGTAATAAAAAAATTACCAATTAATATTTAATTAACAATAAATTAATTATCAATACACAAAAATAATTTCATTAATTACTTAATTACAATTAAATTACTTCCCACCCTATTACCCTATAAACCCACAACCCGCTCCAAATAATAAATTAATACAATTAACATAATTATCAATTTATCAATTAATAAAAATTAATTACCAATTAATAATTAATTAACAATAAATTAATTATCAATACAAATAAATTAAAATAAATATTTACTTAATTACAATTAAAATACTTCCCACCCTATTCCCCTATAAACCCACAACCCGCTACAGAACTAAAACGCAAAATTAAATTAAAAATAATTAATAATTCCTAAAAATTAATATTTAATTTAGTATAATTAAATTACTTCCCACCCTATTCCCCTATAAACCCACAACCCGCTCCGAATAATAAATTAATACAATTAACATAATTATCAATTTATCAATTAATAAAAATTAATTACCAATTAATAAAAATTAATTACCAATTAATAATTAATTAACAATAAATTAATTATCAATACAAATAAATTAAAATAAATATTTACTTAATTACAATTAAAATACTTCCCACCCTAATCCCCTATAAACCCACAACCCGCTACAGAACTAAAACGCAAAATTAAATTAAAAATAATTAATAATTCCTAAAAATTAATATTTAATTTACTATAATTAAATTACTTCCCACCCTATTCCCCTATAAACCCACAACCCGCTACGGAATTAAATTACGCAAAAATTAAATAACATAAAATTCATTATTTAAAAAATTAAACATACATTACAAAAATAATATACACTTTTAACACATATACTAACATAGTAAACACTTAAAAAAATTCGATATTATTAAAAATTCGATATATTTTAATGCCTATATTATGTACTTCGATATTTTGACAGTCGATATTACTTACCTGCATTTCGATATTTTTAACCACTATATTATGTCCATTCGATATTATGTCCATTCTATATTTTTACTTCGATATTCTGTCCATTCTATATTTTGACTTCGATATTTTGTCTAGTTACCGTGTGAAAGGGAAGCATGTGCTGGTGTAAATGTGCTTGCGTGAAGTACAAAACATGAAGGGTGAGGTGTTGTGCAGCGCACATGTTGAGTGTTTGTGCTGGCAGTGTATGTGTTTGCAGATAGCACACCCTGGTACAATACAGAAAAGCTACAGTACTGAACAGTGATCGCAGACTGAATGTGTGTGCTGCATGTATGTGTGTCTTTAATGGCACAAGGCATGGAGGTAACAGTGTTACAACTGAGTGTAAGTATGCCTTCAATGGTACATTACATGGGGGACCCTGGGTTCCATTTTTTTCTGATCTTTTTGTTGGCTGTAGGACTCTGTGCCCTTTGTCACTGCTAACCAGTGCTAAAATGCATGTGCTCACTCCTTAAGCCTGTGTGTGCAGTTTTAAACTGCCATTTCGACCTGTCAAAATCAATCTGTTGCCAGGCCTAAAACAACCTTTTTAATACATATAAGTCACCTCTCGGGTAAGCCCTAAACAACCCACATGGCTGGGTGCAATGTATTTAAAAAGTAGGACATGTACTTTTAAGTTTTATATGTCCTGATAGTGCAAAACTCTTAATCTTAAATTCATTGCTCACTATTACAAGGCCTACCTCTCCCTTAGGATAACATTATGGTTACCTTTTTATATTTAATGAATTCATTCATAAAAGCTTTATTCAGCACAAATTGCCTGAGCCATAAAAGCACAACATGTTACAATAAATTATTACAGTATTGTTAAAAACATTGATGTCTTAAAGCCAGAATTCACACTGTGCCAAAGCAGTTAAAATAAAATTTAAAACGTAAATAAAATAATATACAAACATCATGCATAAATGCATGGGATCAGATCATAACCGTAACGTTAAAATTAAATTCTGCTGACCAATGTTTACATATCACTATTAAGCCCTAATGGATCACCAATAAAACAAAGCAAGGAGCTAAAATTAGTTCATTAACCCTTATCAAGTTTTCCGGTTTCCTGAGTCATCTAGGAAAGCTCTAATACGGATTACACTGGAGAGAAACAGAGCAACCCTGTAGCACACTCTTGCATCCCCTAATTCATACAAAAATGTAAAAGTGTTACACGCGCGTTGCATTGAGCGCGCTGAGGCAGCCTAATCTTCGATCAGCTGAGTCAGTAATGCCGGCCGCGCACAGAACTACAGCTCCCATGAGGCCAGGCGCGCAGGTCACGTTGCGGGGACTCCCATAAAGGCGGAAATGCAGCGAGGCTAAGCGTCGGAAATTCTTTGTATCTGGAGGTGGTGTTGGGGTCCCGAGAATCTAGTGAGGTCCGGTAAGGGTGTTTTGCACCGATTCTCCCTCAAGCTTGGGTATTTCCAGCAGGTCCCGTCCTCCGTTGGTGAGCGCCGCTGCGCTCGTGCGGAGGAGGGTAGTTTGCCTGCATTTAGCCTCACGTTATGTTTCGGCTCTGGTTGGCTCCCAGCAATGACTGTATCCATCCTATAGTGTGCCTGCCAAAGTAAGCTACCGGCAATATTCACACGGCGGTGACTCTCCTCAATTCACGCCGTGCACCTGGTATTCAGACCGGAGCGGTCATTGGATTTTAGCCCTGATTATTGAAACAACGGTGACTGGGCTTAAGTCACGTTGTTTAACTTCACGCTTGGTGTTTTTCATCTCTGATGCCTTGTTTGTTATACGTTAAACATTTGGAGGTCATGGCAAACTGAACCATGATATGGATTGAGATACAAGTAACAATATTACATGCCTAAATATGATATCTATCTCGGAGTGAAGATTTATGTTTTGTTTTCTTCTGGCTCTATTTTCAACAGGGGTAACAAGGAGTGGTAAAGGACTACGCTCTATCCCTGTGAGGCATAGTGGAGTCTAGAAAGGTTAGGTTGCTCATAGAAACCTATTCAAATGTATTTTGGGGTAATACAACTCTGCGCTGTTGTTCTATGAATGGTGTGTTTTTTCGCCCTATGAATGTTTTCTTCTATGTTTCCCACACTACAGCCAAAACAAAGAAATGGATGCTTTTACATCAACGACTTATGGTAGAAGTGTCTTAATCTACGGGTGTCATTCTTTTTGTTTACAGGTATAGAGATAGCGCTTGTAGCCATTGTTTCTTAAGGTTATATACAGTAGGAGTGAACTTCTGTGCTTATATATTGTTCTTATCATTTCAGGTCTCCCTCCCTGCTGTTCCCATCCTATCCTTCCCTCGCTTGATCCTCCCACTGACCTGTGCCATTACGGCTACTAAGGCTTGGGGATATCAAGAGGTGGACCCTTCTGAGCAACAAACCGATCCTGAGGACCGATCAGCGTGACAGAATTTCCGACCCACGGATTTAGTCCTCCCGGTCGGTTTGTGCAGAATGGCCACTCTTGATGATGTTCTAGCTGTTCTTGCCAATGTGCAGGCGGAGCTAGCAGCATCACGTCAGGAAACTGCAGATCTCAAGGCCAGGGTAGAAGGGATGCAACGAAACCCTTTTAACATAGGGGGACAGGCAGCAGCACCCACCAATGCTGTCGTTGTTGAACTGTCGGTATCCATACTATTAGCAACCCCAGAAAGGTTTCATGGGGAGTCGGGCAAGGTCCAAGTGTTCTTAACACAGGTTATGCTCCCCATGAACACTCCCCCCAGTTCTGCATCCCAGTTCTCCGTAGGAATAGTTTGATGCTTGACCCTAATAATGGCAGGATACATATCCATTTATTGTACAATGAACAATGTATAATGCTGTAAACTACAAAGGATGCAAGTAATTCAAATATGTCTTAAAGCACCATGTTTTTGTATATTACAAATGCCAATAAAAACAAGTTAAAAAAAAAAAAAAACACAGGTTATGCTCCACTTTTCTTGCAAACAGAAATCCTTCCCCACTAATCAAGCGAGGGTAGCCTTTCTTATCTCGTATTTAGCCGGCGATGCGGCACAATGGGCAGTGCCGTTGGTAAACAAAGACGATCCCCTCCTATACGATTGGGACGAATTCAGAACCGAATTTTTGAAGGTATTTGATAGGCGTTCGGAGTCATTCACAGCTGATAGGGAACTATTGGAGTTGAGGCAGGGTAATAAAGAGCTGGTGGTGTATCTGAACGCCTTTAGGAGGTTAGTGGCAGAAACAAATTGGCCTGAGGCTAAACAAGCTGCGCTATTCCATCAGGGGTTAAGGGAGGAGCTGAAGGACATAATCGCTCAGATCGACCCCCAGCCTACTACATGTGAGGATCTGATTAGTCTTGTGCTGCGTTTAGACCATAGACTCAGCGAGCATAAAGGGGATCATAAGAGGAAAGAAAGAACCATACCACCGTTTGAACGACAAAGAAACACTGAAACACACAGCACCAAAGCATCAGAGCCTATGGATATAGGAACTATACGTGCAGCGTTAACACAGGCAGAAAAAGACGTAAGACGTAAACAGGGCCTTTGTCTATATTGTGGCAAAAAAGGCCACTACGTGAAGGATTGCCCTGTAAAGCCCAAGAGCAACCGATTCCGTAACAGTAGAACTGCGACTGCCGCCGTGGATAAAGCACAGGAAAACTAATAGACTCAAGAAAAGACAAAGGGGTTTCTTGGGGTCAGACATATCTCCCTTCCTTAAGTAACGACAACCGTTCAGCGCAGGGACATTTGTTTATTACCTTGTTGCTACTAGTACAGTCAGAATGGACATGAGCTTCAGCCATGATCGATTCTGGAGACACGGGCATCTTCATGGATATGGGGGAAGCAAAACGCAGAGGTATTACTATAGTGCCAAAAGACAGTCCAGAGGAGGTCTATGCAGTAGACAGAAGAAAACTAGACACAGGACCCATAGGATACAACTCAGGAGAAATAATGGTCCAATATGGAACCTCTCACCGGGAACACTTAACATTCAACATGATCCAAGCTCCCAGGTATGGGATTATATTGGGATTACCGTGGTTGATAGAATACAACCCGGAAATCAATTGGAGGACCAGAACAGTGCAAATGAATTCTCCCTATTGTAGGGAACATTGCCTGTGTGAGCCAGAAGGACCTGCGGCAGCCCTAGCATCAGGTATGACTATAGCCACTGCGGCCGAAAAAGATATTCAACTACCTTCAGTATATCAGGCATACACAGAGGTGTTTAACGAGGTCCAGGCGGAAGAACTACCACCCCATAGACAGTACGATTGTCAAATAGACCTTGTTCTTGGGGCAGTAGTGCCTAGCGGGAGGATTTATGCCTTGACTGAGCCTGAGAATCTCCATCTCAGGGCCTACTTGGATAAGTACTTGGGATTGGGATTCATCCGTCCTTCAAAGTCGCCTGCGGCTTCCCCGCTTTTCTTCATACCCAAGGCTAATGGCGAGTTACGCGCCTGCATCGACTTCAGAGCGTTGAATGCCATCACCGTGAAGAACTGCTACCCCTTGCCTCTGATTCCGGTGCTACTTGAACAAGTAAAAAAGGCTAAGATCTACACCAAGTTGGACCTCAAGGGCGCCTATCATTTGGTTTGCATGAGGAGTGGCGATGAATGGAAGACCACGTTCAAGACCCGTTATGGACTATACGAATATTTGGTGATGCCTTTTGGGTTATGCAACGCCCCGGCGGCGTTTCAATATTTTCTAAACGATGTGTTACGTGAGATCTTGGACCACTATGTGGTGGTATACATCGACGATATTCTCATCTACTCAGAAGACGAGAACACACACGTTGGACATGTGAAAACCGTATTACAGATCCTGCAAAAACACCACTTGTTCTGCAAGCTGAGCAAGTGCGAATTCCACATGAGTACGGTGGAATTTCTCGGCGTCATGCTCACTCCATACGGACTGGAAATGGCCGAAAGAAAGATCGCAGCGGTTAAAGATTGGCCTACTCCCCAGAACGTTTGTGATGTGCAATGTTTTATTGGGTTCGCGAACTTCTACCGTCGCTTCATAAACCAGTTCTCCAAGTTGGAGGCACCCATAACACAACTGCTGAGAAAAACACAGAAGTTCGCGTGGAACAAAGAGGCCCAAGACGCCTTCTTGGCTTTGAAAACAGCTTTTGTCACCGCTCCAATCTTGACTCACCCTGACCCAGAGAAACCATATATCGTTGAGGCAGATGCATCTGATGTGGCATTAGGGGCAGTGTTATCCCAAAGGCAGTCCTCCACGAGACAACTGCATCCTGTGGCATACATGTCGAGAAAGCCGAACGACGCAGAAAGGAATTACAACATATCAGAAAAAGAGCTTTTGGCCATAAAAAATGCCTTCATGGAGTGGAGAAATTTTTTGATGGGCGCTCAGCATGTGGTCACGGTTTATACCGACCACCGAAATCTACAATTCATGACTGCAGCTCGACATCTTACACCTCGCCAGCTCAGATGGATGCTATTCTTTTCAGAATATCACTTCATCATCACTTACAGGTCAGGTTCGGAGAACCGAAAAGCAGATGCCCTCACCAGACAGCCGTCTTCCAAGGACATGGATACAGAACCGGAGCATTCCATCATTGACCCTAAGAAAGTTCTGAGTGTGATACAGCCGGATACCTTCCTCAAGGACCTACTCAAAGGAGTCAACACGTTTTCCTGGAGGACCTGGTTGAAAAGCCATACGGAATGGCAAATCAGGAATGGTTTCCCAATGAACCGGGACCGCCTGTTGGTACCTACTGAGAAACTCAGGAAACAAGTATACCTTTGGTGTCATGAATCACCCAGTACAGGACATCACGGGGTAGAAAAAACCATGGAACTTATCAACAGACAGTTCTGGTGGCCGTCTCTCAGGATAGACGTTAAATGCTAGATAAAAACTTGTGAAACATGTGCAAAGATGAAATCAGATCACCTACGCCCACAAGGTCTGCTGCAACCTCTCCCTACTCCTAGCAGTCCATGGGAAAACATATCGTTGGACTTTATTGTGGGGTTGCCAGTGGATAAAGGATGCACGGTAATTCTAGTCGTGGTGGATTATTTAACGAAAATGGGACACTTCGTGGCATGCAGGACGATTCCTTCAGCAGGCCAGTTAGCTCATATATTGATGAGGCATGTGGTACGCTTGCACGGTTTACCAAGAATCATTGTGTCAGACAGGGGTTCTCAGTTCACGGCCCAGTTCTGGAGAATGTGGTGTTCATCGCTCCATATAACAACGGCCCTGTCTACAAGTTACCACCCTCAAACAGATGGGCAAACAGAGCGCCTCAACCAGACGCTCAAACAGTACTTGCGCTGTTATGTGGACAATTGCACTGAGGAGTGGGTGGATTATCTTTGGCTAGCAGAAATAGCCTATAACAACGCCGCACACAGTTCTACTCATATTTCCCCGTTTTATTGTATCTATGGACGCCATCCCAGGTTTCTTCCCTTCATCCATCCCACAGAAAACGCCAACCTACCCGAAGTGTCTAAGAGGGTGGCCCATATCAGAGTTACATTGGCCAATACGCAAGAATACCTGAAGGCTACAAAATGCAGATATAAAGCTGCAGCAGACAAAAACAGAAGACCTGGACCGTTATATCCCAAAGGGGATACCGTTTGGTTATCAACCAGAAATATACGTTTCAAAAAACACAATGGGGCCGATTCCGATCTCGGTCGGAGGCGCACCTAACACCATTCGGCCGGGAAAAAAGCCAGGCGAATGCCTGTTTCCCGACCGATCCGCACATAATTCCGAACGAGCAAGTACGATGCGCACAACTGCATACATTCCGACCCAGTCGTACTCACCCAATGCAGGTCCTGTTTTCCGACCGAGGCGGATCCGGAAACGCAAAATCGAGTCGCACGGAAGCCAAAATGCAGCCCCGTCCGGCCGGACAAGTACGATGCGCTTTCCGTACGCGCCGAACCCGTCGCTACGCATGGCACGTCAATGCATCCGGGAGAGGCGCACATAAGCTCCGATTCGCGCCACAACACGATCCACGGCTACGAGACGAACACGCCAGCGACGAGGCGAAGCAAAAAGAAAGACGAACGAGACGAACCAACCATGAATACCATCGTGCCGATCCTACCAATATTCTACATCTACTACCGGAACAGGCACGGACGCGTACGGCGCAGAAGGTAAGTCAGACACCAACCACAAAAACAAACGACACGTACCCGACATATCACACACACACAGAGGGATGCAGAAATTACTAACACCAGCAACAGCAGCACCATAGGGGCGGGATGGCCATCAGCAATGCCACATATACACATAGGGGCCTGGATGCCTACCACTACTACCACCCCTACCCAGGGGTGCCAGATGCCTACCACTACTACCACCCTTACCCAGGGGGTGCCAGATGCCTACCACTACTACCACCTCTACCCATGGGGGCTGGATGCCTGTCACAACTACCACCCCTACCCATGGGGGGCTGGATGCCTACCACCACTACCACCCCTACCCAGGGGGTGCCAGATGCCTACCACTACTACCACCCTTACCCAGGGGTGCCAGATGCCTACCACTACTACCACCTCTACCCATGGGGGCTGGATGCCTGTCACTACCACCACCTCTACCCAGGGGGTGCCAGATGCCTACCACTACTACCACCTCTACCCAGGGGGTGCCAGATGCCTACCACTCCTACCACCTCTACCCAGGGGGTGCCAGATCCCTACCACTACTACCACCTCTACCCATGGGGGGCTGGATGCCTGTCACTACTACCACCTCTACCCAGGGGGTGCCAGATGCCTACCACTACTACCACCTCTACCCAGGGGGTGCCAGATGCCTACCACTACTACCAGCTCTACCCAGGGGTGCCAGATGCCTACCACTACTACCACCTCTACCCATGGGGGCTGGATGCCTGTCACAACTACCACCCCTACCCATGGGGGGCTGGATGCCTACCACCACTACCACCCCTACCCAGGGGGTGCCAGATGCCTACCACTACTACCACCCTTACCCAGGGGGTGCCAGATGCCTACCACTACTACCACCTCTACCCATGGGGGGCTGGATGCCTGTCACTACTACCACCTCTACCCAGGGGGTGCCAGATGCCTACCACTACTACCACCTCTACCCAGGGGGTGCCAGATGCCTACCACTACTACCACCTCTACCCAGGGGGTGCCAGATGCCTACCACTACTACCACCTCTACCCATGGTGGGCTGGATGCCTGTCACTACTACCACCTCTACCCAGGGGGTGCCAGATGCCTACCACTACTACCACCTCTACCCAGGGGGTGCCAGATGCCTACCACTACTACCACCCAGGGGGTGCCAGATGCCTACCACTACTACCACCTCTACCCATGGGGGGCTGGATGCCTGTCACAACTACCACCCCTACCCATGGGGGGCTGGATGCCTACCACCACTACCACCCCTACCCAGGGGGTGCCAGATGCCTACCACTACTACCACCCTTACCCAGGGGGTGCCAGATGCCTACCACTACTACCACCTCTACCCACGGGGGCTGGATGCCTGTCACTACTACCACCTCTACCCAGGGGGTGCCAGATGCCTACCACTACTACCACCTCTACCCAGGGGGTGCCAGATGCCTACCACTACTACCACCTCTACCCAGGGGGGTGCCAGATGCCTACCACTACTACCACCTCTACCCATGGGGGGCTGGATGCATGTCACTACTACCACCTCTACCCAGGGGGTGCCAGATGCCTACCACTACTACCACCTCTACCCAGGGGGTGCCAGATGCCTACCACTACTACCACCTCTACCCAGGGGGTGCCAGATGCCTACCACTACTACCACCTCTACCCATGGGGGGCTGGATGCCTGTCACTACTACCACCTCTACCCAGGGGGTGCCAGATGCCTACCACTACTACCACCTCTACCCAGGGGGTGCCAAATGCCTACCACTACTACCACCTCTACCCAGGTGGTGCCAGATGCCTACCACTACTACCACCTCTACCCATGGGGGCTGGATGCTTGTCACAACTACCACCCCTACCCATGGGGGGCTGGATGCCTACCACCACTACCACCCCTACCCAGGGGTGCCAGATGCCTACCACTACTACCACCCCTACCCAGGGGGTGCCAGATGCCTACCACTACTACCACCTCTACCCATGGGGGGCTGGATGCCTGTCACTACTACCACCTCTACCCAGGGGGTGCCAGATGCCTACCACTACTACCACCTCTACCCAGGGGGGGCTGGATGCCTGTCACTACTACCACCTCTACCCATGGGGGGCTGGATGCCTGTCACTACTACCACCTCTACCCAGGGGGTGCCAGATGCCTACCACTACTACCACCCTTACCCAGAGGGTGCCAGATGCCTGTCACTACTACCACCTCTATCCATGGGGGGCTGGATGCCTGTCACTACTACCACCTCTACCCATGGGGGGCTGGATGCCTACCACCAACAACACCCCCACTCACAGGATGGCTAATACATGACACAACAAGCACACACCAACATAAACAATGCAACATAAAGACATCCCCCCCAACACCATGACAAGCGTGTGTAGACTGTGTCAAATGCCTACAACACTGAACATGACTTCGAACATACAATGTGACCCCCTATCACATGTGCCACACATAAATGTGTGTGGCCCCCACAATGCAAGCAGACCATGACCACTGTGGCAATGGGGTCCAACCCCCATCATCACAGTGACCAAAATGTAAGTGTGGGGTCCATAGCTGAAGCACATCTTGAACATTGTGGCAATGGGGTTCAAACCCCCATCATCACAGTGACCAAAATGTAAGTGTGGGGCCCATAGCTGAAGCACATCTTGAACATTGTGGCAATGGTGTTCAAACCCCCATCATCACAGTGACCAAAATGTAAGTGTGGTACCCATAGCTGAAGCACATCTTGAACATTGTGGCAATGGGGTTCAAACCCCCATCATCACAGTGACCAAAATGTAAGTGTTGACATTGAAAAAGCTGCAACTGCCAAACTGCATGGATGATTCCTGGTCACAGAACAACAAACACATCAGTGGCAAAGTAGTGCTTGTGTCCCATAGCAACATAGATTGGGGGAGGCAAACACTGCAGTGCAAATAAGACATACCTTTGGCCATGTGCAGACAAACATCACCCATGGGGGCTGACACTGTCAACATTCATCAATGACACAATGACAGAAGTGACCATGATAATGCAGACCCACATATTTGCACCAATGGGCACACAAATGCAGATACCCTGTGGAGACTGTAGATGTGAGGTGAACAGATACCATACCATGGCAGCAATGGGACACACAAACAATGATCATTGTGCTGACTGATGACCTAGGAGTCCCAGGGACAGCAGGGGAAACCCACCAAACAACATACAGCCAATGGCACACTAAAGATATGCCAATGCAGTGGTGCAGATGCACAAACACAAACAGGCAGACCCACACTGCACATCAAACACAACAGGTGAGGGGGGGAGGGTGCCAGTGTCCCCAGGCAACCACACAACACATGATGAGGCCTGAATACCAATTACACAGATGTGCATACAGTGCCACACAAAGGTAACTCATGGATCCAAATACCCTATGTGGACAATCAGGCATTGTTAGATGAGAGGGCGCACAAATCACACATGTCACACAAGCATGTAGGAACAGCAACTGACACAGCAAGACACAGAGACACCACAGCACTACCCCCAGGGTCCCCACAATGTGGTGACCGTGGGCTGCATTACAATCCAACTGTGATGACAAAGCTAGATGTCGTTCACACTGTGAACCACAGTCATGTGTCCTGAGCAACAAACTACCATCACACCTACACAAGCACAAATCAATCAGCACGGCCAGTAAGCCAAGGCCAACATGGAGGCAGGGGTCTAGCCGTGCAACAACTCTCATCTGCACACACTCAACACCACACACCTCGACCTCCAACAATGTGCAGCAGTGAAGCTCACATGCACTGGTGACATTGCACATGCACCCATGACAATCCCATGGGTGGTGGTGGGAACCAAGGTGCAGAAACACATCACACATGGCCACTCAACAAGACTCCTGAATGTCTGACACACTGCACACTACGCTGTACATGGACATGACGGCAATACCACACCAACCAATGGGATCCCAGCCACAGTCCCACACCAATGAAGAAGCCAAGGTCACCCACAAAGAACACACATAGACAACTACCAACATTGCAGCCCTGACCCTGAGGAGTGCCAGCAGTCACACACACAACGTGTCACAATCACTGAAAGCTAACACAAACTGGAAATCACATGACAGGTGTAAACAACAAGTGCCAAGGGGAATCCTGACTGTGACCCATCTGCGTCTGCCCACAAACTCAGCCCTGACAGCAAACACACCTATGGGTGACACCCTGATGACCAGTAATGTGCCATGCACCCACATCACAGAGAACCCAGGGAGAAGACTTTGGGGGAACATAGGTCAACTCAGCAAGCATCACAAACAGGAACACCACTAGGGATCCCAGCATGCACAGCAAAATTGAAGTGAACACACAGACATGCTCATACAACACACACCTTGGGCGCAGGCGATGTCACAGGAGTACACACTGCCATGAGGGGACTCCACTCCTGTGTGAGGAAAACTGTGCCATATGTTGCCTCAGTAGCGCTCCATCATGTCAGCAGAACACTTGGTCACACAGTCAACAATTTGCACCAAATGAAGGCTCCCGTCACATCAGCCTGGTCATGGGAGTGTCAACGAAATCATCAGCACAGATCCAACACACATGTATAGCAAGTTGCACTGACAACACAGATGAGTCCTTCCCCATTGATGCCCAAACCTGCATGTCCAGTGGAGATGGCCACACGGTCAGGGAAGTAGACTAATTGAACAATGGCAAGCACAACAGATGTGCAGGGGTGGAAGCCACAGATGTGACATTGCTAATGTAAGTAGGAAATCCCATTGCCAAATATTGAAAACATGACACCCTCAGATGCTGCTAAGGATGACATGGATACACCACAGGATAGGACACATTCCCCCTGGACCACATGGGTTCCTGAACAGTAACACTTCATTTTCATGAGACCAAATAACACCATCACTGCAGCAAGGGCATGGTTAGCATCATCAACATCATGTACATCAGAAGCAAAAGCACTAGAGAACAGAAAGTTGCTTTATTCAGCATATGTGGGTTCAAAAGTTGAAGTCCAGTAAAAAAGAAACAAAGGCCAATGGCCAGTCCATCCTGAAAGTCAAAACAGGGTGACAGTGGCAGATGTCACCCTACGCATGCCTGCACTGATAAAAACCAGGGACAATCCCCTCGGAGGGGTATACGGGGGCAGGCCAGGCACCGCAGGGACAGGATCAGGGCTCACCAGAAGGAGGCAGGGAAGGGGTGGTGGGTGCTGGAGAGCCACTGACAACTGCAGTGGAGGTGTCTGACATGGTGTGTGCCGGCACAACTGGGGGGCATGACTCAGATGGTGTGGGTGCCGGCACGACTGCAGTAGACCGTGCAGATGGAGTGGACAGGTTCCCCACTGCAGTGCCCAAGTCAGACAGGGTGGTAGTGGACTCCACTGCAGTGCCTACCTCCAGGGGAGGAGAATGGGGATCAGGTAAGGTGGGCAGGACAGAGGGGGAGGACACCGTCTCCACACCAGTGGCACAGACAAGCGCAGCGGGGGTTTGGGGCCGGAAGAGCAAGTGGCAGGGGGAGAAGGCCTGATCTTTTTGGGGATGGTGTATCTGTGGGTGGGGGAACCTGGGGCAGGGTGTGGTGGGGGCACCTGTGGAGTGGGGGCCTGAGGGATGGAGGAAGGAGACTTGGTGCCTGAGCTGCAGGGCGGCGGCGGGGTCTTGCTCTTCCGGGTCCAGGGGGACTTGCGGATGGGGGCGTCAGTCGGTCTGCGCCTGGGGGAGGGTGCCGGGGGCGAGGGGCACTCCGCTCCGTGTGGATGGGCTTCCTCTTCCCCCTAAATGCTGGATCAGCTGGATCGGAGGGGAAGAGGCCGAGGTCACTGAGGAAGAGCCGCTGTGTCTTTGGGGTTGTAGGTGAGGCAAGGGAGGGGGCTTTGGAGGGAGAGGCAACTGAGGACTGCGCAGTGCTCGTGGATGCGTGTGTGTGCGCCTGGGCCCCATCCCCTGTGAGTGTGGTTTCAGTCCCCTGACTGTGCGTTCGTGTGCGTCTTGTTTTTGGTGTGTGTGTCTGTGTGCTGCTCGTGTCTGTGCTGGTGTGTGCCTGTGCCGGTGTGTGTGTGCTTGGGACAGGTAAGGTGCTGGGGAGTGTGGATGGGGCAGAGGCAGGAGGGGTGAGGGACTGTTGGAGGAGGGACACTGCTGCCGTCAGGGAGGAGTCCATGGACCTATTGCCCCTCTGTAGGGCAGACATGCCCGATGAGATGCCCTCCATGAACGACACCAGCTGAGTCAACAGAGTGGTGTGTGCATGGAGGACACTCAGCATCGCTGTCTGCCCTACATGGAGCTGGCGAAGGAGGTACACAGACTCCTCACTCAGGGCAACAGGGGACACAGGGGCAGGGGGTGCGGTGCCTGACCCGAAGGAGACACGCTCCCGAACATGGGAGCCTCCACGGACCTCGGGAATGGGAGCCGATGGGAAGGCGGTGGTGGTGGCGGGGACAGCAACACTAGCTGGGGTGTGGTGGCTGCTGACACCCGCATCCACAAGGGAGTCATCCTCCGAGCTGCTGTGGTCCTCAGCTGAGGTGGATGGTGCTGAGGACTCCTCTGTGTGGCTCCCCTCGCCCTCCGTGCCACTGGGACCCTCCGACCACTCCTCGGCTGCTGACCCAGTCTGGCTCTGCGGCTCCTCCTGGTCCGTGGAGCTGTCCCCTCCTGTGGCCGTGGATGTATCTGCAAACAATAGGGAAACAGACAGACATCAGTCACCTGCACCGAACGCACACACCACAGTAAGTACAGCACATTACAGAGCAAGCCCTGGCATCCTTAGTTGAACATTGCCAAAAGTGCCCAAACAGAATAGGAGAAGCCAATTGTCAGTCTGATGGTCAACCATGGCACTCACATCCCTCCTGGCCTTGCACCCATTTGTCTGGTGTCTGTTGGATGGCAAAACCCCAGTGTGGACACATGCACCACCTACACAGTAGTTGGACAGTGCAGAAAACACGGTGAAGCATGTGAACATGCACACATCACAACTCTTGCCACTGAGTCAGTACAGGTGTCCGGATGAAAGGGATGCCCAGTGTCAAATATGAAATGCATGTGATGCATACCAGCGACAGACACCATGATGCACCCATGTCCTGACAGCCATTGCCACAATGGTGTGCATGTAGCACATGTCACTCCCCTGCAGGATCACTCATAGGAAGTTACATGCCATGGCAAAGGCATGCCTGCTAAGTCATACATCACTGTCTCCAGTCACATGGGCAGGGCAGCCAGACAACAACAGTCTGCACTGTGTCACAATAGTAGGTCATGGGGAATGCAAGTCCTGGAGCTGAACAAGTGCACATGTACATCCCCCAAACACCACATCATCTGAACCCTTATCTGTCCAGGTCATACCGATTGGACATATGGGAGACCTGTAACACAACCCTCTGAACCTGAGCACCTCACAATCTGCTGTGAATGGGAAACAGCTGCCTGAACTTCACATTTGCATACCCCAGTCTGCACGGTCAGGTGATCAAACACCTATGTGTCACACAAGTATCGTCTCCTATGGTCACATCTCCGGTGGCATGCTGAGCCCCAACCGAGAAACACCCCAGCAGTCCTGACAACGAAGCCACAGCACACTGACACAGAGGCAGACACCTGAGGGGACATATCACTGAGCATAACGTGTCAGCTGATACACAGGAGTGGGAGTACAGAGTGTATTGTATGGCCTGGAGTAGGCATGACTGTCCTGCCCCACATGAATGAGGGATGAGCCCTGGACAGTAGGCAGCTGGCTAAGTATGTGTGACACACGTAATATACACACTCTTGGGGCCCAAACATTGTTCCCACCCACAGCATGGGTGTGTGCCAGATACCCCAGGCACATGTGGTGGATCAGCTCAGCAATTGGACCACATATCAAAGTAACACGCAGATTACATGTCAGAACACAGGCATTGTGTAAGCAATGGACCCACCCATGATGCCCACCACAGAGTTAGGGGAACAGATGCTGTCCCCCACCTTGAGTCAAGCAAACTGCAAGGACACAGTACCCAACTGACACAATTCCCTGACTGCAAGGGCCACACCTGGGTATCAGATGAGGAGTGGGCAGTGCACAATCGAGGGACATGGGTCCTGGACCACATGACTGATGTACTGTGGAAGTTTAACCAGGCCAGAGGAGGGCACATAGCATGGCAGACAAAGTTCACAATGCAGTCATGGACTCACCCCCTCCTTGCTGCTCTCTGGCCTTCAGCTGCCCATCCAGATCAGGGAAGACCACCGCCAGGATCCTGAGCATGTGGGGGTCAGGGTCCGGTGTCCGCCCCTCCTGCGAGGAGGCGACAGCTTCAGCTGGACCCGTGCGATCCTCCGGGTCCAGCCCCGAAGGTCCTGCCACCTGTTCTGGCAGTTGCGGATCCGGCGCTTGTAGTCCCCCACGGATCTCACTGCCCGGACGATGGTCAGCCATATCTTCTGCTTCTGGTGGGCATCAACCTGTGAGGATGACAAAGTGAGAATGCTATAACTACACATGCAACATATCCGTGCATTACACAGTTGGATATACATGTCTCAATCACAGGGGCACATGATGTACACAGGCAGTGCAACGATGGCTATGGACAGTATGCCAGCAGTTACTACATGGTATCATTGCCTGGGAAGTAAAACCTTGTTTAAATGCACTGTCACTGCACTATACCTGTTCAGTGCATGTAACTACACACTATGGGGGGTGACAACTACTCAGTGAGCCTGCTAGCCAGTGGCGTGCAGACTGTTAGCCTTGCTAGTCAGACAACATGCACATTTAGTAAGGCAGTGGACAGCACACTCACCTGCTCCCCTGCTTTCCCATACAGCTTGCTGTACTGTGGAAGGAGGCTGTCCAGCAGGGCCTGGTTCTCCTCAGTGCTGAAGGCTGGGGCTCTCTCCACAGTACGTGCCATTGCAGGGTCCAGAGGGTGCAGATACAGCAGCAGTGTTGGTGGCAGATGTCGTCCTGGAGCATGTAGTGCAGGCAAGTGAGCTCTCAGGGGAACAGCCAGCATTATATGTGTGCTGCAGAGGCAGATACTGTCCCATGTGTCCAAAGTGATAGGTCCAAGTCGTTTGCATCTTCTGAATCTGGCCAATCCATGGAATTCCACCACTTACACACGCCCACAGCATCCTTCAAAAGTTCAACTTCATGACACCCATGAATTTGCAACATTGTTGTGGGTGACCAACTGAATTTCCAGCATCAGACTCGTTCAAGATTTGAAAACGCGTCCGTTGCCAGGCCAGGCCATAGCCAATGGGTGCGCACCGATCGGTCCATTGCTGTTCAACGCGTACCCGGGATACAACGCGTACCCGCACACATTGAATGCAATGGGCCGGCCGGGCACACCGATCGGTCCATTGCTGTTCAACGCGTACCCGGGATTCAACGCGTACCCGCTCACATTGAATGCAATGGGCCGGCCGGGCACACCGATCGGTCCATTGCTGTTTAACGCGCACCCGGGATTCAACGCGTACCTGCACACATTGAATGCAATGGGCCGGCCGGGCACACCGATCGGTCCATTGCTGTTCAACGCGTATTGCGGATACAACGCGTACCCGCTCACATTGAATGCAATGGGCCGGCCGGGCACACCGATCGGTCCATTGCTGTTCAACGCGTACCCGGGATTCAACGCGTACCCGCACACATTGAATGCAATGGCCAATGTGTGCGCACCGATCGGTCCATTGCTGTCCAACGCGTCCATGTACAAGTCGCTGGCATATGTCACCATGCCTGTCACAGGTGAACATATGCCAGCCACATATACTTCCCAGGGAGTGAGGGGCACACCTACAACACCACAGCCTGTCCACACTGTATCCTAAGGCATGTAAGGCTGCATTACCTATTCCGTGTATGGGGGTGAACATGTTGTTCTGTGGGTGTCACTTGGGGGCAGCCACTCCCAGGCTGTGCACGTGTTCATGGGGACAGAATCCTTGGTGTTTCGTGTACATGACCACTGTGATGTGCAACTGTTCATTCCTGAGCATGTGGCATGGTCACATTTCACGGTGGTGTATGTGTATGTCATGTCACATACCCCCTGAGTCCCATGTGGGACTGTATGTACGTCCCAGGGTGACCCATTGCCACAATAGTGATGGTCCTCCACAGTCTGTGTGCATGTTGTGTTTACAATGTCTCTGATTCCATGTGCACAATGGGAGACAGTCTCCACATCCACGTTGTTTGTGCATGGACTTTGATGTTGTGCGTGTGTGTGTCACAGACGTCCATGTCTGTCCTGCCGAGGCAACAGGGACCACTACCTGTGGGGGTCATGGTTGTTTTGCTGTGGTGTATTCATGATACACCATGTCATGCCAGTGTCCATGTGGCAATACAGGGTCCCTGGGAATCTACCTTTCGTAGAGCTGTGATGCCTGGGGCACATCTGTCCTCACATGTCACTGTGGGGTGTGTTTGGAACGTGGCAGCAGGAGATGGGAACTGTGACATGGCCTCATCATATCCCATGGCACAACCTGGGACTTGTTGATGCCACTTGTTGAACTGTGATGTTAGATGTTGGCCATGTATGTGCCATACATGTCCTTACGGAACTGCACACATCATGTACTTGTGCCTCATAATGATGTATCATGTGATATTGAGTATGGTCAATGCCACATATGTGGGGTGACTGACAATCTTTCTTTCTTCACCTATGCACTGCAAGGCACCAGCTGTCCATAGACCATTGCCTGACCTTGCAACCATGGTGGAACCGGACTGCATCCGACGGTACCGCTTCACCAGGCCGCTGATTGAGGTATTGACGGTGCGGTTGGCCCCACATTTGCAAGCTGGCCGGACATACCCTACAGCGCTGACCCCCAAGGTGAAGGTGATGGCAGCCCTACACTTCTTTGCCACCGGTACCTTTCAACACACTGTGGCGACTGCTGGTGGGATGTCACAGACCATGTTCAGCCGTGTGCTCCGCGATGTTTTGGAGGCTATGTTGATATACCTGAACCAGTACATCTATTTCCCTAGACTCCGACAACTCACTGACGTGAAGAGTGACTTCTATGCCCTGGGGAGGATGCCGCATGTCATTGGCTCCATTGATGGGACACATGTTGCTTTGGTACCACCACAGGCCCAAGAGCAGGCATACAGGAACCGCAAACACTACCACTCGGTCAATGCACTGGTGGTATGTCTTGCAGATATGAGCATCTCACACGTCTGTGCCGGTTTCCCCGGTTCTGCACACGATGCCTACGTGATGAGGAGTAGTCGCATCCCGAGGATGATGTCACAGATGCGGAACCAGCGTGCCTGGCTTGTTGGTGTGTACTGACTTTGTACCATTGTGTGTGTTCTGCAATGTAGTGTTCCACACTCTTTTCCAACTCAGCTAATGTGCAATTGTCTGTATGTAGGTGACTCCGGATACCCCAACATGCCGTGGTTGCTGACGCCCCTCAGGAACCCTGTGACACCAGCCCAGATGCGCTACAATGAGGCACATGGTCGGACCAGGAGAGTGATTGAGCGGACATTTGGTCTCCTGAAGAGCCGCTTCCGCTGCCTGGACAAGACAGGAGGGGCCCTCCCATATGCCCCAGCAAAGGTGTGCAAGATTTTCATCGTCTGCTGCATGCTACACAACCTGGCAGTGCGGAAGGAGTTGCCTCTCATCCTGGATGACGATGACCAACATCCGCCACCTGTGGAGGATCCTGGCCTGGACCACGATGCCAGTGATGATGATGGTGATGTCCGCACACAGCTCATCACCAACTTCTTCAGCTGAATGTGAGTATCCAGAGATGTCATGTCAATGATGTGAGTATGCATGATATGTGTTGGTGGTACTCTGGTGCTGTTTGAGTGTGTCCATGTGCTACATGACTGTATGCGTGTAGCGATGTGTCCTTACAGGTAGTCTGTACTCCCCAACAGTGTTGACATGCTAACTTGGTTCTGGGTGGGTATCTTGTGACGTGTATTGGGCATATGAGTATTGCAGTTCTGTCCTGTTCTTCAGTGCTTTTGACTGTGTTTCATTTCTGTCCTTCACAGGGTACTTTCAGAGTCGTTTGGTCAACTGTGATCCCCGACACCGTGATCCGACTTCCAGGGTGGTAGCTGTCGTGTCCCTACAGGTGATGTGCGCCACACCCATGGACTTCCTTCCTTCTACACTTGTTGACTGTGTGCCCGCTGCCAGGTGGGATTACCTTGCATCTGTAGTGGTTACAACATGTTGCAAATGTGTAATAAACCTGTGCTTCACTTTGTGATGTGCGTTGTCTGTGGTCACACATCTGACTGACATTTGCTTACTGCACCAGTGGGCTAGTTGACAAAGTCTGTGAATAGGTGTTGTGTCTGTGCATTGCACAGTATTTCCTGGCAACATCAGTGTAGGCGATGAGTCAGATGGCCTAGGTGTGTATATGTTGTGTAGCCCTGGTGGTGTGTCTCCCTCATATGTGTCACGTTGCCATGACTCACATGCCTGTGTTGTACTTGCTGTAGCAGTTAGCATGCACAGTGTAATTTCGCAGGTCATCATCTCCATGACAGAAACCACGTTGGAATCACAACAGAGGAAGGTATGGTGTATTACTGTGTTTATTGTCATACATGTGTGTGTATAGTGCACAGGATGGTGGGTGCTGTACATTTTGATTGCAATCCAAAGTTCCTAGATGAATTGTAAGTCCTGGTAGCAGAAATGTCCTGAATAAAGTCCACAGTCATCTGATACATTGGTCCAACTTGTACTCCCCATGTCATGTGGGGGAGTTGTGTTGCAGTCAACAGGGTGAACAGTTTGCGCACAAAGGTGATTATCCGGAACAGGTTTTGGCTTCCTGGGGGTTGCACATGGCCATCGGCCTCTCAGTTGCCCCTCCTCGGACACCCCTCTTCTTTGGGGGGGGGCCCCAAGTGCAGGCTGCTGCGGTGCAGTGGACTCTCCGCCAGAGTCATCCTCCCTCTGGCAGTTGCAGTTGTTTCAGCACCAGATGTTGTGGGCACACAGGGAGGTGTTGACTGGTTGCTGCTCATCTGGCGGAGTCATTGTCATATGTCCCTATGCACCGCCGTCATCTCTTGCAGTGTGTCCCACTTGGACTCCACGCGGGACATGTGTAAGTCCAAGCGTGCATGATGGGCAGCCTGCTGCTGTTTAATGTCCCTGAGGAGCCCCACTGCCTGGCTGAGGTCTCCGGTGCTGGACTGGTACGCATCGGCTATGCGTACCAGTTGTGGGTCATCATGCAGTCCAGACCCCTCTGCGATTAGCGACCTATGTCTCCCACCCCTCCCACCACCCCTGGCGACACGTGCAGTACCCGAGGTGGCACGCACAGGTGACCCTGGGCCCCCTTGGGGGTTGTTGGTGGTGTTGGTGTCCATAGCCCCACGTTGGTCCAGGGTCCCTGTGCTGGTGGTGGTGGTGCTCCTTGGGCTGTCCATGTCGGCAGGGGTGGTATGTGTGTTGACAGTCGTTGGAGGGGTGGGTGCAGGGGGTGCAGCTGGTGGTCCTGCTGGTGCTGCATGATGACTTGCTCCGGAGGTGCCAGGTAGGTCTTCGTCATCCGAGGAGGGCAGAGGCTGTTCCACACCAATGAGCTCCGTTTCCCGCTGTGCCTGGGACGGGGAATCCTCAGCGTCTGCTGCTGTGTCCCCATCATCACCTGTTTTTGGGAGACACACACAATGTATGTTATGTTTCTGCAGGCATCAATGGTTGACACACCTGACAGTTGTGACTGTACCTCTGGATGCGGGCCTGTACATTGCATTGTCCTAAGTTGTCACAGTCAGAGGTTGATATTGGTGTAGCACATTGTCCTGCATACTTTGGGCATTTCTATATGAATGTTGGGGTGTGTACATGGTCTGCATTGGTTGTATTTGGTTGACATCCGGCCCTCCTTCCCACCCAGCCAGATATTCCACCATGGAACGTGCTTCCATTGCAGGGAGTGCAAGTTGTCTTTCAGGATGTCAGTCAGTGGTGTCCTGCTGTTGGTTGGTGCACAGTTGCCAGCAGGGCCTTGTGCTCCCCACAGCAGTACCCAGTGTCAGCCATCTTGTCAGTACTTTTCCACTCCCTGTGATGTGCGCATGGTTCAGGGTGGTGTTGATGGGACAGTTGTGGGGGTGACCAATATCTGTGACTACCACTCCCATCAGGCTATTGCCTCAACCCCACTTCCCAGCATGCCCATACTTACTTGCTTTTGGGTGGACTTCACTGTGTCTGAGTGTGACAGCAATGGCAAGATGGCTGACAGTGGTGTCCTGCTGTTGGTTGGTGCCCAGTTCCCAGCAGGGCCATGTGCTCCCCACAAGTGAGCACCAGTGTCAGCCATCTTTGAAGTGGCTTTTGACTCCCTGTGAGGTGTGCATGCTTGGGTGTGAGCTTGCTGGGCCATGTGGGTGGGGGATGTTGGGCTGTGACTACCACTCCCATCATGCTATTGCCTCCACCCCACTTCCCAGCATGCCCATACTTACTTGCTTTTGGGTGGACTTCACTGTGTGTGAGTGTGAGAGCAATGGCAAGATGGCTGACAGTGGTGTCCTGCTGTTGGTTGGTGCCCAGTTCCCAGCAGGGCCATGTGCTCCCCACAAGTGAGCACCAGTGTCAGCCATCTTTGAAGTGGCTTTTGACTCCCTGTGAGGTGTGCATGCTTGGGTGTGAGCTTGCTGGGCCATGTGGGTGGGGGATGTTGGGCTGTGACTACCACTCCCATCATGCTATTGCCTCCACCCCCTTCCCAGCATGCCCATGCTTCCTTCCTTTTGACTCTGCTTCCCTGTGGGGTTGTGTGCCTGTGCTGACAAGATGGCTGACAGTGTTATCCTGGGGTTAGTTTTGCTACAAGTCCCATGTGTGTCCCTGTGCTTCACACTGCATGACCCAGGGTTGTGGTTCTTTGTGGGATATTTGATTAGAGTGTGAGGCAATGCATTCTCCCAGGTGAGTTGTGTGGAGTTTGTGTTAGGGGTGTGTGTGAGTGGAGCTGCTGGTAACTATGATCAGTGCTGTCAGTCCTCCTTCCCACCCAGCCAGATTTTCCACCATGGAACGTGCTTCCATTGCAGGGAGTGCAAGTTGTCTTTCAGGATGTCAGTCAGTGGTGTCCTGCTGTTGGTTGGTGCACAGTTGCCAGCAGGGCCTTGTGCTCCCCACAACAGTACCCAGTGTCAGCCATCTTGTCAGTACTTTTCCACTCCCTGTGATGTGCGCATGGTTCAGGGTGGTGTTGATGGGACAGTTGTGGGGGTGACCAATATCTGTGACTACCACTCCCATCAGGCTATTGCCTCAACCCCACTTCCCAGCATGCCCATACTTACTTGCTTTTGGGTGGACTTTACTGTGTGTGAGTGTGACAGCAATGGCAAGATGGCTGACAGTGGTGTCCTGCTGTTGGTTGGTGCCCAGTTCCCAGCAGGGCCATGTGCTCCCCACAAGTGAGCACCAGTGTCAGCCATCTTTGAAGTGGCTTTTGACTCCCTGTGAGGTGTGCATGCTTGGGTGTGAGCTTGCTGGGCCATGTGGGTGGGGGATGTTGGGCTGTGACTACCACTCCCATCATGCTATTGCCTCCACCCCACTTCCCAGCATGCCCATACTTACTTGCTTTTGGGTGGACTTCACTGTGTGTGAGTGTGAGAGCAATGGCAAGATGGCTGACAGTGGTGTCCTGCTGTTGGTTGATGCCCAGTTCCCAGCAGGGCTATGTGCTCCCCACAAGTGAGCACCAGTGTCAGCCATCTTTGAAGTGGCTTTTGACTCCCTGTGAGGTGTGCATGCTTGGGTGTGAGCTTGCTGGGCCATGTGGGTGGGGGATGTTGGGCTGTGACTACCACTCCCATCATGCTATTGCCTCCACCCCACTTCCCAGCATGCCCATACTTACTTGCTTTTGGGTGGACTTCACTGTGTGTGAGTGTGAGAGCAATGGCAAGATGGCTGACAGTGGTGTCCTGCTGTTGGTTGATGCCCAGTTCCCAGCAGGGCCATGTGCTTCCCACAACTGAGCACCAGTGTCAGCCATCTTTGAAGTGGCTTTTGACTCCCTGTGAGGTGTGCATGCTTGGGTGTGAGCTTGCTGGGCCATGTGGGTGGGGGATGTTGGGCTGTGACTACCACTCCCATCATGCTATTGCCTCCACCCCCCTTCCCAGCATGCCCATGCTTCCTTCCTTTTGACTCTGCTTCCCTGTGGGGTTGTGTGCCTGTGCTGACAAGATGGCTGACAGTGTTATCCTGGGGTTAGTTTTGCTACAAGTCCCATGTGTGTCCCTGTGCTTCACACTGCATGACCCAGGGTTGTGGTTCTTTGTGGGATATTTGATTAGAGTGTGAGGCAATGCATTCTCCCAGGTGAGTTGTGTGGAGTTTGTGTTAGGGGTGTGTGTGAGTGGAGCTGCTGGTAACTATGATCAGTGCTGTCAGTCCTCCTTCCCACCCAGCCAGATTTTCCACCATGGAACGTGCTTCCGTTGCAGGGAGTGCAAGTTGTCTTTCAGGATGTCAGTCAGTGGTGTCCTGCTGTTGGTTGGTGCACAGTTGCCAGCAGGTCCTTGTGCTCCCCACAGCAGTAGCCAGTGTCAGCCATCTTGTCAGTTGTTTTCCACTCCCTGTGATGTGAGCATGGTTCATGGTGGTGTTGATGTGCGCATTGTGAGGGTGGGCAATATCTGTGACTACGACTCCCATGATGCTATTGGCTACACTGACTTGCCCAGCATACACAGGATTCCTTCCTTTCAGTGGGCTTCACTGTGAGGTGGTGTTGTAGTGGTGGCTACATGTCTGGATGTGTTTGTTAGTTATATTTGTGCCATTGCCTAGCTGTAGTTGTAGTTGTGTTTGTACATGTGATGACACAGTTACATATCACTATGAGATGGCATGTGTTGTGTTTATCTGACTGACATACACATTTTGGGATGATTCTGTTCTGGTTGGTGTGTATTTGCTAAGGGTGCATGGTTTGACTCTCCCCTTGACAGTGATGTGTGTGTATTGTCGCACAATATTGTGTACATTTGTTGTGTACTCACCAGGCTCTGGGATGTTTTCTAGTCCATATACGCTCACTGATGGTAGGATGGCCCGCACCTTCTCCTCCCAGGGCCTGAGGTATACTGGTTTGGCAGGAGGGCCACTGCCGGTGTGTTGGCTCAAGAGGTAGTCCTTCTTCAACAGCTCCCTGAACCTCCTGCGCACGTCATACCACCTGTTCTGGATGTCTCCCTTTGTGCGCAAACATGGTGATTGTGCGTTCACCCTGTCGACAATCCTCTCCCACATCTTGGTTTTCTGCGACATGGGTGTCTGTTGGACCAGTGTACCAAACAGCTGTGGCTCTACCCTGAGGATCTCATCTACCAGGACTTCCAATTCACTATCTAGGAACTTATGATTCTTCTTTGGGGGCATGGTGATGGGTGGTGATGGTGAGTGATGTGTGTGTTGGTGTGCAGGTGAGGGTGTGTGAGTGTGTGTTTTGCTGGGTGTATGTGAGGGTGCTATTTGTTGAGGTGCTGATGGTGTGTGGCTTGTGTGATGGATGAGCTGTGGGTGGGTGTGTGGTTGCTGTCTGTTGAGTGCTGGCAGGTAATTTGAATTTGCAAAGGATCATGGTAGGGATTTGTGTCCTTTATATGGGTGGAGTTGTGGGTGTGTCTTTGTTCCCTGTTCCCCCCCCAGTATTTATTGCCTTTGTAATTGCTTGTTTGGCCTTTTTTGTGTGTTTTCCCTTAGTATTTTTTGTGCATGTAGGAGACGTTCTTGTGACCGAGTCGGACCCTGCAGTTGTCTCGTACGAGCTTCTCCGAGTCGTTCACGCTGTGTTTGTGCTGTTTTCTATGCTGCGTACGCGTCGGTCGCGGTGTATTGGGTTGGTTCGGCTCGCAGATTTGTATGCGTGTCGGTCGTACGGCTTGGGCTCCGTGCGACTCGGTCGTGTTTTCCACGCGTTGCATCGTACTTGGCGGGTAGGAGTTCGCGGGTACGTTTCGTTCGGGATTCTTCCTGGTGCGTGTCGGTCGGTTCGATTCGCGTGGTTTTCCGGCCGGATAGCTGTTTTCCGCGCGGCTCGGTCGTTCGGCTTGTGTTCCGTACGAGTCGGTCGGATTTTGCACGCTTCTCATCGTACTTTGTGGGTCGGGCTGCACCGGTACGTGTCGGTCGGAAGGAATTCCGGCTCCTAGTCGGTCGGTACCTTTTCCGGCCCGAATCGTAATCGGCCCCAAAGTGTTTAGCCCCAGGTATATTGGACCCTACAAGATCAGTAAATGCATCAGTCCAGTGGCTATGAAACTGGAACTGCCGTCACATCTACGTATCCATCCCGTTTTTCATGTTTCTCTGCTTAAACCTGCCTACACTCCCGGAAGTAAGCGGCCTCCGCCTCTATTGGTCAATGACATCCCGGAATATGAGGTGCGGGATGTCAAGCTCCGCAGCCGTAAGCTCTGGTACCTGGTGGCCTGGAAGGGGTACAGTTCTGAGGAGGACTCATGGGAACCGGCATCTGAGGTCCATGCAGCCAGATTGGTGGCTTCCTTTCACAGAAAATACCCACAAAAACCTGGCCCCCTTGCGCGCTCTCGTTAGGGAGGGGATGTACTGTTACACACGCGTTGCATTGAGCACGCTGCGGCAGCCTAATCTTTGATCAGCTGAGTCAGTAATGCTGGCCGCGCACAGAACTACAGCTCCCATGAGGCCAGGCGCGCACGTCACGTTGCGGGGACTCCCTTGAAGGCGGAAATGCAGCGAGGCTAAGCGTTGGAAATTCTTTGTATCTGGAGGTGGTGTTGGCATCCCGAGAATCCAGTGAGGTCCGGTAAGGTTGTTTTGCACCGATTCTCCCTCAAGCTTGGGTATTTCCAGCAGGTCCCATACTCCGTGGGTGAGCGCCGCTGCGCTCGTGAGGAGGAGGGTAGTTTGCCTGCATTTAGCCTCACGTTATGTTTCGGCCCTGGTTGGCTCCCAGCAATGACTGCATCCATCCTATAGTGTGCCTGCCAGAGTAAGCTACCGGCAATATTCACACGGCGGTGACTCTCCTCAATTCACGCCGTGCACCTGGTATTCAGACCGGAGCGGTCATTGGATTTTAGCCCTGATTATTGAAACAACGGTGACTGGGCTTAAGTCACGTTGTTTAACTTCACGCTTGGTGTTTTTCATCTCTGATGCCTTGTTTGTTATACGTTAAACATTTGGAGGTCATGGCAAACTGAACCATGATATGGATTGAGATACAAGTAACAATATTATATGCCTAAATATGATATCTATCTCGGAGTGAAGATTTATATTTTGTGTTCTTCTGGCTCTATTTTCAACAGGGGTAACAAGGAGTGGTAAAGGACTACGCTCTATCCCTGTGAGGCATAGTGGAGTCTAGAAAGGGTAGGTTGCTGATAGAAACCTATTCAAATGTATTTTGGGGTAATACAACTCTGCGCTGTTGTTCTATGAATGGTGTGTTTTTTCGCCCTATGAATGTTTTCTTCTATGTTTCCCACACTACAGCCAAAACAAAGAAATGGATGCTTTTACATCAACGACTTATGGTAGAAGTGTCTTAATCTACGGGTGTCATTCTTTTTGTTTACAGGTATAGAGATAGCGCTAGTAGCCATTGTTTCTTAAGGTTATTTACAGTAGGAGTGAACTTCTGTGCTTATATATTGTTCTTATCATTTTTATTTTTTTTAAATCTTTTTATTATTTCAACATAAAAGTCACATACATTTCAGGTGATTGTACAGTGCTGCTTCGTCGTAAGCGGGGAGAAAACGGATACAAACATTATATCTCATCATCACATTCTTCCCTTCTTTGCATTTCCAGCTCCACTGTTGGGGATACACATAGGTTGCCCCGGTAAGCATTCCATTTGCCCCATTTCCTATCCCACTTCTTCGGACACCCCCTCGATTTGAATACTTCCGTTTCAGCAATCATGCATTTATCTATTTTTTTCACCCACAATCTGGAAGTAGGTGCAACCACCGCCCCCCATCCCTTCGCAATCTCACGCTTAACAAGGGTGTAACCCAGTGTAGTTAGTTGTTGTTCCACCTCTGTGAGGTCAGTCTGTTCCCATATATTAAGAAGACCCAGGCGCGGTGTGAGGGTGACTTCCTTTTCTAATGCGTTTTGAATATGGGTCGTGGCTCCCTCTCATAGGCGCCGTATCTCTGGGCATTCCCAGATCGTGTGATAAAAGGTGGCCGTGTGCTGGCAGCCCCGGAGACACATCGTGTCTGATCTGGCGCCTATCTTTGCTAGAGTGACCCCCGTTAGATACGACCTGTGTAAAATTTTAAGTTGAATCAATCTGAAACGGGGAGTAATTGCTGCTTCTCTAGGGGACATTAGTGCCGTCTACCAGTCCTCATCGTTAATGAGTCCCAGGTCTCTCTGCCATTGCTCTCGTAGTTTATGGAACGTGTCAGGTAGATGGTTGCACAACGTTTTGTATGTCTGTGATATAGCTTTAGAGTGTAGCGGTCCGTCTAGTAATCGATCTTCCAGCGGTGATGTCTCAGGTATGTCTGTGACATTGGGTATTGCTGTGATGAGGGCGTGTCTAATTTGCAGGTATCTGTACATTTCACCCTGGGCCATTCCATATCTTTCCCTGAGCTCCTCAAACCTGATAATCGAACCTTTTTTAATCATATCTCCAATAGTGGAGATTCCTATAAGGTCCCATTTATCAAAGCCGGGTTGATGACATAAGTGTCCCAGTCTCTGTGTATACCATAGGGGCGTGGCTTTGGTAAGGATATTGGACCATCCCAGACGGGTGTTTGCTTGATGCCAGATCGTCACCGTGTGGGATGTGGGCCCAAAGTATCTTTTCTTGTTCAATTTTGAATATAATGCCCCTTGATATCCTTCTCGTCCCATTTGGTATCTGTCTAATAAGATAGGCTGGATCCAAAGGGGAACGATAGATCCAATGATTCACTACGACTAATTGAGACGCCCAGTACTAGAGTCTTAGGTCCGGGAGGGCGATGCCTCCATCATACCACCATTTCGTCAGTTTTTTAAGTGCAATGCGCGGAGACCCACCGTCCCATAATAATGTCCGAATTGCACTCTCTATTTCCGAAAAGTACGTATCTGGCTCCCGATGCGGGCAATTTTGGAGGATGTAGAGAAAGCGTGGGAGAGCCAACATTTTAAAAAGAGCAGCTTGGCCTACCAGCGAAAGAGGCAGAGATCGCCAGTGTTTCACAACCGCCCGTAGGCGGGACAATGGGGGTGCCAGATTACGGTCGTAAAAAATAGTGGGGCTCGAAGTTATGTATATTCCCAAATATTGGAATCCCTCAGTGACCACCTCCACACAGCAACCCGCCGGGAGCCGAGGGACCGGACCCCGGAGTACAAACAGCACCGATTTGCTCCAGTTTATGGCGTACCCGGAGTATTTCCCAAAATTTGTGAAGATATTTAAAACCCTGTGGATAGATCTATATGGAGAGGCAAGATAGAGCAGAATGTCATCTGCATAGAGGGATATTCGGTCGTCATGGCCCTCCGCCCATTTCAGGCCTCTTACCATGACATCTCGCCGCACCCAGGCCGCCAGTGGTTCCAGCATGAGAGAGAAAATCAGGGGGGACAGGGGGCATCCCTGTCGGGTGCCTCTTTTTAGTTTGAATGTGCGAGATGTGTAGTTGTTCACTCTCACTTGACCCTTTATACCCATGTAGAGCAATTTCACCCAGCCCAGGAACTTCAGACCGAAGCCCATTTTCTTAAGGACTTCAAATAGGTATGGCCACTCGATAGAGTCAAATGCCATAGAGGCATCCAGAGACAACACCACTGCATCCTCTTCCATGTAGTCCCGACGTGCGAGTACACTATGGAGGCGTCGGATATTAAGTGCCGTATTCCTTCCTGGCATAAAGCCAGATTGGTCCGGGTAACCAGGGAGGAAATGACCGTGATCAGTCGCGAGGCAAGTACTTTCGCCAGGACTTTGGCTTCTACATTAATTAATGAGATCGGCCTATAGGACCCGCAGCTATCTACATGTTTCCCTGGCTTGCGAATCACTACTATGGAGGCTAGACGTTGATCTTCCGGCAGTATTCCTTTTTCATAGCTTTTGTTATACATGGCCCTTAGGTAAGGGGCCGTCTGAGAAGCGACCAGCTTTAAAAACTCAATGGGGGTCCCATTTGGCCCCATCGCCTTCCCTGACTGGATTTGGCTTATGGCCTTTTGGATTTCCTCATCTGTCAGGTCTTCATCAAGGGTGTCTCTGTCTGTGTCGGAAAGCGCCTGAATGTCATTGTCGGAAAGGAGCTGACGGGAGTCCTCTGCAGTATAAGTAGTGGATGGGGAGTATATATGCTCTAAGTGTCCTGCAAAGGCTTCTGCAATGTCCCTTGGATGTGTGACCTGCGTGCCATCGGCTAGGGTCAACCGGGGCACCCATCTCTTGCCTTGGTCCCGCCTCTCTAGCCAGGCCAGAGTTTTACCAGCCCTGTCTCCCAGTTCATATATTCTATGTTGAGTGTGGAGTAGTTTGGCCATCGTTTGTTCCCTAGTTTTAATCTTATATTCCTCTTGTTTAAGTGTGAGACGGTGAAGCGTGTCTTCTGAAGGTGCCCCAGCATTGTCAGCTTCTAATTGCTGGAGCTCACTTTCTAATTGTACCAGCTGCTGGCGTTTCTTATTAATGTATCCCATCTTAAGCGACAATGCCTGCCCCTTCAGTACCACCTTGAAGGCCTCCCATATTGTACGCGCTGAATCAACTGAACCCACGTTTTCTTTAAAGTAGTTAGTCGTCTGTGTATGTAGTTCCTGTTTAATATCCGGGATTTTCAGGAGCCAGGGATTTATGGTGATTGTGGCCTGTGGCTGAGGATTCCCATGTGTGAAATCAATCCTTACTGGGGAGTGATCCGATATGCCTCTCGGCAGTGCCTGGGGATTTCGGAAGCGGCCAATTGTAGCTGTGTAGGTTAAGAAATAATCAATACGGGATGAGCTTTTATGTGCGTTAGAAAAATAAGTGTATTGGGCTTCATCTGGTTGCAACGCCCGCCATACATCAGTCAATCCCATGGCTGTGGCGAATTCTGCCATCAACACATTTGGCCTCGCCCCCGGTCTTTGTGGGTATCTATCCTGTCGATCATCCATTGTCATATTGAAATCTCCTCCCAAGAGTAAGGTTCCCACCAAGAGGTCTGTTATTATCTTACCCAGGTCTGTCAGTGCTCTTTACCCAGTGCTGGCGGCAAGTATAGCGAAACAATATTGAGAGCTTCCCCCTCCCATTGAGCCTCGAGGACCGCAAACCTACCCCCGGTGTCCACCCACGTGCGTTTCACCATTAATGGCAGGTTCTTTTTGACTAGGATGCCCGTCCCTCTAGAGCCTGAGGTATACCCTCCATGAACTAGAAGTTTGTATCCCCATCTGGTGAGGGCCTTAGTCTTGTTACCAACCATGTGTGTTTCTTGTAGTAACACCACATCAGGCGCCTGCCTTTTCAGGTATTGTTGGACTATTCCCCGCTTAATCCTATCTCCCATGCCATTTACATTCCAGGTAAGCACGGAGAGTGACGTTTCCATTCTACCCCCCATCATCAGCAATAAGGACAATTAAATCTGGACATTTTAAACATTTTCCGGGCTCAGTGTTTCTAGTCTGTGCAGCTGATGTACACTGGTCTCGAAGTGTGATGTAGGGGCGATCCCCTGTGGCAATCCGGGTTCTTATCATTTCAGGTCTCCCTCCCTGCTGTTCCCATCCTATCCTTCCCTCGCTTGATCCTCCCACTGACCTGTGCCATTACGGCTACTAAGGCTTGGGGATATCAAGACCCCTCTGAGCAACAAACCGATCCTGAGGACCGATCAGTGTGACAAAAAGCCGCCTGATGATGAATAATTCTCTCTTGGAAAAATATTGATTTTACAAAAAAGTGCTATGTGCTGAGTGGACTGTTCTGATCAGTTATCACCGGGACATTTTCTGGTAATTTTACATTTAATAAGGTAACTTCCAAATGGCATCAGGTACATAGTTCATGTTTGGTGTCTTTTGAATTGTAATGAGACATCCTATTCTATGGTAAAGTTACATTTCAAATTACAATTTTGACAATGCCACTTTTAGAAAGTTGCAAAAAGAACAATTGATGGACAGAATGCAGAACAATGTCATACATTCACCCCAGTACCGAGATCTGGGCCTAAATCCATAGTTTTTTTGCTCACCATGCCATTCCAGTTTGGACCCAGCCATATGCAAATCAGTCTTGACCCTGCGCCCAATGAGAACAGTCCAGCCCAAACTGCCAGGCCAGGTCCTCTCTGGACTGGAAACAAGCATCCTAGGACCGGTTTCGGGGTTTCACCCCTCATCAGCCAGGATAGCTTGACTCCAGTGGCATGGAGAGCACTGAAACTGGTCCCAGGATGCTTGTTTCCGGTCCAGGGAGGACCTGGCTTGGCAGTTCGGGCTGGACTGTTCCCATAAGGAACAGTGTCAAGACTGATTTGCATATGGCTGGATCCAAACTGCGGTGGTGTGGTGAGCAAAAGAATGATGGATTAAACCCAGATCCTTGTGACTGGGGGTGAATGTTTGCATAGTCCAGCATTCCGTCCATCAATTGTTTCTTTTGCATATGTCGCCCTAAGTGGGAAGGGTATGCCCAGACGTGGGTCCCGTGCTCACCACACCACTGGATTCAAGCTAGCCTGGCTGATGAAGGGTGATGCCCTGAAACCGGTCCCAGGATGCTTGTTTCCGGTCCAGGGAGGACATGGCTTGGCAGTTCGGGCTGGACTGTTCCCATAAGGAACAGTGTCAAGACTGATTTGCATATGGCTGGGTCCAAACTGGGGTGGTGTGGTGAGCAAAAGAATGATGGATTAAACCCAGATCCTTGTGACTGGGGGTGAATGTTTGCATAGTCCAGCATTCCGTCCATCAATTGTTTCTTTTGCATATGTCGCCCTAAGTGGGAAGGGTATGCCCAGACGTGGGTCCGGTGCTCACCACACCACTGGATTCAAGCTAGCCTGGCTGATGAAGGGTGATGCCCTAAAACCGGTCCCAGGATGCTTGTTTCCGGTCCAGGGAGGACCTGGCTTGGCAGTTCGGGCTGGACTGTTCCCATAAGGAACAGTGTCAAGACTGATTTGCATATGGCTGGGTCCAAACTGGGGTGGTTTGGTGAGCAACAGAATGATGGATTAAACCCATATCCTTGTGACTGGGGGTGAATGTTTGCATAGTCCAGCAGTCCGTCCATCAATTGTCAATTGTTTCTTTTTCACACTTTTAGAAAGTTGGCATTCTCCTACCGTAGCCATTTAGTGTCTCCCCCTTCAGAGAAGACACCAGGTATAAATATTGGACCTCAGACACCCACTCTTCAGTATGTTTCTGGACCTGTGGACTCTGCCAGGATAAAGGACTGCTGTGCTGCTGAAAGGACTGCCACTCTGCTGCCCTGAATGACTGTTGTCCTGCTGTGCTGATCTGCTGCTCTTCTCCCCTCTTGCCTGGGTGAGAAGGACTGGGCCTGCATCTCTAAACCCAGGACCCCCCAAGGGCTAGTTTGCTGCCATCTGTGAGTCCTGCCCTCCCAAGTAGGGCCACCACAGTCCTGAATCTTTGGAAGTGGGCCAGAAAGTGCTCTGCCAGCCCATCTGTGTAATCAGCAGAACTGACCCATTGTCCTCGGAACCGACACATCGCCTCTGATGCATGTATTCCGACAACGCAAGAAATTTGCATTGCCACTGCAGCCCATCAGCACCACCACTGAACAATGTACCTCCATGCCAGGATATCGCATTGCACTCTCTGCACCCCATAACTGCTGCATGTCCGCGCCTGAACCTCGAATCGCCTCTGCTGCACGACGCATCCTCAATGCGAGGCTCCACATCTCTTTTCAACCAGGATTATTGTACTGTGTTCAGTAGACCTAATTCGGTTCCTGTGCCTGGCCCATGCTCCATCACGGTTGGCCTGAACTTGTGACTTTGTCTCTCTCCGGTGTGGCCAGATAACCGCAGTTGGGGCTTTATACCTTTTGGTGCTATTCTCACTGAAATCTTTAAACTTGCATATCTCCGGTTCTACTGATTGGATTTTTGTCGTTTTAGTCTTGATTTATTTATTAAAATGTACTCTATTTTTCTAAATTGGTGTGGAGTTTTCTTGTGTTGTGTTTTCTTTTTATTACTTGTTGAATTGTTGCACAAATACTTTACCCATTGCTTCTAACTTAAGCCTGACTGCTCTGTGCCAAGCTACTAGGGGGTTGAGTATAGGGTAATTTGGGGTTTTCTTGTGACTTTACACTGACAAGGATTGTGGTTGCTGCTTGAGTAGGGTTTCACCCCACTTAACCAGAAGCCCATTTTCTTACATCTCCATACGTGTGAGCTGGGTGGGGTAACAATGGAGGAAGGGACCCCCTTTTACAATTCAAAAGGGTGCTCTTTGATTCAGTGAAGAAGCCTAGACACATCTCGGGAAGAAGATGGGGCTTATAAGGGAATCATAAAAAGCAGGGCTGGGAGCCCAGGATTAACCTTTTGATGCACACATCATGTCAGGGACTGTCCGGGACTATGTCGGGAACACATTCAGGGACTTGAGCAAGGACTGGGGAGAAAACGTACCGTGCACAGAAAGAGTAGTACAGTGCTGCCCAGGATCACACAAAGAGTCAGAGGAGAAAAAGGGATCCAAAGGAGAAGCCTGTACAAGATGGCTAAGACTCAGAAAGGAAGGGCACTCACAAGGCAATTCAGCATTCAGACTAACTACACCCAGGATGGCCGTGCAAGACATATATATATAATACAACATTAACAATAAAGGGAATGTGGGGTAAAGCACTCAGGAGCTCCACACGGTAAGACTGAAGCTCCGTAAGTTCCTCACCCACAATTGCCGTTACAGATACTGACTGAAAATACCCACATATAGGATATGTATGCAAAGGCAAGGTCTGTGGCGCTTATACCTGTGGTGATGTTATAACTGTAACTCAAAGACAATACTCACAGTGAACAAGAAACACCACCTAGGTAGTCAGCTGTGCCCACGGATCCTGGCGATCAAACAGGAGCAGGCAAGGCAGTAACAGCAAAGGGGTAGAACTAAACACAAGCACAATAGACAAGGAGCTAGCAAGGAGGAGTGCTTAACAGGAAAGGAAGCAAATCACAGGGCACACTTGGCAGAAAGCACGTAACAAACATACAAGGTAACAGAAGCAAGACAGCAGAAATAGAAAGACAGCAAACTAGAACTGGAACCAAGGAAATGGGAAGAAAGGCAGGGACTGGAAAAGGATAAACAGAAGGGGAGGCTACAAGGGTATACTAGAATAGTGCAGGTTCAGGAATCAAGAAAACAAAGTAGCATAGAAGGCAGTGCTGGGGCAGGAACAAGAATTGAGAAAAAGCTCAGGAGTCAAAGTAGCACTGCAGGTAATGCTAGTACAGGAGAAGGGAAATTGCTGCAGGTCAGGAACAAGGAATGCCAAGGCTCATGAGTCAAGGTAGCACTGCAGGCAGTGCTAGTTCAGGAGAAGGGAAACTGCTGCAGGTCAGGAACAAGGAATGCTAAGGCTCAGGAGTCAAGGTAGCACTGCAGGCAGTACTGGTTCAAGGAAACAGGAAATAGCTACAGCTCAGGAAACAAGGAATCAAGTGAGCACTGCAAGCAGTGCAAATCAGGAACAAGAAATAGCTATAGCTCAGGAATCAAGGAACAAGGATTAACTATAGCTCAGGAATCAAGGAATAGCAAAAGCTCAGGAAACACTGGAAACAAGGGTATCAAAAGCTCAGGAAACACTGGAAACAAGGATCGGCCTCACCGGCATACAGCTACAATGACCAACCCTGGGCTGAAGGGAGCTGGGGCTTAAAAGAGCTCACAGTAATCACATGCATCAGGTGTGAGCAGGCTAGCAGCAGCCAGCCACAAGTGAACTGAATTCCTCCATCCATCCTTGGCCTGCAGGGGTGGAGACAAAGCAGTGAGCAGGGGATTACAGGTAATGGAGTTTCCAGCATGAGCAGACTGGCTTCCACAAAACCCGGCATGGATTGGGAATGGATGTCAATTCCTAAATGATGTCCAAATGCCTGGAAGTCAGGATATGCATACAGGGGAGTGTCTGGAAACATATTAGAATACTGGAAAGCCCCACAATTCGGCCCCCTGGTGGTGGGAACGAGAGCACAGGGAGTGAATCATGACAGTACACCCCCTCCAACGACCGGCTCCCGGAATCTGGGACTCGATTTAAAGCCTTTGCTCCTAAAAAGTAAGTCCATTTCCATCATAGATGGAGTGCAAGATACCAGAGGACTACCGGAAAAGTGTGATGTTCTGGAGGGTAGGACAATAGGCTGAAAATTAACAGCAGTGTTGAAGGCAGAACCTGAAGAGTCCAAATCCAGTAACAGGGGCTTAGAAGCCTGAATTAAAGGTGTTTGAAGTCCAGATGATGGCAGTCTAGAGTAGCACTCTGAAAACAAAGGAAGATTGACTTTAGGGTCAAAAGCAGATAACGGATTGGCAGGAGGCACAGAGGTCAAAGGCAAACTGGCTGAAAACGAAGGAGGTGACAGGAAGCAGACCTGAAGTTCTGGCCCTGGAGGAAAACATACAGAAGACTCACATGCAGGCGACTTTGGAAGCAGGTATGCAAGAGACCCAGGCCCTTGAGGCTTACAAGTTGAGAGTTTTATCTCTGATGCTGGAGATTCAGTCTCTGAATTTATCCGTACTGAGACCTCTGAAGGCTGGCAAACTGGAAGTACAGGGTCAAAAAGTAGGCACGATAGAGGCTCAAGGCCAGAAGGCAGGGGGCCTGGAAGCTCTGGTGCGGACGGCAGGCAGCCTGGAAGCTCTGGTGCGGACGGCAGGCAGCCTGGAAGCTCTGGTGCGGACGGCAGGCAGCCTGGAAGCTCTGGTGCTGACGGCAGGCAGCCTGGAAGCTCTGGTGCTGACGGCAGGCAGCCTGGAAGCTCTGGTGCTGACGGCAGGCAGCCTGGAAGCTCTGGTGCTGACGGCAGGCAGCCTGGAAGCTCTGGTTTAGTAGGCAGGTGAGCTAAGGGCTTGTGCTCTGAATGCAGGCGAGCTGAGGGCTTGTGCTCTGAATGCAGGCGAGCTGAGGGCTTGTGCTCTGACTGCAGGCAGTCTGGAGGCTCCAGTACTAATGGCAGGCAGGCTGCAGGCTCAGATGGCAGGCAGGCTGCAGGCTCGGGCTCAGGCTCAGATGGCAGGCAGGCTGCAGGCTCGGGCTCAGATGGCAGGCAGGCTGCAGGCTGAGGGCTCTGGAGACTCTGAAAGCAGCAGGCCGGCTGAGGACTCTGGAGACTCTGAAAGCAGACAAGCTGATGGCAGAGAGGCAAGAGGATGACAGACTTTAAATTCTTGGAATGGCGATAGCCCGTGAACAGTAGATTCCCTGTTGTCAATAGTGAAATCTTCACAGTTCCTTGGCTCATTAAAACACACTGAAGCGCTTTCTTCGGGATGGCTAAGAGTACTGATTATCTTAGAGTCTCTGATGACCAGACTCCCTTTACCATTCGGCAGTTCACATGTCTTAGTCAGAGGAAACAGGTAAGAGATCACTTGGTCTTTGGAAATTTTCTCATTTTCTTCTGCATTAGAAGGTGGTACAGGTGCATCAGAGCATACAGTACTATCATTTCCTGACTTTTCAATATTTGGTGTGCTTGAAGGCAAAACAGCAAAAAAGGGGTCAGGATTTTGTTTCTTCTGAGCGAGGAGGTTGACTTCAGTTGCAGCAGTTAAATCAAGAGCATGGTCTGAGTCACAGGACATTGTCACATCAGGGAATATGTGGGTCAATGGTTCGGGTTTTGTCTGTATGTCAATGGCCTGTCTATGGGTTATCTATGAGATAGAACTGACCTCACTACCAGGAAAAGAAAGCAAAGAGATGTTTTGTGTCTTGCCTGGAATTTGGGGTTCCTCAAAACTGGAGGGACACATCTCAGATGTAGCACCTAGATGTAATTTAGCACTAGAAGACAAAACAGAGGAGTTAGAAAATTCAGAATTCAAACAAATACTTTCCTTAACTGTACTTTGAGACATGGTACTATGGCTATTCTGAGTGGAATCTGAGTGATCAGCCACAGTATTATTTACACAATTACAGGACCAGCTCTGAGGGGACCGCAAAATAGTGTGCAAGGTTTCATTCTCCATTTCTAAGGAGGCTAACATAGAAGATGAAAAGTAGTCTTGTACCAGGGTTTTAGATTCCCACTTGAACCTTGGGTTATAGTTTTTTAACAGAGTCTGAAACATTTTATTCTCTTGTTGTAATTCCAAAATCTTCGATTCCAATATATCCTGTGAAGATTGTAGATCTTTTTCTACAAGGACAGCAGTAGACTTTGAAACTTCACAACAAGCAACAGAACTAAATCTTGGATTTTGTTTAAACTGGCTATTAGCGGTCTGTGTTCTAGTAGGTGTTTTCTCTCTTTTGTTAATCTGATTGTTTACTTTGAATGTAGCATTAAACATTGTCTCTTTAGTATCAGGGACTGTGATCCTCACTGGGTCACAAGACTGAGGTATATCGTTTGTATAGAAAACAGAGGTTATATAATGCATCTGCTCTTTCTTTGTCTGTTGTGTGGTTAAACAAGCTTTAACTGGTATCATTGAACTACTAGTTTGGTAAGGTGTCGATAAAAACTGTGTCTGGAAATTGTCTTCAAAGAAAACATTGTCTTGACAGGGGTCTCTGAGTTACAAACTTCAGAAAAATTTCCCCTAATAGTACCACTCTCTAAATTACTATTTTGTCTTTCTGCTGCTAACAAGGTTTGCAGAAATTTGTTTTCATCCTGTAGGTCACAGGCTGACATCAGGTGAGGATCAGGGTTACAGATGGAATGAAAATCTAACATAGAAGGATCAGCCAGCCATAGGGAATAATATTCAGCACGTAAAAGTCTGTTTTGTTCCATGAATCGATCTCTAGAGTTTACGGACTTTCTAATAGGGTGTACAGAACTGCGCTGCCTTGACAATGGATGTCTGCCATCATACGCAGACTTTCTGGTTCTGATGCTAAACACCTTGGCAAGAACTGACTGGGAGAGCTTTGAGAAAAAAAAAGTGGTAGCTAACTGAATGCAAAGAAACCTCACAAGTAACCCTGGAAATGTGGTTGGTCATTCTGTCAGGGACTGTCCGGGACCATGTCGGGAACACAGTCAGGGACTTGAGCAAGGACTGGGGAGAAAATGTACCGTGCACAGAAAGAGTAGCACAGTGCTGCCCAGGATCACACAAAGAGTCAGAGGAGAAAAAGGGATCCAAAGGGGAAGCCTGTACAAGATGGCTAAGACTCAGAAAGGAAGGGCACTCACAAGGCAATTCAGCATTCAGACTAACTACACCCAGGACAGACGTGCAAGACATATATATAATACAACATTAACAATAAAGGGAATGTGGGGTAAAGCACTCAGGAGCTCCACACGGTAAGACTGAAGCTCAATAAGTTCCTCACCCACAATTGCTGTTACAGATACTGACTGAAAATACCCACATATAGGATATGTATGCAAAGGCAAGGTCTGTGGAGCTTATACCTATGGTGATGTTATAACAGTAACTCAAAGACAATACTCACAGTGAACAAGAAACACCACCTAGGTAGTCAGCTGTGCCCACGGATCCTGGCGATCAAACAGGAACATGCAAGGCAGTAACAGCAAAGGGGTAGAACTAAACACAAGCACAATAGACAAGGAGCTAGCAGGGAGGAGTGCTTAACAGGAAAGGAAGGAAATCACAGGGCACACTTGGCAGAAAGCAGGTAACAAACATACAAGGTAACAGAAGCAAGACAGCAGAAATAGAAAGACAGCAAACTAGAACTGTAACCAAGGAAATGGGAAGAAAGGCAAGGACTGGAAAAGGATAAACAGAAGGGGAGGCTACAAGGGTATACTAGAATAGTGCAGGTTCAGGAATCAAGAAAACAAAGTAGCATAGAAGGCAGTGCTGGGACAGGAACAAGAATTGAGAAAAAGCTCAGGAGTCAAAGTAGCACTGCAGGTAGTGCTAGTACAGGAGAAGTGAAACTGCTGCAGGTCAGGAACAAGGAATGCCTAGGCTCATGAGTCAAGGTAGCACTGCAGGCAGTGCTAGTTCAGGAGAAGGGAAACTGCTGCAGGTCAGGAACAAGGAATGCTAAGGCTCGGGAGTCAAGGTAGCACTGCAGGCAGTCCTGGTTCAAGGAAACAGGAAATAGCTACAGCTCAGGAACCAAGGAGTCAAGAGCACTGTAAGCAGTGCAAATCAGGAACAAGAAATAGCTGAAGCCCAGGAATAGGAACAAAGAATAACTATAGCTCAGGAACTCGGGAAACAAGGTAGCACTGCAGGCAGTGCTAATTCAGGCACAGGGAATAGCTATAGCTCAGGAACTCAGGAAACAAGGTAGCACTGCAGGCAGAGCTAATTCAGGCACAAGGAATAGCTATAGCTCAGGAACTCAGGAAAAAAGGTAGCACTGCAGGCAGTGCTAATTCAGGCACAAGGAATAGCTATAGCTCAGAAATCAAGGAACAAGGATTAACTATAGCTAGGGAATCACTGGAAACAAGGATATCAAAAGCTCAGGAACCACTGGAAACAAGGATCGGTCTCACCAGTATACAGCTACAAAGACCAACACTGGGCTGAAGGGAGCTGGGGCTTAAAAGAGCTCACAGTAATCACATGCATCAGGTGTGAGCAGGCTAGCAGCAGCCAGCCACAGGTGAACTGAATTCCTCCACCCATCCTTGGCCTGCAGGGGTGGAGACAAAGCAGTGAGCAGGGGATTATAGGTAATGGAGTTTCCAGCATGAGCAGACTGGCTTCCACAAAACCCGGCATGGATTGGGAATGGATGTCAATTCCTAAATGATGTCCAAATGCCTGGAAGTCAGGATATGCATACAGGGGAGTGTCTGGAAGCATATTAGAATACTGGAAAGTCCCACAGTTCAGCCCCCTGGTGGTGGACACGAAAATGCAGGGAGCAAGTCGTGACACATCACTGTGGCTGATATCCAGGTGTGAACTGTGGTCACCCCTATGAACTGTGTTGTGGGTCTATCAACTTTGAGGTGTTTCCTGCTGTGACAGACAGTCTTTCAAGAGGAAAGAAGAAATGGAAAAACATACACTTCAAAAGAAGCATAACCCCAACATAAACATTCAAAGACTCAGACCCTAAATCACATTTGGTGTCTGGAAATGGACTATAAGAAGAGGGGGTTGAGAACCCAAAATTTGCCATCTACCAAGCAGCCAGATGGGTTGTGTGATGAGAGGAAGCCCTGCAAGATTTCTGCCTGGGACCAGGACTGGAGGCAAAGACCTGCTATTCTCTCTGCTGGGTGAGGGCACATCACCCAGGGAAAACCTAGATCACCTGCCCTGGAGCCAGGAGCCTGCCTGCATGCCAAGACCAGTGTGCCCTGTGAGGACGAAAAGAGCGTTGGAGGGAGCGAGGTTCAGTGGGAAACCCTACCGGGAGGATTCCCACAGCAAGGTGTTAGGGAACAGCTGTGCACTTGTCAGGTAGCTGCCCGTGTGCAGAAGCGAGCCGGTTATCCCTGTATGCCAGGAGATGGACGTCTTGATCTGAACTGTGTATTGAGCACTGTGTGTAACATGACAGACTCACACCACCTCATTGCTTTGACCCTGTATGCCAAAGGAAGCCACCATTGAACTATTTGTTGCCAGAGCGTTGAGACTTGTGTACGCCATAATCGATGACCCTATAGCCACAAGGGGCCGCCATGGTGGAGGCGAGTGCACCGTAGGAGTCTGTGCTTAGACTGGGAAGTATTGTAGCAACCTGTATGCCAGAAGGGGTTGCCCTTACCAACTCCAGAAGTTTGGGTTGTTACCTGAACAGAAGATTATGGCTGTGACCCGTGGGTCAAGCCCACATACAAAGAACTGCACCTCACTGATTCCCCGAGGACTGTGAAGGGAGCTGCAGCTCACGTCGCACCCTGGCTGGGCTCTAGTCGGGCGCTGTAGGATTGAATCCCCTCTCGTGAGGGAAAGTGACTTACTTTGTTTTTGCAGAGTGGGAGCTACTCCGATTGCTGGGAAAAGCCAGCAATGCAGCTTGCGGGAGAGAGCCTGAGACTCCCAGATGCTGCTGCTGTGTGTACCGTGAGGAGCCACTTTGCCAAACAGGATCAGAGCTTGTGAGTGCCCACTGAGAGGGCGCTCAATGCATCACTGAATCTTTCCATACTGCCAGAGTGGGTAAGCATAGAACCGGGCCTATGAGACCCTGAAGGACTCACTGCCGATGGTGCTGCTGCACCATAGACACTTCTGACCTCAAGCGGATTGTGTTGTTACTCATGAATGTCGTTATTCCTTTGAATGTGTACAGTTAAAAATAAAATACATATTTTTCTTATAAAAGTAATTATTTGACTGGACATTGATTTATTGTTAGTACTGTGTGCACTTTGGATTTTGAGGTGTGTTCACTCACTTGTATCTAGTCTTTCCCCCCCAGGGAGCCTTTGACTGCCTGTCCACAGCTACCACTGATAGTCAAGTGCAGAAGGGGTACTTGACCCAGTTGCTCCAGATCCATAGTAGGTCAGGCCCTGGCACATCAGGAGCAAAAGGGGCCTCAACCACAATGGTTGAGCCCAGTAGCTCCTGCATCCCCCGTTGCCCTCTGAAAGGGATTCCGATAATTTGCAGTAAGCAGTGGGGCTCCTAACGTTTAGGGGACAGAGATACGGAGGTGGCATTGGGTGTTTCCAATCTGCCCACTACTGCAATAAGTGCAGCTGTTTTTCTTCTAGACACAAAGGCAACATGCATAAGCAATGGAGAACACAGGGTTGGGAACTGACCTCAGCACCATGTCCATAGATCAGGTGAAGGATGTATATAGGGATAGAGGGTTGAGGATCCCTTGAAGTATTATAGACAGAGAGGTCCTTGCTGATTTCATTAGGGACCAGTTTGAGATACTGTGTGAAAAGGACAAGGCTGTAGTTGACTCTGGGGAAGGAACCATGGGAGAGAGGAAAAACAGAGTGGAAAGGAGAAGAAACAGAGAGAGTGGGAAGAGAAACAGAAGGAAAAGTAAAGAGAAGCGGAAAGGGAAAAGATTGAGAGAGAGAAACTTAGGATTGCTGCAATGACAACAATCTGGGATAAGTGAATCTGATCTCAGTTCAGGCCAGGTTGTGGTCAAGGTTCCAAAATATCTTGTGCATGTGAAAGGTCATGATATTTAGGAATGGTCTGTGAGCTTTGAAGTCACTTGTACGGCGCAGGCCATAAATGAGGTGTCTAAGGCAGCTGCCTCAATGCAGTGCATGCCATTGGACGGGACAGTTATCATTCGGAGGATGCCTGTGGCAGACCAGTTTGTCTATGAGTGAATGAAGGAAGCACTCATTAGGTGGTTTGGGTTGAAGCCATCTCAATACCTGCAGAGATTCAGTGACTGCAAGAGAGCAGATGGTTTTCCGTTTGAGACTTGTTTTATGGTGTACTGCATGATTAGAATGAGTGGGTAAGAGGGATCGAGGTCAAGGATTTTCAGTCCCTTAACCAGTTGATGGTGATACAGAGACTTAAGGAGGAGTGCTCTACCCCACTTAGGCAATACCTGTCTGATCTGACAGAGAGGGATCCTACAAAACTTGCAGTGTTAGCTGATAAGTAGTTGGCTAACAGGGTTCACAAAAGGCTGGAGCAGCATAGTTCTAAGCCGAAGGAGAAAGGAGGACACTCCACAGATTGGTTCCATATGGGGGCTAAGAGCCAGGGTAATTCTCATAGGACTCGAGGAGAGCCCAGGAAACATGGGAATTGTAATGGTGTCTCTGGGAAGGAGCATCACGAGAAGGGAAGGAAAGGAAGGCCTTCCAAGTCCAAGTGGTGACTTGTTTTAAGTGCCACAAGGTGGGACATTACAAGAGAGTTTGTCAAGAGAAGGATCTTGATCCAGCGACACTTGTGATAGCAAGCATGCTACTTGTGAGTGAAGGTAACCGAGCGGGATCAGTTGCGCTCAACCTTGTAGATATGGAAATTTAGCAAAGGGATTGAGATGCTCTGGTGCACATCCATCCTAACACAATGGGATTTGTGCAGGAAGTATTAATGGGAGGAAGGTGCCTGCTCTTAGGGATACTGGAGCCTTCCGCACTGTGATTGAGAGGAAGTACCTTAAGGTTGAGGAGATATGCCCTGGAACCAAAGGATACAGGATTGGTAGCCAGTGAAGAGGGCATGGAGTATCTGCTTGCCCAGCGTTAAGATTGAGCTCAATGGCAAGGCAGCCATGATTGATGTTGGTGTAAGGGAAAAGCAAGAAGCTGGATGTCTTTTGGGCAATGTTTTGATTGCCCCTGGCTTGGTGCCTGGACCAAAAGTCTTTATGGCTTGGACAATGTCAGCTGTGTTAACCAGAGCACAGGCTGCACATCAGACTCAGAGTGAGGCTGGGATCATCTCTGATTTGTATGGGCCAGGCCATGGTAGTTTGCAGGAAAGGGCAGACTCCAGGAAGGCAGTGGCTGTGGAGATCATTGCTTCTGTTGCAGGTGGAGGTTAGGATGAGGCTTCCGAAGTGGACTATCTGCTGGAGTCTGGGTGCCAGCAGGGTTTGTTAACTGCTTGAGGGCCTAACCGGGAAGATTTCTGCATGGCACAGGAGGAGTGCCTTTTCCCTTGTGGGACTTCGGAAGTAAGCCCAGGAATAGGTTAGCAAAGGAGTGGACGGAAAGCACTCTGTTGGCTGGGAGGATGGTTTACTTTATAGTGAACTGGTAAATTCTGAGCCAAGAGGCTACTGGTTCCATTGGTGCACAGGAACTTTCTGTTGCCACTGGCCCATGAAGTGCACTTAGCAGGCCACTTAGTGATTAGAAAAATCCAGGATAGATTGGACCCTCAGTTCTACTGGCCAGGGATGTGCAGAGATTACCAGATGAGTGGTAAGACAGGAGGGAAGACTAAGGCACAGTTAGTACTTCTACCAGTTGTAGCAGTTCCATTTGGGATTAGGCATAGTTGATCCATTTGACCCCCCCCCCCCCCACACACACACAGGCAGGCAACAAGTATTTCTTGGCTGTGGTGGATCACGCCACCAGGTACCCTGAAGCTGTACCTTTGAAGAGCATGACTGCAAAGGTGATAGTGACCGCTCTCCTAGGGATTATTTCTAGATTCAGATTTCCAAGACATTCATTTCTGATCGGGGAACCAACTTCATCTCTTCTTACATGAGAGAGATATGGGAGCAAGCTGGTGTGACATAACACTTCTCCGCAGCTTACCATCCTGTGGGACTCGCCAGCTAAACATGTCTGGAATTATATTTGGTTTTACCTTCATGCGCTTTAACATGCATTATTTTTCAAACATGTTCCACAAAAATCCATAGGGATTGGAGAGGAAAAGAATAATACATTATTCAAAAGAATACAAGGAATATGCATAGTGTGGTTTAAAAAAACACCCATATTGCAGTATTTGTTCTGCAATTTTAAGGCAATAGCCCCCCCCCCCCCCAAACCAGGGATCAAAACTTCCCTTCTTGTTGGTAATGCTGTGGGCTATGACCCCAAAATAAATGCTGCTGGCTAAAGCCCTGGTTCTTGGGCATTGTTCTCTTGAAAGCAATGAAGACTGTTTGATTGAAAATGAAGAGTTTATGCATTGTCTCTTGTTTATTTGGACAGAACTAGTACAGATGTGGGTATGGAGGGGTGGACGGAAGTCTGTGGTGATGGAGACAGCACGTAGGGAGGTCAATTATGAGGTGAGTGATTTCTCTACTGTCAACAATTTAGGTTTGGTCATGCATACAGCTCCTAAAATAGATGTATAAACACTTTTTAAGTCTGAAAAAAGATATGGCTTTGAGGAAAACTATAGGTGCAGGCCCCTGCACCGCCATCAGTAAATATAAAAACAACACTTGAAGCCTCCAACTAAAAACGGAGAGCACTCTCAAGGCTACATGGAAAAGGTAGTAACCCATAAAGGACACACAAAAAAGGAAGTGCTATGGGAGGCAATAGTTATAGGGATAGAAATTATAGGATAGTCATTGACATAGAAATCACTGGAAAAGTGGTGACTAACTGGGGTAACAGAGAATAAACCTCAGAGAAGTAGTGCTGGGACGAGGAAGGATGACTCCAACTAATGAAGATTAATGGCAAGTAATTCAGGCATTTTTCTCCTTCGATCAGATGACTGTGTGATCTAAATACACACCTACGGTTAGATTTAAATGCCCATTCATGTAGATACACCTTTTTTTATTTATTGCTATAACTTATTTTCAGGTGGGCATTTGGCGTGGTGCTCAGATGCAACAAGGATCCAAAAATGCAAACAATAAAAGTATACATTAGTTTCTTGCTAAATCATTTACGTAAATTAAACATATGACAGAGCACTGGGCCTTACAACGTAATCTCGTAGTCAATTCGTCAAAGAATTTTCCCCATTGGTTGTATGGACCTTTGTTAGTTGAGTGAACCATTGAAAGGGAGAAAACATCAGCAATACATTTCCAACTCGTGAAGCCAATGTGACTGTGGTATCTAGGTTACAGATAGTGATGAGGTCAGACATTGAATGTGATGACCTGTAATGTGGTCAGAGGGAGAGAATGTTGAAGAGTGAGGAGAGCAGTTGAACTGGCAGGTTGGCTGAGGTGTGTGCTCCGTGCGTACTTCATCTAAAATACATTTCTTCTTTGGAAATACTTCGTTTGGGACTACTATCTTCACATTGACGACGATCGGGAGTCACTTGCACCTCAACAACACTGATGCTACATTTTAGATTTTAACAGCATCTCGTTATGGTTTTATTTCTCCTCAGTTTCGTTAAGGTACTGTGTATTTAACCCTTAATTTGCATATTCAAAGTGGGTGGGTTCTGGGGCTCCCTCCGCTCTCCTTTGTCTTTACTATGGATTTAGTGTATATCAGCACTATTTCTCAGGCCGCACGCTACTATAGTTAATTACTTCCCTGTTCAGACGGTCTTTTGAAGTTTAACAGCTGTACTTAGACACTGTTTCGTGGTACATTTTGTTACACCATTTGCAGGAAGTTCATTGCTGTGCTCGAGCGCTTCTACCATTTAGGCAACGCATGCCTCGCAGCGTCCTCAAGTTCAATTTTACAGTTCAAGGCATTGCGCGCCTTTTCTCAAGCCTCAAACGAGCGTGAGCTACAGCTGACGCCGACCTCTCCCTGAGCTACCACCCTGGCGCGTTCCACACAGCCAGCAACATTCCGGCCTTTCCTGGCATCTCCGTGCTTATGAGCAGTTCATTAACCTAAATTAAAGGCTTGTGTAAGTGCTCACCGTCTGCTCGTGTGCACTGGAGTTGCAGTCCTTGTTGGAGGCTCGCTTCATTGGATTGCCATATCATCGGAGTGTGCTATGTGACGTGCTCTGTTACATGAATTGTCTCTCATTCTATTTGCTATCTTCTGCATTTTTGGGCTTTCCTGATGGGGCAAAAGGACAGAACGTGCTAGGATGTTGTTTCCTGCAGAGGTTTACTCGGGTAGTGTACCGAATACCGGTGTGTTTTTATTTATTATGGGCCAGATGTAGGTAGACAAATACCGATCGCAAACGCAGAAATTCGCAGAATTTCCACGTTTGCGATCGCAAAAAACCCATGTGAGATGTAGAGGCAGAAACACCGACTCGCTAAATAAAGAATCGCTAAAAATAAAGGAAAACAGTTAGCGATTCCTTATTTAGCGAATATGCCACACCGACTCACTATTTAGCGACTCGCTAAATAAGGAATCGCAAAATAAAGTCGCAAACCAATGTACATAAAATCGCTAATAGCGAATTTGTGAAAAATCGCTATTTAGGAGTCGCAAATTAACACTGATTCAAAGCAGGTGGTTACCAGGTGCACAGCATATAAACAGCCCCAGAATGCATCTGCGTGAACACAATGGCGGCCCTCTATGTCATTGCAAGGCGGATGCGGATGCAAGCAGCAGCACAGAGGATCTGGAGACGAGAGGAACGCGTATACAGGGTGCGCATTACACTATTCCAACTCACAGAGGCAGAAATCCATGAGAGGTACAGGCTTCACCCAACCACCATCCTAGACCTGATTCGTGACCTGCACCCAATCCTGGAGCACCAGACACCAAGGGCGCACGCAATACCTCCACATGTACAGGTCCTCTGTTGCCTGCACCTACTAGCATCCGGCAGTTACCAGGGGGTAATTGCTGTGGCTGGTGGTGTCTCACAGTGTTGCCTGTCCCGGTTCTTCAACACATTCCTGGATGCCATGATGCAAAGAATGCACCACTACATCCGGTTCCCCAGCACACAGGCGGAACTGCATAAGACGAAGATGGACTTTTAGCAGAAGGCCCAGTTCCCACATGTAATAGGGTGCATTGACGGGACACATATACCAATCTGCCCCCCCTCTTCTACTGAGTACATCTACCGAAACCGCAAATCAACACACTCAATCAACGTGCAGGTCATATGTGATGCGTCTCACATCATTACCGACATCGTCGCTAAATTTCCAGGGTGCATGCATGATTCCTACATCTTCAGGAACAGTGGGATCTATACCCGTCTTGCAGGGGGTGAATTCGGAGAAGGATACCTGCTAGGTAAATCTGTGTGACACACCCTGATGTATACCTTTGATATATCTATTGCTGTCTGTGAATAACCATACTTCCTTTCACACTTAGGTGATAGCGCATATGCAGTGCGTGCATTTATCCTGACTCCATACCTCAACCCATCTACCCCAAGTGAAAGGAGATTCAATGTTGCCCATAAATCGACGCGGAATGTGGTGGAGCGTACATTCGGACTCCTGAAAAGCAGGTTCCGCTGCCTCCACAAAAGTGGAGGTGCACGGCAGTACCGGCCTGTGATCTGCTGCAAAATAATAGCTACATGTGCCATGCTGCATAACCTGGCCACAAAGAAGGGAACACCCGTGGAACTCGCTGAATCAGAGGATGAGGGTGAGGAATGTCCACAGCCACAGCACAGCGCTGCAGGTGTTGCAGCAGCACCAGATGGGAGACACAGACGGGCTGAGATCACACACAACTATTTCTGAGTAAGTAATTAGACAAAGCGAGTAACTGCAATTGTGCAACGGTGTTTTATTGACCTTCAGTCAGGCAATAGGACAGCACACCACCGCACCATGAAGGCCTCACAGTGCCTCAACAACCCCTGCATGGCATAGATACTCTCAATGCAAATTTCCAAATCCCATCATTTGGTCAAATTGGGTTACTTCACCCATCTCCCAATGCCAGGTGATGCCTGCCATTATTTTCTGCGCCCACGGCCAGCACTGCTGCGTTCACTTGGCACACTGTCCTCCCTAAAGGTCTGTCCTGTGGCTGGTCCGTGCCTTGCACTGCGCCTCCTGGACACTTGTATTGGGGGAGTGATACTGCTGCGGCTTGTTGCCTCCTCACTTTCCCCCCCATCCCCCGATCCTGTGGCAGCGATTTGTGTGGTCTGGAGCACCTCCAAGGCACTGGTGACTGTGACCAACCCCCTTGTGACGTCACGGCTGCAGTGGGCCATCTCTAACTGCAAGGCCACCGAGCGCCTGCTAAGGACAGAGGTGGCATTGCATAGCCGGTTCACCGCCTTCGTGTACCCCTCCATGCTGTGTCTGTCCCTGCGCCTTGCCCCACGTTCGTTTTCCATTTTGCTGCACAACAGTCTTACAGCCTCTGCCATGTCCCGCATGCCCTCAGCCACGGTGTTGTTAAGGCAGTATATCCCCTCCTTCATGTCCCGCATGCTTTTGTTCATGGCCACCATCTGGCGTTGCATTGACCGCATTGTTTTACCTTGCAGCCGCTGCATCTTCAACATCTTCCCCTCCAGACCAGCAAAAACACTGGACTCCTCTCCCTGTGCATCAGGACTGGGTGCCCTTGGTCGGCGTCGTCTGGCACCTGTGTGGCCACGCTCCATGGGGGACTGTGTTCCTGGTGTCTGTTCAGCCTCTTCCTGCTAGGACTGTTGTGCTCCCATGCTCTCATCCTCTGACCCCTCCATCTCCTGGAGGCTACCCTCTGTATACCTCCTGGCTCTCTGTGGTGGTGGTGGTGTGACCTCTGCAGGTGACAGGGCCTCCTCATCCTGTGTGTTGGCTTCCCTGGGTGCCTCTTCTGTCTCCCCTTCTGCAGCCTGGCGCGCTGGGTCGCCTGTGGATACAGAATGTCCTTTTACTCACTTGCCTAGCAGCATTTGTGTATCAATAAATACATGATTGCCAATCATACTGACAGTACCCCGTTTGCTTATTTACTGATGTGTGTGACATGAATTTGGGTTCGGTGGACTACCTGATATGCTATGTGTCAATTGGGACTACATCTCCCATGATGCATTGCTGGTTTTTGGCAAATCATGGACTGGAGTGGGATTCATACTGGGTCATTGGGGATTGGGGATTGGGGTTAGGGAGGGAGGGGCACATCATGCTGTGCATGCATCTTACCTTGTATGTTGTCTCCTCTGGCTGAGCTGTCCGTGTCTCCGATGCCAATCAATCTTTGAGGCTGGAGGGTGGACTCCACCAATTCTTCCAAGGGAGTTGGTGCAGGCGCAGTAGATGTCCCGCCACCTGTCTTGTTGGCTTGTTTGATCCGGTCAGCCACCCTCTCCTTGGCACGTTTGCGCAGGTCGTACCAGCGCTTCTTCAGCTCATCTATCGAGCGCTGGGTGACACCAATGGAATTGATTTTATCCTGGATCACAAGCCATATTTTCCTTTTTTGTGATTCTGGGACGTGCAGGGATTTTTTGCCGAAGAGCTGGTCGTGATCCTTCACCACCTCCTCTATTAGTACCTCCAACTCCCTCTCACTAAATTTGTGTTTCCTTTTCCTCTCTCCGGCCTCCTTTCCCTTCTCCTGTGTGTCCATTGTTGTTTTGGGTGTCTGCAAGGTGGTTGCTATGCAGCTCCTGACTTTTTGGTTCTGCTCCCTGCCTCTCCCACTGCTCCAGGCTCAGTGTAACAGCATGTGTCAGGCCACTTCCTGGTTGTGAGGTCATCAGGGTGCCCCGGATTGGCTGATTCGCTAATTAGCTATTTTTTTAAATTGCGATTTCGCTAATACCGATTCGGTAATGCGAAATCGCTAATACCAATTCGGTAATGCGTAATCGGTAGTTATTTTAGCGATTATTACCGAATCGCTATATTTTAGCTATTTTTTACCTACATCGCACTTTGCGAGTTCTTAATAGCGATTCGGTAAAAATCGCTATTAAGAAATCGCTATTTGGGTTTTACCTACATCTGGCCCTAAGTGTTTTATAGAGCGCGAACGTGACCTTTTAGGGTATCAGAGTGCTTTACAGTGATAACAAGTTATTTACAAGATTTGGAACTGGCGATCATGAGAACACTATACAGAGATAACAAGCTATATACAAAGAGTAGGAATAGGCGATCATGAGTACACTTGAGGGAGATAAAACAAACATTAGCAGGAGCAGAGGAAGACTGCACAAACCAGCCTCTGCCCATTAAAGTGACAGTGAAGTACGAATAATATAAAATGATAAGCATCGACCATGATACAAGAATTGCATAGGTTACATCTTATGAAATCAAGACCGGCTTACACACGTAGAGTTCAAGTGGAGAGCAATAGCATATCGCTAGGACGCTGAACTGTATATGCACTGAGAGTGTTTATGGAAGGAATTTGCCCATTCAGAAAGCCTTAGTTTCCTTTTTGAATATTGGCAAAGATGGTATTCTTTCGATGTTAGGCGGCAATGAGTTCCAGATTCTGGGTACGGCCCCAGAGAAAGCTCTGTTGTATGTTTTCTTCTTCCCGAAGAGAGGTGGTTTCAGCACAAAGTCCCTGGCATACCAAGAGTGCCTGCCTCTTCCGGATACCACAATTTTATGAGCAAGATACGCAGGAAAATTAGAGTGTAATGCTTTATGTGTGATACAGGCCAAATTGAGTTGGATTCTGGCTTCATAACGAAGCCAGTTCAGCGCTTTCAGGTGCGTTGAGATGTGGTTGAATTTTTTTGAACCTGTTAAGAGTCTTGCGGCTGCGTTGAGACAAGCTTTTAGGGGAGCCGTTGAGATCTTGGGTAGGCCAGAGAGGGTTGACCATCCGTATTCGATCCTAGAATATCTAATGCCTGTATTGGCATTTTTAAGGTCCGATGTATCTAGGAATGGTTTTAGTTTTCTCAGGTAGCTCAGGTGAACCCTGGCATTTTTGGCCAGTGTGTTGATATGTGCTCGCATGTTCAGGTTCTTATCCAGTGTGATTCCTAGTGATTTGGCTGAGTCCACTATGGTCGGGGTGCAGTTCAGCGCAGTGATTGATTTGGTCCATTCAAGTATGTCAGTTGAACATTTAGGAGTGGAAATTAGTAAGAATTCGGTTTTTTGCGCATTAAGTTTGAGCTGGTTGCTAGGAAGCCATTGTACAGTCAGCTTTAGAGCCTCGTTCATTGTTTTGATCTCCTCTAGGGATGACATTTTGATGTAGATCTGTGTGTCATCTGCATACATGAGGAAAGAGATGTTGGCAATACGCAGTAATTCAGTTACCGGTTCCAGATAGAGGTTAAAAAGAGTTGGGGAGAGAGTTGAACCTTGGGGAACTCCGATCGTAATCGGAGGAGAGGATAGATTTTGATTAACTAAGAATCTTTAGGAGCGATTCCGTAAGAAGGATTTAAACCATTTGAGAACAGCTCCCCCTAATCCCATCCTATTTTCAATATGTTCTAGTAACTTCTCATGGTTAACTGTTTCGAACGCCGATGATATGTCCAAAAGAATTAAGAGACACATTTTGCCATGGTCTAGAGCTTGAAGGGCGTCATCTATTATATGGAGAATAGTAGTTTTGGTACTGTGATCTGGCCTGAAACCAGATTGGCATTTGTCTAGTAGATTGAATTTGGTGATGTTTTGGCTAAGTTGTTGTTGCACACATTTCTCAAGTACTTTCGCTAATAGAGGAATATTAGATATTGGTCTGAAATTGTCTGGTTCAGCAGGATTCAATGTGGGTTTTTTTTAAAATGGGGATGACTTGACCAGCTTTTAGAGAGTCTGGTATGGACCCTTGCATTAGGGAAGCGTTGATTATTGTAGGTCCAGATTGGTATGATTAATTGGTTGGTTGCGGACAAGCAGTTGGAGGGGAGCGGGTCATTGAAGTGGTTATTCGGTTTTCTGGACGATAGAATTTACGAGATGTTATGGTCGTCATATAAATCAAAGGTAGTCCAGTGAGCTTGGTTTTGGGGTACTGCCTGGCGGGAGTGTGTAGAGACGTTGAATTATGTCGCCGAAGGATGTGATCGGACGATAGCGGGGGAATTCAGCTCATTTCCCAAAGGGTTGATTTTGGCTGAAAAGAAGGTGGAGAACTCATCATAGTTTATTAGGGATTTTGTTGTTTCTTTGGAGGTTTTTGCCAGTTTGTTTGATTGCTGTTTTACCATTTCAAAGAGCTTAAGAGGTCTATTCTTAGCGTTCTCCAGTTCCAATATAAAGAATTCTTTTTTTTATTTGAGAATGCTCTTATTGTATGTATTTCTGGTTTTCCTGAGAAGTTTTAGCTGGGGGGAGAAGGGGTGTTGTCTCCATTCCCTTTCAGTTAGCTGAAGATTTCTCCTTTCATTGTTTAGGGACCCATTAAACCAGGGATTTTTGTCTTTAACCTGAATTCTTTTCAGTTTTAACAGGGCTAGTGAGTCAATTATATCAGACATTGTTGAGTTGTAGTACTCTGTAATTTCGTTGACATTTGATAGCTTGGGGGGAGGGGGGAGGGGGGAGATCTTTCTCGCATTGTGCTGCCAGCTTCTCATAGTCCAGGCTTTTTGTGTCCCTGAGCCATAGCTTCGGCTTCACTAATTACACTGATCTTTGCTTATGTACGCCTGGTATTAGGAAGGTAATAGCATGGTGGTCTGACCAGTCGCAAGGAGCAATTGAGGTTAGCTTGACTGCCATTTCCTTTGAGATGATCCAATCCAGCATGGAGCCTTTCGTGTGAGTTGGTAGAGTGCAGGCTTGAGTAAGTGTTAGGTCTGCTAGGAAATCTTTGAGGATGTTGACCTGAATGTCATTAAGGTCATTCCAGTGAAGATTAATGTCTCCTAGGAATAAATCATTAGAGTCGGAGGGAGGCATTTGCTGTAATGATTTCTATGAGGTGGTCGATGAATGGGTCATTCTTACTTGGGGTGTGGTAGAAGGTGTGCAGTTTGCATAATTGGTTAGTCGTTACTTATGGAGAGTGCAAGATATTCACAGGAGTCAAGAGGATCAGAATGAAGTTGGGTAACGGAGAGGTCGGAGCGGTGGATGCAAGCGATACCTCCCCCTTTTTTTATTTGTCTGTCGAGCCTTACGATGTTGTAGTTTGGAGGAACCAATACATCCATGCAGGGCGATGATGCTTCGTTGTGCCATGATTCAGTTAAGATTGCCATGTCAATTTCTTGACTCAAGATGAGTTCGGCGATGTCAGAGGCATGCTTCACTGCTGATCGGCAATTAAGTAGAAGACCAGAGAGCGGTGACGCGGAGTTCCCCGGGTTATGTTGTGAGTTGAGGTGGATAAGGGTACTCATTTTAAGTTGTTGCTCTTTACCCTTCTGTTTCTGAGTGTGGACGTTCTGTTTCTGTTGATTGTGACCGTATGGATTTTGTTTTCGTCTTTCTTGTCGGGGGGACAGAAAGAGGCAGGTGTTGCCTCGTAGGATAATAGAAGAGCTAGTGTTTCATCCTCTGATGGTTAGTTAAGTTGCTTGCGAAGGCGATAGTGTCTATTAGCCAACAACAGGGGTTGATGGTAAGGCTTGATTTGAGGGTTGAGTACTGATTTTTGAATGTGCTTGATGTTTGAGAGAGAGCGGTCGGTAAGGTGTAGGATGCTCTTCATTTCGAGAATAGCGTTATGGATGCTCTGAGCTATGCTGGCTGTTCGGAGGTTCAGAGCTTCTAGGTCTGTTAGTGTAGACTGTAAAAGATGCAAAGGGACCCGGGGATCAGGGCTTGGTATGCTAGCACACTCGGAGGTCCTGGCAGAGGAGTTGGAGTTTGATCTCCCTGTGGCTGCATTTCTGTATGGAGAGGTTTGCAAAGGGCCTGTTTTTATCAGCAGGGTGGCCAAAGGGCCTTTTGGGGGGGGGGTAGGCGACGAGCTTTGGATGACCTGTGTGCTTGCTGCTATGGATGTGGGATGGAGACGATGAGTGGATGATGGGGTTGCAGGTGTTGCCTTTTTGAGAGATTGAGGGGGTGAGGTGGGTGGTACTCTATTGGATTTAGGGAAGATGCTGCCCTGGGCACCGGGCTGTAGGGACATCATGTTGGGGAGATTAGTGCCAATCCATTCTTTTGGAGAAGGTGTTAAGGAGCTTAAGAAGGTAGCTTCTGCTTTGGTGGTCATAAGCGTGAGGCCCTTACCCCACAACGCTAACTTTGATCTGTGGTGGACACTGCTCTGACGTGAGTTAGATTGAAACAGAGGGCGCTGGGGGTGCATTGAAGGATTAAAGCTAAGCACCTGCTCTTTTAGGGTGGTGAAGTGGTCATCGAATTTTTTGAGATCCTTGTTTGGTGCTTGGATCAGAACGGTGCAGTTTCTATAGATTGGAACGTTAAGGTCAGCTCTTAGGTTTTGTGAGGGAGCTACCATAATTTTGATGCCATACGGAATGTTTCTGGTTTCAAGAACGTTTAGTAGGTTTATTATGGCTGCTCGCCATAGTGCTGTTTTCCAGGTGTAGAATATTAGGTCATTTACAATGATGCCCTTTTCCATGTTATAGTACGGGTCGGAGATCAGAGTCTCAGGGTGTCTTCTCAGAAGATTGTGTTTGAAGGTTTTTTAAGCGGTCTTGGATAGGTTGGGGGGGTATGTGATAGTGTAGGAGTTAAATCCTGCTGCTTTCAGGCATGATCCTGCCATACTGGTGAGAGAGAAAAAGCAGGTTATGCAGAATTAATGATTCTTGGTTGATTGATGGAATGATTCTATCCGCTTTCTCAGTGACTTCCCTAGATAAAGGAGGGTGAGCGAGAAAATGCAGGTTATGCAGAATAGATGGTTCTATTCGCTTTCACAGTGACTTCCCTAGAGCTCTGGTCCGGCAGTCCAATTGCAATGATAAAGTGGTGGGTGCACTAATCAGAGAGTAATAATAGGAAGTAGTGTGGCTACGATTCGGATATATTCCCTATCTTGTGTTGTAGGAAGTTTCAAGACGTCACTTCATTATGTAGGGTAATCACATAGGTCCAGTAATTGTTTCTAGAATCCGAGGTGGAAGGACCACATACCAGACTTGAAGCCCTCTTTTCTGTGCATGAGGATGTTTAAAGATGGCCGCTTCGTTGTAAGGGGTGTTCAGACTTCGAGTCCTATTTTTATCTCTAAGGTCAAATGTAGCTTGGGCCTCTTTCTATTCTTACTACTGGCTATCCTTGTGAAAGGGCAAGGGGATTATTCAAGGGACGGCCATTTTGGTTAAGGGAAAACTATAAGTGAGATAGAGCAGCAGACTCGCTCTAAATGGCGGCCCGGTCGTACTGTTGGCTATCCTTGTGAAAGGGCAAGGGGATTATTTAAGGGACGAACATTTTGGTTAAGGGAAAAAACTATAAGAAAGATAGAGCAGCAGACTCGCTCTAAATGGCGGCCCGGTCGAGAAGGCCGAGACTCGGAATTCGGGAGGCGGCCGGGGCGCTCAGCACATCACGTGCGCCTCCTAGCTCCTTCCAATGTCAGCTACAATAGGCGCATAAGTAGACGCTACAGGGCTGGCGCGGACCCGACTTGCATGCACTCGGCGTCAGGTAGCCTTCAGGGGGGTCCGCGCGCGAGAACGAGGCTCCGTCCAAGCCGCCGGTAGAAGAATTGAGGCTCCGAACTGGGAGCAGCAGGCAGCGACCACAGGCATGGAGCACAGCCCGCCCCCGGGCTGGACTGGGCAGGGATCGTGACAATGGGCGGTGGCCTCTAGTGGAGGGCCAGCCCGCCCCAGGGCTGCACCTGGCAAGGATCGTGGCAGCAGGCGGTGGTCTCAAGCGGGGAGCACGGCCCGCCCCAGGGCTGCACCCGGCAAGGACCGAGAGCCACCCCTCAGCTGAACTGCAGGCGGTCGGTCAGGTTGGGCGATAGCAGGTGGTCGCACGAGCACTCACCAGGTCCCATGCATCTGTGATCCTCAGCGGTTAGTAGACGATGCAACGCCGCCAGCCCACGCTGCAGGGAAGATCAGTCGGGCTGGTCGCTTCTCTGAATTCCACGAGCCTCACCTTCTCCACTGCCGCACGACCCAGCAGCCAGCACTGAAGCAGAGGAAGAGCGATGCTAGACAGTCCCGGGGAGGAATTGGCCGATCCAGCAGGTGAGCAGAGCCAAACGAATTCCCAGTAGAGTTATAGTTAGTAAGAGAGACTCGTAGTGAGAGCCAGGAGGGTGGATGGCAGGGTTCAAACAGGGATAACTACCGATTTGGTAATCCCCAACCTGGGAGCTCCCTGGAGGTGCTCCTATTTGGCGACCATCTTGTTGTTCTTTCTTGTTTTTTTTCCTTGTTTTAGTTTGTTGTGTTTCTTTTCTTCACAGGTTTTTGGACATTAAAGAAAAAGCATATTACTGTTGTGATGAGATTGATTATAAATGACAAATGTAGAGTGTGTTAGTGTTTGGGCATGCTCAGAAGTTGCTAAGTAATTATTTCCAGTTGAGGATAATTTAACTACAAGTAATATTTACTGTTTGTTTTTTGAAAAATGAAGGGGGTTACAGCTCCTCCCTTCTTCCTATCTGCTCCAGGAGAACATAACATACTGTGGCCTAAATGGAAAAACGTTTTTATGCTTTATTCGAAAGTATGTGGTACGCAACTAAGCGTTGAGCGAAGGGCCTCCCTATTGATGCATTATTTGGGTCCAGAGGGACAGGAGGTCCATGAGCATTTACCTGAGTTGTCTGATGGAGATGTGCAAGATCTGAATGAATTTGATGTTTGTATAAAAACAGTGGACTTCCATTATCTTCCCGCAATAAGTACAGTTTTAGAAAGGTATCACTTTGGGAACATGATGCAAAGACAGGGTGAATATATAGAAGATTATATTTCTTCTTTACTTAAGTTGGCTTCCACTTGCTATTTTGGAGCGTCAACTGAAGAAAGACTCAGAGATCAATTCATGCTTGTGTGTTCTGTAGATAGAGTCAAGGAATTAATTTGGCAATAGGGTGATCTGAATTTGAAGGAAGATCATATAATTGCTTAAACTTGTGAACACCCTATTGCCTCTATGGAAACTATAAAGAAGGATAGATTGTTAACCGAGAAGGGTGATGGAGATAAGGTTCACCTGGTTAAAGCAGGGGGTAAAAAGGATTCTGTGAAAAAAGATAATACCAAACAAGTCAGAAAAGCTAGTATAAAGTGCTTCAGATGTGGTAACACAACGCATGTGGCCAACTTCAAGGACTGTCCTGGATGTAAGGGGTGGTGAAAAAAAGTGCGGGAAAAAGGTAATTTCACCAACTGCTGTAAGTCAAATGTCATGGGCAAACAAAAAATCAGAGAAGTGGATGTAGATTATGATAGTGAATGTGATGAGGTAGTCTTGCAAGTTGATTCTAATGACTGTGAGGGACCATTTGAGGAGGTTCAAGTGGAGGGTTTACCTGTAAAAATGCTTTTTCACTCAGGAGCAAAAATCAAATTGATACCAAAAAACATTCTTTGACTCAAAGTTAAAACAAAAAGTCAAACTGTTTAAATCAGACATCAAACCGAAAGGTTATGGAGGAAAACCTATAGAGTTATTGGGATATTTTCTTTGATATTTGAAGCTTTCTGGACGAACTGTAGCTGGGAAAATTTATGGTTATAATAAAGGTGATTGATTTAATCTTAAGTTGGTTTCACCAAAGAGACTTGAAGGTATATTTGGATCCTAATGTATCTCCTTCTGTAAGATTAAAATAAATTGTGAACAATGCGAGTGAAGTGACAGGAGCAAATGATGGTGTAACTCATGGTGAAAAATATGTGAAAGAATTTCCCAATGTATTTCAGAAAAGGCTACGATGTTTAAAGAACTATGTGCATCTCATAAAGCTGAAGCCCAACTCTATACCGAAAGTTTGCAAAGTTAGGAATGTGCCATTAGCGTTGAAGGAGGACATGGCAAAGAGTTGAAGAAACTCATGGATAATGGTATCATCAAAGAAATTGAAGCTTCTTAATGGTTAGCCATAGTTGTAATGGCTAGGAAGGCAAGTGGTGAGGCAAGGTTGTGTGTAGACCTTAGGGAACTCAATATGAAAGTCATCATGGACCACTATTCCCTTCCCAATATTAATGAAATGTTATGTTCGCTGGGTGGAGCTACGTTTTTTTCATTGTTGAAGTTACATTCCTTATCTCAAGACCTGACTTAATTTGTAACTCCTTTTGGTATGTTTAATTATGTGAGGATGTCCTTTGGGCTAATTTCTGAAGCCTCAGTTTTTCAACAAGCTATGGAGGGCATATTAATAGTGTAACAAGGCATAAAAATGAATCAGGATGACATATTTGTGTATGGAAACTCTTTTGAAGAACATGATGAGAGGGTGTGAGCTGTGTTAAAGAAAATTGAATCCAGTGGAAAAACTTTGAAAATTGAAAAATATAAATTCAACATATCTGAGATTGAATACTTGGCTCATGTGATTTGTGGAAAGGGTATTCAACCTAAACAAGATCTAGTAAAGGCTATCAACAATATGCCCATTCCTTCTAATAAGCAAGAGCTATTGCCATTCACCTGCCGGTTATACTCGCCGTCGCCACACAGAAGGCGTACCATTTTGGCTGAAGTCTACCCTTACTTCATCCACATTGTGGGATCGTCGACCACTATCATCAGACGTTTGAATCCCTCCATATATTACTCCTTGATTACTGTGGTCGGACCCCACTCACTGTTACTGTTTACCAGCACTTCCATACATTTGGATTCTTTTGTATACCGCATTGTGATTATTCTGGCCGGATTCTACAGTTACTTTATCTTCATTGTGGGACCTTCTACTAATTTTTATACAGTTGGATCATTTAGCTGATATTATTTAGATCACTCTGGCCGGAATTTATCGTTACTCTGCCCGCATTGTGGGACTACCTATTCCCTAGGTTTATACAGTGGGACCTTTTCTCTTACATCATTTTGCCCTGATGAAGTTCCTTTAAAAGGAACGAAACGCGTTGGCTGTTGTCCTGTCATCCACTATATAAAAGAATAAAATAATTTTTTAAAGACTATACTGAACAAAGTGTGACTTCATCCCTGGTGCTACCTCCATTTTTCTTCAATTTATGTTTCTGGATTCCAGTGAGATCCAACTGCGGCAGGTCTCGGAGGTTGATTGCACAGGACTGTTTACTAAGTGGGCATTACGATTGAGGTGCTGAACGTTTGGTCAGCCGCAGTCAGAAGTATTTTTGTGTAATAAGCAAGAGCTCATGAGGTTTCTAGGCATGGTAGAGTACTTCAGCACGTCTGTAGTGAACTTGGCTGGGAAATGTGTAAATATGAGAGATATTTAAAAAAAAGGAAAGGAGTTTGTGCGGGAGAAGGAGTGTGAGAGAATTTTTGGATCTCAAATCTTGTTTACAAACTGCTCCTTGTTTGATTGTAGATGAGTGGGTGGGTACTGTCCGAAATTTACGGCAACAAACAACGACAGGACCCAAATTGGTGGTTGGCACTTATCCCTCAAATGGTTAGACCCAAGAACCACTAAGTTAAATTGCTTAGTAGGAGTAAGGAGGGGGATAATTGTGCCCAAGAATTCGATTATGATATCCTGTGGTAATATAATCCAAGATATCAATCAATCAATCAATCATAGGATTTGTAAAGCGCACTACTTACCCGCAAGGGTCTCAAGGCGCTGGGGGAAGAGGGGGGGGGTGCTGCTGTTATTAGTCGAATAACCAGGTCTTGAGTCGTCTCCTGAAGGTCAGCAGGTCTTCGGTCTGTCGTAGGTTGAGGGGGAGGGTGTTCCAGGTCTTGGCGGCGCGATGGGAGAAGGATCTGCCTCCGGTGGTGGTTCTCTGGATGCGTGGAACGGTTGCCAGGGAGAGGTCTGCGGAGCGGAGCCTCCTGTTGGGAACGTAGAAGGAGAGTCGACTGTTGAGGTAGGCTGGGCCGGTTTTGTGCAGTGCCTTGTGTGCGTGGATCAGGAGCTTGAAGGAGATTCTCTTGTCGACGGGGAGCCAGTGTAGGTTTCTCAGGTGGGGGGTGATGTGGTTGTGGCATGGGACGTCGAGGATCAGGCGTGCAGAGGCGTTCTGGATTCTTTGCAGTCTGTTGATGAGTTTGGTCGGGGCTCCAGCGTAGAGGGTGTTTCCGTAGTCGAGTCTGCTGCTAACGAGTGCCTGGGTGACAGTTTTCCTCGTGTCTGTCGGGATCCATCTGTTGATCTTGCGTTTCATGCGGAGGGTGTTGAAGCAGGTGGAGGAGACTGCGTTGACTTGTTTGGTCATGGAGAGTTTCGAGTCGAGGATGACTCCCAGGTTGCGTGCGTGGTCGGTTGGAGTCGGGGGGGTCCCCAGCGATGAGGGCCACCATGAGTCGTCCCATGCTGATGGGTTGGGGCCGAGGATGAGGATCTCGGTCTTGTCTGTGTTCAGCTTGAGTCGGCTGTTCTCCATCCAGTCGGCGACGGCCTTCATTCCATGGTGGAGGTTGGGTTTGGCGGTGATGGGGCCCTTGGTGAGGGAGAGGATCATCTGCGTGTCGTCGGCGTAGGAGATGATGTTGAGGTCGTGCTGTCGGGCGATGCGTGCGAGTGGGGCCATGTAGATGTTGAACACCTTCGGGCTGAGGGAGGATCCCTGGGGGACGCCACAGATCATCTTGGAGGCTTCGGATCGAAACGGGGGGAGACGCACTCTCTGGGTTCTGTCGGAGAAGAAGGAGGTGGACCAGTCCAGGGCCTTGTCTCGGATCCCTGCGTCAAGGAGGCGGGTGCGTAGTGTGCGGTGGCAGATGGTGTCGAAAGCGGCAGAGAGGTCCAGGAGGATGAGGGCCGCCGTCTCGCCGTTGTTCAGCAGGATCCTGATGTCGTCGGTGGCGGCGATGAGGGCGGTCTTGGTGCTGTGGTTGCTGCGGAATCCTGACTGGGATGGGTCCAGGATGCTGTTGTCTTCGAGGTAGCGGGTGAGCTGGGAGTTGACGATCTTCTCGATGACCTTTGCTGGGAATGGAAGCAGGGAGATGGGCCGGAAGTTCTTGAGGTCGCTCGGGTCCGCCTTGGGTTTTTTAAGTAGGGCGTTGATCTCGGCGTGTTTCCAGCTCTCAGGGAAGGTCGCGGTCTCGAAAGAGAGGTTGATCATGTTGCGCAGGTGGGGTGCGATGGAGCTGTCGGCTTTGTTGAAGATGTGGTGCGGGAAAGGGTCTGATGGGGAGCCGGAGTGGATTGAGCCCATGGTCTTGATTGTGTCCTCGATGCTCACGTTGGCCCAGGTTGTCAGGGGGTCGTGGTCGATGGGATGCGGTGGGTCCGGCGTGTCGGGCCTGTTTGGGTCGTCCGGGGAGTCGAAACTGTCGTGGATGTCGGCGATCTTGCGGTGGAAGAAGGTGGCGAGGGAATCGCACAGGGCTTGCGACGGCGGGATGTCGTTGGCGTTGGCGCTGGGGTTGGAGAGTTCCTTCACGATGTTGAAGAGCTCCTTGCTGTTGTGTGCGTTGTTGTCGAGGCGGTCTTTGAAGGAAGTCCTCTTGGCAGTCCTGATGAGGTGATGGTGGTTGCGGATGGCGTCTTTGTGGGCTGCATGGCTGTCCGGCGTCTTCTCGCTGAGCCATTTGTTCTCCAGTTTCCGGCAGGTGCGTTTAGATGCTAGGAGTTCCGGGGTGAACCAGCTGGCTCTCTTGCTGGTGTCTTTGTGGGTTGGTTTTTTCAGCGGGGCTAAGGTGTTGGCGCAGTCGTCCATCCAGCGTCTGAGGTTGCGTGCTGCATCGTCGGGGTTGGTGGGGTCGGTCGGTGGGTACATTCTTCAATTTGTATATTAATTCATTTGGAGCAGATCCAATGAACCCAGATGAAACAAAAAAAAGGCAGCCGACACATGTTTCACCCGTGGGGCCAGATGGGCCAAGGGCTTTCTCAGGGCATAAGGTCTTGTTAGAATCATGTGACTTGCAATTATTTTTCTACTGCAGTCCCTGCGGTCACGGTCGAGTGAAGATATTTACTCGACCGGGACCGCAGGGTTAAGGAAATTCTTATGGGGTGATCAGCGTTTTGAAATAAGAACAGACCATAAGCCATTGAGGGAAATAATTTTGAACAAAGGCATTGACAGCTTTTCCAAAGAATTTGCAATTGGGTGGCTTCACTTCAAGAGTTTGAATATGATGTTGTGTATATTCCAGGAATTACCAACTCAATAGCAGACAGTTATTCTAGATTGTGTAAAAAGAATGTTGAGAAAATGTTACCAGATAATGATGAGAGTGAAGATGCACTCTGTGAGAATGATTGGAAAGTGTGTGAAATCACTGATGGTATAATGCAAGAGAGAGAGTGGTTGGATAAAATGCAAACTAATTCCACTTTGCTAAAAGTCATGAAATTGATGAAGACCTGTTGGTGGTTAAAAATTGGGTGTGAAGAAGATGTTAAGCCCTTTTGGCCCATAAAGGATGAACTGAGTGTGAAGGATGAAATTCTTCTAAGGGCTACTAGGTTGGTACCTCCTAGAATCTCGAGCGTTGATCGTTATATGTTGAGTTACATAGATTTGTGCTCAAGATGGCCTGAGGTGAAGATGGTCAATTCGGTGGAGACAAAGGACATTATTATGTATTTGGAGGAGCTCTTTGAGAGGGGGGCTATCCTCCCTCTCTATTGACTGACAACGGTGTTCAATTTTCTTTAAAACAAATGGTAGAATTTCTTTTGCGGGGCTTGTAAATTATAGGAAACCAGTCCTCTATCATCCTGAAGCGAATGGCATGATTTAAAGATTGAACAAAGTACTAAAAGAGACAGTACAATCGTCAGTTGCTTCTGGCAAAGGTTGGGTTAATGAGGTGAGAAACAAGCATTTGCAATGCAATAGGTCTCGCAGTTACGCGAATTTGAGCTATTGGCATTGTAAATGGTTATGCCTTTTATTTTGGTTTTGGTTTTTAAAACATAAATACAAGACATTGTCATTTACAATGGCAATAGCTTAAACTCGCGTAAATGCGAGACCTATTGCATTGCAAATGCTTGTTAATATTCTGTAGAAGCGTGGTGGCAGAAAAGGGGTAGTAGGGATTTAGCCTGCTCCGCTCTTGCAGGGTTAGAAAATTCACCATTCCATCCAGTGCTTAATTTGAACCGGTGGTTGCAGGTGCATGCGCGCTGAGTCAGACTCAACCTAAGTAGTTTACAGAAATATTGAGCTCTCGTATCGCACTGAACACGCTCCCTTTTGTCGGTCACTCGCACACTGCATTTCTGAATGCGTGCAGTCTCAGATCACACACCACTTCACAGAAATATCTTGAAATGCACGCGTTTTAGCTAAACAAAAAAACATACATCACAAACAAACGAAGGCGCAGACACTCTAAAAAGTGTACATTTCCAATGAAGAATGTCACACTTCTCCTGTCAGCTCCCGCCTTTCTGTTTTCATGCACAGTTTATTTGACTGTTCGGTGGCACTTGGCGCTAAATAAGTTCTATATCTCTGCTTAGTGCCATCTGGGAAGATTCGCATATCCTGCCAGGCCTCAATGTGGGCACCCCGGCTATCCACTGAGAGCTGGTGGGAGGGGGTTGTGTCACCCTGACAAAGACTATCCGCAACTCATGGTTTGGATGAGATCACAAAGAGGTAGTGCCATAGCTCTTAGAAGACAGGAAGATAACGATGTTGGACATTGAATCGGTTAAGACGGGCAGTGCCACAGTTAGACATGGCGCTCAGAAAACTGATGTCAGCAGTGCCAGGCGTGTGGAGTAAGGGGCAAGAACCACAGAAACAGACCGAGCCACCAATTTGGGCTGAGGAATGGCTACCGCCTTGGACATGAACAATGAGAGGGCGTGGGACGTCACTTCTCTGCTCTTTTTTTTTATTTTTATTTTTTTAAATGTATTTATTAATCAGCTTGCATAAAACACAGTATGTCCTCTTGCAAGAGGCCAACGCTGACATCAAAAAGCAATAACAGTTACAAGCAGTTGTTTATGCCAATATAGCAGGGTAACAACCCCCAGAACTCCCCACCACCCACCAACCCATGAACCCCAAGGCACTGAAAAGAGAAGAACATGACCCCCACGGAGCATCCCATCATATACAGTAGGATGACAGCAAACGGCAGTTCCAAGAGAAAACATAGCGAGAGCATCCGATGACATAATCTATTATACAACAGGATTTGTAAGAAGGTACACAGAAAGTGGAGCCCAAAAGTCTTTAGGGCGGGAGGTGTTGGGCAATTCCTCAGCATAGGTCTCAAGTTGCTCTTTGCAGTATAGCAGGTCCCGGACCCATTTATTCAGAGTTGGGGGTGAGTCTAGAGCCCCAGCACTGTGCCACCGCTCTTTTTGCCAATAAGGTTGAAACCGCTACAAGTCTGCGATTACAGGGTTTTAGATTCTTTACCCACCCCAGCAGGCACACCTCAGGGGTGCATTGCACAGCCTCCAGCACCACCTTCGTAAGCAGACTTGTAACCTTACCCCAAAAACTGTATACACCCTTGCAGCTCCATGCGAGATGTAAGAAGTCTGCATCAGCCTGACCACAACGAACACAGCAGGAGTTCTCCCGCAGACCAAACCGCATCAACTGCATCGGGTATAATATAGCTGGTGCAGGTATTTGAAATGGATGATGCGGAGGTTACAATTTGCTGTTAATCGGCCAGGAAGAACACAGCAGAACCTCCACATCTCCAGTGAGAATGAGGTCCCCAGTAATGCCACCCATTTATTATATGAAGGGGAGTCAAACTGGTCTCTTTCCCTGAGAGACGCCGTATATAATTTCGTGATCAGACCTGTGCGATCCGCACCCGCTAGCACCGCCTGGAGTGCTAACAATGGCTGGGGCTCCACTGGGTAATCAGGATAAATGGAGCGAATAGCCTGCCTCACGCGCACATATGTGAACCCGAGCATGAACCCATGGTCCCTACCACCTTGTATGTCAGAGAGCGATCGGAACCGGCCTTGTTTATAAAGATCCCCCAATTGGGTAATTCCCACCGAGCTCAACGCTTTAAGGGCAGCCGGCTCTTTTGCAGCAGAGATTTCCGGGTGCGCCGAAAGCGGTAATCTTGGGGCGTAGAGGTATTGTAATTGTGCACGCGTCGCTAGCGCCTTCCACGCCCATGCCGTGCAAAGTGCAGGGTTGATTTCAGTTCTTGGTCCACCACTCCCACCGGACAAGGCGGTCGCGGCTAGTGCCGTCGGGAGGACTGCGTCAGCTTCAATAGCCACATGCGGCTGGAATCGCTGTGGGTAGAACCAGTAATGAGCAAACTGGGCCTGTGCACAGAGATAATAGAGGCGCATGTCAGGGGCTTCAAAGCCTCCCCTCTCAAACGGCAGTACCAACACCTCCCAGCTGCAGCGGGCCTTCTTGCCGCCCCACACGAAGGAGAGCAGCGCTGACTGGAATGAGTTGAACAATGCCAGATTAAGACGGATGGGAATATTAATGAACAAGTAAAGAAGTTTAGGCAAAAAGGTCATTTTGACTACTGCGATGCGATCCGCTAGAGAGAGCGGGACTTTGGCCCATCGCGCTGCTCGGTCCGAGATTCGGACCAGGGCCCGGCCATAGTTTTCCGAGATAACTACCTCAGGGTCTCTGTGAAGCCATACCCCTAGATACTTTACTGGGTCAGTGGACCATGTGAGTGGGAAGTCCAGCTCAACGTGCCGCATACCAGCCGTGAGGGGGAACACCGTTGATTTTGCCCAGTTTATACCGAGCCCTGAGAAGCGTTCGAATGTTATATATTCTCGTAGCAGTTCTGGGAGAAACGACGCAGGCTCTCGGACGTACAAAGGCATATCATCGGCGTACATCGAGACTGCTAATGGGCGCTGACGGAAACGCAGTGCAGCTGGTGCGTGGTTTTGGCGGAGCTTGCAAGCCAGTGGCTCTAGAGCCAGCGCGAAAAGCATTGGTGATAGAGGGCAGCCCTGCCGGGTGCCACGCCGAATAGGGAACGCAGTAGATACCCAGCCATTGACACGGACGCGCGCCGCCGGCACCTCTTATAGGAGATGTATCCACTTTAAGAAAAAGGGTGGTAGTCCCATTCTGAGTAGGACCGTGAACATAAATTCCCACTGCAGGGAATCAAATGCTTTTGCTGCGTTGAGTAACACAGCAACCGCTTGAAAATCTGCCTCAAGGTAATGTAGGGTGGAGAAGACCGTGCGCAAATTGTGCGCCGTAGATCGGGCAGGGACAAATCCCGACTGATCCGGGAGGACCAGGTTAGGGACGAGGGGTTGAAGCAGACTGGCAATCATTTTTGCCAAAATGTTGGCGTCAATCTTTATGATGGAGAGTGGGCGGTAGGAATCGCACCGATTTGCGGGCTTGTGAGGCTTAAGGAGCATAACCAGGAGAGCCTCCTTTAGCGAGGGGGGGAGAGAGCCGTTGTCGTATGCTTCCGCAAAAACATCTAAGAGCCAGGGTGCTAGATCATCAGCGAAAGCCTTATAAAACTCACTAGGGAGTCCGTCCAGGCCCGCAGCCTTGCAAGTGGGCAGCGACTTAATAGCCATTTTGACATCTTTCACGTCAAAGGGCTGAGTGAGATATTCGCGTTGATTAAGAGAAAGCCGCCTAATGCGACATCATCTAGGTAAGCATTGATGTCGGTAGCCGACAAATGCCCCCGTTCTCCATAGAGGTTGGAGTAGAAGTCCAGCACCACCTCACTGATTTCAGGGGAGGTATAGTGCGCTATTCCCTCAGGGTCCAGCATTTCCGTGATGTAGTCCTGAGTCCGCGGCGCCAGTAGTTTCTGAGCGAGCGAGCGACTGGGACGGCCCCCCTCCCCATAGTAACGTGCAGTGATGCGCCGTGACCTATGCGCTAGCTCCTGGTCTGCTGTGTCATTATATTCCGTTACAAGCTCGCGTATGGTGGCAAGTATAGATGAGGCTGGGTTCTGGGCATATTCGCGCTCTAAAGTGGAAATTTTGTCAGCCAGTGTATGCATCTGACGTCGTAGGTCTTTTAGAACCCCGCCTGCGCTCCCATGCAAATACCCCTGATAGTTACTTTAAATGCCTCCCACAGGGTACCTGGGCTGTCCACTGAACCAGTGTTTTCTTTAAAAAAAATCACTAGTTTTCTCCGATTGCTGTGTAAGATGCGTCTCTTGCAAGAACGCCACCTGAACGTCCAGTCTGTCTAGCAGCGCTAGCACTGACCGTATTTTTTTGGGACTGTTCAAGCCTCGTACCTTCCAGGTGAGGAACTTTATGTTACTGCCCATAGACTGTCAGAGTTAGAAGTATTTAGTAGTGTGAGAGATGATGCTGGAATCGGACCGAAGAGGTACAATGAAGTGACAAGAGAAAAGTGCCCATTAGCCCCCCTAACCCACCCCCCACAACCCCCCACCCACTTCAGCGACCCAAACTTGCTAAAGCCATCCCACCCCAACCTTAACAATCCCCAACACGGAGAACTACAGATCTAGAACTGTTTGTGGGGAGCACCCATGGGGGGAACACCAGAGTGCTACAAACCTCCTACGTGACATGAGGTGGCTGAGCTGGTAAGAGAAAAGTGCAAAGATGACAAGCAAACATCCATAAACATTGCATCAACACGTTCTGTCCAAAGTAAGGTGCTGTCCCTACAAAGCAGATGAACTATGTGATCGAGAAGTGTAATGTATGCGGGTAGTGTAGATAACCCCAGTGGGGAGACAATGAGAGCCACCAAACCCCACCCCAGAAGTGACCAGCCCCAGTGCTCGGGTGAACAGAAGGGTACGGGGAGACAGGAACATCCCTCCACCCGCCCCAGGGATCATGGCACCTGGCCAGGAGGGGGAGAAGCATGACACTATCCGGGAAGTAAGGATATGACCCTCTAATGAACCAGAATCGAGGGCAGTGCCCACTATCCCCGTCGGAATCGGGTCCCGTACCAAAGAGGGCGAGCACTCAGCATACAAGTAGTACATGAACAAATGACAGGTAACAGTCAGCAAGGTATGCCCAGGCAACAATACGAGCGGAGAATCCAACATGTCGGGACCAGACACGTCACAGAGGCCAGACAGTATCACAACTCCAGAACAGACTTAGGTACACCATCACTGTTCCTCATCGTCATGAGTCTCCACAGTCTCAGAGCGTCTGCGTTTCAGCTTCTTGACATGATCCATTGCCGCCTTGGGAGATGTGAAGATTTTACAATCCCCTTCCTGGCCCACTCGTAAGCGGGCGGGGTACAGCATAGCATATGGAATGCCTTCAGACTGCAAGAATTGTTTTACTGTACCAAACTCCCGCCTTGCTGTCTGGACGGCAACCGTAAAGTCCGGGAAAAAAGACAGTGCGTTCCCTTGATGGTTAATTGCGCCCTTGTCTCTAGCAAGCCACAGGATGACATCCCGGTCGCGATAGTTCAATAGGCGTGCTATTATAGGACGCGGTGGGGCCCCCGGCACCGGTCTCGCCGCCAGAGAGCGATGGGCCCGCTCAACTATAAACATAGGGGATAAGTTGTCAGGACGAATATATCCTTAATCAGGGATTCAATGAAAGTCTCCATTCTGCCCGTATTGGTGGACTCCGGAAGGCCCGTGATGCGAATGTTGTTGCGGCGAGACCTTGCCTCCAAATCCTCATTCTTCGCTTGAATAAGTGCTAACACCTTCTCCATGTGGAGAGCCTTGTCCGTCACCTCGCTCAAGCCATCCTCATTTGTGGAGACGCGCTGTTCAATTTCACCCATCCTCGCATTTTGTTTCTCAAGTTGGGAGGACATATGGTCAAGTCTATGATTTACTGCCGCCATAGTCCCTTCTATGGATTGAAGACTCTTCTGCATGGCAAGGAAGGTTGATTCCAGCGTAGAGGGACCCTCCCCAGGGGCATCTGCCTCGGAGTCCAAGGCCGCTCGTTGCTGTGGTTTGGCGGATTTACGTGCCTCAAACGTGAGGTGAGGCTGCGTTTTGTCCGTGCGCCCCATGATGTCAGGAAACAAGGCTAGGTGGGCTAGTCTCCTCCACCGACTAAACCCCGAGATGCACCAACAATAGCCAGTGGATCCAGGAGGTAGCCGTCCACCACGCCTAGGTAGGCCCGTCCACACTCAACCGCCCCACAGGGACTACCGATGAAGCGGGGGGACTGCAGTGCACTAAGGCCCAAATAAGTGCACACAGGTAGTCGTCCGTGACGTTCTGGGGCAGTACGGGTGGACTACTCCTACCAAAGCTGTCAGGGTAGTGGTGTAATACAGTGAAACGCACAGACCTCAAGAGTCACCCAATGTGGGTCCGGGTGCAGCTAAGCTGTGAACGTAAATCGTGTCTCTCAAATTGCCCCGGGGGCACACACGGTAGGTCGTCACTTGCAGTGCAGGCGGGGCCTGGAGATCCAATGTTGAGGGGAAGTCAGAGGGAAGGCGCCAGGATGTACTAGGCCCCAACTCAGGCACTACGCAGGAGAACCCCGGAGCGCACTGTCTCAGAACGCCTCACACCACACATACAGGCCACAGCTCGCAGAGCGCGGCCTAGCCCTCAGGCCCTCACCCACCGCCGCAGCTAAGGGCCAGGAGCCCGACCGCACCCCACTCACCGCCACATGCAGTTGGCGCCGGCAGTCCCGCACAGCGCAGGGCCCAGGGCATCCGTAGATCGTCTCGCTCCCCGCCAGGCACTGAGCGCGTCTGCACCGATGTGTGCAGCGAAGACGGGCCGTGCGTTCGCAGACCCCCAGAAGCTCAGCGGCCCTAGGCAGGGACCTGGCGCCCACTCCGGCAGACAGGGGCAGGGCGCGCAGTCTTAGCCTCGAGCTCCTGCAGACTCCCTAGCTACAGAGGGAGATGGCGGTCCGCTCCGCGGCCGACCCCGGCCCTTGAAGATGGCACGCTGAGTGATCGCCCTCGCCCCCGACCACAGGGCGACACCGGGGGTTGGGCGCCGCTCTCCCCTCACGACAGGAGCCACACCAGCAGGGCTCGCCGATCCACCAGCGGAGCTCCGCACGATCAGGCGGGGTGGCGGGGACACCGCAATCAGGATGCGGCAGCCGCCATGTTGCCGCGCGCCAGTCGCCTCTCGGGGTCGCGATTATCAGCACGCGTGATGGCTGTAGAGCAGCGCAGCTCACTTCATCCGCTGCAGGTTATGCTCACGTTGTAGGGCGGTCAGCGGCAAGCTTCGATGGAATGATTTTGAGCGGATAATGGACTGTTTAAGTCTCAGCCGGGCGGAGCAGCACTAAAGTGCGGCCATCTTGCCTGGCGCCCTCTAGCGCCCCCACTTCTCTGCTCTTTACGTGTTATTTGCTATTGGATTTTTTCGCTGCATTTAGCAGTTTTCTCTACTTTTTTTAATACATCTCCGGAACGCTGTTATTGTCCTGTAATTCCGGACTGCAAACGTGTTTGTAAACATTGCACAACTATCCCAGACAGAGCCAATGTTACAGCATTCTTTATTTGCACGCTGTGTACACCCTAACCTAGCAGCGCACGCACGAATCGTCACATTTTTCTCCTTTTTCGCATTTTAAAATCAAGCGATATAAAAAAAACGGCGGTAACCTGGTTGGCGTTATTTTTCCTGCTGTATTAAACCAGGACTGTGAAAGCACAGTGAGACACCACAGTCAAACACAGAAAGATAGAGGTTACTAGATGGACAGCAGGGCTGTCTGAGATCTGTAGAGGTCTTCAAGAAGGCGGTGGGGGGTGTCTCCATTCGGTGTTATGTGTAGAGGAGAGGGGACCATGGCAGACAATGTTCCAGACACCAGGACCCCTGTGCTCGTCCTGTCGTCTTCCTGGATGCGTGTCCATGGACACTTTATTAATATACTCAAAGTACAACTCGCTGACAGTGACGTCACGTAGCCAGTGTGTTATGGGCCCCACTGTATGGAAATGCATAGTGGCTGCTGTTTGAATAATAAAATACAGCAATGAGCAGATTTCACTTGTCCCTGGTGCCTCTGCACCTGCTGCACCCCACGCCCCTGCTCACCGAACCGTGTCATATTAGCATTTCTGAAGACGTTTCGCAGACCGAGCGTAGTGAAACCGTTGCATCTGAGGCACTGCTGGTGTTACAGCCCGTGCTTTCACTGCACGCATAAGGTATACCCCAGGTCCCAGGCCATGTGATTTTGAATCAGAGCAGAGGGGGCCGCAGGTAGGCCCCGATAATATAAAAATGTTCACGTCGGTGGTGCCTGGGTGCGGGAGGGCCGCGTTGGAAGCGAAAAGTGAAATTCAACTTCGAGGAAGCTGGACGTTCTTCTTTTAACCGCACCTCGGAAAAGATCGAACAAAAACTTCTTCCTGAAACAAGTCAAGTGAACTCTGCAAGCAGACAACAACTGAACTTTAAACTACCAAGGGCGGGACGCCTGTGTTGGGGAAGCAGTCGGATCCTCGCCCATGTAGGATCGGATCAAACCCAACGACAGAAGCTTGTGGAAAGGATACCCTAAAAAGAGGAGGTGTGGGTCTTATGCAAGAGCAGGACCCTGATCCCAAAAGGCAGGCTCAGCTGCCAAGTCTGATCTCAAAGACCCGGGTTCTCACCAGAGTGCCAGTGACGAGGGCAGGGCCTCCCGCCGAGCACTGGGGGGCAAGCCGCGCAGAGGACTCCCGCAACCGCCTACTGGGCTAGATGTCAGAGGCGGAAGGGCGTGTGCAGAACCGCGCGACGGGGCAGCGGACACCAGCGACGCCGAGTCCGAGCACTTCACCCTGGCAACCCGCTACCGTAAGGAGAGCGTGGGGGAGAAAGACGCCCCCTGCCTGCGCCAAGAGGACGAGAAGGGGTCCAAGAAGAAGAAGCAGCAGCCATGGGGAAAGCGAGATGCCGAGGGGGAACCGCTGCTACTGTCTACCATCCACTAACTGAAGGGGCTAAATCGCCGTACCTGCACGGACTGCGGGAGGGAGGGGGAGGCACGGGAAGAAAGTAGTGCTCACAATCTAAAAAAACATACTGTGCAACACTCGAAATAAAGGGGCCAGTAGCCATGGAAGGATACAAATGACGACATGGCCGTCATAAGGAGGGACTAACCAGCCTAAAAAAAATCGGAAGGCAGCATTTAAGACACAAGCCAATGAAAAAGATGGGCGGAGAGTGGGCGGAGCTTTCACGGAGCTTCCACTCCATACTGAATACTGCATGCCTTGCAAAGCGAGCAGCGCATGCGCGCTTCCGCCATAGGCTCGACCTAAAAAAGTAAGGATTTATCGGTTGACAGCCCACTCTACAACTGGGAGGTGTCTATTTGAATTATTCAAAGGCAGGAATCCTGACTGTTTGATGTGTCCAGGGTAGGTTAATGAAAAGAGAGGTTTGACTGATCAACTAAAGTTGGGAGAAGAAGGAGGGGGAAAAGCTGTTTAATTTGTTGAAAAGAAAGAATGAGTTTGATGCTCGGAAGAAAGTGAATAAGACATGTGTTAATGTGGGAGATTGGGTTAGGATCAAGCTTCCTGTTGCTAAGTCAGGATATTCTAAATTCAGCAAGATGATGAAAGTGATAAAATTGTTTAAAAATGTCATTAAAGTGGAAGATAACAGAACCTGGAACCTTAATAGAGTGTCAAAGTGTTCACATTCACGTGAAAGGATCAATGACACAAGTTCACCCATAAGTAGTCAAGATGGCATGATTGGACTCTCTTTATAACCAAGTATAATTCCTCTATTTCAACTATCTGCAACCTCGGTCTGCGCACTGTCCTGCTCAGCGCCGGGAAACCCTGTTGGGTAGCTGTGCACTTTATAAATCTTTAAATAAATAAAAATAAATAACCAAGAAACCCAATTGTTTGATTTACCACTGCCTGAGGTGGACATCCCTTCACATTTGTTAGGCGACCCATTATGACCAGGAGCTTCCCCGTTCTCTGAAGTACTATTGTTCAATGAAGCTGATTGCCGCTCTGCCCCCTCAGTCCCATTAGCACCTGTGGTGTTTTATCTGGTCAGGAGCCCGTAGTCAAGAGGAAGAAGCGTGTCTGGATGTTTCAGAATGGCTTGTGGTGCAGGCTTTCACCCAAATCTCCTTGAACATCAGGAGCAAGCTGACATGCCTCCAACGGGAACATCCCTCTAATCCCAGATGGTTTAACCAAGAGTGTTCAGAGGCCAATTATAATTTATGAAGGGCACTCGCAGCTAGTCCTAGGGAACCCATGGTAGTAGCAGCATGTCGCAAAGAGTACAAAATAGCTATTGCTAGAAGGAACTGCTCAAAAGTCAGTGGGATTCTCTTGCGTTATTTGCAGCTACAAAGAATAGTAAATTATTTTGGCGGAAGGTCTCTGTAACAAGGAGAGCGTGCCAGACAGTCACTTTGATAACATGTCATATTGCCAGTACCACCTGGGATACACATTTTTCTCAAATTTATGCTGCTGTTAATGATTCAAATACGCTAAATCTGAATGTTATTCCTATTGAGTTTACTGTTTCCATAAAGGAGGTGGAAGATGCTATCAACCAAAGCTCAGGTGGAAAAGCACCTGGGCCGGATGGGGTCCCAATTGACCTCATTAAGCACTCACCAGAGTTTTGGGCTCCTCTGTTAGTGAATGTCTTTAACGGACGAAGAACTGTCCATTACCTAGCACGTGGTCAACCTCCATCATCAAACCCATTTTTAAAACGGGAGATCGCATCCAACCGAACTTTTATGGACCAATCTCCCAAATTGACCCTACAGTCAAGATTATTGGGAGGGTCTTATACAACCGAGAGACTCGGTCTTATATTCCTGCCAATACGGTTTCAGGAGCAAACAAGGCACTGTGAAACAATGTTTAAATTTGTCCTTGATTATTGGGAAGTACACAATTGCATGCTAGTCACCCATATATTTAGCCTTTATGGACCTGTCACAATCATTTGACTGCGTAAATCGTTCCAAGCTCGGGTCCATTCTTTTGGAATAGGGGTTGGACTATACTTTGGTGCACTTCCTAGCCTATCTGCACTCAGAATGAATGCTAAAGTTAGGACCACTGCCGAGGGTGCAGTATCATCAACAATAGATGTTTTTCGTGGAGTGAAGCAAGGGCGCGTGCTGGCTCCCCTTTTATTCATTTTATATATTAATTATCTCTATCCGTTGTTTTTTAAGCATCAGACTCCTTATATCCCAATAATCAAAGGCTCTCCCTTACCTATGCTTTCGTATGCATACGACGCCGTCTTAATGGCGCGCACACCAAGTGCACTGCTGTAGTTAGTGCATGTTTTTTTTTATTTCATGCCCACTTTGGATTTGCATACGAATTTTTAAAAGATCTTTTATTATGGCTTGTGGACCTAAGAAACATTGTTTGTCCTTTTGGTAGGCAACATTTTTTAAAACACTTCTTATTTTGGCCTAACATTTGCAGCTACAGGTTTGTGGTCCCACAAGTTGGGCGAAGCAAACTAAAACTATCAAAATCTGTTGGCACTTTATTTAGCCTACCACAACCAAAGTGGGGGTGGCGCGCTTTTGCCACTACTGCAAATATATAAAGCCCCATGTTTGCCTACAGCGACGTATGGCGCAGAAGTGTGGGGCTTCCAGAATAGTAACCCTATTCAGGCTGCGGAAAATAGGTTTTGCAGACAGGCTCTTATGGCACCACTTTCTTTTTCCATATTTATTTGCCACAGTGATTTGGATATTCCTTATATCGAGGACAACATTGAAGCCTGACCTCCTTTACTGTGGCTATCCATCTGGAAAAATGGGAAGGCTTGTCTAACCAGAGATATCATCCTTGATAGCCTTAGCTGTGAAAAGGGTCCTGAGATTCCATAGCTTGCTAGTGTTGGATCCAGCCTTTGCTCAGTTAACCTAGAACTGGTGTTTACCGACGCAACCAGCAATTTAAATATCAGTAGAAAACAGTTACGGAGGGCTCTATATGATCAGGCTGCTTTTCAAAGAATGTGTTTGGAGAGCCAAAAGGTGAGCATGGCAACCTACATGCTAGCAGCTCCTATAGACAAAATTGCAGGATATCTGACTAGAATCAGGGGTTGATGGGAACGGAACCTTCTGTTCCAGTATAGGGCTGGCACAGTGAAATATTTGATGTGCTTCCCATTGGGTTTTAACACCGGTCTGGATTCTTTACCTTGTCCCAGCGACGGACACTCAGGGCAAACAGTGTTGCATTTTACGTTTTTCTGTGTTTTTCTGTTATGTATTCAAAGCATTTTCTGAGTCCCTTTTTAAGGAAACAATGTATTAAGAATTTGAGGGATGCATTGAATATGCTTTTTAATTTGGTGGATGAGGAGGAAATAATACACCTGGGTGCCTATTTAAAAGCAGCTGTTAGATCCCGTTGCCCAATTAACACTTTATAGATTTGCCGCTTAGTTTTAAATCCAGGATCCTGTGTTTCATATACTTTTTATTTTTATTTTAAATTTTCTTTTTTTATTAAACAGGTGTGGTAGTACAGTAATCGACCACAGGTCCGCACACATTCAGTGAAGCACAAATATGGCAATTGTACATATATATACATTACATCACAGCACACTATAACGTTAGATAGGAAAAGCAACGATATATTTGACATTTTTGCGCAATTCCACTGTAGGAGAGATACAGAGTTCGCCTCACATGACCCTGTCCATATCTTTGGCCCATTTCGAATATTTCGGTAAGATACCAGTGCCCCACCCCTGAGCGATATTTATTTTCGCCAAAGCAAACCCTAGTGATGCCCACGTACGTTCGGTTTGGGTCAGGTCCGTGGCCTCCCATACATCCAGTAAGCAAAGCTGTGGGGATAATGTAATAGCTTTCCCTCCCACCCTTACCAACTCAGAGACTATTTTCCCAGTCGGGCTGTAGCTGTGAGCACTCCCATATTGTTTGAAAAAAGGTGCCCTCCGAAGCGCACCCCCTGAGGCAGTCGGAGTCAGTCCGACGGCCCAACTTAACCAACGTGCGCGCGGGCAGGTAGGATCTGTGTAAGACCTTGAGCTGGACCAGTCGCAGGCGCATGGGGATGGCGACCACCCGGGGAGAGGAAAAGGCCTCCTGCCAGTCATCGTCCTCTAAATAGCCTACGTCCGTTTCCCACTGTTGGCGGAGTCGGATTAATGGGTCAGGCTGATTATTTAGGAGTTTACGGTAGGTGAGTGAGATCGCCTTGCTTGTCAGGGGGTCAGTCAGGAGTCTGTCCTCCAGCGGGGAGGCCTCAGGTAAGGTCTCCTCCTTAGGGATCACAGAAGTGAGTGCGTGTCTAATCTGTAGGTAACGGTAAGTCTCCGACTTGGCGAGTTGGTATTCTTTTTGAAGATGTGCAAATGAGACCATGCCGTTGCGTTTCCATATGTCCCCCACCGAGGAAAGTCCAATAAGGTCCCATTTATCAAACCCCAGGTACCTACTCAGTATGCCTAAGCGTTCAGATTCCCACAAGGGGGTGTGTGACGTGATCTTGTTGTGCCAGCCCATTTTCTTAGTAACCGTATGCCAGGTTGTCACCGTGTGGGCAGTAGGGCCCGTCAGGCGAAGTCTCTTGGGGTTGCAGTAAAGCGCTCGCTGATAACCGCCCTTGGACATAACCCATCTATCCGTGCGGTATGCAGGTTCCAGTGGTGGGGCAAAAACCAATTGATTTATCATGGCTAGCTGGGAGGCCCAGTAGTACCGTCGCAGGTCGGGCAGTGCAATCCCCCCATCATACCATCCTCTGGTAAGCTTGTGTGTCGCTATCCGTGGACACTTTCCGTCCCACAAGTGAGTTCTGACCTCACTCTCCACACTAACAAAGTATGTATCTGGGATTTTGTGGGGGGTGTTGTGCAGCGCATACAAGAAGCCAGGGAGGGCTAGCATTTTAAACAACGCCGCTCTGCCTAGCAGAGTAAGGGGTAGCGCCCGCCAGTGAGTGACGTCTTTGCGGAATCTAACCAGCGGTGGCAGGAGGTTAGCCTCGTAGAAATGGGTTGGATTAAGTGTGATGTATATGCCGAGGTAGCGAAAGCCCTCACCGGCAATCGTAATAGTGATTTTTTCGGGCAATCGTGGTACCGGACCCCGCAGCATGAACAGGACCGATTTTCCCCAGTTTATAGTGTACCCGGAGTGGGCACTAAAAATAGCAAATATATGCAGGATGCGGTGAATCAAAACCCTAGGGGCAGCCACTTATAGCAAGACATCGTCTGCATAGAGGGAGATTCTATCCTCATGCTGGTCTGTCCACCACAGGCCCCTAATCATGGGGTCGCCCCTGATCCATGTCGCCAACGGCTCCAGCAAAAGGGCGAAAATGAGGGGCGATAGAGGGCAACCCTGGCGGGTGCCGCTGCCTAGGCTAAAACTACGGGAGGTGTGTTGGTTGACGACCACTTGTGCTGTGGGGTGCGTGTACAACAACTGAACCCATCGGGTAAAGTTAGGGCCAAACCCCACCCGTTCAAGGAGGGCAAATAAATAGGGCCATTCGATAATGTCGAATGCCATTTTTGCATCTAGGGATAGTAGTGCTGCATCTTCCAGGATGGTGTCAGTTCTCCCCAGTACGCCGTGAAATCGCCGCAGGTTCTGGGCCGTGTTGCGGCCAGGCATAAAGCCGGATTGGTCAGGGTGAATGATCTTGCTCAGTACTGGAAGGAGCCGGTTGGCCAACACCTTGGCCAGAATTTTATTCTCCGCCGTCAACAGCTAAATGGGTCGATAAGACTCACATCTCGTGGCCGGCTTGCCAGGTTTATGTATAACGGCTATAGTGACATGCATCAGTTCCTTGGGTAGGAAGCCCGACTGGTAGCTCTCGACATACATGGCATGCAGGGTGGGCGTTATCTTGGATGATATCAACTTAAAAAGTTCTATTGGGAGCCCGTTAGGGCCCATCGCCTTGCCAGACTTAATGCCATTAATAGCGGTCGCAAGCTCCTCCTCAGTTAGATCCCCTTCTAAGGAGTCGCGGTCTGCCGGGGTGAGGACCTCAACGGGAATTGTGGCCAATAGGTCTCGTGAGTCCTGCAGAGTGGTGCATGTGGTGGAGGTATATATGGAGGTAAAGTGGGAGGCGAAGGCTTCGGCGATCTGTTGTGGGTCTGATACTGTGGCTCCTGAGTCCATCTCTATGAGGGGCACCCATCTCTGAGCCGTCTCACGCCTTTCTAACCACGCCAGCATCTTACCCGTGGAGTCGCCCAGTTCGTATACCCTATGCGCAGTTGCCTTATATTTAGCCCTGACTGCTTCCCCAGCTAGTTGACGATAGTCTAAGCGTTTCATTTCCAGGGTGTGGGTGGACTGTTCGTCATCATTAGTCGCCACTTCTTCCTCCAAGTCTCTTATTTCTTGTTCTAGGGCCGTCAGTCTGGCCGCCCTTTCCCTCCTATGTCCTGCCATCAGTGAAAGTGCCTGACCCATGATTACTGCCCCAAAGGCACCCCACAGTGTACAACTGGACTGCACTGAGTGTGTATTTTCTGTAAAGTAATGACCAACCCCCTCCAGGAGAGCACTGGGATCTGCGGGATCTTCAGGCTCCACGGGTTGATAGATAGGGTGAGGCGTGAGCGTTCCCGAGGTATTGTCAACTGGGTCAAAACTGGGGAGTGGTCTGAAATGCCACGGGCTAAGAGCGTGGCTTCGCTAAAGTAGGGGAGGTTGTCTGTGTGTGTGAACAGGTGATCAATATGGGATTGGCTCCCGTGGGCCCCAGAGTGCAATGTGTAGCCTTGAGTTAGGGGGTTAAAATGACGCCAGAGGTCCAAGAGGCCAAACGCTGTGAGAAAGTCTCGTAGGGTGGATGTATCATGTGTGTCTGGTCGAGGAGGTCGTCGATCTACACGGCCATCCAGAGCCAGGTTAAAATCACCTCCCAGTACCAGGGAGCCGACTGGAAGCTCCAGCAGCAACTTGCCCATATCTGATAGTGTAGGCGTCTTAAGAGCTAGGGGAACGTAGACTGAAACAATATTAAGGGGCTTCCCTTCCCACGTGCCCGCTACAGCAGCATATCTACCCAGGTCATCGGTCCATATGTTGCCTAAGATAAAGGGGCATTGCTTGCGGATGAGAATGCCCACCCCCCTGGAGCTAGATGTGAACCCGGCATGTGTTACCAGTCTGTAACCCCAACGGTCGAGAGCTTTACAGCTGTTGCCCTGGAGGTGTGTCTCTTGGAGCAGTACCACGTCCGGGGCCTGTCGCTTGAGATAGTGGAGTACCACCCCCCGCTTTAGTTTATCACCCAACCCGTTGACGTTCCACTTTAATATACGGAGATATCTCATCGCCGTATGATCAGACATAGTGCTAGTAGGAGGTGTAATACTTCGTCAGGCCAGGGCTCCATCGTGTACTGTGGTACGTAACGTGTCAAATCTATGCGTCCTGTGTACTCCAGTACGTGAGCGGTGAAATATGTTGTCTCCATCACATAAGAAGAATCTAAAGAAACCAAACAAACCCCCCCAGTCCCCAACTCCCTATTCCCACCCCCGTCCCTGCCTCCCTGCATGACGGGCACAGAACCTCCCGCCACCCCCAACTTGCAGAGTGCCTTTCGCCCACCCTCAACAGTGTTAGGAACGTGATCCAACCCCACTCCCTAAGGCACATTTTCTTTTTATGAATACTCGTACCCCCTAACATTCGACCTCGCAGTATGTCAATAAGGCCAATCAAAGGATACTCTTCAGGAAACAAAAAACAGCGGTGTCACCCCCACCGAAAGCAGGCATGGTTACAAGACTAGTTTATGTATACACTGCATTGCATTGAAGTTAGTGCATGAGGTGAGTTGATGACTGGGCGTCTTGCATCCGGCGAGAGTCATCTCAACTAGTCCTGTTGACCAAAGACCAGTCACATCACTGTTAGGCCGCCGGGTCCTATCCTGTAGGGCCCCGAGTTGCTGAATCGCCATTCGGGGAGGACTCAGTCCATGGGCTCGACTTATCTTTACTGCCTCCGTCGCCAGCTGGTTTGCGATGGCGCTTGTCAACTGTTCTCCAACCCTCGAGCCAGTCCCAGGCGTCCTCCGGTCTGGCAAAGAACCACACCTTCCCCTCCGATTCCACCCGTAGCTTGGCCGGGAACAGCATGGCGTATTTAATGTTCTGGTCCCGCAATGCACGCTTAACGTCCAGGAAGCTGCGACGCTGCTTCTGGACCCGCAGGGTGAAGTCTGGAAAGAGGGTGACCTTGCTATTATCTATAGCCAGCGGTGGGGCCGTCCTCGCCGTCTGAAGAATAACATCTCTGTCGCGAAAGTTGAAGACTCTTGCCAACAGGGGTCGGGGCGGTGCGCCAGGCATTGCTCTGCCCCCGGGTACTCGGTGCGCGCGTTCAATGGAGAAATGCTGGGAGAGTCCCTTTGGCCGTAGGCGGTTAAGGACTAAATCTTCGACAAAGAGGTCTGCTGCGGGTCCTTCGGCCCGTTCTGGCACCCCCAGAATGCGGATATTATTGCGCCACATGCGGCCTTCATAGTCGTCGAGCTGCAGTGCCATTGCTTCTTGAGTGGTTTGGAGTTCGGCCACCTGGCGCTTGAGAAGGTCGGTGTCTGTGGACAAGTCCTTGGTCGTGATTTCCACTTCGAGCATGCGTTCCGCCATTTTCTTCATGTCTGCTCTCATCAGCGAGACCTCAGAGGTGACGGTGTCTATGCGGCCTTCCAGGGAGGTGTGCACCGCCGTTATCGCAGCCAAGATATCCTGCAGCGTGGGGTCTGGTTGCTTCCCATCAGATTCGGGGCTAACTTGCTTTTCATCTTGGCCCTTATGCCACGCAAATTTTTCAAGTTTAGCCTGGAGCGCTCCAAGTCCGCTGCGGCCGCTCGCCATGATGGAGGAGGGACCCGCACCGGCAATGGATGGAGGGGGAGAGAGCACAGCTATGGCATCCGGGGCGGCGCCCGCCAGTCAACTGTGGGGCTCAGCGTCTGGTCTGATTGCGCAGTGAGTGGTGGCCCAGATGTAGGAGCAGCGAGATCCAGCTCCCCTCCCCCACCAAGGGATTCGTGTGTCTACAGTCCAGACAGTAGTGGAGGCCCTTTCAACCCTCGGCGGCGTCAGTTGGCACTGGCTCCCCAGGTGGCGCCAGGCCCAGGATCCACGATGGCGTGCAGGGCGGGGCCCGCCCACGTTGTTTTATCACTGCCCCCCAGCGCCAAGGCTCCAAAGAATGGCTTCAGATTCCACACTTACAGCCTGGTTGAAGTGTGCAGTTCTGTGTGGCGCAATCTCACGTACCGCAGCCGCGGTGCACCAGGCCTCGCCTGTCAAGCCCAAAGGGGCCGGAGGTGGAGGGTACGTCGCAGCGGTGTTGGTAGCAGGCTCTGTGTTCGTGCTCCGATGTGCTGTCGAGTCCTGGCCGGTCCGCGGGGCAGGCGGGCGCAATGCGCGAGTTCGTGGATCACCCTGGGAGGCGCCAGTCAGTGTTCCAAAATGCGCCAACTCCCAGGGGGCCTCAACGGCCCGCGGGACACACTGGCGATCGGGCCGGTCTATGTGGGGCCGGCAGGGGCAACGCACTCACCGGTGGCACCGCCGGCCGTGCCGGTCACTGTTGGTCGCTCCATGCGCCTGCACGGGCCTCGGATCCTCGCTGCAGCCTCGGCGTAGATTTAGTGCGCGCCGCCGGATAAAGACTCGGCGTTCCCGGCGTCCCTGGCTCCGCGGCACTGCTTCCTTTGTCTTTTCGGTCGCTCAAGCATCGCCGATCCGGGCAATTTTCGGTGTGGCAGCCGGTCTTGGTGCCAGGGTCCGGCGAGCCCCCCAACGAGTTATTTTGGCCGGGGCAAGTCTATATTTGGCAGATTTGTCGGGAGTGGCGTGACGGAGCAAAGCTACCGTGCGGCCATTTCCCTCGGCTGTTGGCCACGCCCCCGTTTCATATACTTTTGATTGAGGGGGGATGTAATTTCTAATCATTGGATGTTTTTCATGTGTTTGTTTTTAACATTTTTTTTATTGTATGTATTTAACAGTTTGATATCGCACTATTATGAGTACAATTTGTATTCGAATAAAGTATACAATAATAATTATAATAATAACTTGTAAAATGTGAATAAGGAATACGTCTTCACTTCAAACTGATCATTAGTGCACATGTGTATAAATATCTAGTCTCTACCATGAATATATTTCATGAATACATTTTAATGCTTGTTTTAGTGCTTCACACGTGCAAATAAAGTTAAGGCACACAGTGACTATAATGTCAAATGCATCATGTATATAATTGCACTTCTATGGTGAGTAAGGGTGGAGTCTAAAATCGAGCTGCTCCGCATATCTAGAATTCCGCAACTCTCCACACCGGAGTGCTCCGTGCTTTTCTGACACGTTGGTAAGGGCTGGTACCGGGTACTCTGGGGTTGCCAGGATGTCAGCATTGGCCTGAGCGTGAATGGGTAGGGGGCGGTGTGTTTAGGGCAGGAAGCGCCTCCGCCTTCCCGGATTCATCGTGAAGTAAGCGGCTCTGGTCCGGCTGCTCACGGGGAATTGGGCAGTGGGTGCATTGTGTTGGAACTTCCAGGTGGCGAGTCTCCTGTGCGTTGGCAGAGCACTCCTTCACAGTTCGTAGGGTCCACAGTCCTTCACGGTGCTCCTTGTTGTCCCGCCTCTCTGGGCGGGGCCGAGGCTTCGAGTTGCACTTGAGGAAGTTGCTGCTTGTGCCTCGCACCAAGCACCCTTGCCATTCACGCTCGTAAATCGCCATGCTGGGCCGGCGACGCCACGGGCTGCGGGGACACAGGCGCTGGTTGCTCCTCCTGGCAGTGCTGGGGCTAGGGTGGGGGCTGCTGGTGCTCATACGAAGGGGCGGTGGCAGGGACTCAATCTCCGACCTACAGCAAGAACTACCTCGGCGCCCCGAGCGACAGCAGGCTGCCGCCTCGCACCCGGTGTCGTGGGAGGACGCGGGCAGCTTACGGAAACCGGTGTACGAGAAGCCACCGCTTGATGAGGCTGCTTTGGGGGAGCTGGGCCGGGCAGTAAAGTTGAACTTGCAGGGCGAGGAGCGCGCCAAGGAAGAGGCGAGCATCAACCAGCACCAGATCAACACCTACCTGAGCCAGCGCATCTCCCTGCACCGGCGCCTGCCCGAACGCTGGAACCCTCTGTGAGTGTTGGGGTGTGGAGGGACGGGTAGCCGATGACCAAAGGGGGAGAAAGCAGAGAGGCTGTTTTGCAGTGGAAGAGTCAAACGGGCACCTGCACTTTAGCGTGCCTGGCGCACCTGCCACACCCTTCCCAACAAGCCCACTTAACGTTTGTTGCCACACAATAGACCTGGCTTTCTTTAAACTTGTAGGGGTAATCCTTCCGTTTCCCATCACTTTGAGCTTTGTTGCCACTATCATTGGCCATAATTTATATTTCTTATTCGAGTGTAGGACAGTACCTTATGCAAAGGGTTTATTCAGACTTTTTTTGACAGCTACTAATATTTGTTTGAAGAAAACAAAAACCGTGCTGTGTGCTGAACGTGGTATTTTGTGATGCCTATGCTGGTACCTGCGCATTTTTAATTTCCTCTGAATCCATACCTACTATAGGCCAGTGGCGCAGTAAAGGGGGGGGGGGGGGGTTAGTCTTGGCCCTGATGCAAGTGAAAGAGATGGGCCCCATTTATTCCGGGGACCGATTGGATATGAAAAGACGGATTTAATTGGAGTGTAGCGATCCTCCCACCCCCCCACCCCCCGTGCAACAGATTGATAGCTATGCTTTTATAGGAGAATTAGCGATTTTTCAACCAGTTTTGGCAAAATTTGGTCTTTGACAAAAGGTCTGTCGACTGTTCTGTGGGAAAGTGTGTTCGATTTTGAAATAAGTGCAATATTATTGCATATGGCACTTTTAATTTTTCTTCATACTCCATGCAGGACATTCTTCATATACAAATGCAGGTCATGCTGTAGGAACGCTGCGCAGGTGCCATCCTCAGAGGAATTCTCTCCATTCCGTTTCCCTGCCCATTATCGTCCAAGACAGCCCCTCCCTTCTGTTTGTTCTTGACCAATCATTCTTGTACAAGAAGAAATAAAATGAACAATTTATAGACGATTATCGAGTACGTTGACGTGTATTTGCAGTAATGTAAACGTGTTAACTTGTCGCCACGCCCCAGCCCTTACAAACGAGAGAGAGGTTCGCTTTCCCAATCTTCCACTGGGCAATTTATTATTTCAATTTTCACGTATTGACTCTTGAGCTTTACACAAATTAATCTGAGAGGCTTGGCGGCTACGCACCTGTTCGGAAGCTAGAATTGTTTGGGCGTGAAGCTAGGCAAAGATCTTTCGTCATTCTTAGCCAAAGTTCCAGTCATGAGTAAATTCGTCGTATGTCATCATATATGCAGTAGCTTGGCACTGAGTGCCTTAAACCCAATAATCTTTAAAGAATGCATTTTTTAAAACTACACGAGTAAACATTGTTTGGAGTAGAAAGCGATATATTTATGGGATAGGTACGTACGTACATGTTTTGCTTTTATTTCTAAGCAGGGCCTTTCCAATCTGAAGGATCTCTTGTGTAGGTGATTTTTCTAAGTGCGCTTGCAACATGACCATTCTGGACACTTGGTATAGAAATGTCTTTAGTTCCGAAAGTAGGTGCTTTTATTATTGCGGCAGTAGTTAGAAAGGGACTTTTTAGTAAGGTTCTAGAACTATCATTAGACACAGCCTTCGAAAAGTTAAAACGACATAACCGTAGCATACCTTGACTCGGGAATGAGTATTTTTCTCCATCATCTTATATATGAAAGATGTACCAAATTTACCATATTAAATAAGAGGGAGTAAGGAAAGTATTTTCAGACATTTTATGTGGTAATAACAAAGCTTCTCATATGGATAATGGGCATAGGGCAGTGGTCTTCAAACTTTTTGATGTCGAGACCCCCTTGTCAAACCTTTTTAGGCATAAGGACCCCTTCTGACAAAAGTTTGTAGAAACTGGTTCTCCTCATCAACATCTATCGACAACCATAAATGCCCCTGTTAGACCTGGCATCTTTTGGCATGTTTCCCCTGTTTTTTTCCTTTCTGACCTAGTTTTGGCTCTGTTTTTGCTGGTTCAGTGTCTCTGCACACTTTCTCACTGCTTTTTCAGTGTTAAAGTGTAAGTGCTCCTATTGAAAATTGTATTATGGATTGGTGTTTCCATGATTGGCATGTTTGACTTACTAGTAAGTCCCTAGTAAAGTGCACTGAGGGTGCCAGGGCCTGTAAATCAAATGCTGCTGGTGGGATTGCAGTACTGATTGTGCCACTCACCCATGCAGCCCTGAAAAGGGTTATCAGACCTGCCACTGCAGTGTCTGCGCGGTTTGTAACTGCCATGTCGACCTGGCAAGTGCACACACTTGCCAAGCCCTAATCTTCACTTTTCTTACATGTAAGTCACTCCTAAGGTAGGCCCAAGGTACCCCTGTGGGCAGGGTGCCGTGTATATTAAAGGTAGGACATATACTGGTGTGTGTGTGAGACATGTCCTGGTAGTGAATTACAGTGTGTTTCGTTTTTCACTATGGAAAGGCTATCTGTCCCATAGGATAGGATGGGAGTTTACCTATAACATCTTATAAGCATATCTTCCCATTGGGACAAGATAGAGAAATGGGGTTTAGCATGCCTGAACTCAGAATATAAAAATGCATCTTTTAGTAAAGATGATTTTTATGTTCTGTGTCTGAAAATACCACTTTTAGAAAGTAGGTATTTTCTTGCTTAGCCATCCTGTGTACCTCTGCTGGGTTTGTGGATTGACTGTCTGGCTTTGTAGTGACAGGGGCTGGGGATGTGCATTCTCATCAGACAGCCACTGGGGGGGGGGGGGGGTCAAGGTGTGTCCTGCCTTTCCTGGATGAGTCAGGGCTGAGCTGAATAGACCTGAGCTGTATTTATAGTGGTGGGAGGAGATTTCCTTGCACCTGAATGGGCCTGGTCTGCCTTGGACAATGCTGTCTCCACCTCCTGCCAGGAAGCTGGGCCAGAAAAGATGGAACTGGTTTGGGCTGGGCACAGGCACTCTCTGCCCAAAAGCACAAAGAGAAACTGAGTATAAATATTGGGGTTCAGACCCTAGAACTTTAGAACTTGCTGGAATCAAGGAACCTGCCAAGAAGAAGAGCTGGAAGAACTGCCAAGAGGAGTACTGCATCTTTGCTGTGTTGTTGCTTTGTTGGTTTGGCCTGCAGTTTCTGCTTCTGCCTTGGGCAGTGAAAGGACTGGACTGAACTTTCTTTACTTGTTGTCTCCTGTTCTGAAGTCTCAGGGACCGCAAAGACTTCACTGACCTCTGAGTACCGCCTCTGGAACCGTGGTTTCAGTTGCCACAGAGGGGGAAAGCAACCGACTCCGTTCCTGACTCTGCTGCTGGCTCCGTACCCAGAAGGCACCGCAGAGGGCACCGCTGCATCTCGAACCGCAACCCTGGTCTCACTGATGACAGCCGCCAAGCTGCTGCTTGCACCGTGACCTGTGGGCACCGCACTCCGCACCGCCTCGCTTCACTTCGCCGCCCTGGTCTCACCGATGCCGTCACTGACTTCGACAACCGTGACCGCACCGTGGGTTGGGGGCACTGCTCGTAAGTCTTGCGACACACTGCCCCGTCCCACACCGCAGTCCGGACCGAACCACGCCAGCTCCCCGCAAAGTACATATTTTTAAGTACTGTATGTTGGATTTTTATCGTTTTAGTCTTGTTTTGAATATATAAAGTATTGGATATTTTTCTAAACTGGTGTGGTGTCCTTTTGTAATGTCTTCAGTGTATTGCTGTTAGTTATGTGCAAATCCTTTACACACTGCCTCTGAAATAAGCCTGACTGCTCGTGCCAAGCTACCAAGGGGGTGAGCAGGGGTTATTTCAGTAGTGTATCCCTCTTACCCTGACTAGAAGGAAGGGTCCCTACTTGGACAAAGGTGAAAACCATTGCCAACTAGAGACCCCCATTTCTAACAGCCCCCAATTACCACAGCAAATAATTTTTACGGTGGGGAAATGATATTAAATTAGCAAACCAAAGGTCATTGAGCGTAGGGGTGTAGCCAAAAGGTGTAGCTAAAAACAAAGGGCCTCATTTATGAGGAATTGGTGTAGGGCAGCGCTGCAAGTCTTCTTGCGGCGCTGTCCTATGCCAATGTGAAAGGGCAGGAATGCACTGTAATTATGAAATACGGTGCATTCCAGTCCTTTTCCCTTCACAAATTGCTACCTAGCACCAACGTAGGCAGAATTGTTTTTGTACGGGAAGAGGCACCTTCCTTCACCAAAACAATCCTGAGGGGCGTTTTCCTATTTCTATGAGAGCTGCAGAATGCAGCACACATGGAAAGAGGAAAAAACGAGGAGAAATGTTTTAATTTCTCCTGGAGAGGCGTCAGTTTTTGGAGCTGCCCCAGGTTTACGTGATTTTGTAAATATGGGGCAGCATCAAAATCCATGGGCTTTGCGTGGGAACCCCACGCAAAGCCCATGGAACACCTCCTTGACGCAGAGTAAGGCAACGCAGTGACTTGCGCTGCTATGTCTTACTCCATATCTACGAGGCAATGCAAAGCCATGCAGGGTGACTTTGCACTGCCTCATAGGTATGGTTGGGATGCTTGCGCCACCGGAGCATCAAAAAAAGTGATGCTTTGGCGATGCACGCCTCTCATAAATAAGCCCAAAATATTTTTAGGTCTTTCACCTTCAGGTATCTACATATAAAATAATGGGCAGCGTAAATGAAAAATAAATAAAAAAGTTATTACTCAGTGGGAAATACATTATGAAACCTCTATTAGTTAATGCACTGCAAAGGTCTGTGTGTAACCAGAGAACCACAGAATTAAAACTTGATTGGTGCAGTGGAGAATAGTGATGTGTATTTTTAGTGCTACGAAGTCACAGCCTGTGACGGAAAGCACTGTGAATATGTAAGTCAATTTTTTATACTTGCATTTCACACAGGGTAAGATAGAATGCTGCAAAACGTGCGCATAGTTTTACAATAAAATGGTGCTTTCAAAATGTAGGTTTTAATAATATCAGAGCGTATGTAATGCAGTTTTCTTTTTACATAACTGTCCCTTCAACACCTCTTTAGGGGCACTAAGGGCTGTGTAAATGCAGTTAAAATTAAAAGCAAGAACTTCCCAGCCCAGTAGTTAACTCTTTGCACTTCCACTAAAAAACACGCATCTTTGCCTTCACAAAGAGCCAGAACTACCCCAAGAATCCTTTACACTTGCAGATTACCAGATAAGGCGCATTTGCCTTTCATTCAGGCAAGCCGCTGATAACGATCTCAATTAGCCGTCCCAGGACGGCTGTATTTTTACAGGGACAAGTGAAGCTGGGGAATCTGCAACCCCCTTCCTAGGACTCCACGACCCCCCTGGGGGTCGCACCCCACAGTTTGAAGACCTCTGGCATAGGGAGAGCGCAGCAAATTTTGCGAGGCGAATATACTTTGATTGGCTACAATATTAAAGTTATAAGTGGGTCGGGAACACAATTTAAATTTCCGCCATCCAGTGATATGACTGGATTATCATTAAATGTCGGGATATACGAATGTATTTCACAATTCACTATGGGATGGGTGGATTTTCTTACCGCTTGTCATGTGTTCGTAGCCATTAAACTTAGGCTGCCTCTTAACTAGACCTAAAGGATTTTTAAGGATGTCGCCAAATGCTTTTAGTGTGCCCGAAGGATAACCTCGAGAGGGAAAGCCGGTATATGATTTAGTTAGCATGAGAAAGTTCAGAAATGTTTTTTGCTGTTTACTTTGTGGTTGTTTTGTACTCAGCTGCGTTCATCTGCCATAGGAACGTTTTCAAAGTCCCAAAAAATACAGCGTGATGATGAATACGTCTTGTGTAGTAAGCCTGAGGAGAATATCCAATGATCTTCTAAAGATCGAACCCTACAGATAAAACATAACAAACCATATGGTTTTAAAGCATATGTTTTCACCATTGTGCAGCTTGGCGTAGAATAACAGATGTTTATATTGTTATCTAACTCAGTTGTACCCATTCTATCATCCTTGTAAGGATGAATGGCCAAGTGGATTTGCTAGAATTCACAAATGACCATGAGCTCAAACACGTATTACTGGAGGGGATGTATCAGTCCACTGTGCCACTAGACCTGTCATCATTATTATCCACTTTTTAATCTAGCGCTTGATTACTTTTTCAACTTGCAATAATACTGCTCTTTTGGCTACCCTTCTGTAGATTTTAGTTTGGCTTTGGACACAGTTGTGACCAAAACTGCTTGCTTGAGGTATTGGCTCTGGATTTGAGCCGATTTATCATGGGCACTTGGTTGGAGATTCACATCGGAAATAATGGTGAGGATATATGAGACATTCCCCCACTTTCGGTTGGTTGAAGTTAGGGTACTTTTCTGCAGTCCTATTGTTGAACTTATCCATAGTGGACATGTTTACTGCTCTGTCTCAAGTAGATTATGTCACTGAAAAATTAGATGGATTACCCAGGGCACTATTAACTTAAATTGAAAAAGCAATCTAACAGCATTAAAAAAAAAAAAAATATATATATATATATATATATATATATATATATATATATATATATATATATATATATATATATATATGGGTCCTTTTTAAATCAATTACTATAAGTTAACTATTCCACGTCTTAGTTGAACCAGGATGAAGCCATTGTGGTTTACGGATGGTCATTTTATGCAATGTGTTGCTAACTTAATCCTGCTTTTAACAGTGGCGGCTGGTGCATTATGGAAGTGGTGTGGCTCCTAGAAGCCCAGGACTCTGCCTTGGGCCTTGCCAAACCCCAGACGAGTCTATCAGATTGCACATACACTTAACTCTTGCTCAGGCATGCAAACAGACGTACATACACGCACAGTTGCAGGCACGCACAAACAGACAGTCATACACTTGCACTCCCCATCATACAGACAAACACACACATTCAGGCTTTTGAACACAAAAACATACATGGGGCAGGCCCATGATTTCCGACTCACCCGTCCATTTGCAGCAAACCAGAGGCAGACCCTAGAGCCTCCACCCAGTCAGAAGCTGGAACGTGATTGGCAAGCCCTGGCTCAGTTCCATTATCTGACGTGCTGCACTGCATGACGCTAATTCAGGGTGTCAGATATGTATTGTCTGTGTGAGGCAGTGCTCTAACAGCCTCCGCCTGACACGTGCAAAACAGCCAGTAGAGCCCTCTTCTGCTGGCAAGATAATAATATTACAGCTTTTAAATGCAAACAAACAATGTGTGAGATGGTTTGTTTTCATGTAAAAGCTGTACCATGCCAACCAGTTGTGGCAGGAGACGGTGAATGACTGCCTGATGCCCCTAGAGGCAGCCGCTACTGACTTTGGGTGATATTTTATGAGAGACTTGTATTTAGAGCACACTGGCTATTTTTGCAGTTACCTGCTACTGCTACAGTGAGGGCTGTGTTACTTTTTAATGTGAAATCTGAGGAATTAAATGACCTGCCGCCTTTAAAAGCTTTCAAGGCCATTGCTTTCTGCTTATTCTTCTGTGATGCAGTGGCGTGGGATTGTGCTTTGCCTCTTGTCTTTCTAATTGAAATTATGATATTGAGACTTTCAGTAGGTAATGGTTTGCTAATATCTAAATTTGTAATATCGTGGCTCTAAAATATACTATCATTTTTTGATGTTCCTGTATAGTATTTACACATCGCTCTGGTTTCTTAAGTAATCAGAATAGAGTTGATGGTATTGATGTAAGGTGTAGAGATCAACAATAGGCGGATTTTGCACTATTCAAATTTTACCCGAAATAACTCTACCCTTAATTTTGAAAAAGGGTTTAAAAAAAGCAGTTTATAGGAAATCGTTTTTAGAGAGTCATTTTGGTAGGTGGAAAAAGTGATGATGTAACTTTTTATCGCTGTTTTTTAAAAACTTTTTATTGCAAGGTGGTCATAAAAATTAACTGTAACAAGCCAACTCAGAAGAAAACAAGACATGAATGTTAAATGTTTCATCTCCGTTTCTATGCAGACTCTGTATGATCAATACAAAATAGTACTTCTTGCCAGTAGTGCAATCATATCACTGGAGTAAAGATTTAAAAGAACACTTGTGTTCAGAAAGGAAGCCCTTCAACAACCTGTCAGGAGGCATGCATAATCATTGGGCCTCTCCTGGCACTGCTAAATTTGGTGGCAGATCTTTCTCCCACCTTGCCCGTTCCACTGGAACAAGCTTCCTTGACAGATTCGTATTATTCAGGATCATTCTACTTTAAAAAAACATCGGTATTCTAATAGGTTGTATGCACTATTCATCTTGGGTTGCAAGCGCTGAGATACACCTCTGGATGTGATTTGTTCAGCGCTATATCAAATGCCTATAGCATAACCTAACTGGTCTTTATGATCCAAATGCAAGCTACTACCCATATGTTGGGGAGCTCATGAGGTGTTTTGCAGTTGTATGGTAGGCTGGGAGCTGATGATGAGCAGAATGGATATCGGAGGGAAGGGGCCTAATTACAGAGGGGAAAGGAAAAATTACCTATTGGTGGACTAGTTAAATTTTATTAAGTCCCCAAGGGTAGGCTTAAAAGCATAGGGATTAATTCTACCCACTAATAGAGATCAATATCTGCCTGTATTACACCCTCCGATGAGCTGATGGGGCGTTCTTCAGGAGATTGTTGCTCTCTCTGCAGAATAAGTATAAATGAAATATGGCAACATAGAAAAGATTACAGCCTTGAGGGGATAATTCAATCCTCACTGGAGTTGCCCCAAATTTCTGTGGTGTGGTCATGTGTATAGAGTCAAGGTCATCAGAGGTTAGCATGGTTAATCATAAACATTCATTGGTGTTCAAGCAATATATCTTTCACTGTGTTCATGCTAGTGCTACACATTGTGATCATAGTCAGGTGAACAGGACACAACTTGCAAATTATTGTATCGGCAGTCTTACCTAATGATAAATTCCTATTATCTTATGTCAGTGGTGGAGATAATAGGCAGTATCTCTAACATAAATAGTGAAAGAAATTAGTAACAATTTGTTAGAAGTCAGTATGGAGACTACAAGGTGTATCGTAGTATAAAAGAATACAATGGTGTCAAACAGTTTTGTAAAATCTCCTCTTAGATGTGCCTTTGCCCTTAGAAAAGCCCTCATAACAATCATATTTTGGAGGGCATACCCAATCCATTCTCACAAGTACGGTACATGTCGGGACACAGTGATCAAAATGAGCTTCACAATCCAAAAGCTCGTTAGTGCTAGAGAGTCCTTTACCTGAAGATTCCCGTGTCCAAGTTGCGCATTCATCCGTCCAATCTTGTCCCTGAATGTGACGTACGGTGTTGATGGGAAATGTAGTTTGCTTTGTTGCTGTGGGTGCTGCAAGGTTAATGATCTCCCTGGTAATTGTGTATGCACTTGCATGATGAAATTGGTCTCTAGTATTTCAAGAGTGGTCAAATCTAAAATATGGGGAAAAAATGGCGAGTGGGCCGTTGGGCAGTCTAAACACGGAGGTTCACAGACCTGTGCTATATTTCATGGAAACTTGTAATACGTTAATCAGTGATTAGTTATCTAAACATGATCTTCAGCCCTGAAGAAAATTAGTGTATAGGGATGTCCAAGTCACCACTTACATGATAGGTTACTCACAGACCAGTGTAATTAACTACTAGTTTATACTATATCATGTATGAAGTCATCGTGCATGATACAAAATCGCGTCGTGTCTTAATGGTCTGTGTAGTCAGTCAAGGGCTGACGGGTGGTTTTATACCAAAAATGGATATGGCCTACCCGACCATGACCACATCTGTGTAATATCTATGAATGTACATATCCTTCCAAGAGCCAAAGTTACTGATAGGTTAGGTTATCTCTTCATCTGTGATGGGAACATCCATGGTATTTCATTATTAAGCGCCAATTAATCAATTCGTAACATGTATATCCAGAGTACTTTAATAAAAAGGAATTCATGTTTATCTTTGGTATGGCCATTGAAGTCTGACTTTTCAATTACCATCCACTTCAGCTCATCTTCTTTATGACACAGCTGTTTGAAGTGATTAGTTAATTTAGTTGTTGATCGTTTACATCTAATATTGCTTCTGTGCTAGGTGCTTGTTGTGCAAATTTCTGTAGTCATCCCTATATATCATAGGAGGCATAAGCATGTAATCAAATAAATTACCCCTTTACTATTATAGTTTTGTCAGGCTGAATAACTCCCATGGTTTCTTCACATTGAGATCAATTTCTGGGTGGGATTCAGTAGAGTGGCAGGCGGTGCAGAAGCCACACCAATAGTAACCTATTGGTTTTGGTAGACCCCCACAACCTACTTTGAGCCAGGGTGCTACATTTCTTGGGTTGTGTATGCACCAAACTATCCTTCAAATTCTGGCTATGTTTTAAGGTGAATGGTTGTTTTAGAATGCTCATTTGCCAGAGGTCAAAATGTGCCAGTTTTCATAATCCATTTCTCTATGTTGTTGGAAAAACTAGAATATGTGGTGACATATACCATCCTGTCAGAGGTGGCTTTAGGATGTGTTTCTAGAAGGGTCCGGTGGCTGTTCTTGGCCCACGTCTTGGCTCTCTTAATAAAGTGTGTGGGGTATGAACTTTGTTGTAGTGGACTGGTGAGTATGTCTGCATGCTTAGAGAAGGTGTTGAGATCTTGGCATTTATTCTGTATTTATAGGAATTAACCTAGAGGGAGGTTCTCCTTGAGTGCTCTTGGTTGGTATCTCTCAAATTGTAGTAATGAGTTCCAATCTATGGGTTTCCTCTGTTTCAGTATCCAATATACAGTCTTGGGGGTATATAAGGATGTCCAAAAAACATAAACCATTATTGTTACTGTAAGCCTTGAACCTCAGGTGTGGAGTCAGATGGTTAAGACAGGTCAGAAAAGTCCGTATTGTGTTTCTATATCCCTTCCAGATGATCAAAACATCATCAATGTAGTGCTTCCAGAGTTTTATCTGGGCTTGAAGAGGGTTAGACGATGAATAGTTGCAAGTCCTTTCAAAGTCATGCACCAATAGGTTTGTTAGACTGAAGCCGAAGGTCCTGCCCATTGATGTCCTTTCGGTTGGATGCATTGTTAATCCTCAAAAATGAAAATAAAATAAAATGTCAGCACCAGAGTGGTACACGACAAGATAAAGGGACTAGGTGTCAAGTATGCTCTGGGTGACATCTGTAGGAGGCGGTCTACTATCTGTAGAGCGTCTCTCAGTGGTGTTCATGTGTACAAGGACTCAATGTCTTATCCAATCAGCATGTGTGTCGGGATCAAACTTGAGACTGTCCAACAGACACTGTATGTCATTTATAGCCTTAAGGTAGGATGGCATCTTGACCACTAACGGACCAAGAAAATGGTCTTTGAACTGTGATAAATGTTCCGGAATCGAACCAATCTCTGACATGAGTCATCTGGGTGGCAGTACTTTGTTTTTATGTGTCTTGGGTGACATTATAAACTTCGATAAGGGAGGACAATCTGAGTCTTAAAATATCTCGTCCAGTTGGAAAGTAAGTTCATTCAATAATTCAATACGGATGGTCAAGAGCCATCCCATGAAGCTTATCAATAAAATGTTCAAGCACAGTAACTTTTCAGCTTCTTTATTCATATTCTCGCGGCTTCCCTCCCATAGTCCTTAATTGCCCTGGGGACCACATCCCCTGTTGCAGACTCAGATACTATGTTCCGGGGAGTCCACCCGCTGGACATAACGGTTTCCATGCCTGCACCAGTACGGGCAGGAAAATCTGTGTTTGCTCTTGCTTGGCAGGAGCATTTTCAAAGCTCCCGTCAAGCGGGAGCAAACACCAAGTCCGCTCCCAGCTGGTGGGAGCTTCAAAAAAGCTCCCGCCTGCTGGGAGCGGAATTTTGATCTGTTTCAGGAAGCAGATCAAAAGATTGCTCCCGCCTGGATTGAGCAGCATAAGGAGCTGCTCCTTGTGGGCAGGAGCAAATCCTGCTCCCTATGCTGCGGCCGAGGGGGCAAAGGGGCTCCCCCTGTGACCCCCAACAACAGTATGGTGAGTGCACTGGGTGGGTAGCAGGGCACCCATCTTTTACAGTGTGGACCCCGGTGATGGGGTCCCCGGGGCCGAAAGCAGCTTGTGGAGGGGTGTTGCGTGCACCCCTCCCCCCTGAAAAATGTGCTAGGCCCCAGGGGATGCAGTCCCTGGGGCTGAAATCGATTCAGGGAGGGGACCTTGTGCCTCCCTCTGAAAAATTACCCGGGAGTTGTGACCCTAGCCCAGTGAGGGGGTACCACGTGCTCCACTCCCTCTAAACATAACAGCAGGCCCCAGGGGATGGTGTCCCTGAGGCCCAAATAGGCCGTAGAGAGGGGCTGCGTGCCCTTCCCCCTGAAAAAAAAAAACAGGCCCCAGAGGAAGGGGTTCCGGGGCCGAAATCGGCCTGGAGAGGTGGCCCCTGTGCCCCCCTGCCCCCAAACATAATGCCGGGACCCCCGCTTCTCTTTTTTTAATAGAGTGGCTCTAGGTGATTGGGGTCCCCGGGCCGATAACAGTTTGGGGAGGGGGGCCGCTCTGACCCCTACCCCTTGAAAAAACAAAAACCTGTATACGGCCCTAGGGGATGTGTTCCCAGGGCCTAAAGTGGCTCAGGGAGGGGGGCTAGAAATTCCTACAAAATACCCTAGAAATTCACTGAAAAAAGCAGAGGTTAAAGTAATGTTATAGTTTGGTGAATTTGTCGGTGACAACATTATTGTTTTGAACTAAAAAAGAAACAGAAATTCACCAGTAATAGTTAGCAGTGCTAACTAGAACTTGTGCCCCTGCAATGTACTGCTTATGACTTCACATATGACTTACTCATGACATCACTGACGACCTCTCAAAAGACATCATTGATGACATCCTCCAAGCTTTGTTTTTGTTCTATAAATTACTGTGGCATTAGTGGCCTGACACTAAGTACAAAATATCTCAGGAGAATATCAGCCATCATTACTATCATCACAGATACAACTCCCTTAGGTGTGGACACGTGCATTATGTGCAACATTGACCCTATACCATACACTTTACAGCTAGCATAGTTCACATTAACAATCCAGTACATATATATATTAAACCCTCATTAAGGATGGTGTTCAATCTGTATACAACTGTCCACAGAAAGCCAAGCTCCTAAAAATAGTGAATGTCCATTTCAAAACAAATGGCCTACTATGGACAGCTTTTTTCTGTATCAAACCTCAGGATCTCACTGAACCTACATTGAGAAATGAAGTTGATATCAGTAGAGAACTGTGTACTGTAAACAGTGCCTACTCTATGGACAGAGTTTACTCTATACCACAGTGTTTGCAAACAGTGAAACTTTCATGAGAAATACACTACAGAGTATTAAAAAGTATCTACTAAGAACAGTGTGCACTCTATGGAGCAGTTGTAAAAATGACACTATTTGCTAAAAATAACCAAGATCTGAATGTGCTAAACATCATACTACTTGCACTCTTCATACTGTGGTGAAAACTTTACAGATAGCCCACCTTCTTAAGCAAAACAAGCACCTTGTGCACACAGTTTTCTATATTTTGTAGAATTTGTCATGCTGACAATATTCTGTCTAATAATTCAAGGCTGCCTGCAAAAGGTAGTATCTTCTACGTAGAATCTTACTCCTGTTGAAAGCTGTTCCTGCATAAACAAAACTCTTGTGTGGAACATAATGAACGCAAGGCAACTGTCACCTGCACAAGAGTTACTCTTGTATACAAAGATTTATAATGTGTCCAATATCTCTACACACCTATGGTGCATTAGGAGCACATGTGTTTTGTAAACCCACCCATTAGCTGGACCCAGGCTGTACAAAATTAAGTAGACCAGTAATATGGTATTCACCCACCACTAAGTAAACTATAAAACAAACTAGCACACTCATCAGTGATGTCATAAATGTCATATGTGATGTGATACGTGAGGTCATAAGCAGTGCATGGCGGGAATACAAGTAATAGTGCGGCTAACTACAACTGGTAAATTTCTGTGTGTTGTGTTAGTCTTTAGTTCAAAACCTGAATGTTGTCACTAATAACGTCATTTAACTATAACATTACTTTCACTTTTTTTTTCTTCCAGTGAACGAATATATATATATATATATATATATATATATATATATATATATATATATATACACACACACACAGAAGAAAATCTATTCCCACAGGTCCGGGGAAAAGAGATAGCCACTCCGTAATTGTTGCAAGTAAATGTGATAGTTTAGTGTCGGCAGACAAACGATAACTCATTTAGACTTTTCTGAGTCTTGGTCACATGACCACAACAGTTTTTTTCAGCCATATAACTGCCACATCAGTGCGACGTGATCAACTGAGCAAACATAGGCATAAAGAAAAGATCCTTGTTACGTTCTCACGGGCATTCATGAGTATACAGGAAATATAAATTCACAATAAATCCAAAGTTAAGGTGCATTTCATAAAGGATATGATTCAAGTATCAGAGAAGGGCTACATATAGTGAGAAGCTCATAGTAAAATGTTGCCCTGTGTGTTACCATCCCCTATGTATTGAAACTGGGACACCAAGAAATGAGCTGTTTCGCTACATGGGCCTAACTCTGGAATATAACACTAGATTTGAGTCTACATAGGGCTACTACTCTGTTGCTCCCTCTAGGGTGTTTGAGGACAGTGTTAGGCCAAAAAACTTTGCCCTGGTCCAGTCACTCTGATGTGATCCCCGAAAATGCCTAGCTATACGGTAGCTAAGGTCATTGTTGGTTACGGCCCTCCAATGTTCTAGAATTCTTTTCTGGACCAGAAAGGTGGTAGATCCAGTATACCATTTGCCACATGGGCATATGATAACATATACCACATAATCCGTTTTGCATGTAATCAGTTTTGGAATCCGCCAATTCTTATTGACTCTCTCAAGTTTCACCTCTTGTATATTGCTGCTGCACCTGCATGCTTTGAAGGTCCCACAAAGTCTGAAACCTTTCATTTGTCCCAGCCAATTGGTATTTTTAGGTCTCAAGTGGCTTTGATCCAGGGATGCGTTCCGTTGGTATGTTATGCTTGATGTTCTCCCAATTGTAGTTTTCAGGATATTATCCTGCATCAAAACCCCCTATCTTCTCTGCAATATGCCTCTAAGCTTCCCAGCTCGGTTGGTGTATTGGGTAATGAAGCAAACGCTTTTGCTTTTCTCTTTATCTTTACTAGGTAGGGGACTGAACAGGGCCTGTATCCTAGGGATGCTCTTTGCTTTCTTCTTGGCAATATTGAGTTGCTTTAGTGTAGTCCCTTGTTCGAAATCTCTCGCTCATTTCTGATCTGGTTCTCAAGTAGCTCAAGTCTGAGCTACAATTTCTCCTAGCTCTTAGGAATTCACTGTACAGAATGCTCCATCGGAAGCTGGGGGGATGGTAACTAGCTGAGTGCAAAACCGAGTTACCTGCAGTAGATTTCCTGAAGAGCACAGTTTGTAAACTGCCATCACAGATGCTCACTCTTCTGTCTAGAAAGTCAATGGTTTCCCTGACTGTGGTGCATTGTGAATTTTAGATTCACATCATTAATATTCAACTTTTGTACAAACAAATTCAAGTCCCTCTCATTACCTTCCCAGACAAAGAAAATGTCTTCTATATACGTCAGCCATATGCTGATTTTCTCAGTCCATTCACCCAGGTGGTTGCCCCAGGGCATATCGCTAAGTTAGTGTAACTGGGGGCAAAACTATATATATATATATATATATATATATTTATTTTTTCCAATGGTCCGAGCCCTAGGAGTCACTCGACAGCTTTCCCGTCTCCTCTACATTGCGAGAATCGTTTTGGTAGCCCTACGCGTTTTGAGGCCGATTTGCCTCTCATCAGGGGCTGGCTGCTGTTCTCTCTGGCGCACGGAAGTCTCTTACGCGCGTGCATGATTAATTAATTGCACCCTGGTGTGCCGCGCTGAGCGCGCTGTGGAAGTAGATGCACGCTGGGACATGTAGTCTTTAGAGAATTACTTTTCGCCATTAGTGGGCTCCAGGCGCCAGAATTAAAAGCATATTATTCCTCAGCATCATGGCCCACTGGAGGGCAATAAAAGATTAAAATGAAATATACGAAGCAGAGCCTACTGAAGGTTTTTAATGTACTCTGATTTGGACTACAAGTCCTAGCATGCAAGGGAACAATCACGCACTGAGCAAGGCCCACTGGGGGTATTTAAATCAGGCATGCTGTGAAGGAGGTAATCAGAGCCATCTGCGGAGCATATGCTAATGATCCATGACTAAGAGGCAGGAGCCTCGAAACGCGTCGGAGAAGAATGTAAGATGAATGCTGATGCTCGTTTTTCCCTGTGAATCAACCGGATGGTTTTCTTCCAAAGTCGAGTGCGCTCTCATTGCTTTGGGCAACTTGGTTAAAAAAAATATATATATATATATATATATATATATATATATAATTGCTGTCATGTTCCGTTTATTGAAAATAATAGTCGTCAAAAAGCTTTGGTCCTCATTTAAAGTTGTTCTCTGTGAGCAGGCCTGCTGCTATTGTTTGTGTGTTCCGTGGTGCCTCCGCTGCCCCAGTGGCAACCAAGTGCGAGAGAGAGGAAAAAAATGTGTGAAGCTCCTTGGTTGAGGTTTGTAGAGATGAAGCAAGACAGCTGATTTAAATGGCATGACTGAAGGTCCCTAGCTCTTATCAGACTCGTCTTTCAGTCCTTTCCGCTCTATTATGAAACAGAAGAACAACCACAGGACTCTGAAAGTCTAGGGCTCATATGTGGAGGTAGGGTTAGCGTTCGCATCATGCTAGTCTACTGCCACCCATCAGAGCAACAGTCCACTTATGGAGTAAGTTGCTTGGAGTCCTTTGTTCTGTTTGTGCATATTGAGAGCATGTTAGTGGTTGCTGCTACCACTGAGAAACCTTTTCTTACAGCAGTGTAATGTTGGTGTTATTGGTCATTGGCTTGAAAGCTACATGAATGGTTTATTCTGTAGATTGCTGCCCATAAAGCTGCACATGGAACAGGGGTGTCCAAGGTAGGTCCGAGAGGGCTGGTCCCATGCCACATTTTCAGGATACACACATAAACTAAATATGCATACAGTATAAATTCACAACTGGGGCAGATTAACTTAGACCGTCAAATGTGCTCCCTCAGGATGTGCCTGCTGCCACAGTAACACAGCAGTGCTTAATTTGAGCCAGTGGTTTCCTGGGCTCAGCACCGGCACTTAATTGTCAATACTGGCACTTAAGATAGTCTGTCACATGGTGGCACTGTTTGACTAATTTAGAAATGTGCACAACAATAGTTGTTAATTCAATACATCCTAAAAATGGATAATACCTACCTCGGAAGCAATTCTTATAGCCTTGGGGAGTAGAATACTGTGACTTACACACTTGGAGGAGCGCGATGGTTAGTCGCTGTGTTGGTACTGATATTGGCAGTGGCATTGGGTAATGCAAGTTGCTGTGGCCTCCTGACAAGGGACCCAGCACTTATTTTTTCACAAATTAAGCACTGAATGCAGTATAAAAAGTTCAGACACAGAAAGAATTGCGAGGGACAAAAAGAAAAATTTATTTTTAATAAACTTCTTGTCCAATCACAAATCGACAAACATGTTCCACAATAAAAATCACTTCAGTAGGCCTTTCAAAAAAGTTTCACTAATAGCAGTGTACATTACTGCTACTAGGATAACCTTCTTTGAAAATACGAATTGAGCGATTTTCTGGACTACTGGAACTGTTAAATAGGCTGTGATGAAGTGATTTTTCTTGAGAAACACGTGTAGGCTGATTTGTGCATGGACAATAAATTTGTTAGTAATAATTTTTTCTTTTTGCCCCTCGCAATTCTTTCTGTGAATGAGATGCATACAATATATGTAACCAAACTAATTTACTTACAACTCTGACATACATCATACTATGATTCTCATGTGCTGGCTAATTCAAGAAGACACTTGCACCCTTTCTACGTGCAAGTTTTTTTTTACTTAGTTAGGATCAGTGCTTAATTTGAGCCGGTGGTTGCCAGTGCTCAGCACAGGCAATAAATTGTCAGCACCGGAGCTTGTAACCGCCTGCCACAAGGTGTTGCTGCCTAGCTAATTTAGAGATAAGCACAACAACAGTTAATTGTTGATGCTATATTAATAAAAAATGACTATTACCTTCCGCCAAAGCCCTTCTTATAGCTTTGGGGGTATGAAATAATCCAAATTGTCACACTTGTAGGAGTGTGACGGTTAGTAGTTGTGTTGTTACTATCATTGGAAGCGCTGGCAGGGGCAATGTGTGGTGTGAGCTGCAGTGGCCTCCTGACGGGAGCCCTGGCACTTATTGTTTTACAAATTAAGCACTGGTTAGGATCTATATAAATACTCAGTGATTACATACCCTTATGGTATTTGTCGAAGATGGCACATGTCTGCACACATCGCTTTTCAAAGTCATAGCCTGTTTGCTAAAGATTTCCTTGGATATGGTTCTGAAAAGCTCGGCGTGGGCTGCTGCATTTGGCTTTTAGAGATCAACAGAAAAATGATTCGACTTTGCACTGAGGTGTTTGTGCGTTACTAAAATTGTTATATAAAGCCATCATCCTTTCTGCCAAAACACATTTAAATTTTATTCCAATTTTTATTTCTCTGAAATATTCAGCAGTATGACTAGTTAGATTTAAGCACATTGACTATTTGTGCATAAGGGGAAATGATGAGAGAGGGAGAGAGAGAGAGAGCGAGAGATCACTTATGATGATTCTGAATTGACTTGCCTAGGTCCACAATCTCCCACTTACAATACAGTACTCTTCACTGTAGAACACATGAGCGAGTCCTCCAAATCGTTTGGGGGGGAGGGGGGGGTAGAGCTCTGCTAGTCCCAAGGCAAATGTTGTTACCATGGTATCCTTTCGGATTTATCAGCAAAAAGCTGTGGTTGCTGCTCTATATGGGGGCATGCCATGGGAATGTGGTAGACAAAAAAAGCTCCAAGTAGTAGAAAATAATTTCCTTAGATTCACGTTGATAATAGAACCCGGAACCCCATTGCTGCCCTTGTAATTATAATTGGGCTTGTCTGCTATAGCAGCCCAGGCTGCCTTCAAACCTGTACTATACTGAATGCACATGTATAGCAATCTCTGATCATCAATCTGTTTACAATCAATCCAAGAAATAGTTGCTCACTCAGGTAGGCGGGTAGAAACTGACTGAACTATGTTAAGCAGATTTTAACCTGGTTACAGTAAGTTAATTACTGGAAGATTTAAACCGAAATTGCCTCAAGCTCAGTTCAACTTGTTGAGAAGCGGTATTGGTCTTATATCAGATGGGATCTTGAAACTAAGATACGAGAAGGAGACCTAGCTGCAAAAAAAATATCAGTCACAAGTCGACTCCTGGATTGGAGAAGTACTTAGATGGGTTATATCCAGCGCTGAAATGTTTTCTATATCTAAGGCTTAGGTTGGAGACTTTGCCAACTAAGGTGTGGAGGAAATCTAAAGGTGAACATTTGTTGTGGATGGCTGGTAGGCAGCAAAGCTACTGTGACACACTTTGTTGTTTTACACAAATGTTAGCCAGGGGTGTAGACACTGGTTACTCCTGTTATTCCGGAGATAGGGTATCCATATAGCAGAGGTAGTCATGATGCTCCGTTATAGGGTGGACAACCTTTCATTTGTTATTTCAGGTTTTGCCTATCGTTGGACGAAAATTAGATTATCGTTTTGTATCATAATTTATGATGGGGGAACCTAGACGAAGGTGAAGAGGAGGAAACCGCAGCCTGTACCCTAAAAAAAGATGGGTTTTCACCCCTTTTCGTCCCTTTCTGCCAATTCGAAGTAGGAGGCATTCCAGTCAGAACTTCCTTAGAAACAAGCCAAAACCGAATACCGACAGCGGGAATCCTGACTGGAGTCCCGCCACCTCCTGCTACAGCCCACCCCGCTGTCAGCAGGACCAGGGCGGTCTTCTCCCCCATTGCACTCCAGCACCTAAATCGGGCGGGCGGACCACCAGGTAGGTGGGTGGGAAGACCGCCAAAAAAGCCCACTCCACTGTCCCGCTAAGATCTAAATCAGGCCCTTAGTCTGGAGAGAGAGATGGCCACATGAAATGAGAATGAATGAGAGGAGTACGTATGACTCATTATGAGTGTTGTACCCCTCTAGCTGTACAGCAGTCTATCAGGTATTCTATTTCTTAATAAAGACCGGAGCGTGGCACACAGAATACCAGATGCAAGTTTTGTTACTTGTTTTAGTTGGAGTTTTTGTCCTATGGCCAGATGAAGTTCCTGGATCTAGAAAAACAATTCGTTCCTGGCAGGACTAAGAGTACAGAGTAGAGGCACTGCTATGCAAATAAATTGCTTTTTGCATTGGCTTTGTGAGCTGTGTTTTGCTGCCTTCATCTCCCAGTCTGTTTTTTCACTAACCCTCTTTTCTTTTCCTCTCTAACACTCTTTCTCTTAACAGGGTTTTAATGTGGTACAAATATTTTATCTAATGCCTCCTTTTCACTAGTGAGTGCAGATCAAACGCAACCACATACTTATTGGTAGAATTTTTTCCTTGGGATTTCTATTTTTGCTAAGAACTGCCAGTTGTTACCATGAGTAGACCAGCATCCATTGCACCTGAAGAGTTTGAATTTGAAGAAGAAATGTTGGATGCATACACTGTGCCCCAGCTCAAATCCGCTTGCAACAAATTTAAAGTCTCCCTGAAAGGCCTCACCAGAAAAGAGGAATACCAAAAGGCGCTGAGGGCCTGGTTGGAAGCAAGGAGTGCCAGTGAGCACCCTGAGGATCAGGTGGAGGATTTAGAGGAGCAGCGGGGGGGACCCTTGGGTCCAGGGGAAGGGAAAGTACCTTCCAGGGCAGGCAGCAGTGTTTCTTCCAAAGGCCTGTCCCCAGGAGAGCTGGAGGACAGGGAGAGAAGCAGGATGCATGAGATGGAGCTAGCCAAGCTCAAAATGGGTGGGCAGTTGGAATTAGAAAATAAGAAATTAGCCCTAGAGGAAAAGAGGATGCAGTTAGAGCATGAGAGAAGTTTGAGGGAGTTGGAATTGAAAGCCAGGAGCTTAGAAATTACTCCTCTGGTGGCAGCACCCCATCAGTGCCTGCAGAAACACGAGTGTATATACCCAAGGATGTGGTTAAAGAATTTTACAAAAATGATGATATTGGCCAGTGGTTTAAGGCCTATGAGGTAGCTATGATCTCCCACCGGGTCCCTGAGAAAGATTGGGGAGCGGGGTTGTGGGGGCGGTTCCTCAGTGAGGGGCGGGATACATTGTTAGACCTGCCCTCTGAAGTCCACAATTCATATGCTCACATGAAGGAAGCCTTGATGAGCAGGTATGGGTTGACTCCTGAAATGTATAGACAGAGGTTTAGAAATTGCAAGAAACTGGAGGCAAGCACTTGGGTAGAATATGTGACTTTTTTTTGCAGAGCATTGGATGGTTGGGTGAAGGGTAGCAAAGTGAATAATGATTTTGAAGCGCTCTTTGATTTGATTGCATGGGAGCACTTGTCCAGTAATTGTTTTCCAGAGCACGCCAGCACCTTATTGATAGTAGGGTGACTAACCCTAGGAAGCTTGCTGAGGAGGCGGCCCGCTGGGTGAGCACCCGGGTCCACAAGGGTCATGTGGGAGACTTCGCCAAAGGTGGGCAGGTTCCCCAGCAGAGGAGTGGGGGGGACAAGGGTAAACAGAGGGAGTTCCAGAGAGGGCCCCACAGTAATCCCCAAGGGAACCAAGGGAAGGGTTCCCAGCCTCCCCCTGAGAAGAAGTCGGGGGGCCCCGACAGATAAGCCTGTTCACAGGGGGCCCAAGACCTGTTTCAAGTGTGGTCAAGTGGGCCACTGCTCCTATGATTCAAGATGTCCCATGTATGGGAAAACTGCACCCACTGGTGCACCACCCCGGCAGATCGCTAGTGTAGCCCTGGGGGAGGAGTTGGGTGCCCAAGGTGGGTGGGGTCTCGCAGAGATGTCCCTAGTCTCTTTAGGAGACTGTGAGCTGGTCCCCAGGACCCAGCTGCCTGATAACACTAAGAAGTACAGGCAGTGGGTGACCATCAATGGCCAAAGGGTGGAGGTTCTGAGAGACACCGGAGCCAGTGTGACAGCTGTCAGTTGTCGGCTGGTGTCTGAAGAGCAGGTGATCCCCAATGCATTTTACCCAGTTGTTGCCGCTGACAACACAGAGAGCCACTGCAAGGCGGCTCAGGTTCCCTTTGAGTGGGGGGGTCTCAGGTACTCTTCAAGTAGCTGTGAGGCCAGTCATGCCTGTTGACTGTCTGTTGGGCAGTGATTTGGAGAGCTCCCCTTGGGCTAAGGTGGAGCGTAATGCACATTTGGAGATGTTGGGCTTGCCAGATTGGGCGTGTGCGCCCACCCGGTCTATGGCAGCCAGTAAGGGTGTTAAAGAGGACCTGGAGCCTGAAAGAGTGGCCCAGGTGCCTGCCTTAAAGAGAAGAGGCAGGGTGCACGGGAAACCGGCCCCCATAGTTCCCACGGTCCAGGAGGAGGCAGACCTTGAGGGGGATGCCCTGGAACCCACAGGGGAACAACTGGCTGAACTGGGGGACCTGCCTGAGCTGACCCATTGGCAGCAGGAAGGAGGCCTCTCTAGGGAAGAGTTCTGTGAGGAGCAGAACAAGTGCCCTTCTCTTGTGGGTTTGCGGCAACAGGCCACAAACCAGGCAGCAGGTGATCTGTCTGGATCACATTGGATCTACTGGGAGAATGGTCTCCTGTATAGCGAGCCTAAGGTTGCTGAGCCTGGGTCAGACCGTGTGCTGGTGGTACCCCAGCGCTTCAGAGCCTTCCTACTGGGTTTGGCTCATGATGTACCTTTAGCAGGACATCTGGGGCAGGACAAGACCTTTGAGAGGCTTGTCACCCACTTTTATTGGCCCCAGATGCGCAAGAGTTCAGATACTCATTGCAGGACTTGTCAGACTTGCCAGGCAAGTGGTAAGAGTGGAAGGAAGCACAAGGCTCCTCTCCAGCCTTTCCCTGTGGTCAGCACCCCCTTTGACCGGGTGGGTATTGACATTGTGGGGCCTCTGGATCCCAAGACAGCCATGGGCAACAGGTTCATCCTGGTCTTGGTGGACCATGCCACCCGGTACCCGGAAGCCTTCCCTCTCCGGACTGTGACGGCCCCCGTGGTGGGACGTGCGTTGGGGATTTTCTCCCGTGTGGGGTTCCCCAGAGAGGTGGTGTCAGACCGTGGTACAAACTTCATTTCCAAGTATATGAAGTCCCTGTGGCAGGAGTGCGGTGTAACATACAAGTTCACCACTCCTTACCACCCCCAAGGTAATGGGCTGGTTGAGAGATTCAACCGGCCCCTAAAAGGCATGATTATGGGTCTGGAAGAACCCATGAGGTGTAAGTGGGACGTCCTCTTGACATGCCTTCTTTTTGCTTACCGAGAGGTGCCCCAGAAGTCCTTAGGGTTCAGTCCCTTTGAACTGCTGTATGGTCACCCGGTAAGAGGACCTCTGAGTTTGGTAAAGGAAGGCTGGGAGAAAGCTCCCAGGAAACCTCCCCAGGATGTATATAGCTACATGCTGGCCTTCAGAAACCAAACCCGGCGTTTCAGGCAACTCGCTCAGGCGAATCAGGAAGCCAGCCCGGAGGAGATGAAGCGGTGATACGATCAGAATGCCACTCTGATTGAGCTTCAGCCTGGTCAGAAAGTGTGGGTCATGGCCCCAGTGGAGCCCTGCGCACTCCAGGATAAGTGGACCGGACCATTTGAGGTGGTGGAGCGCAAGAGTGATGTCACCTACTTGGTGAACTTGCGGTCTCCTAGGGACCCCTTGCGGGTCCTGCATGTCAACCGCCTGAAGCCCCACTTGGAGAGGTCCGAAGTGGGCATTTTCCTAGCGACAGATGATGGAATGGAGGAGGAGACTGAGCCTCTTCCTGACCTCCTGTCTGCGACAGAGCAAGATGGGGCAGTGGATGGTGTGAACCTCTCTTCCACCCTGACCCCTGAACAGCAGGATGACTGTCGCCAACTGTTGGGACAGTTTCCTGACCTGTTCTCCCTGACCCCTAGTGTCACTGAGTGGTGCGTCCATGATGTGGACACTGGGGACAGTCCTCCTGTGAAGAACAAGACTTGCAGACTGACTGACAGGGTGAGAGCTTGCATCAAGGAGGAGGTCTCCAAGATGTTCGCATTGGGGGGATTGAGTCTTCTAACAGCCCTTGGGCCAGCCCAGTGGTTTTGGTCCCAAAGGCTGCCGCGCCTGGTGCCAACCCGAACTCCGGTTCTGTGTGGACTACCGAGGACTCAATTCAGTCACCAGGACTGACGCGCACCCCATCCCCAGTGCTGATGAGCTCATTGATCGGTTAGGGGCTGCCCGGTACCTCAGCACGTTTGATTTAACGTCTGGGTAATGGCAGATCGCCTTAACTGATGGGGCAAAAGAGAGGTCAGCATTCTCCACACCAGATGGGCACTACCAATTCCGGGTTATGCCCTTTGGGATGAAGAATGCCCCTGCCACCTTTCAGAGGTTGGTCAACCAGGTGTTGGCTGGACTGGAGGATTTCAGTGCCGCTTACCTGGATGACATTGCAGTGTTCAGCGCCAGCTGGGAAGAACATCTGCGCCACCTCTGGGAAGTGTTGATGGCGCTTCGGAGGGCAGGCTTCACGATCAAGGCGAGTAAGTGCCAGATCGGGCAGGGTTCCGTGGTGTATTTGGGACACCAGGTTGGGAGTGGCCAGGTGACGCCCCTACAGCCCAAGATTAATACCATCCTGGCTTGGGAACCCCCCAAGACCCAGACACAGGTGAGAGCCTTTTTAGGACTCACTGGGTATTACAGGAGGTTTGTCAAGGGGTATGGCAGCATAGTTTCACCCTTGACAGAGCTGACTTCCAGGAAGCAGCCCAAGAAAGTGAACTGGACTGACACCTGTCGGAAAGCTTTTGATGCCCTGAAGATTTGCCCGTGCTCCTGGCACCCAACTTCTCAAAAGAGTTCATTGTTCAAACAGATGCTTCAGAGCATGGTGTAGGGGCTGTTCTGGCACAGATGAATGAGGAGGGCCTAGACCAACCTGTAGCCTTCATCAGTAGGAGGTTACTTCCACGTGAACAGAGGTGGAGTGCGATTAAGCGTGAGGCATTTGCTGTGGTCTGGGCACTGAAGAAGTTGAGACCATACTTGTTTGGGACTCACTTCCGGGTTCAGACAGACCACAGGCCCCTCAGATGGTTGATGCAGATGAGGGTGAGAATCCAAAGCTGTTGAGGTGGTCCATTTCCCTACAGGATGGACTTCACGGTGGAACACCGCCCTGGTACAGAACAAGCCAATGCTGATGGTCTGTCCAGATTTTTCCGCTTTAGTGAAGAGAACTCCCAAGAGGTAGGGTAGTTCTCCCCACATTTCAGCTGGAGGGGACACGTGTTAGACCTGGCACCATTGGCGTGGGTCTCCCTTCCATTTTTTTGCTGTTGCCTCCTGTGTTTTGCTATATTTTTGCTGGTCTAGATGCTTTGGGCACTTTGCCACTGCTATTCAGTGCCAAAGTGCAAGTGCTTCCTATTGTAAATTGTTGTTATGGATTAGTGATTCCATGATTGGGTTATTTGATTTACTTATCAGACCCTAGTACAGTGCACCGTGTGTGCCCAGGGCCTGTAAATCAAATGCTGCTGGTGGGCTTGCAGCACTGGTTGTGCCACCCACAGAAGCAGCTTGTAAACTATGGCTCAGGCCTGCCATTGCAGAGCCTGTGTGCAGTCTGGGACTGCCATGTCGACTTGGCAAGTGCACCCACTTGCCAGTCCCCAAACCTTCCCTTTTCTACATGTTAGTCACCCCTAAGGTAGGCCCCAGGGCAGGTTGCATTGTATGTGAAAGGTAGGACATGCCCTGATGTGTGTGGCATGTCCTGATAGTGAATTACAGCCAATTTTGTTTTTCACTATTGCAAGGCTACCTGCTCCCATAGGCCAGAATGGGCAGTTTGATTATAACATCTTATAATCCTAACTGATCCAGGGAACAAGGTAGAAATTCGAGTTTGGTATGCCTGAACTCAGAATGTTAAAATGCATCTTTTAGTGTGGGTGATTTTTACATTCTGTGTTTGAAAATACTACTTTTAGAAAGTAGGTATTTTCTTGCCTAACCATCCAGCTGCCTCTGCTAGGTTGTGTATTGCTTGTCTGGTTGGTGAGTGACAGGAGGGCTTGGGCTCCAGCAGTCTGATGGGTCAGGGCTGGGCTGAATAGGACCTTGGCTGAATAGAGAGTAGGGGGCGGGGATTTCCTTTCACTCCCCTGAGCCCTCATAGAATAGAGAGTAGGGGGAGGAGATTTCCTTTCAGCTACCTGGGCCAGGTCTGCTTTCAACAATGCTGTCTCCACCTCCTGCCAGGAAGCTGCACAGAACTGGTTTTGGTCAGGCACAGACACTCTCTGCCTTCAGAGACAAAGGATTTTTGAGTATAAATATTGGGGCCCAGACCCCAAGACTTTAGATCACTTCTGAGAATCAAGAAGAACCTTTGCTGAGGAGAAGAACCAGGAAACTGAAGGAGGAGACTGCCCCTGTGCTGTGTGCTATTGGGGTTGGCCTGCAGTGGTTACTTTATTGCCAAAGAAAGGAGAAAGGAACTGTGTGTGTACTTTCATCATCTTGAAGAAGATCTCCAAGGGCTTGAACATTGAGCTTGCCTCCTGCCTGAAGTCTCAGGGATACAAGACTTCACCAACCAGCTCCCCTGAATTCCCTGGCTGGGAATTCTACCTGCAAAGAGGTGCCTGCTGTTGTGTTGGGCCCTTTTGAAGACTGCGTGTCGCTGGGAGCTGGAAGCGCGACGCAACGAAGGAGAAGCGTGTCGCCGCCGCAGCCGTTGCTGTCGCATCGCCGAGGAAGCGTGCCGCCGCAGCTGCTTGCATCGCATCACCGAGGCGCGTCGCATCACCGGAGAAGCGTGCCGCCGCCGCAGAGGTCGCCGTCGCAGCACCGGAGAAGCGTGTCGCAGGGCCTGTCGTGGCTCAGAAGTTCACCAAGACGCCGCACGGCCGTCGGGCATGCACGCATCGCATCTACGTTGTCGCACCGTAACCAAGACGCCATTTTGTCGCACCGGATCGTCATCGCGGCGCCATCTTGTCGCATCGCTCCGGATCACAGTAAGAAACCGACGCATCAACTCCCCACACATTAAGGAAGCGAGCATCAACTCCCCTGCGCAGCAGTAAGGAACCGACGCATCCACTCCCTTGAGTGTAAGGAACGGTGCATCACCTTCCCTGCGACCCTTTTGTTTGTTTTGCGTTACGCATCCAAGGTACTTTGAGAGTAAAGTGTCGCATTTACCATCTACTTTGAACTAAGCTATTTCTACCATTTTAAAGACTAATTTTTGATTATAGCATTGGGGACACTCGACATCACTGTGGGGCTAATTAGGCAATCCTGGCGGAGGCAGCCTTCTTCCAAAGCCCCTGAGCCCTTCTAGAACTTGGCCAGCACCCTTCTTGGGCCACCGCGAGCGCACCGCGGCAACCTCCACACTCTGGTGGGACTTCTAATCCCAGAGTGGAACACGTGCCTCCTGTCCCCGACGCCTGCAGGTCAGCTGAGAGGGAGGGGCCAGCGCAGCCCTCTTTAGCGCGGCTCGCATCCCGTGGCGCGGGACGCGCCTGGGCGAAGCCCGCGCCAAGGGCGGGCCCGTCATTGACAGGAAGAGGCAGGGCAGGGCCATACCTCTTTCTTCTGGCTTTTGGCCCCCCCGGACAAAAATTACGAACTTCCTTAAGGTACTGTGTTGTTGCGTGACCAACCACTCTAATGTAACATGTTTCTATGATTTTCTCTATTTACAATCCCGGAGCTGGTTTAACTATAGTATAAGTGCACTAATGTTTTAAATCTTGCTGTATTTTCTCTTGCCAAATATAATTTTCAGGGGGTCACTCTAGGAAAAAAATCTCCTACCTCCTGCATCCTAATGGGCAAAAGGAAATCCATGGAGGGTACAGGGGGGTCAGGGGGGTTAAATAGTTTAACTAGTGGGGCAGGTAAGGGGAAGAAGGCTAGAAAGGCAACTAAAACTATATCCGCAGCTAATAATTGTGTTATGAATAGGATTGATAACCTTATCATAGAATGTGAAGGGTTACTGGGAGCAGACCCCACAGTCCCCCCTGCCCGCGTTGACCCTGCTTCCGCAGGTGAACATATTCCCTAGCGCCTACCCATTGTCCCTCCAATGTTCCAGAAACCCTGCCGCAAGGATATAGCGTCTAGTCAGGAGTTTATACATCCAGCTCCCGATTCGCTTTTGACGACTAACATCTCCCCCCGTTTGTCCACAGCTCCTATCCATGACGCTACATGTCACATAGAGCCCACAGTTATTTGTATTAACCGATTTGCACCATTAGCTGAGGATCCTGACTCTCGTGATGACGTACAATCTTCATCTCTAACTATACCCACAGCGAAGTTTTCGTCAGAGTTAGATGTCATTCCTCCGTCCCCTTCACAGACTCTTATTCAGACTGTTAATACATTGAGGGAGGAGGTTGGATTTCTGAAAGCGATGATTGGGGAGCTTATAGTTGCTGTTAAACTCTTAATTTCGAATAACACACCTAATGTACCAACTATGTGTGTCCCATCCAATTCACACTCGGTTGTAGTGCCAAGAGTCTCACCCGACAATGATTTTATCGCCCCCTTTAGGGGAGCCTCTATGGCTCCACCGGTAAAATTGGTAGGCCCCCCCCAGAACTCTTCAGCCCTACATTAGTCAAAAACAACTCTACTCAAACATCACTGCACACTGTGGAAAGCCAACTGGTACTCCATCGGTTTCATCAATGGTCCGTGACACCTCTCTCCAACAGAGCAAACAACTAATGTCTCCCCCAGTACAGGCCCGGACAGTTTTTATGGTTAACGTTCCCAAACTTGGATTAAGAAGTAGTTTCGAGACCCATGACTCCCTGATAAACAAGTCCATACATTGGCTACGCCACATCAGGCGTTGCCATTCCATAATTAGAGAGGATATAGTCGGGGCAAGAAGATGCTCGTCCAATCACGAACCTTTGGACTGCATCGCACTTACCCTGACTAATCCTGACCTGGCGGAAAACCTCTTAGCACTGGAATTTAGGACCTGTTCTCCCGATTCTTCATCTATTCAAGTCAGACGTTTTCCGTCACCTTCAATGTCTAGGGCTCATGACAGCAAGAAACTTATATCCGTACCTAGGGGGTCTTCGCTTGAATCTGTTGATTGACTATGTCAGGCGTACCAACCATGGCAGGAACCACAGCTTCCCACGACTATTAATACTCACGGTTCCCTCAACACTGACCGTCCAGATACAACTTCAGATGGCTTACTACTACAGACGAAACCCACTAGTACTGTTGGTGATCGGGGCTGTAGCTTGGGGGCCTATGGTATTGTAGTATCAACTAATGATTGTACTTCATCTCTCGTTTCACCTCACTTGATACAACGAATTTCTCCGAGCGATAGAACCCTGGGAACACAGATCAAAATTCTTTCCTGGAATATTGCAGGCCTTTGTAGTAAAATGCAGTTTCCCGACTGGAACGAGCAGGTTGAGGAACACCATATATGCATCTTTCAAGAAACATGGAGCGTAAGCCCACAATATAAATCAGGTTACACTTGTTTTTTCAAACCAGCTATCTCCATGGGGAGGGGGCGCCCCTCTGGAGGCCTTGTTGTCTGGGTCAAAATTGATCTGGACTGTCAACTTACTAAACACCATTGTAATAGCCCTGATATCATGTGGCTTTCGATTAAGGGGAGCAGGGGTGGACAAACCCTAGAGCTGTTTAATGTTTACATAAGGGGAACATCAGGGGGCAGACCGTCAGACATTGTTCTGGTTTAGAACAAGAACTATCTAACTGCCCTCCAAGTTCACACATCATGATTGCAGGTGATTTTAACTGTACTTTTGAACCATTAGGGGCTGAGGATTTGCTAGGGACAGAGGAAGAAGATACTAAGTGGGCGTTCCATTGCTAAACATTCCTCCCATCAAGAAATGGACCCAGATAGCTATTCAAATAAACGCACTGGCCCTCGAAACAGGTCTTAGGGCTGTAAATGGAAGATCTAGTTCGGACGCCTTAGGAGCTAACCTGCTCAATAGGGTTAATTGTCCCTCCCGAATTGATTACATATTATTAGACCTGAGAATTTGGAGATTGTTGATAGATATGGAAGTGGTCCCTCATCGGGCAGTGATCATAACATACTAAGCCTGATAATGGGTATTCCTTGGGTTCCCCTGGTCCCCGTAAACCAGACCCCAGGGTTTCTTATGACAACTAAAGAACTGACACCCTCTAACTGTAGAAGGTCTCTCAAATGGCCAAAAGTTGCTGCAGTAGAATCTAAAATGGCAGCCATTAGACATGTCTTGAGTGAAAACACCCTTAGACTAAAAGAGGCCTTTGGCGAAACAGATGGCCTGCCAAAGATTCCAGAAGTATATGATAAAATGGTAGCCCAGGTAGGATCCTTTTTCAGTATGACTCTTAAAGCCGGCAAATTAAATGCAGGCAACAAAAAGCACCATACCTGGTTTAACAGGTACTGTAGACGGGGAAAAAAGGCTCTTGTCCTAGCAATAAGGAGTAAAAATTGTCCTTTAATTAGAGAATCCAGAAAGAATGATAAAACTGCTGTCTCTCGTGCGGAGCGTGGAGTGGACGAGTCCCACTGGCAGAATCTAAAAGACGCAAGCACAGCTAGAGATCCCAAGCTCTTCTGGAATATGGTTGGGTGGTCCGGTTATAAAGATCCTGACCTTATCCCTAACCACATTACCTGTCAGGATTGGCATAGTCACTTTCGAAATCTCTACTCTGGGTCTAATCTATCTCTCGAATCCGGGCCCTCCATCAAATAAGCTTCTATCCTATATCGGGCCCTATCGACCTCTTCACATTAGATGAAGTAGAGGCGGCTGTAAAGAAAATTGTTCCATCAAAAGCCCGGGACCTGACTTGGCATCCCTGGGGACCTTTTTCTTGCTGACCCCCATAACTGGGCTAGTTATATCACGCTCTTAATCAACTGCCTTGTACAGGGCAGCTCAGTACCTGAGTCATGGAAGGGGGTTGAGGTGATACCCATCTACAAGAAAGGTCCCAGGGATGATCCTGCCAACTACCGCCTAATCAGTTTGATTGACGCTATGCAGAAAGTAGTTGGCAGGGTGTTATTATAGAGAATTAATTGCTGGGTGGTTGAAGAAGACATTCTTTCCCAATATCAAGCGGGATTTAGGGCCTGCACGGGGACGGTGGACCAAGCATTCAGGTTGCTCCTTATCTACTGGAAGGTGGTCCTCATTGGCAAGGGCAGTCTTTATTTGGCATTTATTGACTTAAAGACTGCCTTTGACCTGGTCCCTCGAGAGCGGCTGTGGCGCATCTTGGGCGAAATGGGGATCCCTCCGTTGTTGCTGATCCGTCTACACGAGGGCAATTACGCGCAAGTGAGGTGGGGGTCCCAATGCCAGAAACCAGACAAAATCCCGGTTAACAGAGGAGTTCGCCAGGGCTGTGTTCTGGCGCCCACCCTGTTTTCCTTGTACATGAATGGGGTGGTTAATTTCCTCCAAGAGTGTCCAGCTGATGCCCCAGCTCTGTTGGGCGACAGGGTCCCCACTCTCCTCTTCGCGGACGATACTCTGCTCATCTCAAAGACGCCAGCAGGGCTGCAAAAGCTCCTAGACAGATTTCACCTCTTCTGTGAATCCAGGGGCTTATTGTAAACACCTCTAAGACTAAGCTTATGGTATTTAACCCTTACAGGCCATACAGAAGCAATTTCACCCTTGACGGAATCTGTTTGGAAAAAGTCACAACATTTGACTATCTAGGAATTCGGCTCGCTGAGAATATGCAGTGGAGAAATCATGTTGACAAAATGCTTTTAAACCATAAGCGCACGACAGGAGCACTAACTAGAGAACACCGTTCCTCAGCGAGCAGACCAGTAGCCCCTGCACTTACCATTTATGCAGCTAGCAGTAAGCTCAGCCCTTTATGGTGCTGAGCTATGGGGCTTCGAGAATGTAGACTGTATTAGTAGATCTGAACATAAGTTCCTAAGAGACTTAGTGTCGCTCCTTCCAACGTCCCATTGAAACCCCTGATGAGCGACATGGGTAGACGCTCTTTCAAAGACGTAGCCAGGCTGCGACCACTACTATTCTGGGCCCGTTTGTGCCGGACCCCTGAGCTTTCAAACTATGCCTCAACGCTGGCAGAAGTGATGGCCTTAGATGGCAGCCAAAGAATTTGCTGGGTGCGTACTCCTAAAGAAAATGCTTTTGCGCTCCGCTTCAAGGAATCGTGGGACTCACAAATCCCGCCCTGTAAGGCCGAGGCTCAAAAGACGCTACTGGGCTTGGATAAATGACCAGGAGCTTAACAACGCTAGGGCAGGTAGGCTCACAGATGAATTTTATTTCCATAAGCAGGTTATTTCATTAGAACCCTACCTAGATTTTATCCAGGCACCGCGCGACAGAACACTTTATATTCAGTTCAGGATAGGATCACTTCCAGTTCGAGAGTTTACTGCAAAGTGGCGTGTGCCACACCAAACACCAAAGGAGTGTCCCTGCTGTAAGGCGCCGACTGAGAGTGTAGCGCATCTCATGTTCGCTTGCCCTTTTATAAAAATGCTAGGTCGAGATGGCTTAAACCCATCTGCAGACAATTGGGAACTCAAGAACATTGTACTGCTCTGCGCATTTTAAAATCAGATGCACGGACCCTCTTTGCCTGTGGCGTGGCCAAGTATCTCGGCCGTGCCTGGATAACAAGACACAAATCCTTGTGTGGGGTTTCATGACGAATTATCATGTTTTTGTGTTAGTTTTTAGCTAAAATCGTTTATTCTAAATTGCATTGTCACTTTATACTGTATCCTGTGTGGGGCATTTTTGATGAATTTTATGTTTTTATGTTATTTCTAACCAAAATGATTTGCATAAGTTGCACTGTCACTTTAGATGAGGAGAGCTGGAATTGAATTTTTTTTTTTTTATTGTACTGTGCTCCCACATCCTGTAGTTCACCCTTCCCAGCTCTGGGCTATCAAGAAACATAAGAATCGATGGGCCTTTTAAGCTTTTATGCACCGTTTTTTAGGTCTCGCTCTGAAAGCCAGCGCTTCAGCGCTGGCTCTGAGCGAGACATTTTGTAGTGTGGTTGCAGAAATGCAACCACTCTTTTTGGCTGGCATCGAGTGTGCGGTTACGCGCACAATGACGAGCAGAGGCGCCATATGGCTTTCCTCTCTTGTCATGGTGCGCACACATCGCACACCATTTGCCAGCCTGCTTCGCAATCCCTCCTCCCTTCTCCCCCTCCCTTTTCGGCAGCTTTGATGAAGCTCCTCTGCTGCTGGCATTCCCCCTTCACTTCTCACCCAGCCCTTCTTGTCTTGTTTATTTTAAGTTGCCGATTTATACATGCATGCATGCCTGTGGCAACTTGTATGTGCATTTGTAATACGCACTAAATTCCAGGCATTTAAAAGTCTGCTGCCCTGGGGGAGGGATTAATGCGGGCAGTTTAGTGTTTATAATGCTAATTATGTCATGAAGCGGTTAAACATTTGAAATATCTTCTCACGTTGTTTAGTCTAAGGAGTCGTGCCATCCCGCCCGCAGGATAAGCGTCTGTGAATTGTTTTTAACGTGCCAGTAATTCTTTATACTCTTCCTTCAGCTGGGGCCTACGCAAGTGCTTTCCTGCCATAAAATATTGCTCCCATTCTATGAGAATTATAGCGCATAACATCTATCAGAGCTGTTCATTAATTTCCCTCAATGCCGAGTACCGACAGGCTGAGGTTTGTCATTGAAGACAGCAAGGGTACTGCACACAGTTTTTATAACTAAAAGTTTAACAAGCATACAAAACTAAACTGATTAAAAGTACAATCTAAACATGTGAATCTCACCAACTCAGGTGAGCAGGCGCCTGGCGCTCGTAGCTCTGATGCCGCCGGTACGATACCAGTGTTCTTTCACCTTCTCCCCTTAGGATTCTGCAAAGTCTAACTGCGTCATCATTCACTTCACAAGCGTGGACCAGTCTCCCTGGCTGTCCTCGTGACACACTGCGCACACTTTCATACACCAGTCTTTCTAAGAGGTGTGGCTCAGGATGACAAGCTGGGAGTCCGCTTAATGTGCACTTAACACTAGCATTTTACACTAATTCAAAGCCGTTAAGCTAAAGCCAGCTAGAAAAAAAAATAACCCTACTCGTCGAGAGTGGTACTTGCTTTGCACCGAGTCCCTGCCGTAGCCCCTGTCCGCCACAAGGTGTCACGAGATTAATATTTAACTCAGAACTAAGATTCATAGCTACTGCAAACAACAAAATTAGCTCTGAACAATGTTCTAGGCACTTGTACTCTAATCATATTTAGTCTAACCATGGCTGCCAATAAAAGCGGAAACACAGCGGTAACGGTATCAATAGAACACATAGTAAAGTCATTACTTGTTCCCATTTCTGTTTAATAAACCATCTGCAGAAAGGGTTTAAGTAATTGGGAAGCATTTGAGTATACATCTTGGTAAAATTGCTGAATTCTCAAGCCTCTCTCCACCTTTGTGCGCTCTTTGGAACTGGACGACACACACAGATATGTACAAATGCAATGGAAACACAGGAGCCTAACCGGTCGGAAGGACAATATTTAGCATGAATTGCATGCGCATTTCTGTAGTCCAGAGTATACATGATATATATGCATAAGAACCAAGGTGTTAGTGATGCTGGAACAATTTTTTAGAATGGGGGTGCTGCCATTAATTTTATAACACTGAAGTCATAGGTAGTGTAAAAGATCCAAGCAGTATATAAACAAGCATTTGTATTGCAATAGGTCTCGCATTTATAGCAAGTTTGAGCTATTGACATTGCAAATGACAATGCCCTTTATTTATGTTTTTAAAACGAAAATAAATGCATTGTCATTTGTAATGTCAATAGCTCAAACTCGCGTAAATGCAGTAGACCTATTGCATTGCAAATGCTTGTTTATCTTGTATACTGCTTATGGATGGAATTAAGAATGATAATGCTTTTAAGATACTTTGCTATCGAAATAAAGCTTTTTGACTGACTGACTGACTGATTATAGCATTGTGGATTTTTGTCGTTTGACCTTGGGTTAAGTCTAGTAAAGATTATTTTTCTAAACTGGTGTAGTGTCCATTTGTAGTGTTTCCACTGTATTACTGTATGTGTTCACAAATGCTTTACACACTGCCTCTGAAATAAGCCTGTCTGCTCGTGCCAAGCTAACAAGGGGGTGAGCAGGGGTTATTTTAGGAGTGTAGCCCCTTACCCTGACTAGACGCAAGAGTCCCTATTTGGACAAAGGTGCAAACCATTGCCAACTAGAGACCACCAAATCTAACAGTAATTATTTCCGTTGACAATGTTTTTCTATTACAGTAAATAACATTTAATCAAGGCACTTACGAATCTGTTAATGCAATTATTTTTTTATTTTTTTTTAAATATATTTTTATTGATTTTCTCCCAACAACAAACATCTGGCAATGTACATCACAACATCTTAAGTCAGTTCCAAGCTTTATATCTACATTGGGTGCGTCAGCTAGCCACTTTGTACACACTCAATTACCCCTCCATATAGCCCAATCATATCCGTCTTCTCTGTCCGTTCTCCATTGATCACCCCGTGTCCTTGGTAAGGCGTCCTTCCTGTACTCCTTCGGCACATGTTTCAGTAATCTGACCAAGCAATGCATCAATATATATATATAAGCCAGTCTCTCCCCACCCCATGCCACCGGTGTGTCCTCCTGTATCATACTAATAAAGCTACCCACGCTGTATAAACATTACTGTTAATGCTACTCCTCTTCCCCCGTTCTAATTGGGCGTGTCTAATAGGGTTGCAGTCCTAAATCTGCGCCTCTTGGAACTGCTGGGAACCCACTATGATCCACTCGCTCGTGGTGTATCCGTCGGCATTTCCAACACTGAACCTCCATCAGACTCTGAGTCCGGCACCTGCAGGGACACCACCAATGCCTCCCACGCCTTTGCTGTTTCTAGCGCCCTATCATTGTTGGACCTCCTAGCATGCTGGAAATGTACCATGCTCTCGCTAGTTGCCCATTTAAGTAATTCTGCCCTCCAGCGCGCAATACTGGGCCCTCGCCTAGATTTCCAGTGCGTCGTTAGTTCTCTTTTAGCGAGCAACAATCCTAAATCCAAGAACTTACTCATGACCTTTGTCTTGGATGTATGGGGAAACCAATGCAGTAGTCACGTACCCCTCTCCGGTTCTATCTGCCTGCCCGTAACCTCACAGAGCGTGTCGACCACTTCTTCCCAGTATGTTCCCAATTGCGGGCAACTCCATAGCATGTGAGGAAACTCCGCCCCCACCAAATTGCAACGTGGGCAGTATCCAATCCAAAATAACTATTGATCTTGGCCGGAGTTAAATACGCTCTATGCAATACAAAGAAATGAATCAGCTGAAACCTGGCATTGCGCGTGCTCTTCCATGCTCTCTCAACCACCTTAGCCCAAGTCGCCTCAGGGATCTCCCTACCCAGGTCTGCCTCCCACTGCCGTTGTAATCGGCTCAATGGTTGTATCCCCTCGCTCACCATCAGTCTGTACAGACACGTTATAGCTTTAATGGTCCCTGCTGCCATCCACCACATATTGGCACGCCAGCGATGTCTGTGGCTCCGATAACCCTCCACCCCAGTGACGTTGGACTGCGGACACGAGAGCTGAGTGCATTAGGAAGTCGCCCCTGGGAAGGTCGTACCTATCCTGCAGTACCTGGTAGGGCAATAGCAAGCCATCCTCGTACAGGTCTCCCAGCATTTGGACTCCCAACTCCTCCCACACGGCCAGCGCTGTCCAGTCCCCCCCATGTGGAAGGGCAGTGCACATACCCAGAGGAATCTCCGGGGCGTACGGTCGAGCTGTCCCACCTCTAGCTTGGCTCCGGTTCCAGCATAGCCTCAACGTCCGCTCTTCATGAGTTAACGACCCAAGATGCAATCTTTGGTGAAGTATAATAAAGGACAGTACATGACGTGGGATCCACCGACCCGTCGGGCCATCCGGTCCTCTAAATTCTCTCGCCACTGCCTGGGTAAACCACTGCAGCTGAGCCGCCAAATAATATAGTTCAAAGTCAGGAACTGCCCAACCACCCTCAGCCCGGGGTCGCATCATTGTGGTCAGAGCCACCCGCCGTCTGCCGCTCCCCCACAGGAATCCACCTACCAGCGAGCGGAGCGTTTTGAATAAGGAGCTCGGTATCCAAATTGGCAGCATCCTAAAATAGTATAATAACCGTGGCAGCGCCACCATCTTCAGGAGTGCCACCTGACCCGCCACTGATAACGGCAGCGTGCTCAAACTGTAAGCTGCCCTTAATCCCTCTCATAGCCCTGCATATATTACCGTCCAACAGGTCCTCCTGTGTATGATAAATGTTAGTACCAAGGTAGGGTAAGCAACGAGGCTCCCATCGTATACCCTCCACCTGGGTGGGGACCGGAATCGATACATCCACAGGGAATAGACAAGTCTTCGCCCAGTTCACCTGCAACCCTGAAGCCGCGCCAAATATTCGCAGTAATGATGTCGCCCCCTTCAGTGCCTCCCCCCTATCCGCTAAGAACATGAGTAAGTCATCCGCGTAAAGCGATATGTACTGCATGTCTGTGCGTAGTTCTAGGCCAGTGTAATACTTCCCCGACCTAGCTTGTGCAGCCAGCTGCTCAATCGCTAAGGCAAACAGCAGGGGAGAGAGCGGGCAACCCTTCCGCGTTCCCCGCCCGATCGAACAAGAAGAGGAGATCGTCACCCCCGTCCTAACCCTGGCCGTCGCAGACCTAAAGAGGATCTCAGTCCACCCCACAAACCCCTCCCCTAGACCCATCACTCGCATAACTTGAAACATGTACGGCCATTCCAAACTGTCAAAAGCCTTTTCAATATCAACCGAAAGGACCGTCGCTAATGGGACAGAGCTGTAGTCGTCCCCCCCCCCTAAAATGCGAAGCAAGTGTCGCACGTTAGTAGACGTATTCCGTTTGGGGATAAATCCCGCTTGATCCTGGTGGACCAGCTGAGTCATATACGGGAGGAGTCGAGTCGCAAGTATCCTACTCAGGATTTTATAGTCAGTGGTTAACATTGAAAGTAGGCAATATGCCGCCTTGTCAGTGGGGTCCCTCCCAGGTTTCGGCAGTGGGATAATAATAGCCTCCCGAGTGGTTGCCGGTAACGTCCCCACCTTCCGTGCCTCTTGAAACATTGCCAATAAACGTGGAGCTAAACAATCAACGTATACCGAGTAAAATTCTATGGGTAGCCCATCCACCCCCGGTGTTTTGTTACGCGCCATGTGTTTAATCGCCCCTCTAATTTCGCCCATCGTGATCTCCTGCCCCAACAGATCAGCTTGATCTTTCTCCAACTGCGGTAATGGTAAATCCAACAAGAACTCCCCATTGGCCGTCTCATCATGTCGTAATTTGCTGCGGTAGAGGTCCGTATAACAATCCAGAAACAACCCATTAATCCCCCGCTGTGTATATACCAACTCTCCCGTTGGAGCCTTCAGGCCCAATATAGGCGATCCCGGGGGTTCGGGTTAGCCAGCCATGCCAACAACGTGCCCGCTCTATCCCCCCCTGCATGCACCCTCGCCAGATATGATCGGTGATCAAAGCAGCGCAGTCTCTCCACCTGTGTTGCGACCGCCTCCCTAGCGTCCGAAACCTCCCCTGTACTCCCGGATTTTCCGGGCGAGCTCTCTCGGCTGTTCGCAACCACTGTTCTGCTGATTCTATGTCGTTCAATAGTGTCTTCCGCACCCCCACCATTTTAGTGATACATAGGCCCCGCACTACCACCTTAAACGCGTCCCACTCCAACGCCACTGTTGACGCTGTACCCTCATTCTCGCTAAAATAGTGAGTTATGCCTGTCCCAATTTCGTCGCGGAAGACTGGGTCCTCCAGCATCTCCGGACGCAGCCGCCAGGTCGGTAGGACAGATCTCTCCCGGACCCATCGTATCTTAACTAACAACGGATTATGATCTGATATCGTTCTGGCAAGATATTCACTATGTTCTACTTTAGCATGAACTGTCAGGCGTGCACAATATCGCATCGAGCCTCACGTGCAAGTCATGCAGGCCAGAGTAGTAAGAATAGTCCCGCACCTCTAAGTGGTGTGCGCGCCATGCATCCACCAACCCCCAACTGTCCTGCCACATATGCCTAGCCTTAGAGATCCTATGTATGGGGGCGTCGGGCAGCGGGGGATGGGACCTATCCATCTCGGTATCTACAATAGGGTTGAAGTCCCCTCCCATCAATATCGAACCAGTCAGGTGCGGTGCTAACCTCCCTGATAAGTGAGTAAAGAGAGAAATCTGGTCAACATTAGGGGCATATATACTACAGAGCATCACATCCACGCCATTAAGGTGACCCGCTACCACCACATACCTCCCGTCCGGATCCACTAACTGTTGCGTCATCTGGAATGGGACTCCCGCTCTAACCCATATCAAAGCCCCCCTAGCAAAGGCCGAGTAGGTCGTATAAAATAATTGCCCTCTCCATCTGCGCTTCAACTCCAAGCCCTCAGTCTGATTAATGTGAGTTTCCTGGAGAAAGGCTATGTGAACCCCCCTACGAACCAAGTAAGCATGCACCTTATGGCGTCGTTGCATTGTATGGAGTCCCCGAACATTCCAAGTTCTGCATCTTAAATAAAGTGATGACCCCATGCTGAAGTATACGCTCCAATAACATTTGTTCGCAATTTTTGAACACACCGGTGGCTCTAACAATCCCAAAACAAAACCCCCCAGAACGTCCCCAACCACCCCACCCCAGAACAGGCGCTACAAATCCAGTACCCATCCAAACCAGATTCCCAAACGTTCCCCCAGTAAAGACCAAGGGAGTACACCCACTCAAAAACAGGGGGAGGCGGCCCAGAGCCGTAAGGGATCGACCTCCTATACCTCCATCATCCCGCAACGTACCCCCAAAGATAGTCAGTCAGCCTCTCTTGAGGCAAATACTATAATGGAACCATAGTTACCACTCATTTCATCTGTTCCCATTGACCCTCTAGCTCCGCCCAGCAGCCACCCTCAGGAACAATGGGAAACAATTAGACACAAAACAAAGCTCCCCTTCCAGCTGAGCGCCCTCACGATTGACTCTGAGGCTTTAGGGCATCCACGAGCTCGTCCGCTGTCCCAGGTGTCACGTGCGGCAAGTGACCACTGCCTGTTGTCGAAACATCTGTGTCCGACCCCAATGAGCCCTTGTCCGATTCTGTGGCTGCCAACGATGTCGCTCCCTCCTCTTGAGAGATGGCCGTAACGGCCTTCAGCGTGGCAATTCGTTCTTTCTCCGTTTGCGTTTCTGTGGGCCCTCGGGTGGGAGGACGGTGTCGTCGGGCGCGCCGCGAGCTACGCAGGCGCGGCCCCTCCGCCTGCGCGCCCACACCGCGCCCAGCCGCACCCGTGCCCGCCTTGTACGACTCAAGCCAAGTCCAAGCTTCCTCAGGACCATCGTGGAAAAAGGTCTTACCATCTATAGCCACCCGCAGGCGCGCAGGGAACTTCAACGAATACTGGAGGCCCTTGTCTCGGAGCGCCCTCTTGACTTCCAGAAACGAAGCACGGCGGCGCTGTACATCCATTGTGTAGTCTGGGAACAATGTCACTTTACCATTGCCCACTGTATAGGGGCCCAGAGTTCTGGCGTTGCGCAACAGGAGATCTCTATCTTTATAATGAAGCAGTCTCGCTACCACCGGCCTAGGCAGCCTTCCGGGGGCCAGCGGCCGAGCCGGGACCCTATGCGCTCTTTCCAGGGTATAAAAGGAGGAGAGGCCCTCAGGGGCAGCTTCCGTTCTCAACCAATTCTCCAAATAATCCACCATACTGGCCCCCTCCACTCCTTCCGGCAGCCCCACCACGCGGACGTTGCTTCGTCGATTTCTCCCTTCAGCATCTTCGGCTCTCCGCTCTAGTATACGCAATCGGTGTTGGACATCTGTCATCTGGGCCTCCAGTGCCTGATGGGCGGGTTCTATGGCCTCCAGGGTGACCTCCGTCTGCTTCACCTATCGGCAAGTTTAGCATGGTCCGCCCAAAGAAGGGCCAGCCCCTGCGCCACATGCGCAGTGTCCTGCTGTAAGCTCTGGTGTCAGTGATGGCCTGAAGGATTTGGTCCACCTGCTGCTGCATCATCCCCTCCGGATGTTGTCTCATCTCTCCCTGCTTGTCTTGCGCACCAGTATCTTCCTCCACCTCAGGGGGCGCCCCCCCTGCTTCCCCCGCGGCTTCCCCATTAACTGTCGTGGAGCAAACCCCAATTCCAATGCAGCCTTCCCACTGTCGACCAGCGGTATATTCACTCTGCACCAGAGGCGAGCAAAGGCCAACAGTGTCTCTTAGCGCCACCTGGGCGCACCTCCCTACTCCTACAGTCTCCTGCTCCCCGGGCCCAGCTGCCAGGTGTTCCCGAATGCGTCCTGCGCGCCCAGACAATCCCCTACCGGGCTTCTCCTCACCGCTGCAGGCTCAGACACCAGGCGGCACCCCACCTCAGATCCAGCTGCACTCTCAATGGGATTGATGCGTGGATGGTTGCAAGTGACGGCCCAAAATTCGTGCACAACCAGATCCCCCCACAGTAGGGTCTCCCACAACAGTCAAGGGCCACCACACAGGTCTTTCCGTCACCTCGGCAACACCAGCAGCAAGGGACACCCGTGTGGAATGTCCGATGGATCACTTCCACCACTCGCCTCCCGCTGTGGCAGCCGACCAACGGCCCAAATAAAGCGGCAACCTTCCAGTGTCTCAGGCACTCCCAAACACTGGTATCACAGTCCCTCCGATTAGCACCGCTGCAGCGCCACCCTTGGTCGTCGCCTGGGGCCTTTCCTCTGTGGCCGCTGCCACCCGGGGGCCTCCTCTTGCGCCCCTACTGAGGGACCGATTCTCCACTGCCAGGGTTCCACTCCCTAGCAATGCTCCTCTAATGCCTACAATGAGGGTAGTTCGTCAGGTCCCACCTCAGCGTCCGCCGTGGCCTATAGCGGGCAGCCGGCCGCTCCCTCTCACAGGGCTGCGTCCAACGGCGGCCCCCTAGTACCTATGGCACAGGCTCCCCCTCACAGTCAGGTGACTTAATAGACAGCCTGCGCTCCCAAATGGCTGCCGCCATGACGTCCGTCTCCTTGGCACCTCGGGGTAGCGTTCAGCAGGTCAGGGCATCGCTCGCGGCTCCAAGACCCACAGCCCCCACCAGCTGCGGCGCCGCGTCGCCCCCAGCCGATCCGTGCCTCACGGTCCCGCAGCCTCACCTCTATGTACGCGTCGGATGTTTCATGCGTGTACAGTCAATAGCAGGCCACGTCCCCTCCAGGGCTCCGCTCTCCTCCGGTGAGCTGCGATCGCCGCCTCCGATCGGCGCTCCGGGAGCCCTCCACGGAGCTCACAGCAGTCCAGCAATACGCTAGCGGCTACCAGCTGCTAGCTTTCTGCGCAGACCCTTCCAAACACCAAGCGGCGGCCCGCTCCCTCAAGTGGCCGCCGCGTTCGCCTCCTGGGCACCTCGTCCGCCGCAGCTGGGCTCCGTCCGCGTCCCCGCCAGACACCGCTCCTTGGGGGCGGCCGCCTCTCTCTCGGTGATGGTCGTCTCAGCTGGCGGAGGCCGCCACCACAGCAGGCCCCGCCCCACCAAGTCAGCAGTCGCAATCCCCGACACGGCGGGGGCTCTCGAGGCAGTAACGCGGCAGGAGCAGCAGAGGCAGCGCGGGCAGGCTGTACTCGCTATCCTCCGCTCGTCCTCTGCCTTTGCCGGAGTCCGGCTCTCAGCGCCTCACTCTAGGGTCTCGTCGCCGCCATCAGCGCCATTTTGGCCGCCCCTCGGGAGACCGCGCCGCCTCTCCAATTGCCAGAGAGCGGGGCCACCCAGTCTCTCCAGCAGCTCCGGCGAGTGCTCCGATCTCTGGTTTCGCCGTCACGGGAGCTCAGGGGATCAGTTTGATGTCCCTATACAGGATAAATAGCGGGGCAGCGCGGAGCTCTGGGCTCACACGTCTTCCCTCATCAGCTCCATGGCCACGCCCCCCTCTGTTAATGCAATTATGATTTCATTTAGCATTAACAACCAACCATCCAGTCATTTATTCAAAAGACTGATATGTAAAATGCAGAGAATGCTACCAGGTTGCTTTATTACCATCCCATTTTAAAATGTATTACATGAAATTTACAGCTGGTGATAAAGGTATGAAGAGGGGGGGAAAAGTAGTGATAGGTGGGGCATGAAGAAATTCTTGAGAAAACCAGAATGCACCCTTTTGATTATGCTGCACTCCTGTGGTTCAAAAACAGTTTTGGTGTGCAATACTTGATTAGTAGGTTTAAACCGAGTTTAAGTAAATCCATATTACAAAATCTGAATTTTTCTTTGGCTGGTCTAGGAGAGGAATGGCTGTAATAAGTGTCAGGTTATTATGCACTATGGTTTGGGGTGGTTTACTAAAACCGCAGTTCTGTATTTATTTCGGTTCGAAACAAATATAATGGAAACAGCAGTTGTTACTTTACTTTGGGAAATTATAACTGAACAAGAAACTTTAATACTTATTGCTTCAAATACTGTATGTTTGTAAACTGTCTCGAAACTTACCCAATGTGCTTTTTTTTTTTCTTTTTTCCATATTTTTTGCAGCCTGTCTGAGAAGTGTGGTGAAAGTATAATCTGTCTTAGATTTGCACATGTTTTGCTGTTGGAGGATGTTTTTCTCATGTCTCAAACACACACACCCTAAGCATGTTGGAAGCTGAAAGAGTAGATGTACAGGGCCAGGAAAGCAAGATTGTGGTTAACAAGTATATACTAAGCTATGAACACCAGGGCTTGAACCAAGAAAAGATTGATAAAAGAGTGAGGAGAGAGAGAGCATCATTCGGAAGGCAAGCAAGAGTGGATCACACCAACAATAAGACAATAAATGATTGCAACAGTACATATTTCATAGTGATTGCACTGTCTGTAAGAATGAAAAATTTCCTAGCTACCGTGAAGGAAAGTTTCAATTCTATTAAGGACGCAGAGGCGAGGATTATGCTTTTCTCTTTCCATTTTATTGCTCAGCAGTCTTAACAATAAACAACAAAGACTACAAATCCTGTGAGTCTTTTCACAAAACAAGTGACCATAGAGGCAGTCCCATATAAACGGAATCAGGGAACAGCACTTCCTCTTTCTTCGGGCGAACCACATGATTCAACGTGCATTAATATTCTTGTTTCTGATCCGATCCTGAAATAAAAGGAACAGTGTCAGTCCTTTGAAAACTAACATTATCCCTGCAATAGAAGGTGTATTAAACAAGACAATCCGTAATCAACAACAAAAATCACATGACAACTCCACCTCAAGCATCTCCTCATAACCCTCTAAAGAAACAATACTTAGCCAACTCGAAGCCGTTTTCCACAACAAGGGAGGGTAGGAGTAAGAAAATACGCTGGGTGGGATAATCCTCGCCTCCGCGTCCTTAATATAATTGAAACTTTCCTTCACGGTAGCTAGGAAATTTTTCATTCTATGGCCGGACCGGAGGCTCGGATTATGCTAGTTCAGAGCTGATCGATAACCATAGACGCCATGCCCAAGATAGGTTTAAAATAAAAGGTTTTGAAGGTGGAGTCCGAGGACCAATCCGCAGCTCTAAGGATGTCCTCCAAGGGCAAAGGCTTTTGAAGCCATGGCTCCCCTTGCTGAATGGGCCCCAAAAGCAGAAGTATCAACACCCGCTTCCTGGAGCACCCATCTCACCCAACGGGCAATTGTGGCGGCTGTCACTGCTTTGAAAGGTTTCTTGAGAGACAGAAAAAGTTGTGATACTCCAGGAGGTCTGTATTCCTCCGTCATCATCTCATATGCCCTCAGGCATCGCTCGACACACAACTTGGGGTGACCTGGGAAGGCCGGATAGTGAACCACTCTGGTGTTAGTCTTAGTACGTTGCGCCACCGTGAACGACACCCCTTCCGGTGTGAACACATGTGCCGATACCTCCAAGGCTCGGACATCCGATACCCGCTTACAAGAGATCAGGCAGAGCAACATCGCCAACTTACCTGTCGGCTCCTTACGGGAAAGATACTGATTGTCCTGCCAAGATTGCAAGAAACGGAGTAACCGTATTAACATCCCACAACGAGGAATACTTCGGTAGGGGAGGAAACGACAGGCGTATGCCTCTCAGTAATCTGCCGACTAGGGGATGTTCCCCTACCGGAACTTCGTGTATGGGCAGGTGGCCTGCCGAAATGGCCGATCTACTCGCATTAATGGAGCGGTAGGCTAAGCCTTGATCCACTAACTCCGACAGATAGTTCACTACGTGAAGCACATCAGCCCCCACGGATCCAAACCCCGTCGCACACACCAGCGAAGCCACTTTCTCCAAGATGACTGGTAGCGTTTGACCGTAGATTCTGCCCATGCCTTTCTGATATTTGACATTTATTAATTTATATAGCGCCCGAATCACCCCGATAGGGGTATCTCCGCGCTTAGGACGGTATGCTACAGCCAAACCAGAAGACCTCAGAAAAGATAGGTTTTTAAAAGCTTCCTGAAGTGAGGAAGGCTCTGGCAGTCGCGAAGCTGGCGGGGGAGTTCGTTCCAGAAAGTCGGGGCAAGGTAAGTGAATGCTTTGCCACCCTTGCGAGCCTTTTTAATTCTCAGAGTGCAAAGGAGTAGCTTGGATCCTGATCGGAGGGGCCGTGAGGAGGTGTACTTAGTCAGTTTGTCAGACAAGTAGGAAGGCCCCAGACCATTGAGGGCTTTAAAAACAATGCAGCCGATCTTAAATTTCACCCGCTTTCTTACAGGGAGCCAGTGAAGTTTGTTAAGAAGTGGAATGGAGGCCATTCTGGGAGGGGCATTTGCTACTAGTCGGGCTGCTGTATTCTGGACTACTTGTAATTTGTTTAAGGAAGCCTCGTTGGCCGAGGCCAACAGTGCATTACGTAAGATTCTGGTCAATACGGATTCCTAATTTCTTGACCACTTCTTTTGGAGAGGGGGCAGTACCCAGCTCCCCCGGCCACCACCTGGGAGTCCAGCTTATGGCTGCACCTCCAAACAACATGATCTCCGATTTCTCGGCATTCAGTTGAAGGAAGTTGGTCCTCATCCAGGCGGCAATGGTCTTCATGCCCTCTGAAAAGATGAGTTGTATGTCAGGGCTGGATTTATCAAAGGTGAGAAGGAGCTGGGTGTCGTCTGCATAGGAGATGGGACTGAACCCTAGGTTCCTCATTAGTTTAAAAAAATCGTAAATAGTGTGGTCAAAAAGGAATCGCTTATACAGGACAAAGCTACTCTGAGTGAACGCGCTCATGGTTGGTTCACCCTGCAGACCTACAGCAAGGCATCACCACAAGCCTACCTCCTCACCAGCTTCTCTAGAGCAACCAAAGAGAAATTTTTGAAACACCGCTTGGGCATAATACCATCTGCATATCACATGCCACCTCATACGTCCCCGAAGCCAGCAATTTGCCAACTTTGCGGGAGGGTGAGGAGGATATAGTGCATCTACTAACTATATGTGTTGCCTTAAAACAGGAACGACGGACTCTGTTAAGACCTTTTTTTTTAATAAGAAGTCCATTCGAACCTGTAGACAAGCAGTGCTAGCAGCCTTTTCTGGTGAGGATATTCAATTAAGTTGTCACCTGGTAAAATATTTTTCTGCTGTACAATTAATAAAAAAAAAAAAAACAGGCAACTCAGTTTGCAGACAGCATTACATTGGAACGGACCATGGGGTCTGCACGGCCACTCTCAGCAGCGCCAAGACTGGTACCCCACACATGCTAAGGATTGCGGAATCGCTTCAAATGGGGACCCTTGTAATGTTAAATATGTATAAAATGCATCTTAAAAGCTTTACACTAGATTTTATTCTTTTCAAATCTTTTTTGCTTATTTTAACTAAATTTTTTTTATTCATCCTTTCCTTTCTTTGGTCTTAATTTTCACTTTTTCCTGGTGTTATTTTTCGCACATCACTGAATTTTACTGTGTTTTAACAATGAGATATTTTAAGTCACAAAAAAAGAAAATGTTAGAGATAATTTTTTTTTCTTTTTTTTTCTTTATGCATGATTGTAAAAGTTTTAATTAACTGTACAATAAACAATACTTACATTAGTTTAGCCAAGGGAGTAACATAAATGTTGAAGAGGGTAGGGCTCAAACAGGAGCCCTGCGGTACTCCCTTAAGGGACGAAGCTCTTGCCGAAAGGCCCAGGACTTCCCAACATCCCCTGTAATCCTCCAGCTCATGAGATGGAGGCTGCCCTCTCGAACTAGAGGGTGCAAGTTGCCCTGAGCATCTGTCAGTAGAAGAGGCGTCCGGGGAAGTAGGATTGGAAAATCCGTGGAAAGTTCCAGAAGAACTGGATATCAGACTTGAGATTTCCAGTGCGGCGTCACTAGAATTACTTCCGCCTTCTGCCTCCGGACTAAAGCCGTGAGCCTGGGAATCATGGCGAACGGGGAAAACGCATAACCGCGGAACGGGGTCCAATCCTGTAAGGAGGCATCCGTCACCTCCGCCAGAGGGTCCAGGCGCCAGCTGAAGAAGCGGGAAACCTGAAAATTGAGACGTGATGCAAAGAGGTTCACTTGACACGGGCCCCATCGAGCCATTAGCCTGCCGAAGACGTACGAATCCAGCTTCCAAGCACTGTAATCCTGTAGATGTCTGGAAAACCAGTCTGCCGTCTGATTGAGGGAACCCGGGAGGTATTCTGCCTTGACCGAGAGATTGTGAGTCAGACAGTGTTCCCCGAATTCTTTGGCCAAGTCTGCCAAAAGCTTGGAACGAGTGCCCCCTAGACGATTGATATATCTCACCGCCGAGATATTGTCCATCTTAAGTAGGATGACGCAGGGGACCTTGTCTGCCGCTAGGCTGCGAAACGCGAAGGATCCGGCCAGGAGGTCTAAACAATTGGTGTATAACGATTGCTCGTGCTCGGACCAATGCACGCCTGTAGTAATGTCTCCACAGCGGGCGCCCCATCCAAGACGACTGGCGTCTGACTCGATCACCAAGTCGGGAGCTGATCCGAATATGGCCCTCCCATTCTAGGCTTGCATGTGTTTGAGCCACCAAAGGAGTTCTCTGCGCACCTCTTGCGAGAGGGAGATCTCCTGCGAATACGAGAGACCGCGATGCAGGTGTTGTGTCTTCAAGCGTTGTAGAGCCCGATAGTGCAATGGGCCTGGGAAGATCGCTTGTATCGAGGAGGAGAGAAGCCCAACGATCCGGGCTAGATGACGTAACAAGATTCTCTCTCTCTAAGGTCCGGCGTAATTCCCTGTGTATCAAGCGCATCTTCTGTTGGGGTAAGCGGAGACACTGCCGGACCGTATTGAACCCGAAACCCAAAAAAAACATTTGTTGGGCCGGAGTATAAACTGATTTCTGATCGTTCAAGACAAACCCCAGGCTCTGCAGAAGATTCTGGGCCATACCGAGTTGCGAGATCAGGGTGTGCTTCTCCTGGTGCACCAAAAGGATGTCGTCCAGGTACACGATGAAATGAACCCCTCGCGCTTGGAGCCGTTCCATGGCCGGTCGCAAGACCTTGGTTAAACACCAAGGAGCTGATGATAGCCCGAACAGCAGACACGTAAACTCGTAGATGAGGCCTCCCCACAGGAATTGTAAAAACCGTCTGTGGGGCGGAAAGATGGGAATGGTAAGGTAGGCATCCTTTAAGTCGAGCCGCACGAGCCAGTCATTTGGGAGTTACACATCTATGAGAAGATGGATGCCCTCCATTTTGAAATGGCAGTACACCACCCATTGATTGAAGTCTCGGAGATTGATCACTGGTCGGAACCCCTTGTCTTTCTTTTCGACAAGGAAGATATTGCTCAAGAACCCTTGGGGATGTAGTGAAGTTTGAACAATGGCCTTTTCGTTTAGGAGTTCGCAACTCCGCGTCTACTATCTGGGCGCTCTCGTGATAAAAACTTAGTGGCCTGGGACGAGAGAGTTGCTGGGGAACCCCATGACACTCGATGTGGAAACCCCCCCACCGTTTGCAACACCCAAGCGTCCCCTGTGATTGCCGCCCCAGTTGTGACGAAACCATTGCAACCTTCCCCCCCACCTCTGGTTCGAAAAAAGGGATAGGCCTTACCGGTGGGTCCACCAGGGGCGTAGTTTGCTCCTCTGGGGTAGCCTTTCCCCCCACGAAATTTGCTGCGTCCTTTGAGGGGTAGAACCCTCCAAACTTCTTCTGGTCCTGCCACTGCATTGATCTTTGGTCTGGAACTTATGGGGGTTGTTGGTATAAGGACGGCTGGAGGAGCGCCCCCTGCCTCTTCCGGCCCCTCCAAAAATCTGCTGGCTGAACACCTTTTTTATTGACTGTTGGGCTTTGTCCTACGAAGAAAAAGTGTTGACAAAGCGGGATAACTCTTTGATAAAAGGTTCTCCGAAGAGTTCCCCATTGGCCACGGCTCCGGCCTCGGTAGAAGCCAGCTCGCCCAGTCTCGGTTCAATTTTAATGAGCAAAGAGCGTCTCCGCTCAGTTGATAACGCACAGTTGGCGTTGCCAAGAAAACAAAGGGCTCTCTGCGCCCAGCCCGAGAGGATCTCGGGATCTATCATGTGCCCTGTCTCTTTGGCATCCTCCGCCATATGCATGATCTTGGTAAGCGGGCCTAAAATATCCAAGACCTTATCCTAACAGGAACGGCAGGATCAGTCCAGACCCTTTTTAGGGTCCTTAATGAACTTGCAAATGAAGGTGGCCATCTTGGCGTCAATTTCTGGAGTACACGCCACCTTGCCTGGGAAGGAAGGCCGGGGAAATTCCCCTTTTAGGCGGCCCCGGACCTCCTGATCCATCGACTTCTGAATCCAGCTAGCCACGTAAGACGCCACCAGGAGCGCCGGAATCCAGTCCGCAGAGCGGGGATGGTATATGTCCTCCGGGTTCAGTAAACCTGATATATCCACCGAGTCCTGAGTGTGAGGTACCTCCAAACGGGATTTCTTTGCGCCCCCTTCCGGACGCCAGGGTCTGCTCTGACCCGGTTCCTCATCTGACTCCCCGTGAGGGGCGTCTGAGTCGTCCCCTGTATCTCCATCTGCCCCAGCGGGGGGACAGGAATCGTCATCGGGGGTCCCCTCCGGTTGGGAATCCTCAGGCCGTTCTAGAGTAGCCAGGCGTCTCTTAAGGAAAGCCTGGCGCAACCTCTCAAAGGCGTCGGACGAGGCGGAACCCTTGGTAGACGTACCCGGGGCTTTAGCCTTGCCCTTACCTTTAGATGGTTCCCTAGTATTGGGAGGAATGGCCTCAGACCAGTCACCCTCAGTAAAGGAAACCACCCTGCGCCGGACCGTAAGTTCAATGATACGGCGGCTCAGGGGTTCAAGGGCTGATGAAACCGCCCTTTCCAGTGATGCATCTATTGCATCCACCAGCCCCAAGTGAATGGGGAGAAGTGACTGGTCTTCCTTCTCCGGCTACCACGTATGAAATTCACCTGCCATGATAAAATTTGCGAAAGAGAATGGCCAATGGGGTAGTTGAAACCACTAGAGTACCGGGACAACCTGCATACGGTCCCTGAGACCAATTGGTTGTGCCAATGATTGTTATACACAGTCGCCCTGAACAAAAAAGCTCCGCGGGGAAACCGCACTGCTGGAGCAAGTCGCAAAATATGAGAACTGCTCTAAAGCACCGTGAAACACTCGGGAGCGAGGAAACTGACAGTCCGCACACCCGAGCCGAGGAATGTCAAAAATGCGGAGGAGCGTCTCCTCCCTCCTTCGGCTAGGGCGCGCTCGCGCCACGCCCTCTAACGGGGTGAGCGGAGCACCGCGCTGGCCGAGAGCGGCATTGCCGTGCGTTAGGTGTATAGATCGCGGAAGCCTCACAGGGCGCGGGACATCCGAAAAACGGCCCCTAGCAAACAGCGTGACTTGCGAACACGTTTACAGCAGCCGGTACAGTTGAGAGTGTGACTGGGATAAGGGCTCCCAAAAGAGCCTCTGGATCGCCAATTTTACCCCGGCCGACACGGAGACCCCGCTGGTGAACACCGGCCTATTTACAGTCAGCACCATGCAAGTAGACCACCAAATATTCTTTCCACAAAGCACAAACTATGCCCTACACATAAACAGAATCAAAGAAAGGCACTTATCTGGCTGCTGAGCAGCGAAGAAAGAGGAAGTGCTGTTCCCTGATTCTGTTTATATGGGACTGCCTCTATGGTCACTTGTTTTGTGAAAAGACTCATGGGATTTGTAGTCCTTGTTGTTTATTGTTAAGGCTGCTGAGCAATAAAATGGAAAGAGAAAAGCATAATCCGAGCGTCCGGTCCTGCCATAGAATTAAACAAAATGACCCGAAAGAGTTATGATGCTACACATCCAATACAATTGTCCAATACGATGTTGCTGCATTTGCCTACCTGTGGGACACAAACTCGCCAGGTGCCTTGAAAGTTTATTTGCCTGTTTCTAAATTGATAAGTGTACTGTAATAGTAAGGAGTAGGTGTTGCTTTTGCCGAATTGTTTAACTGACTGGGAGGCTTGTGGGCCTAAACGGCTTATGGATGGGTTGGGTCTTTTGTGATATTTAAAAGAAATGTAATAAAGTTTGCCATGCGCCATTAAAATGTCTATGTGGCTGCAGTCGTACAGCATATGCATGAAGTCGTCCGTGTATGATTGACAGTGCCAGCTACCAGGTGTCTTTTCTTAACTGATTTGGGCAAGTGCCACTGTTAATTAACTGAAATGTGATCTCTCAGTCAATCAAACAGGATTTTTAGAGCACTGCTTATCACCTGTGAGGGTCTCCAGGCGCTGGGGGGAGTTCTGCTGCTCTGAGCTATTTGATGAAGAGCCAGGTTTTCCGTTTCTTTCTGAATTACAGTAGTGTTGGTGGGAGGAGATTGTTCCAGAGTTTGGGGGCAAGGTGGAACAAAGATCGGCCACCTCTCCTGCTTCTGATGATTCAAGAGGAGTGGGTGAGGTGCAAGGAGGAGCAGCGAAGCTGTCTTGTGGGCTGATGGCAGTTCAGTCTCTGAATAAGGTAGGCTGGGCCCTCGTTCTGGAGGGTTTTGTTAGTGTGGGTGAGAAGCTTGAAATGGCAGCGTTTGCTGACGGGAAACCAGTGCAGTGTTGTCAGATGGGGGTCATGTGGGTCCATCTCCGGTGGACGAGCCTGGTGACCGCGTTCTGTATTGACTGGAGCTTGTTTAGAGTTAGGGGTTGATCCCTACATAGAGGGCGTTGCTGTGATGAGTGCCTGGGTGATGGTGCTTCTGGTGTCTGTGGGGAACCATTTGAAAATTTTCTTCAGCATGCGGAAGATGTGAAAGCATGCTGAGGAGACGGCGTTCACCAGGTTTTTCATGGATTGTTGTCGAGAATAATGCCTAGATTTTTTGCGTGTTCTGTGGACTCTGGAGGAGGGCCTAGTCCGGTGGACCACCAGGTGTGGCCCCAGGGGGAGGCCATGTTTCCAAAGATGAGTACCTCGGTTTTATCAGTGTTACGTTTGAGGCATTTGCTCTGCATCCAACTGGTGATGCTGGTCATGCACCTGTGGAAGTTGACTTTAGTGTTCGTAGGGTCGGAGGAAAGGGACAGGATGAGTTTGGTGTTATCCGCGTAGGATATGATGTTCATGTTATGAGATTTGACCAGGGAGGCTAGGGGTGCCATGTAGGTGTTGAAGAGGATGGGGCTAAGAGAGGAGCCTTGGGACTCTGCAAATGTCCATTGGAGCTGAAGAGTAGGGTGAAGGTGGATGCTTTGGGTTCGGCCTGTGAGAAAGGAGGTGATCCATAAGAGGGCATTTTCTTGGATGCCCATCTAGTGGAGGCTGTGGAGGAGGGTGTAGTGCGATATGGTGTCGAAGGCTACGGAGAGGTCGAGGAGGATGAGGGCAGTGGTTTCGTCCTTGTCCATGAGGGCTCTGATGTCGTCCGTGGCTGCTATGAGGGCAGTTTCCGTGCTATGGTTGGCACAGAATCCTGATTGCGAGGGATTCAGGAGGTTGTTGGTTTCGAGACGTTTGGTCAATTGTGTGTTCATTGCTTTTTCTAGGACGTTGACTAGGAAGGGTAGTAGCGAGATGGGTCGATTAATTTTTTAGGTCTGCTGGGTCCGCTGAGGTTTAATTTTTCTCAGAAGAGGTTTGACTTCTGCATGCTTCCATGCGGAGGTGAGGTAGGCATGAGTGATGGAGGCATACAGGATGGGGGTGAGCTCCTTGCTAATGGAGCTGGTTCCTTAGTCAAACATGTGGTAAGGGCAGGGTTCCCTTGGAGCTCCAGAGTGGATGGAGCTCATGAGGGTGGCGGTGGTTGGCGTGGTGAGGGGTTCCCAGATTGAGATGGTGGCTAGGGTGTCATTTTTGTTGGTGTATAGAGTGCTAAGGGTATCAAGGGGAGGTTGGGGGTCGAAGTGCTCGTATATTGTTGCAATTCTGTTGTGAAAGAACTCTGCAAGTGAGTCGCATAATTCCTGGGAGAGGGGTTGATGCTGTTATCTTTTGAGGTGGGTTGGTGAACCCCCTGACGATGTGTCCAATTTTCAATTGTTAGAGGTTTATCCCATTGGCACATAAGTGGTATCACTCCATTCGATGACCATGTTTTACGGAAACTGCATATTTTGCAATCACAATTAACTGATGTATTAACTTTATCTAATGAAACTGTATCTGGGTTTCTGGAAGGACGATAGCACCCTGTAGCCTGTGAAAGATGTATAGTTTTTTAAATTTTTTATAACAACACTTTATTGGTTTTATTGAGGCACAAGGCAACGCACACAATGCAGAGCCATGCATGGAATCATTATACAATCGAGGACAGTTCCTACCCGCAACCCACCCCATCCCCTGGGAGACAAGTAGACTCAACATTCAAACCGTAGCATGAACCCCATTTCACCCAAATCTTTGAGTGCTTCTTAGGGCATCCTCAGGCCTGGTATATGTACTCATCCAATTTTGCGAATCGGTCCATACCTGCCCTCTATTCTTTCAGCATAGTGGCAGTTTGCGATTCCCAGTGTCTGCTCAAGTCCCTCTTCACCAGTAGTGTGCCTAGTCCCACTAACATACGGTCACCTCTAGAACCCCCAGGTCCTACACACAGCCAACCTATGCACACTTGGGGATGCTTCGATGTTCTGGCCCAGCACCTCCGATAAAGTCATGAAAATCGAGACCTAGTATTTGTGGATAATGTGGCATTCCTAGACCGTATGCTAGAAGTCCCTGAATCCCTCCCACATTTGGTGCAGAAGCGCTGTGGAAACCTTTGAACTCTCCACAGGCGCTTGGATGTGTAGTAGGCGCAATGGAGAAATTTCAACTGGATGAGGCATAACTGGGCAGAGATGGCCAGGTTAAGTTATGCTATACATTCCTCCCTCTACTACCCCCTTCAATGGTCCCAGCCACCCCTCCCAACGCTCCCTCAGGGGTGACAGTGTGCAGGAGGAATGCTTGACTAGGGCCTTATAGACTTGTGAGACACCCCCCTTGGGCAGTGCGCCCTTAAGGAGCCTGACCTCCAAGGAGTTGTAAACCGGAAAGGGAGGGGCAGCAGCGCTTGATATACTAAGAGTACGTGGCGGAGTTGGAGGTAGTGGAAGAATTGGGATTTGTGTAGGGAAAGCGATAATTGGAGGTCCTGGAATGACTTCATGTGGTCACCCTTTCAAATGCCCCCCAGTGGAGAGATGCCAATAGTGTCCCATCCCTTGAACCCCTCGAGTCGGGCCATCCAGTCCAGCTATCTGTCAGTCCCCAGAGGAGTCTCTAGGGTAATATGTCTGTCCAACCCCATCCATTGCAGGGCAGCCCTCCAAGTCAGGAATACCCCTTTGGTGATCTCTTGGAGCGAGCGGGAGATTGGTGCGCCGCAGAGCATGCTAATCGGATTATCAAAGCCGATCGGGGAGACCTCTAATCTAAATGCCGGGTCTTCCTACCCTTCATTTATCCAGTCGTTATTTACAACGGTATGTGCTGCCCAATAGTAGAGGCGGATGTCAGCCATCGCCAGACGCATTTGTCAAGGCAGATCCTTGGGGTTTATTGTCCCAGGGGAATTGCCGCACTCGGGTGGTCATGGTAGCAATACCCTGGTCGAGCACCCGGATGGGGAAATTTTGGAGGACGTACAAGAGGCATGGGAGGACCATCATATTGTACAGAGCCCCTCCAACAAGCGCATTAAGATGCATCTTAATCCATCTGTTGAGGTCAAACTGGGTGGCCCGGGTAAGGGGGCTAAGGTTGAGACTCCAGGCCAGGTCCTGCTCCCACGTCATATAAATCCCCTAATAACAAAAACTTGGATGCCGGATCGGCAGGGTCAGGTGCCAGGTCTCATTAGCTCTTTGTCCCTTAAGAGGAATGAGCAAGGAATTGGGCCAGTTCACTGTGAGACCTGAAGCGTCCCCAAAGACTTCTAGGTTGGAAAGAAGGCCGGGTCCTTTGTCTGCCGGACGAACCATAAACAGAAGGGCGTAATCTTTCTTGTGATTTAAAGTCAAGCTGCAACTCCACATAAATGGTGGTTTCCCTGGCCGAACAGCAGGGCTGTAAGTGATCACCATGAATGTATTTCTCCCATCTATTTTCAGTTTCTCATCACTTGAAATGGAGATTGGTTTGGACCTCAACATCTCGTCCCTTCATTTGGATTCTATGCTCTGAACCTCTGTTATCATGTCTGTTACAGAAGATTTGGACTGAACCGTTTTGCTGGATTCTGTGATTAAGGCCAATGGTATATGGGGGATCGCAGATTTCCTCCTTCTCTATTGGACATTGTGGTTTCCGATCTGAGGGGTGGTCTAGAAACTACTGTATTATCTGATGGCCTAGAAAGGCTGTTTGATATATGCAAAAGTCTGGTACGTTTGTACCCCCAGTGGATTTACACTGAAGTGTTTTATTCTTCCTGCCAATTCGATGCTTCTTTTTGTCCCATAAGAAGACTGAAATTAAGTTTTTCATGTTAAGGAAGAATTGATAAAGTTTGGAGCAGGAGCATTTGTTAAAGTTTATAATAGGTGCTGTTATAATTTTTTACTTAAGTTCTATGCCACTAATTTATTTTCACGTTGCCCATAATGGTTTTTAACCAACTCTGATTCTCTATTAGTAGTCATAAAAAAATGTTAAAAAATTGCATGCATCAAAAACGTTTTACTAAATAAAGCCACATGAACTTGTAATGTAAAGTTGCTTAATGTTTTAACATAGGTTTTTTTTTCTCCAAGTTGCATTTTTTTGTGTACAATTATACTTGCATGGATGTTTTTTGCATCTAATCAGGTAGCTTTATAAATGGCCTTAAAGTCTTACATTTTGCAAAAATTTGTACACCTTTTTAGGTCGAGCCTAGGCAGCGCATATGCTGCTCTGTGAGGCATGCTTTATTCAGATATGCACTTGAAGCTCCACCCACTCTCCACCTATCTTTTCAATTGGTTCCTGTTAAACTTCTTTCTAAAGTGTTGCTTCTGATTAGTGAATAGGCTTGTTAGTCCCTCCTTAGTAACGCCTTGTCTGCATTGTAACCTCCCATGAGGACTGGACTTTTTACTTGTGTGGTTACACGGTATGTTTATTTAGTCTGTGAGCACTATTTTCTTTATTTTGTCCTACTGCCGACATGACATGCTTTCCTGCAAAGGCTTTTAAGACGTGTGCGAGGCACCTTCAGGTTTGAGAGCGACAGTTGCTCATTTCTTTTGTTATGCGTGGCTGCCGAAATTAATGAACACAAACTCGCTAATGGCGCCCGCGGTTCGCTGCATTTCATCTCCGTCCCGCCCTTAGGCGCCGTGCGTTAGGTTGCAGCACAGTGCCCGCTTTGAGACTAACAACAAGGGCACCCACTTGGTTTGCAACCGCACCTTTGCTATGTGCGAGTGCAACTGCTTTTTATTTTTTATCAGCGCGATGCACGCCACGCTTTGTTTTTTTGGGCTTTAGCTGCACGAGCACCGCTGGCCCAGCGCCTTTATTTCGTTATTAACGCCATCCATATGCTTAAAAAGCGTTTGCAATGTAGTAAGTGTCGCATTTGGGAGGGTTTCAGCTATTGGCATTGTAATGACAATGCCTTTTATTTATGTGTTGGTTTTTAAAACCGATAAATTAAAGGCATGACAATAGCTTAAAAATCTTGCAAATGCGAGTCCTATTGCATTGCAATTGCTTGTTTTATATTGTAACCACTGTCCGTAGTGCAAGCTAAGCGTGCAGCTCACTGCATTTCCCTAGCACACTTGCCCTAACGAATCATATAAACTAATTTGAACAGCTTATACGTTTGGATAAAAATCTTACCTTGGTGGCAGAGAATATTCTTTCACATATCGATGATGTGGTATTGTGAACTGGCAGTCTAAGGGTTTCGTTGCATGGGGGTTAAGCCTGCTTGTCTAGTGAACAAAATAAACATGGAATCTGGTTGTCCTTTACCAAAAATAGTATGTCCTGTGCATCGGGCGATAGGAATTCTACACCCCTGAACTGGATACGGATATTCTTTTTGTCTGATCCTATTTGAAGTTCTGCAGAGCAAAAGGGGGGTTTCAGGACCTCAACTGTGGGTTTTTAGGTAGTTGGCTTTTGTCCTGGGACCCATTCTACCATGGTTCTGCAAACTGGACCAAGGACACCTCCTTCAGCGCTTGACTCTCAGTGGTAGCAATGTTTAACAGTCACAGGGTTCTCAAGAAGGTAGGGTGGGGATGCTTGATCTCAGAGCTTCAGTCACACAGCGGCACAATAGCTGATAGTGCAACTCAGCACAATTTAATTTAAAAAAGTGATCTTAATATACCTCACCTCGGGTCTTACAGACCCATCTCCCTGCTCAACTTTGAGGCTAAGGTCTTGGCGAAGGCCTTGGTGCTTAGGTTGCAGACAGTAATTGCATCTATGGTTGATCCAGATCAGTCGGGATTCAAGCCACACAGAGGGACACGTCTAAATCTATGGCGACTGTACAGAATCTTGCATGTAACCGGGGCCTACTTTGCCGCACTGGCGGCGCTGCTGTCCCTGGACAATAAGATGGCGTTTGACAGCGTGGAATGGAATTTGCCACGCTAAAACGGCTTGGTTTCGGGCCCAAGTTTATCGGTTGGGTCAGGCTCCTATATGTGCACCCCTAAGACGTGCGTTAGTGTCAATAACATAGTGAGCGTCCCGAGTCTTTGCCCTCCAGAAGGGCACGAGACAGGGATGTCCTTTGTCCCCTCTGCTCTTCGCACTGGCACTCGAGCCCTTAGCTGCCTGGGTTCGCCAGGACCCCCTTATATGGGGTATTCCAGTTAATCAGGAATGGGTCGAAAGAATCTCCCTTTACGCTGACAACGTTCTGTTGTGTGTCACAAGGCCACCATTCTCAATCGACAGAATCCAACAAATATTTCACAAATTCGGAGATCACTCTGGATATCGGATCAATTGGGAGAAGTCTTTAATATTCCCACTGGCGGGAGGGACACAACGGTTGTCCTCTAGATGCGAGGGCCTGATGGAAGGACATGGCTTGTGATATTTAGGCATTTATGTTACAAGGGAGGCTCAGACCTTCCTTGACAGGAACTTTCTCCCACAGCTAGACTGGTTTCTCAGGGACGACCCACACTGACGGACACTCCCGCTCTCCCCAATGGGTCGGGCGGCCCTATTTAAAATGATGACTCTCCTGCGCCTCCTGTACATTCTTCAGAATACGCCCTTTAAGATCCCACCAGGTTTCTTTCAAAGGATAAACTGCGAAATAAGTCACCTGTTGTGGGATGGCGGCACTTCCCGCATAGCCCTGAGTAAGTTGCAAAGGGGTGTGAATGAGGGATGCTTAGCGGTGCCTGACATTCTGAAATATTACTGGGCTGCCCAGCTAGTGGCAGTTAATGATTGGGTGTTTGCGGACCAGGAGGAACCTGCTTATCGAGTAGACCGAATGGCCATGGGTAATAGAGGCTACCCCCCAGTCTTATATCAGCAAAAGGTCGAGCGCACCCTACCTACCTATATGGGTATGGAGAGAGGCCATTGAGTATTTGGGCTGGGAGGGTAAGCTGACTGAAGGGACTCCACTTTAGGATAGCGATCTCTTATGTGAAGTTGGAGGACTGAAAGGCTTCACAAAATGAGGGTTGATTGGCCTGGAACGATAGGCCGATGTGTGGAGGGGACAGGCGTTTGAGTCCTTTGAGGTTCTGCAGCAAGAGTACGAAATGGGGGATTCAGAACAGTTCTGGCATTTACAGGTGGGACACACTTTGCTTGCTCACATCCGGGCAGGGGAACAATTGCCTGAGGCGGCCCCACTTGAGGACCGCCTATTAACAGATTCCCTGACAGAAAAAGCAATCTCAATAATTTATAAGAAATTGGTGAATAATTCCCCAGATCCCCTGGTGACATTGAGAGCAGCGTGGGAGAGGGACCTAGGTACCCTTGACGATGGCGATTGGATCGAGGCCATACAGGGTCCCAGAGAGGTAGCAATAAGGTCTTGTTTTCATTTAGTCCAATTAAAGACGCTACATAGGACATATTTTCATGAACATTGCTGCACCGAATGGGGCGAGCCGCCACCGCTTTGTCTACAGGAATGCAGGCAGAAGGGAACCTTTTTCCATGTGGTGGAGGGTTGCCCCATGATTCAGGGCTACTGGGCAGAGGTCACACAAATAATGGATTATCACAAAAGGCAACTGCTGTTGTCTGTATTCCTGCTGGATATACCGACCATACGACTGGTGAACTCAAAACCGGTGAGACCCCAGAATTTTTTTTTTTTGTCCCAATCCGTAACCACTCTAGGTATTTGAATATCCACAGATATTGGTGAAGACGCCTCACTCACTGATGGTGACATGCTTCATCATAGGCGTCTTTCCACACCCAGGTAAGATGGTACTACCTGGGCGGACTCAACCACAGATATTATGGGAGTTCTTATATAAAATCTTGACTGGTTATGCAGGGAACCAGATGGGTGATAATTAAAAATACCTACAGGTATACCCACGCTCTGTTTTATTCTTGGGGTACCTGGGGTATCGGATAAAATCGTGAGATCATTTGGGTTCTTTGAAAATAATTTGTTCAAATATACCCTATTTACAAAGTGCCAACATGTTTCGGCCCGCAACGAGAGCCCTTACGGGTCTGGGGCCTTCTTCAGGGCTGGAATATATACTCCTAGGTGTCCCTGCTCAATACTACGCTATTCATTGATGCTAAAAAATGAGGCCTATTGCACTCACCTATTTCTTTTACTGATCCAGTAGTTTTTCTACTGTCTGGTACTAACTTGTACCATGCGGGTTGGTGGACTATGGTGCCGTCTTGTAGTCACACATTCCTCAAAGATAGGTCACCGCGTGTGTATCTGTAGCACTCACACCGCCCGCCGCACACAAATAATGGCCCAGGTTAAAGGACAGTTGGTCCCCTTGGAGGCCAAATGGCACCTCCTTAACATCTCGGGTGAGGTGGCCTGGCATCGTTATCACAAAAGTTGACTTGCTCTAGCATCTTCAGTGGCTAGGCACAATATTGCGTGACTGTGGGCGGCGCCATCACCTCCCCCCCCGTAGCTGATTGGGAAGCGACCTTGGTTGGGGTCAGTGGGCGGAGCACACAGTGTATGTTAGCAGGGGGTGGCCTCGCAAATGGGAAAAGGTTTGGGAGGGATGGCAGGGGTACCGAGGTTTATAACCTGCAAGGGAGTTGTGAATGTTAAAGGTGTACTTTTCCAGTGATCCAGTTATGTTTTGGGGGGAATTGTCCACTGACTGTCGGACAAGTCAGACTGTTATTCATTTCTTTATGCAGATATTGTACTTTTGTGGCCGAATTATCTATACTATGGTGCATTGTTTTTACATCACAGTACTATCAATTGAGCACTTGTTAATAAAAAAGAGTCAAAAATAATAATATACCTCACCTCAAGTACTACACATGCAATAATGGTCGGGTACAATTTAGAGAACTGTGCGAAGGGGCTAACTGCTCCTCAGTTGGTTATCTTATTAACCCTTGTTTCCCCTCCATTCTAGTGTAGGCAGCTCCCCTTCTTGCAATAATAGTGGTGGTAGCGTGAATTTAAAGTAAGGTGCAGATTATCCCCCTGTGGAATTGTCCATGTGCCTATTGTCTCTCAGTTCATGCAGTCTTCCTTTAAACACAGTAAGCCCTTAAGGCATTCGGCTGGTAGGCAGGAGCCAGCTAGCGGCAGAGTGCAGTCCCCCTAATATTTCTGGTAGGGATTGTTTACGATGGATATGTTGCAGCCTCACTCAGCCACCTTGAGGTCGCTGCTGAAAAAAAGTAGGGGGAACAAATGATGGAGAGCTCTCAAAGTCGGCAAAACAGGTAACCTGTGGTCATAGTTGCCTCTTGTGGGCTGATATAGTCTTTGCTACACTCAAGCTATCTTCTGGGAGCTAGACGACACACAGCCCCCACTTAAGGGCACTAGACTCCTCTGTGAAAGTGACTCGGGCCTAGCCGCAGTCTCTTCAGGCCCAGTGGTACATGGGCAAGCCTCAGTCTTTGGATGAGATTTAGCAGCGCAGGCCAGCCTCAAACATTATTTGGGTCACCGTGGCATAGGATCAGCTGTGCCTGCAGTCCTCAATGCAGCTGTGCATAGCTGTTGTGGTTCCCACATGGAACTGCGATTAGGAGAAACTGTCACCCACCAACACTGGGGCAGGCAGAACGCTCTCTCTTCATTCCTCTGGCAGACCTCCCACAAGCAACAGTGACTCACTGAATGTTGCTCCTCCTGAGGAGTAACCCATTCTTCAAGGTTCTCTTTACCAGCAAGAAGGCCGGCTTTTAGCTGCTTCAGGTCAGATAAACAGCTTCTTTAGCAAGGCAAGACTCAGATGATATTCCTTCACTTCTAGGAAGATGGCTGCCAGACACACACTGCTATGGTTGCACAGCAGTTTTCTGAGTACTCTGCGGACACTCCCTTTCTTGATCATAGAGAACTTGGAACTGGAACACCAAGTGGGTCTGTGGATCCCATATTCACACAGTCAAAGCATACAAGAGACGTGGTTCCATTGTAAGAACCGATTTGGTGTGGATCTCTCCAGGTATCCTTTCGAGGCTGCTTTCTAGACCCAGCATTTGTGTAGAGTGATGCTCCTCATAGTGGGGTACCTCCAGCCTGGAGAATCTACAACAGAGGCATAAAGGTATGAGCTTTCAGAACCTAGCTATCATCAGCCACCCTATAGAGGGATCAGGCCAAAGCTAAAAGTCTGGCCTCCTCTAGGGGTCCTTTTCACCTTAAACAACAGAGACTGCAGTCCCATCCGTCCCATCCACCATCTACCAAATAGCAGTGCTAAAGAAGATTAATCAGCAGCTCTTTTAGACATGTCAGCCTTAGTGTGATCTTCCCTAAACTTTTTGATGTACATCTCCATATTTTTTCCTGATCTTTTTTTTTTTTTTGTTGGGTTTACGACTCTGCACTTTACCACTGCTTGCGTGTGCTCACTCCTTAAAACATGGTAACACTGGCTTATCCCCAATTGCCTTATTTAATTTACTTATAAGTGCCTAGTAAAGAGGTACTACATATACCCAAGGCTTTTAATACAATGCTACCAGTGGACCTGCAGCCCTTGTTGTGCTGCCCACTTAAGTAGCCTGGAAACCTGTCTGTCCTGCCATTGCAGCCTGTGTGTGCAGTTTTATAATGGCATATCTTTCTGGCAAAATATACCTTTTGCCAGGCCCAAACCTATCTTTTTAATACATGTCACCCCTAGGGTAGGACCTAAGCAGCCTACAGGCCAGGGTGCAATGTATTTATAAAGTAGGACATGTACTTTTAAGTTTTACATTCCTGATAGTGGGTTACCTTCTTGCATTAAATAAGGATAACTCAAAATGGAAACAGGTAAACAGTTCATGTTTGGTGTCTTTGGAATTTTAATAAGATATCCTCGTCTATGGTAAAGTCTGATTTCAAATTACAATTTTGAAAGTGCAATTTGTTAGAAAGTTGGAATTTTCTGCCTTATCTATTTAGTGATTGCAGCCTGTCTCTGGGTCACATGACTAGGCAAAGTTGGTCTTTGTGTATTCCTCCTAGACAGCCACACACAATAGAGAGCTTAGGTGTGCCTGGATGGGCCATCACTGGCAGGATGAGAGGGCAGAGCTGGGACTAGGCCCACTTAGACCTAAATCTGCTGTGTACTGCCTTCACACAAAGGGCTGCATACCCTTGTTGTTAGTCTGGAACCAGGGAAGGGGAGGCAGGAAATCTGTGCGCTTCAAAGGAAATCCTCTACAAGCTTTACCCACTTCAAAGCAGGGACCAGGTATAATGATTGGACCTTAAACATCAACTCTTCAGTTCACTTCTGCACTGGTAGAAGACTCTGCCAGAAAGAACTGCTGTGCTGCTGAAAGGACTACCATTTTGCTGGACTACAGCCCTGAAGGACTTCTGCCCTGCTGACTTGCCACCATGGTGCCCCCTTGCCTGGGTGAGAAGGACTAGACCTGCAATTCTGAACTCTAAGAGCTAGTTGGCTGGTCTCCTGATCAAAAGCCTCAGGGACAGAACGGTCTTCCAAGCACCTTGAATCCAGCACCTGGACTCCGACAGCTGTGAGCCCTACCCTCCCAAGTGGTGCCAGCCCAGTCCTTTATCCTTGAAAGTGGTCCTGAAGCTGTTCTGCCTGTCCATCTGTGGACCCAGCAGAACCGACGCGTCTCCTCCTGCTACATGACACAACCTCGAGCAGAACCGATGCATCACCTCTGCTGAGTGGACTTTCACATCACAAGGACTTCGCATCGCTGTTGCTGCCCCATCGGAACCGCTGCTGCGTGACGCAGGACTTAGTATTGCAAGCCTGCTCGTCGACAGCCTCCTCGTTGACCACTTGGGACCTCGAATCTCAGCCCCTCGGAATCGATACTGCACAACTCCTCTCCAGTCAGGACCTCACATCACCTCTGCTGCGCAACTCACCCTCGACGTGGGACCACGTAACTCTCCACAACCAAAATTTAAAGTACTCTTGTTCACTAGACCTAACTGGGTCCCTTTAGCCGGCCCTCACTCCATCGTAGTCGGAACTTGTGACTTTCTCCCGGTCCGGCGCGACCAAATAACCACAGTTGGTGCTTTGTGATTTTTGGCTCTGTTTTCACTGGCACCTTTAAAATTGCATATCTTAGGTTTTACTGACTAGAGTTGTCATTTTGATCTTGTTTTATTTATTAAAGCCTACTCTAATTTCTGCTAATTTGGTGTTGGACTTTTCTTGTGTCCAAGTTAAGCCTGCTGCTCTGTGCCAAGCTACCAGAGGGTTAGCACCGCTTAATTTAGAGTTTACTTGTTACTTCACCCTCACAAGGATTGTGGTTGCTGCTTGAGTGGGGTTTCACCCCCTCAATCAGTAAACCAATTTCGTACAAGCTCCTTTCAGCAAAACACTTGATCACATTACTAAAGAAGCCTAGTCTCCTCTCTGACAACTCCAGTGTCTAGGTCTCCTTTCTCCACCTTTAGGAATATCCACAGTACACTTCCGTTGTCTGGAGAAAAACCTTGTCTCCATCTTGTGCAATTAATGCCATCTGTGTGACCTTTCCCTAATTGACTAAATGTAGCACCCCTAATATTATCTGTACTACTTCTCTGGATAATCATCCTAACACTCTCTGACCAGTCATGCCAATGATGCATCGAGTCAACAAATGTTCAGCCCTATCTCTCTGGATGAGCTTCCCACTCTCTTGTCGCCCATTTAATCTGGATCCCCTTTAGCCCCCTACCCACCGATGGCCGGTCAGTCTGCTCCACCTATAATCAGTTAACACCTTCTTCACCCTTACAATCGGTCCATTGACACTGTGACCACAGTCATTCCCTTACAGAAAAAAACAGCTGCAGACCTTTCAGTCTTGAGCAATTTCTGTCAGATCTCACTTAAAATAAATTTCTTGTTGGAACCTAACTGGGTTGTTGATCCACACAGCACTTAAACAGCTCTAATTCAGCCTTGTATGTTGCACAGATCATTAAACCTCACACAGGCAAGATCTAGATAATGTTTATCTCTACTGAGAACTCTATTGGCGCTCTACTCCCTTGTCTGTGGTCCTCCAGCCCAGATCCCAACTTCATCCCATATTCCTCAGTACACAATTAAGGCTTCTTTTTCAATCATGAGTTTTCTGTAACGACACAGGTCAATGAATTGGTTACCACCTGAATTCCTTATGAATCATCAATTATGGCAAACCTTGCCCGATCTCCCTTGTTTGAAACATCCATCAATAGACTAGGCCACTATCTTAAGTGAATTCAATTATTGAAACTCCCTTTTTTGGCGCTCCTATATATTCTATCAAACACCTGCAGCACCTACAGAATATCACAGCACGACTGTCCCTTCCATTTCAATCTTTTGTCACAATGGCACTGCACACTCTGCATTGGTTGCCTATTTCTCAAAGATCGCATTTGAATCCCTCTGCACAATGTTTACACCCAGTCCTATCCAGGCCCCAGCTGCTTTTGCAAGAGGTTTCAGCGTAGTACTCCCCACCACGCCTTGCCACAAGCTCTCCAACCCTCTACTGCCAGCCTACTTGTGGTTCCCAGATTTCGATAAACCATCCTGGGTGAGCAAGCTTTCTCTTTAACCTTCGCCTAACTCAGATATTCTCTCCCACTTAAGAGAAGAAACTTGTATTGTTACCTTTCGAAAAAAAGCTGAAAAACGAGCGGTTTCCAAAAGCTTAACTCCTACTACCCTCCATTCTTTGTTGTTCATATTCATTTTAGTTTCCAGTGCCAGGACACTTTTTAAGTAATAGCACACTTAACAAATACCTAACATAACATAATAAAACCAGGCTAGTGACACCCAGATTGGATCCCACCGACCTTCATTACTCCTGCTCACTCGTAGACACAATGCCTTTACCATGCAGGCCACAAACGTGCACAACATACTTGGTATGTTGGCTCTAAGATCTGGGTTTCCACATAGAAGTAGAACTTTACACAAGTGGGCTGTAGGCCTCCACTCCAGTGACACACACAGTTTGGGCCACAACTATGGAGTCACAAATCACATTGTGTTGCAAACACCAGTCTGTGCACTAAATCAACTACTGGGACGTAGTCCTTTTTCGGTGCAAAGAGGGCATGTTTAGTGTGCCCCTCAAGGTCAAGTCTTGGACCATACTCTCATTAAAGAACAGGTCTAGGCCACTGCATACACACTAGATCAGCGTTTCCCAAACTGTGGGTCGCAACCCGGTTTTTTTTTTTTTTTGGTGTGTCCCAAAAGTTCAAGCAATAAATAAAGATGACTTTTAAATTCTGAGCTTATCTTGTCACATTTGCGGCACAGAGGTCGAATATCAGGCTATGTCTTCTGACAAACTGCTGCTTAATTTGTAACATGTGGATTGGTGTTTACAAATTCCTTTCACTTTGCAGTCAGAGAAAGAAAAGTAAAGTGCATTATGTGTCAATCCTGCTGGGGTAGAGGGATTGGGAAAGAGACTCTAGGGTATCATTTTATTTTTGTAACGCAAAATTTAAATGCCTGTAAATGAACTGTAAACATTCAACAGTTAGGAAAACAAAAAGAAAGCACATTGTAATTCGGAAGTCTGATAGAAACAAAGATTTGAATATGATCAAAACAAAGTACTAGGATTTGTAATGAAGGTAAGGATCACATTGTGGAGATGGAATACCAAGTCTTGTGTGATTCATCTATCTCCTTTTTAGGTCGAGCTTCAATCGACCTATTATAGCTCTTCTGTGGGGTTTGGCAAACCCACCGATTGCCACAGGTTACTATCTGTGGCATTCAGAAATGCTGGCTTCTTATTGGTGCATTTCTGTGAAAGTCCTTCCTTTGTGTGTTTTACTCTTTCCGGCGATTTTACTCAGAGCATTTTGGTCGGCCATCACACAGTACTGCAGCGTGTTATGGCCTCTGTTCCGTCCTCCCATCTGGCTATTGCAGGTCAGGCGTTTTTTGTTGTAGTTTTATATAGCGCGAACCGGACCCGAAGGTCACCAGTTACGTTACAAAAGGACACATTCATTATTTGGTAGACAGAGGAGATTAAGTGATTTGCCCAGAATCACTGGATGTTGAGTCAACACCGAGGCTCGAACCTAGTTATTTCTCTGCATCCGACTCCCGCGGCACGTCATCCCAACAGCACTCCATGCAGGCGGTGAAAAGTCAGTTGGCTGAGAAGGACACGACAATCAGACCGCTTACCATCACTGTCACAGTTTTGTGCAAACACTTTTAGTCCTTAAAACACAATAAAGGTGGAACTCTGCACGAATTAGAATGGAAACGGTGCCCAGCGGAACAACATTCGGAAGTCCCTGCTTGGGAGGTTTAAATACGCTTACATTATTATTTTTTCCCGTTTTACCTGTATTTGAATGAACGCATGTTTCTATTATACCCAGTAATGCACAAAGGGAACGTTTTTGTTTTCTGCATTTATGTTTACTTCTCAAATTCTGCCACTAAAGGCGATGCCATAGACAATCTGCAAAGGGGCTGACGCAGCCTGTACAAAACAAAAAATGTTTGGGTCAGTTTAAGACTTTAGACTCCAGTGCTCTACGAGTGTCACCTTTCAAAAGGCCTACAGTGCCTCAAACGCTCACAAACGTGTACTGGCGGTTCTAGCACAATTCAAGTTAAAAAGCACTGTTACCCTTTCGTCTCTAATCATTTTTGGCTAGTTTCTATGTTAGTATTTGCACCCTGAAGCTTAACAGTATTAGTGGCTTTCCATTTCATTTTATCTGTCCTTAAAGCAGTCTGTGTTGAGAATATTTCAAATTCACTACATCGAATGTTAAAGTACCCGTAACTTCGAAAGCGAAACTTGTAACTGTTCTGCAGCTTTGATTCGCAAATTAGCCCACACTTTTGCGTTTCCCTGTTGACAGCCCTCACTCACCTCTATTTCTGAGCCTACATTTTTTCAATACATCACATCCGTTGAAACATTTAACACGAGTACACAACTTCAGCATTTCAGGTGTACTTTGAGCGATATTTTATCAAGTCAAGTGAATCTTTATTTCGGCTATGCAGCCATAAAAGTACAATACATTTTTTTTTTTTTTTTTTTTTTTAAAGCAAGCTTTTACAAAGGTTAAAATTGATAGCAAATGTGATCGGCATAATGGGGATACAGGGAAGCATTTGTAAGAGAAATAAACATTATTGAACCGCACCAATGAAAGGACTATCATTGTCCCCATATCTGTATCATCACCTGAGTTACAACTAACCAATAGATCATCTGATGTCAAAAATATTTGATGAGCATTAAAACAGTATAAAAACTAAATGTTGCCTATTCTTAAAAATAGTTAGAAAAACAATTAAAACAACTTGTCCAAAATGGCATAAAAACAGATTTTCTCATTAGAGGCTTTGTACAAATGTAATAGTTTATCTAGAGGGAGGGCAAAATTGTGTTGTTTCCCGACTCTTTCGTCTTTGATAATACTTCTGTGTATATTCCACATTGCAAATAGGAATCTTGAAGTGACAGTTACAAATAGTGGCTGCATCTCATATTTTAAGAGCCTGAACACTTCAGTATAATCTCTGATCCCTAAATTCCTGCAGAGCTGAAGTACCCACTTGGACCTCACCTTCCTATATGCAGGGCAAAAGAGGATGACATGAAGTTCTGTTTCTTCCTTATAAGTACACCTAGGACATTCTTGAATTCTTGCTCCCTTCCATTTGTTGGTGAATGCACGCAGCGGGAGCGTCCCATGCCTACATTGTAAATACATTTACACGAGTACACAACTTCAGCATTTCAGGTGTACTTTGAGCTATATTTTATCATGTGCATTTTGTGTGTAACTCTTGAACCACCGTGTTTTTGTTTCTTTGTCGGCTATTGTGCGTCCTTTATACTTTTTGTCTCTTTAATTTTAATTAGGAAGCATTATTGGCGCTGTGCAAAGTGGTTCTTTGATATTTATTATTAAATGTTAAACGTTAGAAGCAAAGCAGCAGCTTCCAATTGTATAAAATATTACATCTCTGACAAAGATGAACAAGCATTTGCAAAGCAATAGGTCTCGCAATTACGCAAGTTTGAGCTATTGGTAGTGTAAATGGCAATGCCTTTTATTTATGCTTTGGTTTTTAAAACCTAAATAAAATGCATTGTCATTTACAATGCTAATTGCTTAAACTCTCGGAAATGCGAGACCTATTGCATTCCAAATGTTTGTTCTAGTTCTTCATCTGTCGGTCTCTGTCTCTTTTCTTGGTTGCTCAGGAATTTGTCGCTATCAGCTGGAAAATGAAAGAAGATAAATCTGCCCTGGTAATGCATTTTTAGCAGGTCTGGCACGGCCCATGAGAATTTTTATGTTTCTCACCAATAAACTCTTGCTTTAAAGAGATTCCTACTGACTTTTCACTGTTTCCTTTGCAAAGTCTGGAAATGTAGATATTTTTGACTTGGTCTTTTGTACTGGAGAGTTTGCTTGCTCCTTGTACAGTCCCAGCAGAATGTTGGAACCGCAGCAGCTAAACAATGTACACCCTGGGATGTGTTGTATCCTTTTTTCTCCTTAACATTATTTTTGTTAGTTTCAACAAGTTAATATAATGGAGGCTAATGCATATGTCTCAATCAACTAGGAAATACAGTCTCCACAATATCAAGCATATCAAATATCATTTACTAAAGCGACTTCCAAGATGAGTTCTAGCTTCAGAAGCTCGAAGCAGTCCTTACTTTAGGTCTCATTTTATGAAAAGAGGCCCATAGTTTGCCGTCTAGGTGGCAAAGTTATATTATAGAGGCCTTCCAACGAAGTTTTTTATCATTCCTAATCTGTCCTCAAACAAATATTGCATCCTGCCCTGATTGCGTGCTAGCATTTCCATTTTTAACAATATCCATAATCTCTGATACTACTGGAAGGCATTCAGGGGATCAGGTCTCTTCTATTGGCAATCTGTTGCCTGCTTGACTGCTCCTAGGCATTGTACCAACACCCAGGGCCGGCTTTAGCGCTGGTGACGCCCAGTGCGACAATCATTTTTGGCGCCCCCAGGCCCATGACCGCCTCCTCGAATTCTTTCACTACCACCGCGCATAAGTGCCCCTCATCTCTCCAATCATAAGTTATTGCTAAACACAACGCCCCCCTCTGAGGTCAGCGCCCCCTCCACAGGTCAGCACCCAGTGCGGCCGCACCAGTCGCACTGCCCTAAAGCCGGCCCTGCCAACACCTGCCATGCACTTTAGGCATGTTGTTGATTCCAGGAATTTTTAGCTCTAACACAAACACCCCTGGTTTGTTGCACGTGAAAAACCTAGTATTTGTTTCAAGGCGGTAGCACTTTCTATCCAAAAGGATTGAATCTTAGGGCAGTTGACCAGATGACGAGCGTGTCTGCTATCTGTTCACATTGCCTTCAACATAGGAAGGAGGAATGAGGGAACATACGGTATATTTGCACTGGTGTGTAGTACCAATTATTAAAGTAATTCCCCAATTTTTGAAGTATTTTGTATAGTTTTTCCCATTTTTTCTATCATTGGTTTCTCTAACTATTTCTCCCATTTACTCATGGATGACTAGCTAAGGTGTTGCAACATTATTAGTAATCCGTGTTCACAGCCTAGAAGTAATTCTGCTCATCCCTATCAATTCGCCGATCATTTATTTTCAACGTTGGTATATTCTGTTGCTTAAATTTGAAATCCATTAAAAAACAGAACACAACAGGTGTTTGGCAAAAAGGGAACAGTTTGTTTAATTAAACATTACGGCCGTGAGAACAGTTACAATCACAGGGTTAGAGGACTGTCTCAATTTACATTCTGTAGGTATCCTTCTTATATACAAAACAAGGTTGTAAAAGTTTCCGGCGTAGCATATATGGTGAGGAATGTTGGTTGCTGCCTTTGGAGTCATAAATTAATTGTCTAATGGTTACCACTGGTGTGTCTCGACCTTGCGTGGACACAATGTGGCCAGTGATGAGCGTGTCCAGAGGTCCAGCATGAGAAGCGCGGGATCACTACGTGTGCTAGGTCCTGATTGGCTAGGTGTTCCTAACTCATGTGGCATCTGATTTTTATGGTGCTTTTACGAACGTGAGTACCCTCTCCAGCCATGTGTGCTTTATTGGGGCAATCTCCTTTGACCCTTTGTAATGTCGCAGCACCTATCTGTGGTATTGATCAAGAGTTTCCTACCTGAGCAATAGCCTGCCATCTACGCACCCTCCCACCTGTTACTTCTCAGCGATCGCCGGCCTTGGTATGAGGGCCTGTTTGACTACATATTTGTGAGGCAGGGTTGATGTAGAGTTGACCACTGGCAAATCTGTTAGTAAGGATGAGATTTCATTTTCATCGATAAATGCACCCATTTCCATTTCAACATCCCACTACCTAACTTATGTATTTGAATAGTCACTTTATTTGAGGCCTGTTGTTCCTTCCATCTCGCTTTCGAAAATAACTACCCTTCTATTTACTTGTATTCTTCCCACTTTGAGGACTGCGATTTTACAGCAGGTGATCCCCAATTGTATAACCCCACAATAGAAACACAATGATAACTGGCAACAGTGATTTACATAAACCGTATATCCACTGTGGGAGGCAGGAGAACCAATTCGAAAACCACTCCTGCTCAGGGGCACCTCCTCCTTCGCGCATGACTTTTTTTTTTTTTTTTAGATTGCGCAATGCCTCGATGGCAAGTGTCAGTGTTCCATTGTCCATGTCATTCCCTGGGATGAATGCGCAGCAGGCGGTACTGATCTTGGCACACAATCATCCCTCCATTGCGGTCATTAAGTCCAGTACATATCAGTGCTGCATTACCATGAGGCAGATTGCTTGCATTTCTTCTTGATCGAATTGAGGCCGAGCTCAGTGCTGTTAATCATTTTGAGCATCTTCCACCGGGTTATTTGGAGCCAGCGGTCATTAGCCTTTGTCTGCAGGGTGAAGATATCCATTTCCCCCACCCCAGCTGTGTTTCTGTGAACAGTCTGGTTTCTCTCGGAATGCCTTTGAACTGAGCCTAGCCAAAATAGTCCACAGCTACTTTCATGAGCTTGATGCAGCAAGGTTGTCTTCATCCTTAACGAGTGCTGGTACAAGCCTGATAGCTCTTCTCCAGGAATGACCAGGATCGGGTTGTGCATGGTGACCAGGAAACAGTCCTCTCCATCCGGGAGCAAGCTGAGTGTAGGTGTACTTGCCGCATTGCCGGTAGAAATCCATCCGCGTGGAGGTGCCCCATTGCATAGCCGGAATATATGAAGTCACTCTGCAGTTAGCGTTCGTGCCCATCGGAAGCGTTCCTTTTCCTCTTAAACATAGGGAGTACATTGTTAGTTTCCGTACAATGAGGGATTGGCCTTTCCCTTCTATCCAAGTGCATTTACCGACCTCAGTGTCCCATATTTCCTGCCATGGGGAGGTCATACTTTCATTCAACCCTCGCCCATGCGACCCATTCCCCTTTTTATCCCGGAGCTGGACGTCCCAACACAGGAATTTCATGTCAGGAGACCACTTTTTGCTCAAGAAAACCCCCTCGGTTACATGAAGAGCCGCTCTCGGTCCACAGAGAGATGCTGGAGCACACTTATTTGTGCACGGAATTGGGGGTTTCGCCACCTCCAAAAATCTTTTCTCTGGGAAAGCTTGGGACCATGTAATATCTTTGGCACTTCCTACACATCCTGTCCAGCTCGGTTTGGTTATCAGTGGGTTCAATCAGTATTTATAAAGCTGTTGGGTTGGTGTCATATCGGGTTATGTTTGCAACTACGCTGTGTGGTTATACCTTGTTGGGTTGGATCTTGGCCCTTATTCTACATAGATAGAGGTGTATAAGGCATTTTGCTTTCTCAGGGGCTACTTCTTGGGACAAGTAGTGTCTGTCTGTGCCTACCGCATGTGGGATCAACTAACAGACGTAACATGACCTGGTGGATGCTTGGGAGCCCACTGTGGTCATTTACTGATACCATGTGTTATGGAAAAGGGCGCTGAGCAGTGCGTGTGGGATGCTGGTGTTCTGTTTAGTGTAATTGTAGGTGATGTGAGGGATCCCCACGCAGGTGCTGTGGTAACCTTTTGCGGAATTCCTTTTTACTCTGCAGTAAAACAAGTGTGGGACTACCCATAGTAGGCAGATCATACATAACCATACAATTATACATAACGTTTGTTGCAACATTGCAGGTCTTGGTATGGGTCCCCTGTGCTCCTCCAGTGACTGTGTTCCTTTATGACGCTACGTCGTGGCAGGGTTCAGTTGCACATCGGAGAGGTGGACCCATGCACTTTTCCCATCCACTTAAATGGCCACCCTGTATGGCCCGTCAAATTTAGCCTCTTTCCATTTCTTACAAAGTTCCGAATGTACACCTCTTGTCCAGGCTGAGATGCTGCATATGGCAGGTTGGCGTTGGTGCACTTGGATGTTCTGTAGCTGACCTATTTGGACAAAAACCTAACCATTTTCATTAGTTCTGAAAGATGCACATCCAGTTAGTCTCCCAATGCTTTGGGCTAGCCTCAGTATTTAACCTGGCCCCAGTTGTTGGGATGTGCATCCCCATCAGTCTACCAGTTGTGATCTGGTGGGGGGTGAGATAGTGGTCGCTGCTAGGCATGTTTCTCTGTGGAAACAAGGCTGGGGTAAACAGTGTAGCCATTTGTTTCTTGAAGGTTGCACAAAGTTTACTTTTATTTTTTAATAAACCATTGATCCTTTCTACAATGACCTTACTTTGGGATGGTAACCCGGCCCTAATTTATGCGTAATTCCTAGCAGGGTACAGATGGTGTCGAACATAGTGTAGACAGTGTTTCTCATTATTTGATTTGATAATGTCTGACACTCCCACCCCCCCCCCAACCTGGGTATTACCCCCTCACCAGGAAGGTTGCAGCTGCTTTGGCATCACCATGCACTCAAGGACCCGCTTCGATCCATCTAAAGTATGAACAGACTACAATCAAATACCTGTAGTTGGCACATCGATCGATCGATCATGTCAATGAAGTCGATGTGCAGTGTCTTAAAGGGTCCCACTGGTCTGGGGATGGGTGAAGATATGGCCTTGAGTGCGGGTTTTGGTGAGTATAATTGAGAAATGGTATACTCATTTAAGTACATAGCTACCACTTCCACAACGGTGTGGATAAACCAATCGGTCTGAAGTTCCGCTAACATACATTCCTTTGCAGTGTGTGTCGGAAGGTGCAATTGAGTCAGCGCTATGTTTACTAAGCACTGAGGCATGACTGGTTTCCCCGTGGGTGTGTGTCGATAGAAGATCGTGTGCTGTCTGTGTGCAGCCCCTGGATTCCCATAACTCTTTCTCGTGTGGTAATGCTGTTTCCTGCTACTCTCTCTGATACAGCTTTGCCATCTGTGTATGGTCTGTCCTGTGCGGGTGTAGTCTCTGCGGCATGCTGAACGGGGAGTACGTGTGCTTCTTTAACCACTCCGCAAGCTGCCTTCTTTGCCATATGGTCGACTAGTGCATTTCCCTTTGATATGAAGTCCTTACCCCCCGTATGGCACACTTTACTACCGCTATGTGTTTAGGTAGGGTCCATGCATTAATTAAAAGTTCAAGGAATTCCTTGTGCATGACGTGTGCACCATCCGATTTCAGGAAGCCTTGCCTTTTCCACCTCCCTGTGCTCGAATGTATCATGGTGGTGACATAGGTTGAGTCAGAGTAAATAGTTACTGTCCTCTCCGTTGTTTGGGTGAGAGCTTCAATCAACGCTATTAACTCTGCTGCCTGTGCTGAGAGGTGTTGAAGGAGGGTTGGCTGCACTGTGACCTGTAGTGTTACTGAAGGTGCGCGGCTACGAGCTGTCACTACCGCTGCCCCCGTGTTTCCTGGTCTGCGGAAGACCCGTCAACTAACAGTGCCTCACTATTTGGGATGGGACCATGCTCTGCCTGGCTGATCCCATCCGGTGTTTATATGGCACAGCCATGAATCTCCTCTCCTTTCTATACTTCATGGATTATGAAGGTGGCTGGGTTTACCAGGTGACATTGCACTATTTTTAGTGATGGTCTAGAGAGCATCAGTTCATAACCCGAAACCCATTGCGTAGTCAGTGTGCTCTTACCCTCTTATATGACCACGAATACTGAGAGTTCTGCATTCAGTGTCAGCAGTGCCCCATTACAATTGAAGTGCTTTTATCAACTGCAAATGTTGCTGCTGCCAGAGCTTGTTCACATGAAAAGTGACCATGTAGGACTGAGTCTAAGTGCCCGCTGTAGTACGCAAGGGGTGTGTGCCCCAAGGGATACTTCTGCATCAAGACTGCTGACTTGACTCGCCTGTCACTGTGGCTAAATAAGAAGAATCCCTTATTATAGTCGGGTGTCCCTAGCACGGGGAGTGCGTCATCTCAGTTTTGGGTTTACCGAAAGGATTGTACATTTTGGGTGTCCACTTTAGTTTCTCGCTGCTAGTTTTTGCCTTTTCATACCCTCGAGAAAGGGGTTGATGAGCGTGCTGTAATCAAAGGCCCACTGCCGAACGTATTCGCAAAAGCCCAATAATTTTTGCATGCTCTTTTTTTGTTTCTGGTGGTGGCATAGTCCTAATGGCGTTTGCACGTTCGGGGGTGACCCATCAACCAGCCCCTGAAATCAGTAGACCTAGATAGCTAACCTCCTGTTGTACATATTGTACCTTGCTCTTCTCCACTTTTTATCCCTTCTTGGCTAGTGCAGTAAGGAGAGGGATTGTGTCCTAACGACATATTACGTCAGAGGAGCTACATATCAAGTTCTCATTCACATATTCTATCAGAGTGCAATTCGACTGGAAGTTAGCAAGATCTCTTCTACGTATTCGATTAAAGATACTTAGAGACTGATAGTACCCATGTGGCAATCTCCGGAATAGCAGCTGAACCCCTCGGAATGTAAATGCTTTCAGGTACTGACAGTCTGAGTGTATCAGGATGCTAAAGAATGTGTTTTTTGTATCGATTACGGAAATGTAATTTGCATCCGCCGGTGTATTAGTTAAGATGATGGAGGGGTCTAGCACTATGGGGAACTCTGGGACGACGATGTCGTTGAGGGGATGTAGGTCTTGTACCAGGCACCACGTTCCCCCTTTACTCTTTTTTTTACTGAGAAAATTGGAGTATTATAGGGGGATAGTCCCACGTAGAGGACACCTTGATCAATTAGAGCCTGGATTGTGGGCGCTATGCCCTCGTCGACTTCCCTAGAGAGTGGAAATTGACACATTCTAGGTAGAGTGGCCCCTTCTCTCAACGTTCTCTCCCCGGTTCGGTGGTATTGATGAGTCCCATGTCATACGGCCCTTTTGCCCACAATTGCAGCGGTACTTTTGACAAGTCCTGCTCCTGGAATGTTGTCGGTACCGCCAATGGTTCTGGGGCCTTATTTTGTAGCTATACTCAAACCTCTAACAAGTCTTCAAAAATAATTGCTGAAGTTCCTGGGCATTCGCCAAACATCTGGTCATCTGTTACCTCCCTTACATTTAGGCCAGGTGTCAAAAAGATGCTACACGCCCACATCACGTTTGCTTGGTCGGTGGCAAGCAAGACCCCTTAAGCAGGCTGTATTTCCCCTGACTCTAAGCAGAGTACCCTTCTTCTTGGGGTTCCCAGTTGTGGTGTCCCTCCAGACTGAATACAAATTGGTTGGGCAGTTGTAACTTCTGTCCCAACAATTCCAGTGTGTTTGACACAATTGTTAAGACTGCCTTAGTGAAGGCAGTCTAATCGTCCGGTGATGCTCTCATTTGTCCACCTGTGCTGTGGGGGCATTTTAATATCATGAGTCTTAGGGGTGAAACAAGTCAGAGAAGTGAATGGTCCTGTTTAGCTTGGCTATTAAATCTCGTCCAAATAGATCAGTTGGGGGCAAGGGATGATATAACAGCTTTCCCTTCATGCGACTGCCTCTTATGACCAATTCTAGGATTTTTGTGAATGGGACCATCATCACCTTATCTGAAAACCCCTGAGTGTCCATGGTATCTCTTGATAAAAAGACTATCCCTTCCCTTTGGCATGACTTTGTTGCCCCCTTGTCTATCAGGAAGCTGCAAGCTGTGTTGTCTATGAGTACTGTTACTACAGGTTCTTCTTCAGATTGGCACGTGACCGATGGTATGGGGCATGCGTGGTTGTATGTGTGTTCCCCATACACTGGGTGGACCATTTTTGTCCCAGTGTCCTATTTTCTCCTTGAAGCAAAGTAGGAGCTGCAACCATGTCTTGCTACAGGGAGTTCTGTGATGGTTGGCCATTTCTCTCTGTCTACTGTACAATACTTCCTCGGGTCCCTCTACTTCTTGCTATGTCCTTTTTAAAACTCTGCAGCGGTACCACCATCATTACCACTGCCTTCTGTACTACTGTGGCTACAGCTATTCTTCCAAGGGCCATCCGTTCCCAGTTGCCTTGCCGTGATTTCGTGGTGGTATCCTGGTTCTGCCCTGGATTCTTTCTGTCCTTTTTTTTCTCTCTCTCTCTCTATCCTTATCTTGCTTTTTCTTACAGTAGTGGAGTATATGAGCTTGTATTTCCTACCAGGGTTTGGTATCTAAACCAATTAGGCATTCTGTTTCTTGGAGGTAACCGTTTCTTAAAAATATTATAGAAAAATTTGACTTGTGGGCCCATGTTGGCCCACGGCTGTTCGGTTTCCTGTTCCCATCTTTCCCTCATTCTATTTAAGAAATCGTTTATGCTTTTCCCTGGCTTCATGACCTCTGCCATTAGCCCTCCTACATTTGGGTGGTCAGGGAATATCTCTCATATGGTGGTCCATATCCAGTGCATGTACGTATTAAATGCGGCCCCGTCATGCTGGATATTTGTCAACGTGATCGCCGGAATGCAAGCTTGGGTGAACACCGTGTTTGTATGCTCCCCAATTAGGCTGCTTAGCAGGCTCTTAATGCCACCTATCGCTATGCTGATACCTGCTGTGTTTTCCTCGAAGCATGCAATCCATTTCCCTGCCTCATTCAGCAATGATGGTAACTTAGTTCTCAACCCATCTTTGTCCATCTGGGCCCATGGCATGTATATAATCCCACTGCACCCTTCTGTGGTAACAGGTGCATCCTCTTTCTAAGTGACACTACGGGTTTCTCCTCAACATAGCATTCCCACCTTGCGAGACATTGCTACATGTAGAGGAAGTCCCAATTGGTTTCCTTCTCCTTAATGCCTGATGCAATCCTTTGCCATTGCCATGTCCTCTGGCTCAAAAGAACCTTCCCTCGGCCAAGACTGGTCATATTGGTACCTCTCCTCAGTCCAATCTGCTAACAGGTTGCAAATCGGGTAGGCAAACATTTTTCCCCTGGTGTGCAAACAAAGTTGCCATTTTGTTTTTTCCGTGTCGCGAGTGGGTAAGTACCAGGCCGCCTTGATCCCTTATTTTGTGGTCAGTCCCTTTCTTTTGTTGACCGGACGGTGTCGTTCTGAGCCCTGCTAGTAGGTTTTCATCTACCTCTGCTTCTCCCCAGTGCTGTGCCCTATGCCTGGCCCCACTTACCTTATGAAAAGAGTGCGCTGTCCTATAATCTTGTTCTAACTCCGGTTGCGTGCCCTTTCTCTCTTGAATAGGAGCTCATGCCTCTCTTCCTCGCGATGTCTGGCCTGTCTCTTTTGCTCTGCTCTGCTTATACAGATACTGTCATAGCTATTCAATATTGCATACAGGCACTAAGTGACTTACTCACCTGGCACTCACACAGCCACCTGTTACAGACACTCATGCACCCGCTTACTCACCAATATAGATACTCACCCACCCATTCACACACGGATACAGACTGTGACTCGCCCAGTCACACACTATTGTATACACTATCACACCCAGACACATACTGATGCAGACACTTAAACACCCAGACACATGCATTCATACACTAATTCATAACCACACACTGGTACATACAGTAACATACGCAAGCATTCACTGACACACAGAGACACACTCTTGTGTATACACTGATACAACCAGGTACACACTGCTCTTTACACTACTCCACCCAGGCACACCATGATATAGCCACTAAGATACCCTGGCACACACTGATGCATACACTGACAAAGCCCCTGACTCACTCATACAGCTATTTACACACACATTCACTCGCCCATATAGCTACACACAGTTACTTACTCACCCACACAGCTGCTGACACCGTCAGTCACTGACTCGTGCAGTCGATTCGATTCAAGACTTTATTCGGTATGTAAAAACAACCATAAAAGCAATTAAAAATAAAAACAATAACACATGATTATAATCAGAAATAAAAATGAAAGCAATTAGACATGACTATAATCCTAAATAACCATGCCAAAAGTACATAGTTAAAAATTTCTTAAAAGACTTCCGTCCAGTTTCCATAAAATTTATTGTGACATCAAAAAACAATACTTTTATGTGTATTGATTGCTCTTATAATAAAGTGCAACATTAAGGTAAACCCTAGTATCGTTTATATTTCAGGACAACAATATGCAATCTAATATTTTGTGCAAGCAGAAGAGGTTTTAAATAATGGCGCCTAAAATAAGAGTAAAAATCACAGAATAGCATAAAGTGCATAGTGCTTTGTTTGCTCTGGCCATCTCAGGGACAGGGGGTCGTATCTGGAGGACGAGATTTCATAGAGGGGAAGGCAACTAAATGGTGGGCAATCCCTATTCTAAATCTAGTTAATACAAAACAGTGCCTTAAATTTGAAACATAAGTTAAATAGCTTTGACAGCCCTCCTTCAGCGTAAGTGAAAAGTAAAATATAACAGCTTCCCTTTTATAGGTCATAAAGTTATCTTTGATAGACCGTTTGGTGAGTGTTGTTACCAATAGGGGGTTAGGCTGAATTGGCATCTTGAACAAATCAGTATAGATGGAATTGATATAACTTAGCTAGGGGATGCACAGTGCTTTATCCATGGACAGGCAATCTAAAAATATTGACTTAGTAAAACTACTCTTATCTTTTATCTAGATAGAGCGCCAAAGCAGCAAAGGGCGAAGTGTGACTATATCGGCTAGATACTGTAGCCCTGCCTCTAGGTGTTATCTCTGTGGAGGCAGAGGTGGGTAGACATAATATATGCTTGCGGAGACAATTTTCCTCAATTCAAAGAACCTTACTATTGTAATGGCTCCACACACCAGCCCCATATATGGCAGTAGCTAGTACCCTGGCCTTGTAAATTGCCAACATATCTTTTATGGGTCTGGTGCCCAACTTTGCTGAAAACCTAAAGATTCCATGGGCACTTCTATTCATCTTGCCCTTAACGTTTGTGATTTCATGTGTCCATGAGCCATTACATACAAAAGTAATGCCCAAGTAACAAAAGGTATCGACAGTAGCTACCGGGGTATTATCGATAAAAAACGTTCTATATTTATTTTGCTTGGCCCCACAAATCATTGTGTAGGTTTTATTTTTGTTAACCTACAGTTTCCTTGCGGCAATAAAATCCCCAAAGGTGTTCATTAATCGATGTTAGCCCACCGGGGTCCTTGCCAGCAAAACAGCATCATCTGCATATAATAGCACTGGTATAGGACTCCCGGCAACTTGGGGGGCATCTGCTTGTAGGGCCTTATCCACCCCATTAATAAACAGGGAAAATAATAAGGGGCCAGAACACAACCTTGCCGAATACCTCTTTCTACATTAAAATTCACAGTGCATTCACCTCGTGGACCAAAGCGTACTTTACTCTATAATTTCTCATATAACCATGCGAGAAAACAAATAATCGATCTAGGTGCACCAATGGTAAGCAGGGTTGACCAGAGAATAAAGTGATCGACTAAATCAAAGGCACTACTCAAATCTGCAAAGCAGAGATGCAATCTACCACCTTTAATATATTTACCTATTAATAAGTCAAAGTTCACACATTGTTCTATGGTCCCCACTCCTTGTCTAAAACCAAACTGCGCCGGGGAAAGTATTGAGTGTTCGCATGCCCACTCTTCGAATCTCTTGAATAACACTTTACTCATCACTTTAGTCGAAGAATCTAAAAGTGATATTGGGCGATAGTTCTTCGATTCAGCTTTGTTGCCCATTTTATAGAACGGTACTATAATAGACATTCTCCATGAAGGCGGAAGCACAGTGGTCGCGGCCATATTAAAAACTCTGGTTAAAATTGGACCCCGCAAATCAACAACAGTTTTATAAACATCCACTGGCACCCCATCGGGCCCTGGGGCTTTACCTCCTACGCTTTCTTTCAGTGCTAATAGGGCCTCTTCTGTCATGATGTTCAGGGGTCCTGTTTCTCCCTTGATATAGCCTCCTTCCTTACAGCTGGTAAACTAAACATTTCTGTAAAGTGAGCAACCCAGGCATTACATGTAACATGAGATAACCGCTCTGGGGAAAAGTTGCTCTTTAAAAAAGGTGAATAGACAGTATCCCAGAAAAGTTTGTAATCAGTTGTATCTGCGGCCCGAGACAATTTAGACCAGGCTTTCTCTTATAGCTCTTTTTTCCTAACGGAAAGGACATTTTTAAAGTTGAATCTAAGGGATTTGATCAACATATTGTCTCTGGGTTGACAATGGAGGGCCATTTTCAATTCTTGTGAGGCTATAGTACATGCATGATTAAACCTACCTCTGCGTTGGCCGTGACCTGGATTACACAGGCGAGTCAAGAGGTCGTTGGTTATATTAGTAATACTAATAAAACTGGAAAGTAAGTGATTGGAAGTAACTTCGTCCTCCAGACAATAAAGGATATCTGTAAGGCCCTTGGAAAAAAATGCCATGTATACAGTCACTTCCAAACCCATTCAGTCAGATATACAGCCATTTACACACACCAGTGACTAACTTTTTTTTGATAATCAAATTTATTTGCATTTGAAAAACCAAACATACAAAGGACAGCATGTGATTGCATAGTAAATCAAAGTCCATCTCCGGCAGACAACAAAAAACCCAGCCATGATTTAAAGCCTTCGAGCAAACCACCCGACTTGAGAAGCAATATAACGATGTAGGAGAGAAATCAAGCACATAACTCAAAACAGTAGGTTTAGCCATTTGCCCCATACCTTATGAAATTTCTCAGGACATCCCCGGGCCTCAAAGAGGGGTTCCTCCTGGGCTGCGCACCAATCCACCCCCCGTCGCCACTTTCGTATGGTAGGGGGTTTGGCCTGGGCCCAGGCCGATGCGATGTCTCGCTTGGCCACCGCCACCGCTGTGCCCAGAAAGCGTTTGTCGGCTCTGGAGCCGTCCAGGCCATCAAATACTCCCAGAAGAAGGAGTAAGGGATCATGAGGGACCTGCCACTCCAGAGTTTGTGTAAGTTCAGATTCCACACCCGACCAAAATGGAGCAAGACCGGGGCATAACCAGACCATGTGGTAGAAATCGGCCGGAGCTTGGCCACATCGTGTACACTCTGGGGAGGGGGCGTGGCCTGAAGCCGATGTGAACGGACGCGGGCGGCGGAGCTCCGTCCGCCGCTAATCCCCGCAATCAATAATCCTGAGCCCCGGCAGCAGACTAGATCAGGGTTCTGCGAACCGGAACGCCCCGAGAACCAGAGGAGGCGGGCGGTGTGCTTGGTACCGCTTCCGAAGGCAATAGAAGCAGCGATAACCCGGAGAGGCCTGGTGAGGCTTCCTCGACACCAAGATGGCGCCCTCCGATCATTGAGCCGGCAGGGAGGACGTTGGGTTTGAAGAGGGTGAGCCTATCGCCCCGAAGGACGCGACCCGCTGCAGGAGGACGGACAACGCCCTGTGAGCGCAGGGCTGCGAGAGGTGAGCTTAAGCCCTCTGACCAGCAGACCCTGGTCCCCGATGCGGGTTGGAGTTGGCGCTCTGATCCGAGCAGCGAAATGGCGGCCACACCGCGGTGAATGCAGTGGCGAGGAGCAGAGTAGCGCATACCACCTCCTAGCGCGGGGGAATTTGTTGACAGCGGCACCCCACCCATGAGGAACTAGCTCCGGTGAAAAGCAAAAGCAATTTGCCCGGTTCTGAACCTAGTACCGTCCTGCTGGGGCGGAATAGCGGAGAAGAGGAAGGGTCAAGATGGCGCCCGCCCGGGCTGAACTGCGCTGAGAACACCTTGGCACTGCAGCGTCAAACTTGGAGTTTACAGGTGAGCCAGGGAGACACCCGGAGTGGGGAGATCTACCGACCAGAGTGCGAGCTGTGATCCTATGATCCTGTGATAGAGTTGCCGCCGAGAAGGAACTGGGAAACTCCTATAATAGGGGTGAACGCAAGTAAGCGGGCCCGCTCTGGTGACTACGCATAGGGACCAGCAAAGTCCAAGGGCTCGTCTGCAACTGAACCTGGGGCCCCCAGCGGATTTTGAGCTTGACACTGCTGAGGCGCATCCTTGGGTTTGACCCGTACGAGGGGCCTGGAAAAAAAGGAATGGACTAAACGACCAGGAGAGTGGTGCACAGTGAAACCGCCTGCCTACAAACAACAGGCAGCACCTTCAGGCAGGCAGAGCACCCCAAAAACGCTGGGAGCCACCGTGGGTCAAAAGCACGGGCCACACAAGGCAACTAACGAAACGCAGTGACCTGAGGTAAACCAGACAAACCGCCGATCGTCGTTAGGTACGTTAGGCCAGGTGGAGAGTGAAACTGCCTCACCAGAGATCAATATATAAGTACGCAAAGGAAGGAGCCCTTGGCGAACCCACAGCCAGGGGCAAACAGCCCAGCAGAGTGCGGACCGGCAACAATGGAATCGATCCTTCGGGGTGCTTCAAAGGAGTTGCATGCTCTGAGAGAGAGCACTCTGATCGGGCGCGTTCCGAGGGCGCCTGGCCGCAGGAAGCCAACCAGGCCATGAGAGCGGCCGTATGCACCTAGGGAGCAGAGAAGACACCACGAAGTACGAGCAGTTATCTGGGTAATTGGTGCCCCACCGGCGTTGAAGCCAAAACTAAGGGCTCTGAGGCCACGCAAGACCCTGCTGAAACCAAGCTGACTTTCCAGGGCCACTAAAGATACGCACGGAGTAGAGAAGTCCAAGCGTAAACACAGGCAAGAATGAACGCAGAGATAAGACCAGTCTCGAGACCGTTGGAAGTGCAACAGTGATAATCAACCACCGAAGAGACACGTGGTCGTCCACTGTTACAGGGTCTGAAACACAGAGTGGAGGCCGAGGCGATGCGGAGAACGCAAAGGAGAAGAGGGTACGCAGCCCTCAAAGAGGAAGCTCCTGGCACCCGGACAGACGAGGACGAAGAAGTACTGGAAACGGGAGGCAGGGCGACCCCCAGAAAACCAACGCTAACTGACGTTATGCAGGCGATCACAGCCTCCGGAGAGGCACTAGAGGAGAAAATAGGGGCAATTGGCAGAGACTTAACCCTGTTAAAAGACGACCACCGAAAACTCAAGGATCGTGTCCTCGCATCGGAGAAGGAACTGGGAGGCCTTCCAGAGGAGATGACAACAATGCGGAAAGCATTGACGGACCTAGAAACCAAAGTCAAAGTCCTGGAAATGCGAGCTGAGGACAGCGAAGGTCGGTCCCGCAGGAATAATATCCGCGTCATTGGAGTGACGGAAAAGGCGGAGGGTACAAATATGGTGCGTTGCTTGGAGGAATGGCTTAGGACAGAAGTAGCCCCAGAGGGTCTGTCATCCTTCTATGTGTTAGAGAGAGCACACAGAATCCCAGCAAGACCGCCTAAACCGGGGGCCCCTTCCCGGCCGATAGTAGCGTGACTACTGCATTTCAGAGACCAGGACCATATATTGCAGCAAGCTCGCCAGAAACAGATGCTGCAAATTGACAACAACGCAATCATTATTTTTCCGGACTTCACAAGGGAGGTTCAGCGTAATAGAGCTTCCTTTTTAGCTGTCAAAAAGAAACTACGCCAGCTACAGCTGCCTTATGCCATGTTGTTTCCGGCCAGGCTCAGAGTGGCTGATGCTGGGGGCCCCCGATTCTTCTCCACTCCTCAAGAGGCCTGGGATTGCTGGACACGCGGAAGGCGCCAATGCGCCACGACTCCCCATCGGCCTCCTTGCAACAGAGTCCGGGAAGCAGCAAAGCGGGAACCAGAGCTCCCTCTCCTAGGGAACTTAGCTTGGAACGACGCAGAGTACTGCAGGAGGTAGCGAAACATAGCCAACAGGGCTCCAGTCCTACTTCAAGCAAAAACGGCATGGGAACGGAGCAGTCGACGAGTTCACTAGCTCCCAGTGAAAATGAGCTCTCTGAGGCGGAGCTGCCACACGTCACACCCCAGACGGCGGACATTATAGTCTGATGGAGCGGACCGGCTTCACTGCACTGTAGACATGAGAGGACAGTCCCGTTCTCGACCTGAGAAGGCAAATGCAGAACATTGTTGCTGAGCTCGAATTGACGAGAGGCCTCGGATGCCTGTACCGGGGCGATGTAACTGTGACCGGTACCGGGGGGGCAGCGGACAGAGATCTGGATCCAGAACTGACGGCTGATTACCCCTGAAACCACTAGTGAACTTTGAGCAGTTACGTAAAGTTTGGATGGGAACTAGTTCTCCAGTGACTGTCCTAGGGAGGGGGAGTTGGGGTTGTTTTACTAGTTGGGGTATTTTAAGGGGATCCAGGCGTGTCATGGGGGAGGAAATTTTTAAGAACTTTACGTGTAACTTTCTGCAATGAGATCCCCCATTAGGTTTGGCCTGTCTCTCGTGGAATGTGAGGGGTATGCACTCTATGGTCAGGCGCCATAAGATACACTCTTATCTGATTCGCAGGGGCAATCAAATCTCATTCCTTCAAGAAACTCACCTCCTGGTACAAGAGGGGAAGGCGTTGCAGCGTCCCTGGAGTGGTCAGGTTTACCACACTGCATACTCTGCCTTTGCGAGAGGGGTACTGATATGGATAAGGGCTGGGGTCACATTCCAATGCACAACACAGGTGATTGACCCAGAGGGCAGATTCGTGGTAGTGACGGGGAAACTAGACGGTAGAGACCTTACCCTGGGCAGTATATACGCACCTAATGTGGATCAGCCGGCCTTCTTCTCCCTATTGTCGCGCAGGTTGGCGACCACCTTCACAGGGTCACTGCTACTGGGGGGCGATTTCAATTGCACCACTGATGTCACCATAGACCGCTCCCACCCTCCGCTCCCTAAAGCGCCTGCACACAAGCTGGCAGAATCACGCCGTAACTGGCAACAGAAATGGGGATTAATGGATACCTGGCGTGCGCAGCACCCTTTAGCCCGAGATTACTCCTTCTCAGCCCTTCATGAAATACATGTCCGTCTAGATGCCATCCTGTGCTCACCTGATGTCCACGAGGGGATTAGCAGCAGCGAATACCTCACTAGGTCCACGAATGTGGAATGGGACGCCTGTAAAACAGTGCTTAGAGGGCGGTGCATATCTGAACTGGCTGGGGTCAGGAAAGTTCTCCTTCAGGATATTCAGCGGGACGATGAGCGCTTGCGTGCCCTAGAGAAGGATAGACCTGAGAACCCGGGCAAGCACCAGGAGGAGTTAGAGGCTAGGGAGGCAGTAGCCGCTCACGTGGAACGTCTGCGCTGCTTCGACTATAAGGCCTACATCACACGGGCACATTCTGAAAGGGATAAGTCGGGAGCCCTCCTCGCTTGGTTGGTGAATCCGGCTAGGCGTGGATCAGTTATACTGGAACTTAGAGACCAGATGGGTGTAGCTAGATATGACCAACAGGGGATCAACGATCTATTCTTTGACTATTACACTGAGCTCTATAGAAGCCGGTTAGCCGCCTCAGAAGTTGAACTGCAGGAGTTCACACAGGAGGTTGACCTACCTGCACTGAATGAAGATACGGCAACCTTGTTGGGTCGGGAGATCGAGGAACGGGAGGTGCGTGGTGCCATTAAAGGTATGGCCCGTAACAAAACCCCAGGCACGGATGGCCTTCCAATAGAATTTTACCTCGCCTACACCGACCTACTTGCTCCCCAACTCACACAATTGTATAACGATGCCAAGCAGCTTGGCAAGCTACCGGTCTCCACTAGAGAGGCGATCATTATTCCTCTACTGAAGCCGGGAAAGCAACCATGGGATAGAACGGCATATCGCCCTTTATCCATGCTCAATCTCGATTATAAAATACTAAGCAGGATCCTGGCCACCCGGTTGCTCCCCCACATGACCACCCTCATACATGCTGACCAATCCGGGTTCATCCCCACTAGAAACACAGTGCTCAATATTCGAAGACTCTTGCATGTGCTGGAGGCGGATTCCTACAACGCTGACACTGCTGCGATCTTTGCAGTAGACCTAGGAAAAGCCTTTGACAGCTTGGAGTGGGCGTACCTGTTCCATGTGATGCGAAAGATGGGGCTAGGCCCCGACTTCGTGAATTGGACGGCCCTCTTGTACGCTGACTCCACTGCCAGGGTCAAAACAGGGGGGGTGATCTCTGAGGCGTGCAGAGTGGGGAGGGGTACACGGCAGGGGTGTCCCCTCTCCCCTTTGTTGTTTGCCCTGGCGATGGAACCCTTGGCAGCACATGCTAGATCGGGGTGGGCGTATCGAGGCCTTGACGTACACGGACAGGTCCATCATATTGCGCTCTATGCAGATGATCTATTACTTTTTCTGGCGGATTCGGGAGAGGCCTTACTGGGGGCCAAAACTCTGCTCCATGCTCTCAGCAGAGTGGCAGGGTTAAAAGTAAACTGGTCAAAATCATGTCTTTTCCCGGCGCACAGGGATGGACTAGGCCCACAGTGCACAGATGGAGTGTACAGGGAGGACAGATGTTTACCCTACTTGGGTACTCTTATCTATCACAGGCAGGAGGACATTCTTGAGGGCAACATTGGAAAGGCGATTAGGGGGCGAAAGCTAACTTTGAATTCTGGGGCTCCTTGCCGCTGTCAGTGGCGGGCCGGGTGGCGCTTCTCAAAATGGTGACCCTCCCGTCGCTACTTTATTTCTTTAGGACATTGCCGATCTGGATTCCGGCGACCTATTTCACGCAGCTCCGTGTGATGATCACTGCTTTTCTGTGGGGCAAGGGTAGGCGCAGGGTAGCCCTCAATACACTCATGCGACCCCGAGCGGAGGGAGGCCTGGCGGTCCCAGACTACGAGACTTATTATTTAGCAGCCCAACTTCAATGGCTAACGCAATGGGTAGCGAGGGCCACCAGGGGTGAAGAGGAGCCCAGAGGGGTCTGGGGACCCCGGATGGTGCTGTCCCACATAGTACTGCGACTCCCGCTCGGTGCCACATCCCTCACCCTAGAATTTGCCACGGCGCGGAAATGCTGGAACAGGTACCTGCGGAGGGCTTCTATTAGGCGTCCCTATGCGCCGGAAATACCATTAAAGATATGCAGGGCCCTGCCGCATGGGGGCAGTTGGCAGAGATTGGAGACTTGGGAACAACGGGGCTGACTACCATGGGAGACCTCTACGAGGAGGGAACCATGATCCCATTTGATGAGCTACAGGCCAGCTACGACTTGCCAGGGGTTGATTTCTTACAATATACGGCCCTCACGACGGCCATCAGGAAACACTGGGGCGAAGGACTAACAGAGCCACCCACTTCTATGAGGTGCCAGAATGTGGTGTTGGCAGCAGACACCTTTAGGGCGGTGACATGTCTCTATAGACGTATGACACTAGAATCCTTATCCCCCCGACAGCCCTGAAGCTCAAGTGGGAAACTGATATAGGGGAGGTCATCCCAGACAGGGCATGGAGTGAAATTGTGGAAAGAGCCTGGAAAAGTACGAGGAACGCAAGGTTTCAGTTGGTGCACTTTCATATTCTACACAGAGCATATCTTACCCCGGCGCGATTGCATGCATATTTCCCGACCCAATCGGCGTCCTGCCCGAGATGTTCTGCAGACAATGCGGATTTTAAACATATGTTATGGGACTGCTCGTTCCTTGACAGCTTTTGGGAAGAGGTGACAGCTTTACTGATAGGGACCTAGACCCCTCCATGGCTCATTGTATCTTACATTGGTTTCCCCACACCTCAAAGAACAAAATCACTAGTAAATTTATAGATTTGGGATTCCTACTAGCCAAGAGAATCATCATCACGCATTAGAAGGCGAAACAGGGCCCTAGCATCGCTAAGTGGAAAGCAGACTTCCTGAAATGGGCTGAGTGTGAGGGAGTGATTAGGTTACAAATTGCAAAGCGTACGGGGAGTGAGAGGGCAATGGAGAGGGCGAGAGCATGGGAAAGGCTTGTTGTGGCTCTCAAGTCCCCTGAGGATGATGCGGTTGATGCAAATGCGGACGACCCTGTGGAAGCCATAGCTTAACACATAATCAGTTCTGAACCCAAAGTCTGGTCTCCCCACGTTTGATGGTGGCGCTTGGGAGATATGCCTGATTTTATCCAGCTCTCTCCCATCCCGATAGGTTGACCCACTGCGACATTAGCTCTCCTGGTCTTTTGCAGACAGCACTTAGGTGACACGCCTGGGAGGGTGGTGAGGGAGGGGGATAGGGGGGGATAGTTGGGTTTGGGAATTTGCAATGGTTGGATAATGACTTTAGCGATGCAATCACTCATAGGTCAGGCCATGGCGGGGGGGATGAGTAACCTGAAGTGCCATGTGTATCTGCTAAGCAACTGGGGTATGTAACCGAATCCCTTATTGTCTTTTGCTTTTCTCTTTGATTTCCGTCCTGATTCACTGATAATCAATAAAAATTGTGTTAAAAAAAAAAATCGTGTACACTCTGGGGAGGGGCGCAGTCCTGCCCTGTGTAGGCGCGCAGGGGTGAGATATGCCATGTGAAGGTAATAGAGTTGGATGAGACGTAGTTTAGAGGAGGTCGTCAGTTTTGGGGGCCATAAGGGCGTCGCGCCAGTCTGCCTCTTCTAGGGGGCCCAGCCATCCCTCCCAGCGGGTTCGCAGCGAGTCTAGGGTGGTAGGGCCATTGTTCACGAGGGAGCAGTATATCCGTGACACCCCTCCTCTGCCTAAGTTTCCCATCATGACCTGGGCTTCTAACGGGCTAAACTCAGGAAGCGAGGTGCCTGGTGGAATATGCGTAGTAAGGGCTTGGCGGAGTTGTAGATACTTATAAAATTGGGTGGTGTGAAGGGAGTGACGCTGTTACAGATCGGGGAAGGCCCTGACGTGGTCTCCCACCCAGACTTCTCCAAGGAGCGAAATCCCGACCCGATCCCACTGCCGGAAACCCTCAAGGGACGATGCTTCACGCAGCCATGTGCCGTGCCACAGAGCTGTATGTTGGGTAAGTCTCTTGTCCCATCTCGTATAGCGCAGGGCAGAGCGCCAGGCCACTAGAACCGCTCTGGTGATAGGAGGAATCGTTTGGGGAATGGGAGCCCCATACAAGTAGGCTTGGATTTGCGGGAAGTCCATAGTTCAAAGCTTAGTCCGGTAGGCCGGGTCAGACCAGCCTCCAGTGAACCAATCATGGACGACAATAAGTTTGGTGGCCAAATAGTAGAGATGAAGATTTGTCATGCCCATGCCTCCGTCAAAGGGAGGGATCAGCAGCGAGCCAAGGCTATACGTGGTCTCCCACCCCCCCTACAGGAACCTGGTAATTACACCATCAAAGTCTCTGAACCAACTACCCGGAAGGTGAAAGGTGGTATTTTGAAGAATGTATAGGAAACGGGGGAGGATCATCATTTTAAAGAGTGCCCCTCTTCCAAGGGGGTTGAGGGGAAGGGATTGCCCGCGCTTAAGGTCGTTTTTGGCTTTCGTGATCAGGGGTGTAATGTTAAGGGCCCATTCCAGCTCCGGGAGCAGAGTCCCCCAGATCCCAAGGTACTTAAACGATTGTCTCCGTAGAGGGATATTAGATTGCCAATCAAAGCAAGCCCTCGAGGGATGGAGGGGGATCAGAGTGGACTTCGTCGGGTTGAGTCGCAGGCCCGAGACGTTCTCGAAGGCCTGGTGCACCTCCAGACAGCGCGGACCGGAGCTCTCCGGGTCAGCTATAAAAGCAGGATGTTGTCCTTGTAGAAGGCAATTTTATCCACCTAGTGGGGGTCCCAGGACCACCCTCAGATTTGGGGGTCGTTGCGTATGAGGCAGGCCAGGGGCTCCATCGCCAGCGCGAATAAGAGTGGCGAGAGAGGGCACCCCTGACGCGTGCCTCTTCGTATTGGAAACGCCTCCGAGAAGGCACCGTTGGTCAGAACTCTTGCTTTGGGGTTGGAGTACAGGACACAGATGAGGCTTCTGAAATGGGGGCCGAAACCCATTGTGATGAGAACGTCCTCCAAGTAGCTCCAATCGACCGTGTCAAAGGCCTTCTCAAAATCAATGAGTAGCAGGGCCAGGCACGGTGTGAGGAGATGGCGGTGGGCCAGGGCAAGGTGGAGACGTCGTATACAGTGCCGAGTACCGCGCGCCGGCATGAAGCCACATTGGTCTGGGTGGATCAAGTTGTGTAACGGGACGAAGACGCTGGGCCAGGGCTGTGGCAAAGATTTTCATTTCTGTATTAATTAAAGAAATCGGACGGTAGTCCGCACAGGAGAGAGAAGGTGGCTTATGGTGGCCACGTCAGTCTCAGAGGGAAAAGAGCCCTTCTCGGCCACATGCCGGAAGAGGTCGACCAAGTGGGGCACCAATAAATCTCGATATGTCGCATAATACTCTTGTGGGAAGCCATCTGGTCCTGGTGTCTTCCCAGAAGGTAATGGGGAAATAGCCCCATGTACCTCCTCTGGGGTAAAGGGAAGGTCGAGGTCTGTCGATTCGGCCTCAGCAAGGCAGGGTAGCCGGACCTCCACTCGGTCTAGCAAGTCAACCAGAGAGGCCCCAGGGGACCGGGCTGAATAGAGCTGGGCATAGTAGCCCGCGAAAGCTTGGGCAATGGCTCGCGATGTGCAGTGATGGGTTCCAGCAGCGTCTCGGATTTCGGGGATAATTCTGTTAGCCTTGGGGTAGGAGACCAAGTTGTGAAGCAATTTTCCATTCTTGTCGCCCCACCCGTACACACAGGCCACAGAGGAGCGCCACAGCATCTTGGCAGAGTCCAGGGAGATCTGATGGATCTCATCCCGGAGCGACGCAAGCTGTCTGGCGGGTTGAGCGTCATCCGTGTCTGCAAGGGTCAATTCCAGCCGCGTGGCCTGCGCCTCAAGCTGGGTCAGGCGAGCAGTCTGCGCCGGCCGCTTCGTGTGCACCAGCCCTCTGGCCACGCCACGTAAGGTAGCCTTACCGGCCTCCCATAGTGTGCCCGGGGAAGGGACCGAACCTTGGTTGGTAAGGAAATAATGCCGCAGCTCTACTGCAAGCGCATCCTTAATCTCTGTGTCTTGTAAGAACCACGCGTTCAGTCGCCAGACCGTCCACATCCCATCAGTGGTGCCTCCCAAGCGGAGGGAAATGGCGGAGTGGTCCGAGATTCCACGGGGGAGAATAGAGACGCTAGAGACCTGTTGGCAATCGGTGGCGGGCAGGAGGATCAAATCGATTCGGGAGTGGGTATGGTGGGCCGCTGAAGTTTGAGTGTACTGTTTCCCCCGGGGGTTCCAAATCCTCCAGGCGTCACACAGACAAAGGGCACCTGACCAATCCGATAGCCGCTTAGAGCAGGTTAGGCACGAGGAGGATGGGTCACTCGTTGTGTCAAGTGACGGTTGCATAACTGCATTGAAATCTCCCCCAATGATTGTCTGACCCTGGGGCAGGGTGGAGATTACCTCTGTAAGGTGATGGAGAGTAGAGGGAAGTGTGGCAGGAGGGATGTACGTTGATAATAGGTTCAGGACATGACCTTCAAGCTTACCGGACACAGCCACGTAGCGGCCCTGCACGTCGGTCGTCACGTGAACAGGGGTGAAGGGAAGACCTCTCCGGGTTAGTATGGCTACCCCTCGAGAGCCCCGCGCGAAGCCGGAGTGCCACACCCTGTCGAATCCGTATCTTGCGAGAAAGGAGCAGTGGGTACCCAGGAGATGAATCTTTTGAAGGAGGAGCACGTCAGGCACGTGGCGTTGGGCGTACTTGAGGACCGCTGTGCGTTTGATGCGGTCCAGCAAGCCATTCACATTCCACGACAGAACATGGAGAGATCTACCGTGAGTGTGCATCTGGGTAGTAACTGATGTGTGGACATGGAGGACCAAAGGAGCACGGGTCCCAGGGGAAGTGGTGCATCGCAGCTAGGGTAGAAAGATGTGGCATGTGCAAGGTGGTAAGCCGTCTGTCGGTGGCGATGGTGTGTGCAAGTGGTAGGCTGTCATTGAAAATGTAAAACAATGGCTCAAACGAAGCCAAAACAAAAAGTTCGGAGGGCAACGGCCCCCCCCCCCCCAACTGCTCCCAGTCCCCCCACCCTATACTTCCGAAACTGAAGCATCTGTCGCCCTGAAAAACAATAACAATAACAAAGAGCTAAGCTACAACGTTTAGCAGGGCAGTTCGTGGCAATGATGGACCCCTCCATATAGACAGATAGTGTCATCAACTGTTTAATAACATAAGATAACCTAAGAGTTCTGCCCCAGTTCTAGTCCCCTGGGCCTCCACAGTCCGATTCCTGCGTCGTCACCGGATCCCCGGAGCGCAGGACTTCTAGATAGGTCAGAATCCGATTGGGCGGGGCGCAGTGTCTCAGATGGGTCATGGCCATGGCTTAGATCAATCAGTGAACTGGCTCGGCTGTGGTCGTCAAGAGCCAGTTCACTCAGGAACCTCAGAGGAGATCAGCAACTGGGACTCCGCGCCCGGCGATCGTGATGACCCTCCCCGCCGGTCTCCCCTCCTACGGGACCGATTGTTCCTCCGCTGTGGCTTGGGAGGAGACGAGTGTGTCAGTGGAGGTTCCAACAAGGCGGGAGGGAGTAGGCCGGGTCCGCAGAGGTCGCTCCTCCGTGAGCCAAGTCCAGGCCGCCTGTGGGGTGACGAAAAACATTGTTTTGCCCTGGAAAACGACTCAGAGGGGCCGGGAAAAGGAGACCATAACGCAGTCCCAAATTACGGAGCTTTTGTTTAACGTCCGTATACGTACGACGTTGGGCCTGTACTTCTCTCGTGTAGTCTGGGAAAAGCATTATGGTATTGTTTTGGTATTTCAGGGGACCGTGGGCCCGTGCCTCTCTAAGGATAGCATCCCTGTCCCGGTAGTTGAGGATCCTAATGATGATGGGACGAGATGGAGCCCCGGTGGGAGGCTTAGGCGCCTGGGAACGGTCGGCGCGTTCGATTGTGAACCACATAGAGCGTCTTTGTGTATCTGTGACTTCACCCAGGTCTCCACAAAGGTTTCCGCCTGTCCCTGCGCGACTCCCTCAGGGAAACCTATGAGGCGCAGGTTGTTCCGCCGCGGGCTGTTCTCCGCATCTTCAGCCCGACGGTGTAGTTCCGAGGTTTGAGTCTGTAGGCGGGCCACTTGGGTTTTCAACTGTCCCAGTTCGTACTCAGCCGTGGAGAGGCGCGACTCTGCCTCTGAAATTCTCGCCGTAGCGTTGCGTAGGTCCTGGCGGATAAGGGCCATGTCCACCGGTACCTCGCCGATCTTACCCTCCACTGAGGCCTGAGAGTTGCCGATAGCCTGCAGGATGGTTGAAAGGTCTCCTCCGGCGAGGGAGGAGCCACCAGAGGCTCCCTCCATTGGATTCCGATCAGTGGTGGTGAATTGGTCTATTTTAGTTTGAGTCTGCGGAGCGGGTGTCTTTGGGGCACGGTTTCTACCCATCTCGGCTGCGGGTGCAGGGCCTGGACGTCCAGATGGGTGGGGGGGGTAGGCTCACGGGCAGACGACCCCCGGCGGGAGGGGTCCAGCACCCAAGCCGTCAATGCTCAGGCCCGGGCGCCGAATCCACCCCAGCACAAGCCCCCCAACCCTGAGGGACCAGCCAAACCAAATCTGGAGACCCCGTCCTCCGTCGCCCGAGATGACGGCCGAACCAGGAGGAACACTGCCTCTTCCAACCCGGAGCGAGCGCCGCCAGGCCAAAGGGAGGTGGGGGGGGCCTGGTCCACGGGCTCCCCGCCGCTCGATGAATGCGGCCGAATCCACCTCACCCCGTGGGATCTTTGCAAGATGTAGGAGACCTCTAGGACAGCACTCCTGGGTCAGAATCGGGGGACTAAGCGACCGGCCAACAGGGCCGGGCTCTCCAGATGAAATGCTGGGGCGACAAGTTCGCGGAGGGGGGCCGGCGTTGAGGACTCCACGCCGCTCGGTGCGTGCGGGCGATGTCGGATGGTGACTGTCAGCCCCTGGGGCAATCTAGGCCCGGGACACAGGACAGGGAGCTGTGGAGGGGGCCACATCCAGGACCCCGAGCCGCTCGATAAATGCGGCCGAGACCACCTCCTCGCTAGAGGCCCTCAGCCCCTGATGTGCTGTCCCGCCACAAGCCGCGAAGCCAGCAGCCCGAGTCCGAGCGGCCAGACCCTGCAAGTGTCGGTCCGGAGCACGAGGGCGGGAGATGAAGACCCCCCCAGGCTCGAGAAGAGGGTGAAGCCGCAGGCCAGGTCCCAAGCCCTCAAGGATCGCGGTGAGGAGCAGGTGTGGAGGGGGGGCCGTGGGCACATGGATGATGAGAGCCCCCCCGCGTTCCCCAGTCGCAGAAGCGGTCAGGCACCCACCTCCGTGCAGGATCTCCGATCACCACTCAAGGCCGCAGGCCAAGCTCGAGAAGAGCGACCTGCCGCCCGCGGCTCTCGTCCGGGCCTGCCTCCACCGGCAGGCCCCAGCAGCACACCGCCGGCACAAGCAGGAGAGCACCGGAGGCGCGGCGGCCCCAACAGGGACACCGGGTTCTTCCAATCCAGCCTCAGCAGGGGTGGCCGCCTCCAACGAACCAGGTGAGCCGGCAGCCAGGCCTCAAGGCCCCAACAGGTCCGAGCCCCCAGGAGGCGCCGCGGGGTCCGGCCACGATCCGGAACGGCCGCGGAGGCCCAGATCAACTGTTCACCTCCAAGGGGGGGGAGGGAGCTCGGTATTTGTGGCCGCAATGGCGGCCCGGTCAACGACAAGGATTGAGTCCGGCCGCCCAGCTGGCCGCATCAGCAGTATCAGGAAGGCCCGGTCTTCAGGCGGGCCCCAGAGAGCACCGGCCCAGAACCGGTAGAGGCATCCAAGGCCCTCGGCAGCGGCCAGGCGGGGCCCCAGGGCATAGGCACCGGAGCACTCACGGGTGGAGAGTCATGCTCCGGGACTCCGCTGCCCGACCCGGCGGCCGATTTGTCGCCCAGTTGCGCGCTCCCGCAAGGCGTCGCAAGGTAGGCCAGCGGCATCAGCAGGCCCGACCAAGCAGGGGAGGGAGATCCTTTCTCAGGGCCGACACTGGAGCATCCGGCACTCTGTCTCCACGGCAGCGGGGGAGCAGTAGAGGAGCCCGGGCAGATCACAAAGGCTCTCGACTCCTGCCGGGCCACACTCCATCACCAGGTGCCAGTGTGCAGAGAGGCCTCAGGGGATAGTCACCGCCATCTTAGGCGGAGGCACGCCAGAGTCCAAAGTGGAGAAATGGCCTCTGCGTGGAGGCAAGACGGCGTCTGACCCCTCGCCGGGCAGCGCAGGACATGGCGGAGGCCACGGTAGCAGAGGAGAGGGCCGTTGATGGGCAATGGTGGTGGATCGAGGCGCGGATGACGGAGGGGTCCGGAGCACTCTTAGAGTGCGACCGCCATCTTGACGCGCCAAGCCACGCCCCACCAGTGACTAACTTATACAGACTGTTACCCAGTCACGCACTCATACAGGTACTAACAAACCCAGTCACTCACCCATACAGCCAGTCATACAACCAGTCACTGAATCATACAGGCACTCACACACCCACTCATTCACCTATATACACACTCACACCCAGTCACACTCACACAGGGACTAACCCACCCAGTCTCTCCTCTAAGCAGCCACTCGCACAACCACTCACTCAATCATAAGTACTCACACATTCACTCACCCATACAGACACTCAAGCAGCCATTCACTCACTTGTACAGCAGCTCACACTCACTCATAAAGCCACTCACAGCCACTCACTCACTCATACAGCCACTCACACACTGATATAGCCACTCACACACCCAGTCACTCACCCAGATACATACTAACTCACCTACGCAGCCACTCACAACCACTCAATTATACAAGCACACATACGCAGCCACTCACCCATCCAGTCAGTCACGCATCCAGTCAGTCACGCATCCAGTCAGTCACGCATCCAGTCAGTCACGCATCCAGTCAGTCACGCATCCAGTCAGTCACGCATCCAGTCAGTCACGCATCCAGTCAGTCAGTCACGCATCCAGTCAGTCAGTCACGCATCCAGTCAGTCACGCATCCAGTCAGTCAGTCACGCATCCAGTCAGTCAGTCACGCATCCAGTCAGTCAGTCACGCATCCAGTCAGTCAGTCACGCATCCAGTCAGTCAGTCACGCATCCAGTCAGTCAGACACGCATCCAGTCAGTCAGTCACGCATCCAGTCAGTCAGTCACGCATCCAGTCAGTCACATACCCACTATCTCACTCATACAGCAGTTCACGGCAACACTCATTGACTCATACAGCCACTCGCACACCCAGTCACTCACTCATACAGCAGTTCACGGCAACACTCATTGACTCATACAGCCACTCGCACACCCAGTCACTCACTCATACAGCAGTTCACGGCAACACTCATTGACTCATACAGCCACTCGCACACCCAGTCACTCACTCATACAGCAGTTCACGGCAACACTCATTGACTCATACAGCCACTCGCACACCCAGTCACTCACTCACCCACCCAGTCACTCACTCATACAGGCACTAACACACCCACGCACTCCCCTATACAGCCACTTACACAAACACTCAATCATACAGACACTCACACAGCCTTTCACTCACCTATACAGCCACTCACAGAGCCAGTCACTCACTCATGCAGCCACTCTTCCCTATATATAGACAGATATATGGTTTATCTTCTTTTAACCATGAAAGGTGGCTCTAACGAGGACCTTTATTTCCCCTTCTGTTTTTCTGGAACTTTAAAAAAAAATTTTTTTAATTGTTTACATTTTCTAACTTTGTGTGTTTTTTCTTACATAAAATGGCAACTAGAAAAAAATTCTGCAGAACCTCAAAATAGTGTAACAAGCGGCTTGAATAAAAAAAAAAAAAAACAATTTGCATTTCTGAGTTTTTGCTGTCTCAAAAACTACAGCAACACACTGTTCGCCTACAGTAAGCACTGTATTGCAATCTAAACAAAATGTTCCTACTCTCCTCCGTTCTGGAGACTTTTCCGGCAGACATTGCTCCACTTCAGCAGGAATTCTCTCTCCCGCAGTAGCTGGTGTAGCAGTCGGAAGTTTATGGTTCACTAGCACTTCTCTCCCTCTATGCTCTCTTCAGCTGCGTACTATGTTTTTAAATGGGACAACACGCTGGTAGTGCCACATAAATATTTTTTCGAAGTGCCCCTCGAGTTTTTTCACATCAGGGGCGCTTTACATATTTGGTAAGTTATTTTCTTCCCTAGAGGGGATAGTGAAGCAATCCCACACAATGGATTGGTGCTTAGGGGCTGAATCTTCATCTGAAGCAACTCCTTCTTGAGGGCATGACTCCTGTTCCTGACTTCCTCCAGGTGCCATTTTGTATAAGATAAAAGACAAAAAAAACTCAAAAGGGAGTTGTAGCAGTGCAAAATAGAGGACTGTTGCACATAAGCTTCCAATATCTGTACCGGAAGTAAAGAAAACTGGATGGAAACTTCCTTTTAAGATTACTGAAAAGTGTCTAGTCCAATCAAATCTTTGTTACATAGTCACTTGATATTTGCGTCATGGCAAAAAACGCCGTCGTTGCGAAGACGGCAGATAGAAATAGGTGTTTTACAATAAAATTACTTGGAGAAATAGAAGTTTATAGACTACATTAGTAAACTACTGATCTCAAACGTTAATTATAATAAATGTCTATGTGTTTTACACTTTCTAAAAACGCGCTAATTTCATGATTATCTACAACACCGGGCAATATTTAACGCAACATTTCGTTACGAACTCTTGAAGAATAAAAAAATTAACAAAAATAAATATACAGTGAGCACACCACTAAAAAAAACTCCTCAATAAATCAGTATGGACATGTAAATGTCTTTGAAGAGGTGTCTCCTTTCACAGTTACAGAAAGTTTGGGGTGCTTACCTCAGTAAGAGCCTGGGGGGGGGGGAAAAGTTTACTAGGGGTGTTATACTGCATGCTGTGATTTAGTACATAAGTTATAAGCCACGGCTACCATGCACACTGATTCGGGGTCAGTTTGGATACAGCAAAAAAATATCGAGCCAGTCTTGTAGTGAGCACTTAGAACCAGATCTCAGTTTGGAACAATGTACCTGTATGCCAAGGATGAAGTAGGGGCTACAATGTACATCACAGTTTGAGAATAGAGCAAAAGCTGTCAGCAAGGGCTGCAGCATGCCCTATGAACAGGATTATGTCTGGGATCCAGAGAGACGCTCCAAGCCATATACTAGTGTACACGCTGATTCAAGGCTCAGTTTGGGACAAAGGAGCAGCAATGGGCCAGGACTGTATAAACACTGACAATGTAGGGTTTGAGTACAAAGAAACAATGAGAATCCAAGAAGAAGACCATGTACACAGAATGTTATTCAGGCTGAAGCCCTCTGGGTACACAGGAGACAATACTGTAAAAGGAAAGGAGGCAGCTCAGAAGACATGCACGCTTGGGCTAATATATTCACACACACACACAGAAAAAAACAAAATTTACGAGGAAGTTATTGTTGAGAAGTAATATTAAATAAAAAAACTTAGAAATTCACTGAATAAAAACAAAAGTTACAGGGACGTTCTAGTAGGCTCACATTTCACTTGTATAAAACTATTGAAATTCAGCAGTTATAGCTACCCGAGCTAACTATAACTGACGCCCCGCAAAGCACTGCTTATGACCTCACATATTACCTCACTCATGACATGGTCAGTGACATCACTGATGACATCATCCACAAAACCACTTACACACCCACTTTCACCCCTTACAACCTCTCATACATCCACTCACACATCCACATAATCACTCACATACTCATTTACAAACCCATTCAGCGACTCACACCACACCCACTCACCCATATAGGCACTAACGCAGCCGAATCACCTACCCATACAGCCACTTACAAACCCACCCACCCACTCACACAGCCACACACTAGCATTTGCTTACCCTTAGAGCCACTCACACAATCACTCACCCAACCACTCACCCACACAACCGCTCACACTAGCACTCACTCATCCATACAGCTACTCACACTCCCATGCAATGTCTCATACACTCACACACCCACACAGCTACTCACACGACCACTCACTGACCCATACAGCTAGTCACCCAGCCACTCACTTAACCACCCAGCCACTCACCTAACCATACAGCTACTCACACATCCATTCCCTAATCCAGTTAACCACTTACATACCCATTTACACATCCATACAGTCTCTCACCTACTCAGTCACACACTTACCGTGCAAAACAGCCACACACACACACCCATACATCCATTGAAACAGCCACTAACATGCCCATATAGCCACTAGAACGTCCAATCACCCACCCAGAGAGCCACTAACACAGCTACTCAGTCACCACAACAACCACTCACCCTAACCTATATAGCCACTCCGGCAGCCACACACTAACCCATGCAGCCAATCACACTCACCCATGCAGCCAATCACACTCAATCACCAAAACAGCCACTCACACAGTCACTCACACACCCATACAGCTACTCCCACAACCCCTTATTCACCTATACATTCACTCATACATCCACTCATGCACATACAGCACTCAGACACCAACTCCCACACTGATACAGTCCCACACCCACTCAGATAACATGTTAGAAACCGTATTACTCATTACTAGTTTAGAAAGAATATTAATGTAACTTATGCAGTAGCTTACCATATATCTTTAAGTCTCAAACATTTACGAAATACTTTCCATTACTGGATGATGTCGTCAGGGATGTCATCAATGATGTCATTTGAGATGTCATAAGTGATGCCACTGACTATGTCATGAGTTCTGTAATATGTGAGGTCATAAGTAGTGCATTGCCGGGGCGTAAGTTATAGTTAGCTCAGGTAACTCTAACTGCTGAATTTCTGTGGTTTTGTACAAGTAAATTCTGAGCCTAATTAGAACGTTCCTGTAACTGTTGGTTTTTTCAGTGTATGTGTGTGTATATATATATATATATATATATATATTCACTGAAAAAACCATAGGTTTTAGGGACAGTTATAGTTAGTTGGACATTTCACTCGTACAAAACCATAGAAATTCCCCCGTTATAGTTAGTTCAGCTAACTATAACTCGCGCCCCCGCAATGCACTGCTGATGACGTCACATATGACATCACTCATGACATGGTCAGTGACATCACTGATGACATCACTGATGACATCACTGATGACATCTCAAATGACATCACTGATGACATCATCCATGTGATAATTTCATGCATCTTCTCACACCCTAATATAACTTTTGATACACCCACTCTAAATTACAGACTGCCATTCTCAAAACCATAGACACTCCAACACCAAAAACTACATACCCACTCACTGATTCTTAGGTCTACACACACATCCACTCACTCACCCGTACAGTCACTCATACTTACAGTCACTCAGTACAATACTATCATATGCACTCTACACCTATATAAACACTCACACACCGCCACTCATCCATAGAGGTACTCACACACCTAGTCAGTCATGCAAAAAATTAATCACACACCCATTTACTCACCTATACAGTTATACACACACCAGCTCACTTACTCATACAAATACTAGCACATTCTTACGCTCTTATACAATAACTGATACAAGCACACACGCATCCATACAGCCACTCTCACTATCACACACTCTCACTTATAGCCATTTAAATACTCTAACACACATATATACTGCCTTTTACATATGTAGTTACTCGCACATGTACCACTGAGATATACATTCACTCACTAACACACCCATACACACACTCACCCTCCCAAGCAGTCCATCACAGATACACTCTTGAAATCATGCACCCAGTGAATCACCCACTCACACATCTATGTACAGAGTCACACACACCCCACCCACACAAACACTCAGGCAGCCATACAGATACTCAGAGAACCAATCAATAACCCATATAGACACTCATGTAGCTATTCGCAAATCCATGCATCCACTTACACACCAACAAACAGGGATACAGACATTCACACAGTTTAGTCACTAACCCATGCATTCAGTAAGATATGTTTAATCACTCACTTGTAGAGTCAGTCACTCACGTACTAAATCATCCATTCAGACACTTATACACCCACTCATTCTTCAATACGCCTTTCCCTATATATATTAAACATATTTAAACTTTACAGAAACACACAGTCACTGGATGATGTCATCAGTGATGTCATTTGAGATGTCATCAGTGATGTCATCAGTGATGTCACTGACCATGTCATGAGTGATGTAATATGTGACGTCATCAGCAGTGCATTGCGGGGCGCGAGTTATAGTTAGCTGAACTAACTATAACGGGGGAATTTCTATGGTTTTGTACGAGTGAAATGTCCAACTAACTATAACTGTCCCTAAAACCTATGGTTTTCCGTTATAGTTAGTTCAGCTAACTATAACTCGCGCCCCCGCAATGCACTGCTGATGACGTCACATATTACATCACTCATGACATGGTCAGTGACATCACTGATGACATCACTGATGACATCTCAAATGACATCACTGATGACATCATCCAGGGACTGTGTGTTTCTGTAAAGTTTAAATATGTTTAATATATATAGGGAAAGGCGTATTGAAGAATGAGTGGGTGTATAAGTGTCTGAATTGATGATTTAGTATGTGAGTGACTGACTCTACAAGTGAGTGATTAAACGTATCTTACTGAATACATGGGTTAGTGACTAAACTGTGTGAATGTCTGTATCCGTCTGTTTGTTGGTGTGTAAGTGGATGCATGGATTTGTGAATAGCTACATGAGTGTCTATATGGGTTATTGATTGGTTCTCTGAGTATCTGTATGGCTGCCTGAGTGTTTGTGTGGGTGGGGTGTGTGTGACTCTGTACATAGATGTGTGAGTGGGTGATTCACTGGGTGCATGATTTCAAGAGTGCATCTGTGATGGACTGCTTGGGTGGGTGAGTGTGTGTATGGGTGTGTTAGTGAGTGAATGTATATCTCAGTGGTACATGTGCGAGTAACTACATATGTAAAAGGCAGTATATATGTGTGTTAGAGTATTTAAATGGCTATAAGTGAGAGTATGTGATAGTGAGAGTGGCTGTATGGATGCGTGTGTGCTTGTATCAGTTATTGTATAAGAGCGTAAGAATGTGCTAGTATTTGTATGAGTAAGTGAGCTGGTGTGTGTATAACTGTATAGGTGAGTAAATGGGTGTGTGATTAATTTTTGCATGACTGACTAGGTGTGTGAGTACCTCTATGGATGAGTGGCGGTGTGTGAGTGTTTATATAGGTGTATGAGTGCATATGATAGTCCTGTACTGAGTGACTGTAAGTATGAGTGACTGTATGGGTGAGTGAATGGATGTGTGTGTAGACCTAAGAATCAGTGAGTGGGTATGTAGTTTTTGGTGTTGGAGTGTCTACGGTTTTGAGAATGGCAGTCTGTAATTTAGAGTGGGTGTATCAAAAGTTATATTAGGGTGTGAGAAGATGCATGAAATTATCACATGGATGATGTCATCAGTGATGTCATTTGAGATGTCATCAGTGATGTCACTGACCATGTCATGAGTGATGTAATATGTGACGTCATCAGCAGTGCATTGCGGGGCGCGAGTTATAGTTAGCTGAACTAACTATAACGGGGGAATTTCTATGGTTTTGTACGAGTGAAATGTCCAACTAACTATAACTGTCCCTAAAACCTATGGTTTTTTCAGTGAATTTCAAAGGTTTTTTAAATGCTAATTTCTAACTATAACGTGTCTGAAACCTATGTTTTTTTTAGTGAATTTCAAAGGTTTTTTAAATGCTAATTTCTAACTATAACGTGCCTGAAACCTATGATTTTTAAGTGAATTTCAAAGGTTTTTTAAATGCTAGTTTCTAACTATGCCTACAGAGGTAGGACATGTGAAGAAAGAAGAAAAAACGCACATAAAGAAGCAAAAGATGTGCAGAAAGAACCAACAGAGGAGCAGAAAGAGGCCTTGTTGCAAAATCATCCTGTGCCCACAACTTTTTCAGACGGGTACTGGTGGTAACTGACTCTGACTAACCAGAGCCAGTGCTATGCTAAAAGACACTTAGAATACAGTGAAAACACCTACATACACTAGGGAACACTATGCGTTGGGGTACCCCTGTGATTAGCATGACCTCCTCTGCAAGTCCCTAATACATAATAGGGCAGGGGATTAAAACTACCTCTTAAAACGCGCTACAGGGCGCGTTTGCACAGTGGTGAAGGGAGGGGGGCCTGAGGTGACATGTGTGCAAACGCGCCCCGTGGCGCGTTTTAAGTTGCGAGATTAAGTCCCCTTGAATCCTGAGGGTCACTGGGGCCCAACTAGCACCCCAGGTACCTACAGTTAGGACCACAGAGCTGAGTTGCAGAGAGGCGTTCCGAGGCCACGCACCTTTTTCACCTCTCTGCAACGCAACTCTGTTGTGCTTACTGAAGGTACCTGGTGGGCTAGTTGGCCCCCAGGGTCCCTCAGGATTGAAGGGAATTAATTCCCCAACTTAAAACGCACCACAGGGCGTGTTTGCGCACATGTCACCTGAGGCCCCGCCCCTCCCTTCACCACTGTCCAAACGCGCCCCGTGGAGCGTTTTAAGTTGGGGGATTAGGTCACCTTGTATCCTGAGGGTCCCTGGGGCCCAACTAGCCCACCAGGTACTTCCAGTAAGCACCACAGGCCTGCGTTGCAACGCCTGTAACAAATTGTGCAGTTGTGTTTAGGTAGTGAAGAGGGTCGTGCTGGGGGTAGTGTTTTAGGGTTTAGGGTAGTGCAGTGGTGTTTGTGTAGTGTAGGGGGTCATGCTAGGGGTAGGTTTAGGGTAGTGCAGTGGTGTTTGGGTAGTGTAGGGAGTCGTGCTGGGGGGAGTATTTTAGGGTTTAGGGTAGTGCAGTGGTGTTTGGGTAGTGTAGGGGGTCGTGCTGGGGTAGTGTTTTAGGGTTTAGGGTAGTGCAGTGGTGTTTGGGTAGTGTAGGGGGTCGTGATGGGGTAGTGATTTAGGGAAGTGCAGTGGTGTTTGGGTAGTGTAGGGGGTACTGCTGGGGGTAGTGTTTTAGAGTTTAGGGTAGAGCAGTGGTGTTTGGGTAGTGTAGGGGGTACTGCTGGGGGTAGTGTTTTAGGGTTTATGGTAGTGCAGTGGTGTTTGGGTAGTGTAGGGGTTCGTGCTGGGGGTAGTTTTTTAGGGTTTAGGGTAGTGCAGTGGTGTTTGTGTTTTGTAGGGGATAGTGTTTTAGGGTTTAGGGTAGTGCAGTGGTGTTTGTGTAGTGTAGGAGGTCGTGTTTTAGGATTTAGGGTAGTGCAGTGGTCTTTGGGTAGTGTAGGGAGTCGTGCAGGGGGTAGTGTTTTAGGGTTTAGGGTAGTGCAGTGGTCTTTGGGTAGTGTAGGGGGTCGTGCAGGGGTAGTGTTTTAGGGATTAGGGTAGTGCATTGGTGTTTGGGTAGTGTAGGGGGTCATGCGGGGGTAGTGTTTTAGGGTTTAGGGCAGTGCAGTGGTGTTTGGGTAGTGTAGGGGGTCGTGCTGGGGGAGTGTTTTAGGGTTTAGGGCAGTGCAGTGGTGTTCGGGTAGTGTAGGGGGTCGTGCTGGGGGGAGTGTTTTAGGGTTTAGGGCAGTGCAGTGGTGTTCGGGTAGTGTAGGGGGTCATGCTGGGGGGAGTGTTTGAGGGTTTAGGGCAGTGCAGTTGTGTTCGGGTAGTGTAGGGGGTCGTGCTGGGGGAGTATTTTAGGGTTTAGGGTAGTGCAGTGGTGTTCGGGTAGTGTAGGGGGTCGTGCTGGGGGTAGTGTTCTAGGGTTTAGGGCAGTGCAGTGGTGTTCGGGCAGTGTAGGGGGTCGTGCTGGGGTGGTGTTTTAGTGTTTAGGGCAGTGCAGTGGTGTTCAGGCAGTGTAGGGGGTCATGCAGGGGGTGGTGTTTCAGGGTTTAGGGCAGTGCTGTGGTGTTCGGGCAGTGTAGGGGGTCGTGCAGGGGGTGGTGTTTCAGGGTTTAGGGCAGTGGTGTTCGGGCAGTGTAGGGGGTCGTGCTGGGGGTGGTGTTTCAGGGTTTGGGGCACTGCAGTGGTGTTCGAGCAGTAAAGGGGGTCGTGCTGGGGGTGGTGTTTCAGGGTTTAGGGCAGTGCAGTGGTGTTCGGGCAGTGTAGGGTGTTGTGCTGAGGGGTGGTGTTTCAGGGATTAGGGCAGTGCAGTGGTGTTTGGGCAGTGTAGGGGGTCGTGCAGGGGGTGGTGTTTCAGGGTTTAGGGCAGTGCAGTGGTGTTTGGGCAGTGTAGGGGGTCGTGCAGGGGGTGGTATTTCAGGGTTTAGGGCAGTGCAGTGGTGTTCGGTCAGTGTAGGTGGTCTTGCTGGGGGTGGTGTTTCAAAGTTTAGTGCAGTGGTGTTCGGGCAGTGTAGGGGGTCATGCTGGGGGTGGTGTTTCAGGGCAGTGCAGTGGTGTTCCGGCAGTGTAGGGGGTCGTGCAGGGGGTGGTGTTTCAGGGTTTAGGGCAGTGCAGTGGTGTTTGGGCAGTGTAGGGGGTCGTGCTGGGGGTGGTGTTTCAGGGTTTAGGGCAGTGCAGTGGTGTTCGGGCAGTGTAGGGTGTCGTGCTGAGGGGTCGTGTTTCAGGGTTTAGGGCAATGCAGTGGTGTTCGGGCAGTGTAGGGGGTCGTGCAGGGGGTGGTGTTTCAGGGTTTAGGGCAGTGCAGTGGTGTTTGGGCAGTGTAGGGGGTCGTGCAGGGGGTAGTGTTTCAGGGTTTAGGGCAGTGCAGTGGTGTTCGGCCAGTGTAGGTGGTCTTGCTGGGGGTGGTGTTTAAGGGTTTAGTGCAGTGGTGTTCGGGCATTGTAGCGGGTTTGCTGGGGGTGGTGTTTCAGGGTTTAGGGCAGTGCAGTGGTGTTCGGGCAGTGTAGGGTGTCGTGCTGAGGGGTGGTGTTTCAGGGTTTAGGGCAGTGCAGTGGTGTTCGGGCAGTGTAGGGGGTCGTGCAGGGGGTGGTGTTTCAGGGTTTAGGGCAGTGCAGTGGTGTTTGGGCAGTGTAGGGGGTCGTGCAGGGGGTAGTGTTTCAGGGTTTAGGGCAGTGCAGTGGTGTTCGGGCAGTGTAGGGGGTCGTGCTGGGGGTGGTGTTTTAGGGTTTAGGGCAGTGCAGTGGTGTTCAAGCAGTGTAGGGGGTCATGCAGGGGGTGGTGTTTCAGGGTTTAGGGCAGTGCTGTGGTGTTCGGGCAGTGTAGGGGGTCGTGCAGGGGTGGTGTTTCAGGGTTTAGGGCAGTGGTGTTCGGGCAGTGTAGGGGGTCGTGCTGGGGGTGGTGTTTCAGGGTTTGGGGCACTGCAGTGGTGTTCGAGCAGTAAAGGGGGTCGTGCTGGGGGTGGTGTTTCAGGGTTTAGGGCAGTGCAGTGGTGTTCGGGCAGTGTAGGGTGTTGTGCTGAGGGGTGGTGTTTCAGGGATTAGGGTAGTGCAGTGGTGTTTGGGCAGTGTAGGGGGTCGTGCAGGGGGTGGTGTTTCAGGGTTTAGGGCAGTGCAGTGGTGTTTGGGCAGTGTAGGGGGTCGTGCAGGGGGTGGTGTTTCAGGGTTTAGGGCAGTGCAGTGGTGTTCGGCCAGTGTAGGTGGTCTTGCTGGGGGTGGTGTTTCAAAGTTTAGTGCAGTGGTGTTCGGGCAGTGTAGGGGGTCGTGCTGGGGGTGGTGTTTCAGGGCAGTGCAGTGGTGTTCCGGCAGTGTAGGGGGTCGTGCAGGGGGTGGTGTTTCAGGGTTTAGGGCAGTGCAGTGGTGTTTGGGCAGTGTAGGGGGTCGTGCTGGGGGTGGTGTTTCAGGGTTTAGGGCAGTGCAGTGGTGTTCGGGCAGTGTAGGGTGTCGTGCTGAGGGGTGGTGTTTCAGGGTTTAGGGCAATGCAGTGGTGTTCGGGCAGTGTAGGGGGTCGTGCAGGGGGTGGTGTTTCAGGGTTTAGGGCAGTGCAGTGGTGTTTGGGCAGTGTAGGGGGTCGTGCAGGGGGTAGTGTTTCAGGGTTTAGGGCAGTGCAGTGGTGTTCGGCCAGTGTAGGTGGTCTTGCTGGGGGTGGTGTTTAAGGGTTTAGTGCAGTGGTGTTCGGTCATTGTAGCGGGTTTGCTGGGGGTGGTGTTTCAGGGTTTAGGGCAGTGCAGTGGTGTTCGGGCAGTGTAGGGTGTCGTGCTGAGGGGTGGTGTTTCAGGGTTTAGGGCAGTGCAGTGGTGTTCGGGCAGTGTAGGGGGTCGTGCAGGGGGTGGTGTTTCAGGGTTTAGGGCAGTGCAGTGGAGTTTGGGCAGTGTAGTGGGTCGTGCAGGGGGTAGTGTTTCAGGGTTTAGGGCAGTGCAGTGGTGTTCGGCCAGTGTAGGTGGTCTTGCTGGGGGTGGTGTTTAAGGGTTTAGTGCAGTGGTGTTCGGGCAGTGTAGGGGGTCTTGCTGGGGGTGGTGTTTCAGGGTTTAGGGCAGTGCAGTGGTGTTCGGGCAGTGTAGGGGGTCGTGCTGGGGCTGGTGTTTGAGGGTTTAGGGCAGTGCTGTGGTGTTCGGGCAGTGTAGGGGTCGTGCTGGGGCTGGTGTTTGAGGGTTTAGGGCAGTGCAGTGGTGTTCGGGCAGTGTAGGGGGTCGTGCTGGGGGTGGTGTTTCATGGTTTAGGGCAGTGCAGTGGTGTTCGGGCAGTGTAGGGGGTGGTGCAGGGGTGGTGTTTCAGGGTTTAGGGCAGTGCAGTGGTGTTTGGGCAGTGTAGGGGGTCGTGCTGGGGGTGGTGTTTCAGGGTTTACGGCAGTGCAGTGGTGTTCGGGCAGTGTAGGGTGTCGTGCTGAGGGGTGGTGTTTCAGGGTTTAGGGCAGTGCAGTGGTGTTTGGGCAGTGTAGGGGGTCGTGCAGGGGGTGGTGTTTCAGGGTTTAGGGCAGTGCAGTGGTGTTTGGGCAGTGTAGGGGGTCGTGCAGGGGATGGTGTTTCAGGGTTTAGGGCAGTGCAGTGGTGTTCGGCCAGTGTAGGTGGTCTTGCTGGGGGTGGTGTTTCAGGGTTTAGTGCAGTGGTGTTCGGGCATTGTAGGGGGTCGTGCTGGGGGTGGTGTTTCAGGGCAGTGCAGTGGTGTTCCGGCAGTGTAGGGGGTTGTTCAGGGGGTGGTGTTTCAGGGTTTAGGGCAGTGCAGTGGTGTTTGGGCAGTGTAGGGGGTCGTGCAGGGGGTGGTGTTTCAGGGTTTAGGGCAGTGCAGTGGTGTTCGGCCAGTGTAGGTGGTCTTGCTGGGGGTGGTGTTTAAGGGTTTAGTGCAGTGGTGTTCGGGCAGTGTAGGGGGTCTTGCTGGGGGTGGTGTTTCAGGGTTTAGGGCAGTGCAGTGGTGTTCGGGCAGTGTAGGGTGTCGTGCTGAGGGGTGGTGTTTCAGGGTTTAGGGCAGTGCAGTTGTGTTCGGGCAGTGTAGGGGGTCGTGCAGGGGTGGTGTTTGAGGGTTTAGGGCAGTGCAGTTGTGTTCGGGCAGTGTAGGGGGTCGTGCAGGGGTGGTGTTTGAGGGTTTAGGGCAGTGCAGTGGTGTTTGGGCAGTGTAGGGGGTCGTGCAGGGGGTAGTGTTTCAGGGTTTAGGGCAGTGCAGTGGTGTTCGGCCAGTGTAGGTGGTCTTGCTGGGGGTGGTGTTTAAGGGTTTAGTGCAGTGGTGTTCGGGCATTGTAGCGGGTTTGCAGGGGGTGGTGTTTCAGGGTTTAGGGCAGTGCAGTGGTGTTCGGGCAGTGTAGGGTGTCGTGCTGAGGGGTGGTGTTTCAGGGTTTAGGGCAGTGCAGTGGTGTTCCGGCAGTGTAGGGGGTCGTGCAGGGGGTGGTGTTTCAGGGTTTAGGGCAGTGCAGTGGTGTTCGGCCAGTGTAGGTGGTCTTGCTGGGGGTGTTGTTTAAGGGTTTAGTGCAGTGGTGTTCGGGCATTGTAGGGGGTCTTGCTGGGGGTGGTGTTTCAGGGTTTAGGGCAGTGCAGTGGTGTTCGGGCAGTGTAGGGGGTCGTGCAGGGGGTGGTGTTTCAGGGTTTAGGGCAGTGCAGGGTTGTTCGGCCAGTGTAGGTGGTCTTGCTGGGGGTGGTGTTTAAGGGTTTAGTGCAGTGGTGTTCGGGCAGTGTAGGGGGTCTTTCTGGGGCTGGTGTTTCAGGGTTTAGGGCAGTGCAGCGGTGTTCGGGCAGTGTAGGGGGTCGTGCTGGGGCTGGTGTTTGAGGGTTTAGGGCAGTGCAGTGGTGTTCGGGCAGTGTAGGGGGTCGTGCTGGGGCTGGTGTTTGAGGGTTTAGGGCAGTGCAGTGGTGTTCGGGCAGTGTAGGGGGTCGTCCTGGGGGTGGTGTTTCAGGGTTTACGGCAGTGCAGTGGTGTTCAAGCAGTGTAGGGTGTCGTGCTGAGGGGTGGTGTTTCAGGGTTTAGGGCAGTGCAGTGGTGTTTGGGCAGTGTAGGGGGTCGTGCAGGGGGTGGTGTTTCAGGGTTTAGGGCAGTGCAGTGGTGTTTGGGCAGTGTAGGGGGTCGTGCAGGGGATGGTGTTTCAGGGTTTAGGGCAGTGCAGTGTTGTTCGGCCAGTGTAGGTGGTCTTGCTGGGGGTGGTGTTTCAGGGTTTAGTGCAGTGGTGTTCGGGCAGTGTAGGGGGTCGTGCTGGGGTTGGTGTTTCAGGGCAGTGCAGTGGTGTTCCGGCAGTGTAGGGGGTTGTTCAGGGGGTGGTGTTTCAGGGTTTATGGCAGTGCAGTGGTGTTCGGGCAGTGTAGGGTGTCGTGCTGAGGGGTGGTGTTTCAGGGTTTAGGGCAGTGCAGTGGTGTTTGGGCAATGTAGGGGGTCGTGCAGGGGGTGGTGTTTCAGGGTTTAGGGCAGTGCAGTGGTGTTTCGGCAGTGTAGGGGGTCGTGCAGGGGATGGTGTTTCAGGGTTTAGGGCAGTGCAGTGGTGTTCGGCCAGTGTAGGTGGTCTTGCTGGGGCTGGTGTTTCAGGGTTTAGTGCAGTGGTGTTCGGGCATTGTAGGGGGTCGTGCTGGGGTGGTGTTTCAGGGCAGTGCAGTGGTGTTCCGGCAGTGTAGGGGGTTGTTCAGGGGGTGGTGTTTCAGGGTTTATGGCAGTGCAGTGGTGTTTGGGCAGTGTAGGGGGTCGTGCTGGGGGTGGTGTTTCAGGGTTTAGGGCAGTGCAGTGGTGTTCGGGCAGTGTAGGGTGTCGTGCTGAGGGGTGGTGTTTCAGGGTTTAGGGCAGTGCAGTGGTGTTCGGGCAGTGTAGGGAGTCGTGCAGGGGGTGGTGTTTCATGGTTTAGGGCAGTGCAGTGGTGTTTGGGCAGTGTAGGGGGTCGTGCAGGGGATGGTGTTTCAGGGTTTAGGGCAGTGCAGTGGTGTTTGGCCAGTGTAGGTGGTCTTGCTGGGTGTGGTGTTTCAGGGTTTAGTGCAGTGGTGTTCGGGCAGTGTAGGGGGTCGTGCTGGGGTTGGTGTTTCAAGGCAGTGCAGTGGTGTTCCGGCAGTGTAGGGGGTTGTTCAGGGGGTGGTGTTTCAGGGTTTATGGCAGTGCAGTGGTGTTTGGGCAGTGTAGGGGGTCGTGCTGGGGGTGGTGTTTCAGGGTTTAGGGCAGTGCAGTGGTGTTCGGGCAGTGTAGGGTGTCGTGCTGAGGGGTGGTGTTTCAGGGTTTAGGGCAGTGCAGTGGTGTTCGGGCAGTGTAGGGAGTCGTGCAGGGGTGGTGTTTCAGGGTTTAGGGCAGTGCAGTGGTGTTTGGGCAGTGTAGGGGGTCGTGCAGGGGGTGGTGTTTCAGGGTTTAGGGCAGTGCAGTGGTGTTCGGCCAGTGTAGGTGGTCTTGCTGGGGGTGGTGTTTAAGGGTTTAGTGCAGTGGTGTTCGGGCAGTGTAGGGGGTCTTGCTAGGGGTGGTGTTTCAGGGTTTAGGGCAGTGCAGTGGTGTTCGGGCAGTGTAGGGGGTTGTGCTGGGGCTGGTGTTTCAGGGTTTAGGGCAGTGCAGTGGTGTTCGGGCAGTGTAGGGGGTTGTGCTGGGGCTGGTGTTTGAGGGTTTAGGGCAGTGCAGTGGTGTTCGGGCAGTGTAGGTGGTCGTGCTGGGGGTGGTGTTTCAGGGTTTAGGGCAGTGCAGTGGTGTTCGGGCAGTGTAGGTGGTCGTGCTGGGGGTGGTGTTTCAGGGTTTAGGGCAGTGCAGTGGTGTTCGGGCAGTGTAGGGGGTCGTGCTGGGGCTGGTGTTTGAGGGTTTTGGGCAGAGCAGTGGTGTTCGGGCAGTGTAGGGGGTCATGCTGGGGGTGGTGTTTCAGGGTTTAGGGCAGTGCAGTGGTGTTCAGGCAGTGTAGGGGGTCTTGCTGGGGGTGGTGTTTCAGGGTTTAGGGCAGTGGTGTTCGGGCAGTGTAGGGGGTCTTGCTGGGGGTGATGTTTCAGGGTTTAGGGCAGTGCAGTGGTGTTCGGGCAGTGTAGGGGGTCGTGCTGGGGGTAGTGTTTTAGGGTAGTGCAGTGGTGTTTGTGTAGTGTAGGGGGTAGTGCTGGGGGTAGTGTTTTAGGGTTTAGGGTAGTGCAGTGGTTTTTGTGTACTGTAGGGGGTCATGTTTTACGGTAGTGCAGTGGTGTTTGGGTAGTGTAGGGGGTCGTGCTGGGGGTATTGTTTTAGGATTTAGGTTAGTTCAGTGGTGTTTGGGTAGTGTAGGGGGTCGTGCTGGGGGTAGTGTTTTAGGGTTTAGGGTAGTGCAGTGGTGTTTGTGTAGTGTAGGGGGTCGTGCTGGGGGTCGTGTTTTAGGGTTTAGGATAGTGCAGTGGTGCTTGTGTAGTGTAGGGGGTCGTGCTGGGGGTAGTGTTTTAGGGTTTAGGGTAGTGCAGTGGTGTTTTTGTAGTGTAGGGGGTCATGTTTTAAGATGCAACGCTCCAATACCTGACCAGTCTGCACTACATAAAACTGCAAAAAAACTAAAAATAAAAAGTGTTTTGCACACTTTTGTCATTGGGCTATATGTGGGCTACATAAGGGTAATATTTGTGCTACATTTGGGCTCTTTTTTCACTGGTGGCCATCTTGGAAGACTTCTTTGTTATGAAGTTTCCTAATTTCCTCATTTACTGCAGTCTCCTCAGTAGGAAATGCTTTCAGTTTTTTTCTTTGATTCCATCAAGAAGGCATTCAGATGTGTCTCACATTTGCCATAAATTCAGAATGTTAGCACTCTAGTTGCTCATTAGATCACTGCAGTAAAGCTACTGCTCACCAAGGAGTTAACTGGAAGTCTGCTGCTGGTATTGAAAGTGATTGTTTCAGTCTGCATGTCAGAATTTTCTAATGAAATAGAAGAGGATTTGAGATCTCACTTTAAACATGCCCTATTTTTTCTTTCTGCAGCAATAACCATAATTTCTATTTAAAAAAGAACCCCCTCATTTTGTTCCTTTTTAAATTAAATGTTTTAAGTGTTACCGGTTTATTCCAATCAAGATGGCTTCAGGTGTGCCATACTTTTGGCATAAGTAAGGCTGTTCGCGCTCTAGTTGTTCTTTAGAACACTCTGGGAAGCTGCAGTAGAACACAAAGGCTTCAACTGGCAGGCTGCTCCTGTTGAAATATAACAGGAAGATATTTGAGATCACACTTGAAACATGTCCAAATTTTTCTTTCTACAGCACTAACCATAATTTCTATGACAAAATGAACCCCCTCATTTTGTTCCTTTTTAAATTAAATGTTTTAAGTGTTACCAGTTTATTCCGATCAAGATGGCTCCAGGTGTGCCATACTTTTGTCATAAGTAAGGCTGTTAGCACTCTAGTTGTTCTTTAGAACACTCTGGGAAGCTGCAGTAGAACACAAAGGAATCAACTGACAGTCTCTGCCCTTGTTGGATGTACATGTTTTACTGAGAATGTCAGACTTCATTCTCACATGACTGAGAAAGATAATGTGAATTTACAGAAAATATGCTCTCATTTTAGCTTCTGGAGCACCTTCCAAAACTGTATGGGACAAGCATGTGAAAATAGTTTTCTCTCAAACATGATTCATGATATCCCAGCAGAAGGTTTTTCACAGGGTAAAATCACCTTAGAACACACCACAATTCCTGAAATTAGTATGGTACCATCAACAAATGAATTCTAATGTAACTAAAGTTTGTTATCACCCTTTATAGTTCTCCTTTTGGTAACCCTCAAAATCTTCGATTCACTACAATGCATTTCAATAGGGTACTATCATTTATATTGGTCCCAAGATGGCTGCCAGCAATTCCAAGATGAAGTGCTGACAGCCAATCAGATCTCACGATGACATGTGTGGTTAGGCTCCGCCCAGATATATATGTGTTTTTACTTTTGATTTTCTCAGCAACTACTGAACGGATTTACACCATTTAACAAAAGGGTTCTTTCTGAACCAAGAACTACCTCTTTGCCAAATTTGGTGTAATTCCGTTCAGCAGTTCGGGCTGTAGCCTTGCATAAAGTTTCCTATGGGAAATTGATTTTTTGACTCTTATTTTTTAATTTCTCCGCAACTACTGAACGGATTTACACCATTTAACAAAAAGGGTTCTTTCTGAACCAAGAACTACCTCTTTGCCAAATTTGGTGTAATTCCGTTCAGCAGTTCGGGCTGTAGCCGTGTCTAAAGTTTCCTATGGGAAAATGAATGGGGAAAACATGTTTTGGGACCCCCCTTTTTTCTCGGCCACCGCTTGACGAATCACCCCGAGACTTTCAGGGTAGGAGCGGACCGGAGCGCCCCAACAAGTTGGAAACTTTCGCGAAGATTCGTCAACCGGCGCCAACGTTATTTCAAATAGAATGTCGCGGATTTCCTATGGATAATAGGTCCTAACTATAACTATCTACTGGCGACCGCCAGTAGATAATATATATATTTTCACTGAAAAAACCATAGGTTTCAGGGACGTTATAGTTAGTTGGACATTTCACTCGTACAAAACCAGAGAAATTCTGCTGTTATAGTTAGTTGAGCTAACTATAACTCGTGCCCCCGCAATGCTCTGCTGATGATGTCACATATTACATCACTCATGACATGGTCAGTGACATCACTGATGACCTCAGTGACTGTGTGTTTCTGAAAAGTTTAAGTATGTTTTATATATATATATATATATATATATATATATATATATATATATATATATATATATATATATATATATACGCCAAGGTGTAGTGAAGAATGATTGGGTGTATGAGTGTCTGAATGGATGATATAGTAGGTACGTGACTGACTGTATAAGTGAGTGATTAAATGTGTGTTAGTGAATGCATGGGTGACTGACTAATCTGAGTGAATATCTGTATCAGTCTGTCAGTTGGTGTGTAAGTGGCTGCATTGGTTGGTGAGTAGCTATATGAGTGCCTATAGGGGTTAATGATTGGTGGAGTGTGTAACTGTATAATGATTAAATATCAGTGTGATTGATCCTTTGTGTGACTGACTAGTTGTGTGAGGAACTCTATGGGTGAGTGGTGGTGTGTAAGTATATCTATAGGTGTATGAGCGCATATATTAGTGGCTATATTGATGAGTGACCATGTATGAGTGACTGTATGAGTGACTGTATGGGTGAGTGGGTGTGTGTGTAGACCTATGAATCAGTGAGTGGGTATGTACTAACTGGAATTGGTGTGTCTATGGTTTAGAGAATAGTTTGTATTTTAAGAGTACGTGTATGAAAGGTTATATTAGGGTGTGAGGAAGGGCATTACATAATAAGTGGATGATGTCATCAGTGATGTCACTGACTATGTCATGAGTGATGTAACATGTGATGTCATAAGCAGAGCATTGCGGGGGCGCGAGTTATAGTTAGTTCAACTAACTATAACGGCCGAATTTCTCTGGTTTTGTACGAGTGAAATGTCCAACTAACTATAACGTTCCTGAAACCTATGGTTTTTTCAGTGAATTTCTAAGGTTTTTTAAATGCTAATTTCTAACTATAATGTCCCTGAAACCTATGGTTTTTTCAGTGAATTTCTAAGTTTTTTCTTTACAGGCCACGTCCCCTTACTCCACCACTATGCAAACGCACCTCTTGGCGCATTCTAAGTTGGGGAATTAAGTCCCCTTGAATACTGAGGGTCCCTGGGGGCCAACTAGCCCACCAGGTACCTCCAGTAAGCCCCACACAGCTGGATTGCTGTGAGTGGTACGAGCCTACGCCCCCTTTTTACACCACTCTGTAAACGCGCCTCCTGGCGCACTGCTGCTTGGGGGATGAAGTCCACTGTAGTCCTGAGGTCCTCAGGACACGAGGACCTCATCATCCCACCAGCAGTGCGCCAAGAGTCGAGTTTGCAGAGTGGTGTCAAAAGGGGCGTGGCCTCGGACCACCGCTCAGCAATCTAGCTGTGTGGCGCTTACTGGAGGTACCTGGTGGGCTAGTTGGCCCCCAGGGACCCTCAGTATTCAAGGGGACTTAATCCCCAACTTAGAACGTGCCAGAAGGCTCGTTTGCACAGTGCTGCAGGGAGGGGCGGGGCCTCGGCGAGATGCCAGCTTTTAAAAAATGTTGTTGTTGTTAGAAGGGGGGCTGTGTGCCCCACCTTCTTTAAATGTTTTTTTGGGCCCTGGGGACCCCATCCCAAAGCCTGCCACATTTTTTTGAAATAAAAAAAAAAAACGGGCAGTGGGCCCCCCGGTCCCCCTCCCGAGGCCGATTTTGGCCCCGGGGACCCCGGGACATTGCTGGAGCTGGCCCTGGGGGGTGGCGGTCCCCAGAGCCATCTAGGGCTCCAGGAGGGGGGCCGCGCGGCCCCCTCCCATCATGTTTATAGCCCCGGGTAGGTGGTGGTCCCCGAGGCAGGAGGTCCACAACGGACCCCCGTATTTCGATGCAGAGTGCTCCGGGGATGTGGTGGTCCCCGGGGCAGTGTGGGGGGGACTCGAGCCCCACCACACTTTTTATTTGTAAAAGCCCCGGGAGGCGGCGGTCCCCGGGGCTTGGGGGGGGGCCCGCGATGCCCCCCTCCCATATATTAGTGAAGCCCCGGGGAGGTGGCGGTCCCCGGGGCTTGGGGGGCCGCGAGGCCACCCCGCCCTAAAATAAATAAAGCCCCGGGGAGGTGGCGGTCCCGGGGCTTGGGGGGGCCCGCGATGCCCCCTCCCATATATTAGTGAAGCCCCGGGGAGGTGGCGGTCCCCGGGAGCTTGGGGGCCGCGAGGCCACCCCGCCCTAAAATAAATAAAGCCCCGGGGAGGTGGCGGTCCCGGGGCTGCGGGGGCCCCCGCGGGCACTTACTATATAATTTGACATTGCACCTGGGACCTGGCCCACCCACAGGCTTAATACAAACTCCGCGCTTCGTTTTTTTATTTTTTTTTTATTAACATTTTCAAAGACATACAATGCCCAACATGTAATTAAAATACAGACCGTTGTACAACATCATCCAGTTTTTGCAACTTTGCATTATTACCTGTAAATACCGTTTTCTACAGTGCAGCTGTTAAACACAGTTAGTCAACTTGGTACGTTTGCAAATATTCAATCAAATATTTCCAGTAATCTCTAGGCTTTGAACCCATTGGTAGCTCCTCCTCATACGTTTGCAAAGTGTCTTTACAATACGACAAATCTTGGATCCATTGCCTGACCTTTGGCGCCCCCCTACTGCCCCAACATAACGATATTCTGCGTTTAGCCAAGAGCAACGCAATTACACAGAACTTGCGCTTAGCAGCACGTACACCAGGAATCAGCCCCAGCAAGCATGTACGAACAGAACATTCAACATCAATGCCCACCATAGTGCCCAATATCTGTGCTACCTTTACCCAAAACTCTGTCACTTCTGCACAATCCCATGCAAGGTGTATGAAATCTGCTATGTCAGCATTGCAGCGGTGACATTTAGCATCTGTTCGTAATCCATACCTACAAAGTCTAGCAGGGGTATAATAGGTCTGATGCAGGTACTTATAGTGCAATATACGTAGGTTCCCATTGGGTGTTAACAAACCAGTCAGTGAACAGGTTGTAGCCCATTCCTCCTCTGTCAATGGCTCATCTAGCCTATCGTTCCACTTCTCCAATGCCCTGTGTGTTGTATCCGCTATGTCTTCCTGCAACTTAGCATATAGTCTAGACACCATGTGTTTAGCATCGGGCGTTGTGATCCGTAGCTGTAACGTGGACAAATGTGGTGGCTCCTCAGGATAGGATGGATATAATATCTTTATCGCTTCCTGTAATCTGTGATACGTAAATCTAAACAAGAACGTCTGGTTGCTTATGAATGAAAGCTCATCAAGCGATTTGAACACACCATTGTGGTACAGATCCCCCATGGTATCAATGCCCACTTGCCTCAGCAGACCCATGCCCACTTGTTCCTGGGTAACCGATAGTTCTGGATGGTAATGTAACGGCAGTGCAGGGGCGTACAGCGGTAGTTTATGTGCTTTTTGACCCATTACTCGCCATGCATTATTTGTCGTATCTATAGTATTTATGTCTTTTTTGAAGTGGTGGCCTGCAGTGTGTTATAACAGCATTTAGAGGAGTTGGTAGGGCATCGCCTTCTTCAATAGCGACATGAGTGAGGTAAGGGACCTGATGATACCAAAAATGTGCGTATTGCGCTTGTGCGCATAAATAATAAAGTAAAAAGTCCGGGACCTTGAACCCACCTTTTGAGTAGGGCAATGTAAGAGCGCGTAGTTCGATCCGGGCCTGTTTACCCGCCCATATCAGGCGAAGTACCATGGTGGATATCCTACGAAATACTTCTGCCGGGGGCTTAATCGGAATGTTATTAAAAAGGTACAACAATTTTGGTAATATGACCATCTTTAGAATGGCTAGTCGGTCAGCCAGCGATAGTGGTAGTTGAATCCATCTCCCTATTTTGTCTTCCAGTACACTAATCGCCTTGCCATAGTTGGCGCGGATTACAACTTCTGGGTCACGGTGAAACCAAACACCTAGATATCTAACTGGCTCTGATTGCCATTCTAATGGATATTCGAGTGTATGCGGGTGTGTAGTGTCTGTTAACGGTATAATTATTGATTTGGACCAATTTATTTTAAGTCCAGACTGCTGCCCAAACTTAATATATTCCGGCAGTAGAGGATTCAGATGTGACTCAGGGTCTCGTACATATAGCGTCATGTCATCTGCATATAACGATATATGTAGGGGCCTCTGTGGAAACTGAAGCGCTGAGTAGTGATGTCCCTGTCGAATCTTACATGCCAATGGTTCAATCGCTATTGCGAATAATAACGGGGACAGTGGGCAACCTTGCCGTGTTCCCCTAGCTATAGGTATGGCTTCAGATATGTATTTATTGACTTTGATACGCGCCATCGGCGCAGTATATAGTATTTTGTATCCATTGCAGGAAAGTAGGGGGGAATCCCATTCGCCGTAAAATCGTATGTAAGTATATCCATTCAATAGAGTCAAATGCTTTAGCAGCATCTAACAGAATCGCGGAGGCTTTTGTAGTGGGAGTTAAGTAATGCGAAAGCGCAAAGAGTGTTCTGGTGTTATGGGCTGTTGACCTTGAGGGAATAAACCCTGATTGGTCCGGTAGTATTAAATTGGTCATCAGAGGTTGTAGTCGAGTAGCAAGGAGTTTGGCCAAGATTTTAGTATCTACATTGATTAGGGACAGTGGCCTATACGAGTCGCAATATTCCTGGTCTTTGTTAGGCTTTAAAAGGGCAATTAACATGGCTTCTCTCAGTGTCGGTGGTAATAGCAGCTTATCATGAGCATCACCGTACATCTCTACTAAGTGTGGCGCTAGTTGCTCAGCAAAAGACTTATAAAATTCACATGTGAACCCATCGGGGCCTGGCGCTTTACCATTTGGCAGTGATTTAATAACTTCTGTTACTTCTTCCACTGTAATTGGTGATGACAGGTAGTCTCTCTGTGCATCCGACAACCACGCTATCGCCACATCTGCGAGGTAGTCCATTATTGTGTCTGGGGAGGCTATGGGCTGTGAAGCATATAACTGTCCATATGTATTCATGAATTCCCTCAATATACCCTGTGCATCATGTTGCAGTTCCCCCTTTGCATCCCTGACCGCCCGGACAACCTGCGGAGCACGACCTGAACATATTTTAGCGGCCAGGATCCTACCCGGTCTACCACCCTCACCGTAGGATCTCGCTACCTGTCGCCTTGCTACATATTTGAGCTCGTCCTCTGCATATGTCTGGTATTCTGACAGTATAACCCTAATGTCACCCAATATCTTTGTGTTTTGTGTATGCTCGTATTCATGTTCCAGTGTGCGTAGTTGGTCCTCACGCACAGCGAGCTGCCGTCGTATGTCTTTGAGAATTCCAGCATTGGTACTTATGGTGACTCCCCGAATAGTAGCTTTAAAAGCCTCCCATAGTAAGCCTGGGTCCTCAGTCTTGGGTTTATTGATGTCAAAATACTCTGTGATAGCGTGACTAATGGTGTCAGTGTACACTGAGTCTAGTAATGCTTTCGCATTAAACCTCCAGCTGTAAGGGGGCGGTACATAGTGTGGCATAGACATGGAAATGAGCACTGGGTTATGATCGGATATTGTTTTGGGTAGATGACTCACAGCTCGTGTCCATAGTGCTATATCGTCCGAGCCCAGCCAATAATCAATACGGGACCAGCTGTTATGTGCTGTTGACGTATGCATGGCTTCCATACGGTCTGGGTTTCGGGTCCTCCAAATATCTGTAAGACGTATATTAGTCATAATATCTTTTAATTTGCCCCTGGCCTTTTTGTGAGGTTCTATTGATGCTCCTGACCTGCCTAGATCGTCCTGTAGCGCAATATTAAAATCTCCCCCCCAGAGTAAGGGGATGTCCGGTAAGTCGTTAATTTTGCGCCATAATGTATGGTAAAAGTCAGGATCGTCTATATTTGGGCCATATGTATTAATTAAAGCGAGTCTCTGCCCCCTTAGTGTTCCTGTAATAATAACATAGCGCCCCAACTTATCCGTGATGGTAGCATCTATATTAAATTGCAATCCTTTTTTAATCAATGTAATGACCCCTCTAGAGTAGGAGGAGTATGACGAGCTGTGTATTGTCTCTGCCCACCTGTGCCCGATGCGAGTGTTAGAATTAGGTGCAAGATGTGTTTCCTGTAGGAACGCGATGTCAATTTGTAGCCTGTCCAAGTATGCAAATATTTGCCAGATCTTTTTCGGGTTATTAAGCCCTCTAACATTCCAAGTTAACAAGTTTAAGTGCTTAGGTTGTAATCCCTCAGTGGTCATCGCTAGTTACTTATGTGCATTATATTTGAGGTGTCGTTTTTGCAGTATGCACTTCTTCCGTTTTCTAGAAGTAATCCTAATGGCATTTCTTAACTGAACGTTACTCTGGATTACAGCGACGTTTCTAAGGTACATTGGCCTGTATAACCGTTCCCAACACCGACCCTCCCACCCCCACCCACTTCAGCATCCCAACCATGCCAAAGACATTCCCCTGAAAAAAGAAACAACATAACCTAACTTTGATTGGGGAACTCCCGCTTGGGGGGTCCGCCAAGTGCACACAACTCCATCCAACATAGTGGATGTGGTCAGGTATATATTAGTGATGCAGACTAAAAACATTTCCTTCAACATACGGGTTACCATATTGACCGCCCTATGGCTATTTCCGGTTTACACAGTACGCTGTAACAAAATGCCCAGCACCGTCCATGCCTACGAAACAGTTAGCAGTGATATACTGCCCGAGGGTCCAGATCAGCCACAGTGCCATAGTTTCTATTTCTGTGTGTATAGTACAAACACAATACCTTAATCTGCAGTGTTCTCCCTCTGCTCCCTATCCATAATTACATTACTGTCCATTAACTATAGATCTGAAGGGTCAATCAGGTAGTTTATACACACTGGCATTCAGCATCCAACGTGCCCGACAGGAAACAGAACACATATGTAGATTATAGCTGCTCCCAGCCGAAGCAGCCAGCGCCCCTATTCGTGACCATAAGTGCAGTGGCTATCCACAGGGCTCAGCATCCACTCCGGGACCTGAATTAACGTTGGCTTGGCAGAGCCCAGGTCTGCCCTTAGTCATCTGCAATAGGCTCTGGATGGCAGTGATATCCCGCTTCTGCGTAGCTGCACAAGGGCGTCAACAGTTCAATCTGTTATCCAGTTGCTCATATCTATCACATCAGTTCATAATGTCTGGGTTCCGAGGTTTTTCCGTCTCTTCCAAGGGCGCTTATTCCGAGTCTTGGTTCTGCTCCGCTCGTTTATGTTCTTTACGTTTGCTGTTGATTTTTTTAAGAAAGTCTTGTGCTGCTTTTGGTGTCAGGAGAAGCGTAGAGTGGCCCTCATATGTTACCCTCAGCCGGGCTGGATAAAGCATAGCATACTCTATTCCTAGTTCACGCAGTTTCTTTTTCGCAGGGTTGAAATCTTTTCGTGCTAGCTGGACCGTCAGAGTGAAGTCTGGGTAGAACTCCAAAGCATTACCCTGGTAGTTGATCTGCTGCTTCTCTCGGGCTAGCCTCAAAACGATATCACGATCTCTATAATTGAGGACACGTGCAATAATGGGTCTCGGAGTGGCGCCAGGCTTTGGTCGCGGGGCCAGGGATCTATGTGCTCGTTCTATCCGGAATACCGCTGAGAGGTGTTCAACGCCAAACACATCCCGAATCATTTCCTCGACGTACGTTTCCATCCGCCCTGTGTTTGTGGACTCCGGAATTCCCGCTATTCTGATATTATTGCGTCGAGATCTCGCTTCTAAGTCCTCCGCTTTGTTTTTGATGACTTCCAGTAGTTTCTCCATCTCTGTGCATTTTTGAGTCGTGCCATGTGACTCATCTTCCACCACCGTGATACGATTTTCGGCCTCAACTAGACGTTCTCCGTGTTTGTCCAGCTTAGTCGCCATATTGTCGACCCGTTGGGTGATGTTGTCTAATTTCCTGTTAATGTCCTGCAGGCTTTGTTGTATTGCCTGCAGAACACCTTCCATGCCAGCCCGTGGTGCATTGTCAGTGTCAAGTTCGGTGTCTGAATGGGCCGTCGCACCCTTGGTGTGCCTTCTTGTGTCAAGAGAGTTTGGGTTGTTGCTTGTCTAGTTTCCCCATTGCCGCGTTGTTAATCCCTGCAGTCTCGGAAGGAAAGTATCATTGATGTGCCCTGGTGCTCGCGTGGTGGTGTGCAGCTCACCGTTCCTCAAAACATGGCTGTCTTACGTTTTGAGCCCTTCTTTCCGTTAGTACCCCGTCCCTCCACAGCACAGCCCACGACGTCCGCCAGTGGAAGTGGCGCGTAGCAGCCAGTGATGTGGCACTTCAGGACCGGCTCTTCTTGCCTCAGAGAGGAATCACCCGGTGAATTGGTCGGATATGCAGCCTCTCCGACCACGTGACCCCCACCTGCCAGGCCCGTACTGTATTTAGTTATACACTTCAATCCCGTCTTCCATAGGTAACAAGCCGCGCAGAACAGGGGCCACCGGGATCCAAAGAGCGCAGTTAGCACAGTTCAGTCACTTCCCCACTTCATGAGCGGACAACGGCCGCACCCGCTTCACGTGCCAATCCAAAAGGCACCTATTCAGGATTTCTCAGCGTTTCTGGGGAGTACGCGCTATATGCCAACCTCCATTTAACCTTCACCGCCGTTTACCTCCACATATCACCCAGTTACAAGCGCGATGCAGTGGGTGCCAATGTCATGTCGCAGTTACATGCGCTGGGAGTAAAGTCATCGCCTGCAGGGACTTTGCATGTTATGTCACCACTTTGAGGTAGGGCACAGTTTAATCTCCAACCCAGGTAGAACGTTACACTGGACCTCCTCTCTTAATGGCGCTGTGTGCACTCCGTTCCCCAAAGATCGCCGGCACTACCGCCGTCCGCCATTTTAGGACCATTCGCAGGATCCCGTACAGTAAATGCCCCACCGTTGCCATGTAGTGCATCCAATACGCCTTGATAGCTCAGTGCGAGCTCTTTCCCACATTCGCACCATTCACCGGTCGTACACTCACTTCGATGTGCCCCATCTCCGTATGTCGCTTCGCTCTTTCCCTGAGTCTCTCGCACTTCAGGGCGCCGCCATCTTGTATATTGCAGCTCTCGTCGCGCGCCCGGCCGTCTTTTGCAATTTATCGGCGTTTGTTGCGTGCCGCCGCACACTCGTTCCGCACGTTTCAATGCTGATAACTTCCGATCTTCAGTCCTTGCATTTGCGGCCGATTTTGTGTCCGCTACGTATTCTTTTTTATCCCATAATGGGCCTGACCGGCGGAGCTGTCTTAGAAGGCAGCCATTCTGCAGTGCGCCCTCTAGCGCCCCCCGCGCTTCGGTTTTTAAAAATTTTCTACCGGATTTGCGCACCCCGCACGACTCGTACCCTGCCCCCTTTTCTTCTTTTTTACCTTTAAACCTTTTTTCTAGTGACTCGGTTCTACCGAGACACAAGATGGCTGCCAACACTTTTTACTTTGGAGTGTTGGCAGCCAGTCACAGTGAAGCACGTGATCGGGAGGGTCCGCGGTCCCCAGATATATACATTTTTTTAAATATGAATATCTCAGGAACTACTGAACGGATTTACACCATTTAAAAAAAGCACGCTTTCTACACCAAAAGCAACCTCTTTGCCAAATTTGGTGTAATTCCATTCAGCAGTTCAGGCTGTAGCCTTGGCTAAAGTTTCCTATGGAAATTAACATGGAGAAAACACGTTTTGGGACCCCCCCCTTTTTCTCGGCCCCCGCTTGACGAATCACCCGGTATCTTTCAAGACAAGAGCTGACCTGAGTGAACCATTAGTTTTGAAAATTTCGCGAAGATTCGTCAACTGGTGCCAAAGTTATTAGCAAAACAAAAAATGCTTTTTGAATAGAAACAAGGTTCTAACTATAACTACCGGTAGGCAGTAGTTTTTTTATATATGTATATGTATATATGTGTATATGTATGTATATGTATGTGTGTGTGTGTATATATATATATATTCACTGAAAAAACCATAGGTTTCAGGGGCGTTATAGTTAGTTGGCCATTTCACTCGTACAAAACCATAGAAATTCCCCCGTTATAGTTAGTTCAGCTAACTATAACTCGCACGCCCGCAATGCACTGCTGATGACGTCACATATTACATCACTCATGACATGGTCAGTGACATCACTCATGACATCACTGATGACATCTCAAATGACATCACTCATGACATCATCCTTGTGATAGGGTGAGAGGAGGTCTGCCACTCTAATATAACCTTTGATACACACACTCAAAAATACAAACTAACATTTTCAAAACAATGGACATACCAATACCAGTTACAACACACCTATTCAGTAATTCCAAGATCTACACACACATCCACTCATTCATCAACAGTCCCTATACAGTCACTCATACATGTACTCACTCATCATATGTACTCATACACCTATACATCCTGTTACACACCGCCACTCATCCATAGTTACTCACACACATAGTCACACATGCAAACAAAGTATCAAACATCCATTTACTTGCATATACAGTTATACACACACTACCACACTTACTTCTACAGAAACTTACACATACTTACTTTCTTAAACAATCACTTATAGAAACACCTAATTATTTGTACAGGAACTCTTCCAATCTCTCACATATACTCACTTATATACACCAATACTCACATATACTAGTTTAAAACATATGTAGTTACTCATAAAGACACTATTGAGACAGTCATTCACTCACTAACACACCCATACACATACTCATCCACCTATACAGTCCTGCACACATGCTGTCTTCAACACATACAAACAGTGAGTCACTCATTCATGCATCTATGCACTAAGTAATACCCCCCACCGAACCATACAGACACTCAGACACCCGTACTGATACTCAAAAAACCAACTAATAACCCATATAGACACTCATGTAGCTACTCACCAACCCATGCAGCCACTTATACACAAAGTGAGAGACTGATACAGATATTTTCATATTTAAACATTACTCACTAACCCATGTATTCACTAAGATACACTTAGTCAGTTATACAATCAATTTTACAAAAATAAATCATCCATTTAGACACTTATATACCCATTTATTCTTCCATCGACCTTGAGATATACATATATAAAACATATTTAATTTTCAGAAAAACACACATTCACTGGATGATGTCATCAGTGATGTCATTTGAGATGTCATCAGTGATGTCATCAGTGATGTCACTGACCATGTCATGAGTGATGTAATATGTGACGTCATCAGCAGTGCATTGCGGGCGCGCGAGTTATAGTTAGCTGAACTAACTATAACGGGGGAATTTCTATGGTTTTGTACGAGTGAAATGTCCAACTAACTATAACGCCCCTGAAACCTATGGTTTTTTCAGTGAATTTCTAAGGTTTTTTAAATGCTAATTTCTAACTATAACGTGCCTGAAACCTATGGTTTTTTCAGTGAATATATATATATATATATATATATATATATATATATAATACTATGTATACATGGGAAAATGTCTCGGTCCCCTGTTTGCCTCGGTGGCACGGAAAAAATGGGTGGAACTGACGTCAGCACGCCGACGAGGTCCTCTTATGGCTCCGATGACGTCATACGGTGTCGCGAGCGGAGCCGTGCTCGTTGACGTGGGAGAGCTAGGAAAGAATTTCCGTGGAATGCTGGTGCAGGGGATATTCACCTAAGTGTTCAGGCTAGTCCTTTGGGAGCAACTGTTTATGTTGCCACTCCAGAAACCGAAACCAGTGATCCGAGGGCAGAGGCCCTGCAGATGGCACACGAGGTGGGGTGCCCAGTCGTGTGCACCGGCGGGGCAGCGAAGTGACAAGCACCACAACCCACAAAAAAGGTAACGAGGGCACTGAATAACACAGGATCTTCACTTTGTATCTGGTAGGAACAACGAAGTTAAAATGCCCTAGTACCAAAATGTAGAATTAGTGCTACTACGGTCTTCAAGAGGACCTGCGATGCCGCTTCTGCCTCCCTTACCCTGGAGGCGGCACATGGGTCACGCGGTACGGTCATACTGCGGTGGGACGCACACTCGTTGACCTCTCATGGCACTGCTCTACACTTCAGGGAGGACGCTTTCCATTAGCTATGTTTTCTGATGATATGTCGCGCCGGCCCCGTCCAACAACAGAACTCCTTTAGATCCAAACAGACTCTTCCACTCTCTCACCGGAAGTGAAACCAGGCCACGCGGACACTTTCACAATACAACAGCCGGGAATGCACTTTTCGGTAAAAAAACCACATTCCTTCCTCCTAATTAATCAAATAAACGTCTCACTGAAGAACAGGGGCCAGTTTCGATCGGTAAACAGCCGTTACAACGACTTTTTTACTTTGCGATACCATTACAACGCATGCATTACCACGCATGTGTTGTACATCACGAAAGTCATTACTACGCATTTTTTAGAACGCATGGTCATTTACCACGCATGCCTTTACAACGAATTTTGTTGTAAAGGTATGTATGGTAAATGACCATGCGTTCTAAAAACATGTAGACGATCCATGTCGTTGTAAGGAAACAGAGGCTGTTCCGTTTCCTCACAACGACGTGCACCGCCCCTCAGAGATGACGTGAAGCAGGAACCACGAGGAGAGAGGAACCATGAGGAGTGAGATGTAAGGGGATTGGGCATGGGGTGGGGGTTTCTTTTCTAGGGTTTAGGGTAGTGCAGTGGTGTAGGGGGTCTTGCTGGGGGTAGTGTTTTAGGGTTTAGGGTAGTGCAGTAGTGTAGGGGATCGTGCTGGGGGTAGTGTTTTAGGGTTTAGGGTAGTGCAGTGGTGTAGGGGGTCGTGCTGGGGGTAGTGTTTTAGGGTTTAGGGTAGTGCAGTGGTGTATGGGTAGTGTAGGGGGTCGTGCTGGGGTAGTGTTTTAGGGTTTAGGGTAGTGCAGTGGGGTTTGAGTAGTGTATGGGGTTATGCTGGCGGGTGATTTAGGGTAGTGCAGTGGTGTTTGGGTAGTGTAGGGGGTCGTGCTGGGGGTAGATTTAGGCTTTAGGGTAGTGCAGTGGTGTTTGGGTAGTGTAGGGAGTCGTGCTGGGGGTAGTGTTTTAGGGTTTAGGGTAGTGCAGTGGTGTTTGGGTAGTGTAGGGGGTTGTGCTGGGGGTAGTGTTTTAGGGTTTAGGGCAGTGCAGTGGTGTTTGTGTAGTGAAGGGGTCATGCTGTGGGTAGTGTTTTAGGGTTTAGGGTAGTGCAGTGGTGTTTGGGTAGTGTAGGGGGTCATGCTGGGGTTAGTGTTTTAGGGTTTAGGGTAGTGCAGTGGTGTTTGGGTAGTGTAGGGTGTCGTGCTGGGGGTAGTGTTTTAGGGTTTAGGGTAGTGCAGTGGTGTTTGTATAGTGTGGGAGGTCATGCTGGGGGTATATTTAGGGTTTAGTGTAGTGCAGTGGTGTTTGGGTAGTGTAGGGAGTCGTGCTGGTGGTAATGTTTTAGGGTTTAGGGTAGTGCAGTTATGTTTGGGTAGTGTAGGGTGTCGTGCTGGGGGTAGTGTTTTAGGGTTTAGGGTAGTGCAGTGGTGTTTGGGTAGTGGAGGGGGTAGTGGTTTAGGGTAGTGCGCCCAACCAGCCACAATATCCGTGGACAAAGGGGATCCTGACTCTTTGGAACGCTCCGTCAATTAAATAATTTGGGTCAAGGGCCCTACCACGTCCAAGACCTATCAATTCCTTTCTTGGGATCCCTCATATACTTGGAGAAAAAGGTACATAGTTTCTCATCAATTTCAGGCGTGTGTGCCACCTTCCCCTTCAGTGAGGGCCTGGGGCATTCTCCCCTCATCCTATTCCTGACCTCCCTTTCAAGGGGTTGATGGATTTTCCCCACCACATACTCTGCCACTTTGGCGTCAGGTGTCCACTCTGCCGACCTAGGATGGTAAATTTGGGTAGGCTCGAACATGTCCGAGTGGACCCCGTCCCCAACCGGGGACTGAGAGGAGTGGGACTCTGGACGCCAGGGACACCCCGAGTCCTTATCCTCATCGGAGGAGAAATCGTCCTCCGATACACCCTCTCCCTCTAAGGGAAACCCGCCGTCGGGGTCTACAATAGTGGTGACAGTGTCGCAATTTTCTCTGGGCCCCTCCTCCTCCCGGCAAGGTGCATGTTTTAGCGTTCGCGCACTCTTTAGGAAGGTCTCCGTAAGTTTATCAAATCCTTCCAAGTGCCCCGCGTTATGCTGAACGGCCCTTTTATTCCCCATCTGGGAGCTACTTGGACCCGCCACCACCAGATCTGGGTCACTGAACACCCCAGGGATGCTTTTCGCAAGCTTATCAACTTGATCCCTAAGAGGAGCCAGCGCCCTAGAAATAGCCAGAGAGAGGGCTTGGTCCACTGCTGGAGGGAGAAGTTGGGGGCCATTCCTCCTCCACTTCCCGGTAGGAGGAGTAAAAATGGTCTTCTGGAGAAGACATGATAGCAGAGGGTGTGAGCACAGAACAAATGCCCTTAAAATCCTTAAATCAGAAAAAAGGAGGGGGGGAGAAAGAGGGATACGCTAGGTCCACCCTCCAAAATGATCAGGAATTCACAAAAACCGAGATCTCGGTTACAAGAACCTAGCCAAATTCTACAAAAGGTTTTTTGCTCAATGAGAGTCAGAAAAAACAGTAAGGAAGGAAAAATGTCCTTTCTTGAGTCCCCTCACTCACCAGGGTTTCCCCATGGTGACATGCTTCATCATTGGGGCCATCCCAACCCGCTGCGGGTTGAGGCGTGCTGCGACTTGCGACACTACGTAGGAGCACTAATTGTGGGTGACTATGTGTGGTGCAGTGATAGAGGTGGAGTGGGTGAACTTAAAAATATCTAGCTAGTGGGCAAAAAAGAATTTATTCAGGCTCCTAGCCGATATATTAAAAAACGGGGTTGGTCTCTAGGGTACCTGTCTTTAATGAGTCAGGGGTCCCTAGTGGACGTCAACTAGTTTCGAGCTTCCCCAATGCTCTTCTTCAGGACAAACAGGGTTCAGCCCTGTTTTGTACCACTCCAAGTTGACCTAAGAATAGGAAAAAATGATGCTGCGGAATTTAAGCAGGCAAAGGTTAATACATACTGTACATTGACCACGTAGTATCTGCAATAGAGAAAGGAGAAATGGCATTATCAAGTACAACCTACTTTGTGCTGTGTAGGTGGATATTAGAACCGTCATGCTGCTGATCAAGTAGTATCCAAAAAGAGAAATGAGAAATAGCATTTATCATGTACAACCTACTTCATGCTATGTAGGTAAGTTATTGAAACCGCCATGCTACGCAATCACGCATCAATTCAGACACTCACTTATCCATTGCTGGTGTGTATTGTTCAGAGCTCTCCCGTTAATAACCTTACGTGGTTACGTGGGCTATGAACACCTCATAAGTCGTGGCCTCGTTAATGCCCAGTTTTAGTTTAAAAACGAAAAAGTCTCCACGTGACATTACCCTTTAAAAACCGACCTTATTGAATTAATTGTTTGCTTAATTATAAGTGATCACGGTCAAGCCAGGCAGTGTGTGATTGCCTAGTGACTTCATGACGTGCGCCAGATAATAGAAACGCACTCTGACTCATACAGACAGACAATACGACATAGAGAACTACATTAAGGAGAATAACACATACTAATTATAGAGCAAGAATGTGCTTCATGGTCTCTGAGGGACTGGAGAGATCATCAGCACTGTGGGTAGAAGCAAAACAAAGCGATAATGAAGGCTTCGTCGCTACAAAACAGAGCGGGTGCACTGTGAGTGTTTCCGCTGGCTGCCCGGTCCGGTTCTGAAAAGGAATTGGGTTACTTGTGGATGATATCTGCTCCGGCGTGTTGCCTGCTTACCCTCGCGACCGCATATTAGCGAGTCTCTCCCGGGTGCAGGTATTTAAAGGAAGTGTTTCCGCTTAGTCATGAGAAAAAGACTAGAGCGGAAACTTTAACAAAATGGCCGCCGCCTTTGGCTATAATTGGCGGCCCTTTTGGAGATAGTAAAAGGTTAGTTATTAGTGCCTATTGTAAAGGACATAAAGTGATTAGAGGCAGACAATGCAAACAAACATATAAACAAAAATGCGCCTCACATTGATTTATACGCGAGGCTTATTTAGAGGGCCTATTAGGGAGTAACTAAAGTGATTAAAGGAAAACAAACAAACACAAAAACAAGATATGCCAAACTTAGATATTATGCA